>JAUYWG010000038.1:18147088-18205367 GCA_034779775.1 Enteromius afrohamiltoni
TAATTCGTTTAAAAATAAAAATAAAAAATGAATCAAACTGATTTCACAAAAATTAAGTTAACACTGTTAAAAACGTGACTAGTAGTGCATAAACAGGTAAGACTATTAAAAAAAAAGCAGTCCCAAACTATTTATATAGTACTATTTATAGTTTATGCTAATATAATTAAGTTGGTATAAGCCACCAAAACATATACAAAACGAAAATATTTTTGGGTTAAGGAAACAACCGTTACCATGGTGAATATACAATACTAAGGTGAACTGTTAATGAAACATGGAAACGGCTCCTGAATAGAACAAATTTTATATCCCAGTTAACAAAAAATTCCTTCCCAGTTAACAAACACAGTAATGTGATTTATTTATCGCTACTGTTCTTTTATTTCACGCGTTGCATGCTCGTTTCTGCGCTTTAATGAAGTGGTATACAGAGCGCTGCCGCATTGTGCTGTTGAAGAGCATGCGCTCTGAGTGCAATATTGCAATATATCCGACAGGATGGTTCCCTGTCGACACTTCACTCATACTGCGTCTGCTAAGACACTATGGGGAAAAACTCCTTTTTTCTTCCTAACTGAGTCTAGGTCGGCTGGAAGCTTTTTTCCCCATTCCTGAAGAGGCAGGGACCCCAGCCCTAGATAACGTCAGACCTGCCACCTAACAACGCCGTCGTCTAAACACAAAGACAGCAGGAAAAGTCTAGCCATGGCCTGAACACCCCCTAAGCTGCTGAATTTCTGTCCTCTACCTCACACTGCTCCAGGTATGACAAACAATATAATAGCTGCAAACACTTGGTCCGTAAAAGCGCCCATGCAGCGCTCTGTGATGGCGCACACACAAACTCACAAAAGAGTAGTTCCTTTCAAAAGCATACATACAAGCCATATGTACCTAAACAGCGACAAAGCCCTCGGTATAATAAACCTTTCCCTTCGGCAGAATGCCTGGCATGCCATTCCCAGGGTTTCAAATAGGGTTATGGGGATAATAAAGAGAGGTTACACCCTTCAGTTTGTTCAGCGTCGTCGTCACCACTTCAGTTACCTTTCACGAAGTGAAAGCACTGCTCTTAAAGGGGCGCGACACATTTTGTCCTCCGCCAGAAAGAGAAAAAGGCCAGTACTTTTTAGTCCCCAAGCGAGATGGCGGTCTCAGACCGATACTCGGCCTGAGACATCTGAATCGCTCCCTGATAAGACGGCATTTCAGAATGCTCACGTTTAAAGCCATTCTCTCGCAGATACAGCCGACAGACTGGATGTTCACTGGACCTGAAAGATGCATACTTTCATGTACAAATAACCCCTCAACACAGGCCATTCTTAAGATTCTACTTTCTATTACATAGTCCAGCCCTTTGGTCTCTCCCTGGCCCCACAAGCTTTTACAAAGTGTACGGACGCAGCAGCACCTCTGAGACAGATGGGAATCCGTGTTCTAAATTACCTCGATGACTGGCTCATTCTAGCCAGCTCGCAAGAGGAGGCAGAGAGGAACAGGGCATTCTCCTCTGCATTTAGACCATCTCGGACTCAGGGTGAAATTTGCTAAGGGCATGCTGATGCCCAGCCAACAAATATGTTCCTGGGCACTGTAATAGACTAAACGCAAATCAGAGCATTGATCTCACAGAGTGTGCTGCGACCATACCGCGTTGAGCCTCCTTCAGGATCGCAACGCTTCATCCCCTGAAAGTCTTTCAGAGAATGATGGGTCTAATGGTCACAGCCTCATCAGTGTTATGGCTTGGCCTCTTACAAAGACGGCCGCTGCAATACTCGTTGAACCCTTAAGGCTTATGTGGCGGCCATAGCAGCCCACCAATACATTATAGCAGGCCAGACTTTGGGCAAGGATATTCTTATTATCCGTTTTCTAAGAGGAGCTAGATGGCTCAGGCCCTTTCGCCCTCGCTCCATCCCCACGTAGGCGGTCTGCATGCGCTGTCAGTTAGCTCCGTCTGCTTGTATTTCGGGCCAAATGACTAATGTCATCCTGAAACCAAGGCCGGATATATACCGAAGGTGCTCTCCACAATGACTTAACCCTCTCTGCCCCTTCAAGGCATTTAGAGCCTACATTGTGTGGTCGGCCGCCTTTAGGTGGTCTGTCCAGCTCTTTATCTGCTTCTAAGGGTTACCGGTCTTGAAGCAAAGGCTCTCTAAATGGGTTCAGACGCTATTTTGCTAAACTTACTCCTCTATGGACCAGGATTACCCCTTAGGAGTATATACTCATTCAGCTAGGGGCCTCTCAGGCTGTTAAAATATCCTTGCTCCCCACCAGACCGCTGATACGCTCTGGGTGAGAGCTCGGGCTCACGAGCCCTTCTCTATGTAAATACTCAATCGCCGTGTTTGGCCGCCAGAGTTCGAGCCTTTTTCTCGTCGCTTCAGTTGAAGTAACCTGAAGTCCTGTGGTGGTTGAGCCGCTATATATAGACGTCCCCGCCCCCCTCAGGCGAACTTCGGCAGGAGCCAGCAATTGGTTTCCACAGTACAGCAGCCAGCCGGTCGGTTTAAAAATTTACCACTGCACAACAAATGTCTGTGCAGTTTCACTGCGTGTTAAATAGGCTTCAGTTAGGAGGAAAAAAGGAGTTTTTCCCATAGCGTCTTAGCAGACGCTGCACTCGTTCCCGTGTCTCAGGGAACCTGGGTAACGGAAGTAACCTATTTGTTTGTTTCACTGAGGTGAGAGATGTATTAACTTATTTCATAAGATACCAAATAATGATATGACACTGACGTTAAGTCGAGTATATCTTGGTAACCCTTTACAATAAGGTCCATTTGTTAACATTAGTTTACATACTATTACAATACTTCTACAGCATTTATTAATGTTAGTTAATGCTAATTTTGTTAATGCACTGTGAACTTACATGAACTAACAATGAACAACTGTACTTTTTTTAACTAATGTTAACAAAGATGAATAAATACTGTAATAAATGTATTGTTCATTGTTTGTTTATGTTAATACATGAACTAATGTTAACAAATGACATCCTATTGTAAAGTGTTACCTTGACAGTGTTATTTAATTGGCAGGCAATGGGACAGTCAGAAGTCTCCTGGTTTTCATGAAAAATATTGTTACGAAGACAAAGTAAGCTTTTACAGGTTTGAAACACCATGAGAGTATGTGATTAATGAAAAAAAAAATTGGGGATGGAGTAACCCTTTAAGTCAGAAAGACATTGCACAATTTTCGGCTGTCCCAGACAAAAGACTGGCATCATGAATCAATTGTGGTGATTTTTGTGATCGAGGTTCCTAATCGGTGGTCCTGTGTAAATACGTATATACATCCAAGACATTTAATATTGTAGCTTTCCTCAGTATACATGTTAATCTTCCTTCTGGAAAAAAAAAACAAAATCAAAAATTTAAGCCAGTGGTAGAGTTGACATGATGAAATGACCCATATCTATTGAACTTAACACACAGTTCTACCAAGTCTGAAGGTCTACCAGGGGTCCTTCCTGTAACATAAATTTCCGTTTTATGGGTTTCTTGTCACATGTCAGCAAGATGACTTCTTGCATATTAGTTCTAATCCTACATTTGATCA
Organism: Enteromius afrohamiltoni; assembly: GCA_034779775.1. Taxonomy (NCBI): domain Eukaryota; kingdom Metazoa; phylum Chordata; class Actinopteri; order Cypriniformes; family Cyprinidae; genus Enteromius; species Enteromius afrohamiltoni. The sequence goes on from JAUYWG010000038.1 coordinate 18,150,671, forward strand.
TACTGTAACTCATAAGGGCCCTGACAACACTGAAAAGACTGCAGGGATTTACAACAGCAAGTGACCTTTGGCGGAGACAACAAAAATGACTGCATAGTGCCATAAACAAAATAGCTGTTTTTAAGCCAACCATGCAACCACACAAACCTTGGGAGAATTTGATTCACAAGACAAAATCAAAGTTAGTGACTTACCATATAGCCTAATATTTCTTGTCAGCTATATCAATTAGTAAAAATGTTTAGCTAAAGCTGCTGTACCATTTATTAAGGGTATACAGACAATAGTTTTTATACGTACATCTACGCACAGCAAGTCAATACAAATAAATGTCACAGTGCTGATACATGACCAAGCAGGAAACAAGAAGTGTCTTCTGCACTTGATTTAGGGAAATAATTTCAATCTCCATTTTTGTTTGGTTAAATTAAATTCCAGAATCAATATGTTCTTAAGTGCAGGATGTTATGCTTCTATAATTTGTAACTGAAGTATGTATAGCCATCAAAACTTATTAACACTTCACTAAATATCTGTTTACAAGTAATAATAACCAAGTAAACAATAAAGACCAAGCATTTTTTTATGGACCATTATAGACAGATTCTTGAGAAATATGTTGTCTGTGTAAATAAATAAATCAAAGAATGTGTACATTTAATTTTATCCTTAATAAAGAAACCAAAATGTAGGGATGGGTTCCGAGGGTTGACTAACTTGGCTGTAGTTTATCAGGATTTTGTGTTGTTATACTGACAATTTGAGCAATAGTGATTTTATTACTGTGCTAACATTATGCATTATGCTTTAGGAAGTGTTAAACCCCTCTTACACCATGTCTTAATACACAAGATGGTACAACATGCTGTAAAAGGTATCCTTTCCATGTTCATCAGAGGTTTTGTCCTAACCATCCACAACGCAGCTAGAACAACAACATACAAACTATATGACAGTAGATAATCTCAGGTAATTATGCGCTTTATTCAGAACATAAAGTGTCAAATGAGTTTAAAAATACCATTTTGCATGACCTTATAGCAATACAGAAAGCAACAATAGAGAGTCTACCGCAGATCTTAAAAAAAAAATTAACCAAACAAACATATACGTTAAAACTGTGAACTCACTGCAAACCAACAAGTGTATTCCATAACAGATATGTTACCCATTACTCAATATATGTACATTCAGAGATGTTGAATCAGTTTCATATTGATAAATTAGATTGTATCCATAACCATTTCATTGCAGCTGCAGTGCGTTTCCATAAAGTGCTTCTAAATAGGTGAGTTTTTGATTGATTCTGTTGCATCTGGTGTGGACAGACAAACAGTTTGTTACTGGAATCTCGTGTCACGTGTAGTTAAGAAACAGTGTTAGACAATTAGCATCTGATCAGCTGATTTTGATAACGTGTCCCTACCAAGAAATCAAATTAAACTATAACTTGAGCCAAATACAATTACTCTAAAATTTAGTGTGCATCAACATCATTAGAAACAAAAAGTATGGGGAACTCAGAGCTGAAAAGTCTCACAGTACAAGACAGGCTGCAAAGATAGCCTTCTTATACAAAATAGGAATCGCCGCCGTCTCAGACTCCCCTGTGATCAGTAATAAGAGCTCATTGCCCATCCGACTGGCACATTATCATCCCAAATCTATTATGGCTGCCAGATGCCGGTTTTTCATGAAATTCCAATGAGCGGTATTTTACAAATTTACATACATTTAGCCTGATTAACCCTCCAGAATTAATTCCTAAGTATATAGAAATGATTCTGGCAGGCAGAGAGAGAGGAAGATCAATGTTGATGAAGAAAAACAGCTGAAGATGTAGAGGTGTTATCTACATTTTTGGCAGTATTTTTTGCAGCACTGAGCATGTTTGATGTTAAAAGCTTATGACAGATAAGATGTAAGGTGCTTCCATATCCAGAGTAACTATTGGTAGATATTTTTTTATTAAAATGGATTTGAGTATTGTAAAATGACTTCACCAAGCAAAACTTAACATGAAAAAGTTTAATTTATGAAATCACTAAATCTGAAAGCAGATGAGTGAACATTCAGATAATATTCATTCTCCTTTCTGTCCCCCCGAGCATCTGGGACGGGAACTGCTTCACCTGCATGTCCAATCACATCAGACAGACTGAAACTTTACCTAATCTAACCATCAGCTGAACAGAAAGATATCTATATCGTTTGGTTACATTTGTTTAGACGTAATAATTTTGATTCAATACAAGTTAAGCTCTAACGACGGTATCTGTTGCAGATCTCAGGATCAGGATTTAACTGCAGAAACATGAAGCTTGCAGTTTGTTAAATCACTTTAATTCCAATAAATTTTTTCTTCTGCATTTACAAATTGAATCATTTTGTTGTCTAATCTAACCGACAATAAGAGATACAGCTGAGCTTCAACCTAAAGCATTTCTTTAAATAAATTCTTCTTTAACTACTTTTTTTGTCATACTATCTGAAAACAAATTGAACTGCTGGCTTCAAAATACAGAACAAGCTCTGTTTAATCATTTCAACAAGATCAATACCAGATTTAATATTATTCTTTCTACGTTATTGCACTTCTTCATGAAAACAAATAAGAGAGAAAAATGATACATTTGTGTAGGCTGAGTCAATACTATTACACGACAGATGACATAACACGTCTTCAAATAGCTTCAAATGTCTTCCATTATTCCGAATGTTTTATTATTGTTAATATGAACAGTTAACATCTATGTAGAGTCAAACTGTGAGTGTGTATGCATTTGTCTGTACAGCATTTACACTGCCATTATTAAATCATATTTGTCATAGACGTTCCAAGGTTATTATAGTAGGTTTTTTTTTTTTTTATTAAGAAAAAATATTTGTTTCTTCCGCTTACTGAAAGTGCAGGTAATTTATTATTAGGGCTGGGACTCAATTAAAAGAATTAATCTAATTAATTAGAGGCTTTGTAATTAATTTATCGAAATTAATCATATTTTAATCGCATATAAATTTTTGACCTGAGAACAGTGAGAAGTAAGTTTTTTCATATAGATTTTTAGTATACCATTGAATAATGACTGAAGACATAAGCTTAAGCAACAAAATATTGTTTCTTTTTGTTCAACCAAGTCCAGCCGACCAATATTGCCATGCGTGATTTCACATTGAGCCGTATATACTACACACAGCCGTTGTTCACTAGCTGCGCAAAACCATGTTCATTATCAGTGTGGATTTGCGCAGCTCGTCAGCGAACAGCGGCCTTGTGTAGTATATACGGCTCAATCTGAAATCACGCACCTGATGGCATTTACTGCTGATTACAGGACCGTGTTTACTTCCAAAACTCGCAAACAGAACGACCGATTTGGATATAGTTGGTGCTCCAGGATAATTGGTCCACCAAAACTCAACCAGTGAGAAACGTTCCGCGGTGCAAAAATAAGTGTGACTAAAATGAGTCAAAAAAAATTTACGCGTTATTTTTGTGTAATTAATCTAAATGAACACGTTAACGTCCCGGCCCTATTTAGTATATTTGAGAATTTATTATATTCAGTGGCTTCTCCTACTTTTCTACTTTTTCAGGAAGTGACCATTTTGTTCTTTCTGACTCAATGGATAGAAACTGTGCTTATTCGCAAATGTTCAATGCAATATTCCAATTTTGGGCAGAAGTTAAATTTGCAAACTTAGGATAAAAAACCAACGTGGAGTCACAACACATATTACGGACAATTTTTTGTTAACCTAGGAGAATACAAAGCGTCAATCTGGTGCTTCTCAAATAGCAACTGTAAGTAGCTTATGTGTTGTTATTAGTTTATACATTTGCTATTGACTGTTCAAATGTGGAGTTTAGCGGGGTGCAAGCGATTGAAATGAATGAGCTTCACAATGCAGAGCATTCCATGTTCTATGTGAAAGGGCCTTAAAATGCGGTAAGCGTGTGTGTGAGAAACAGGGTCACATCACAGTGGAGTCAATCACAGCTTGCAATCAATTACTGTACTGCAAATACAGTGTGAATCTGTTCCTCTTTTGGCTTAAACTGATGGTAAAACTACTAATAATATTATAAACTGTCTTAACACTTATTTTGAAAGCTGAACTCGCAATTATGGAAAGGGGCGTTACATTTCTGTAACGCTTGTGCTTTGTGGGGTTTGCCCAATCACAATGCACAGTGTCAGCTGGCCAATCAGAGCAGACAGTACTTGTAGGAAAGCAGTAGTGCATGGAGGACTATTTGATAAATAGTGATTTTTGAACATTAAAGCATGTCAACATATTCTGTTTCACCAAATACACAAAATAATGATCTTTAAAATAACATCATACGACCCCTTTAAATTTCAGTTATTGTGCGATGAGTAGTGAGTATTGACTGTCGTAAGAAAGTTTACATTACCTTGAATTTAATGACTTCAATATTCATCTGTAGCTCACATCAAACCATGAAACGACTTCAGAACACCTGAAATTTGCACACCGCAAAAACTTCATGGTGCTTTATAATGTTTTGCACCTTTGGTGAAGCAATAACACGAAATTGAAAGCAGAAAATAGATATGGATCAGTCTCGTCGGTACCTGATCAGGCAGAAAATGCAAGTATTGGAGCAGATAAGATTAATGCATATATAAATCTAACTGTACGAAAATATGATTTGGAATTGCATTAGGGCAAAAAACACAAACAAAACTTTGTTTTTTAGGTGAACTAATTACCAATTTTGAGTCTTGAGCTGGGGCTAAAGTACTGACTTGAAGAACAGTGTATGATGTAAGGAAATACATTTTTAATCTGCAAAGAAGCATATCAGCAACTTAAAGGGCTTTAAGGAGCTTTATAAAGCCATGCATGAAAAATACACAAGCATACAGTCAGATATGGTTCTTTATAAGAACACAATTCATTGTTGAACCTAAGATGCGACAAAAATCTCTGAAAAGTATTTTATCAAAGGGTCAGGATAGTGTAGTTCCTAAATCAACATGTGTGCTTTTATCACGCTTCATTCAGTAACAACCTCTGATACGCTCATGCATAATAGCAGCAGCTGGTACGGAGGTATTACTCCACGTTAGTCCCACCAAAAGCCTTTCAGACCTCATTTATTCAGTCATCCTGAATAATCAGTATACAGTCGGAAAAGGTGTCCACCCTTACGACACTAATGCATCTCATACACTTCTCACTCTAAAGCATGCGTGGATGGCACTAAGCCACATTTGGTGCTTAAAGGCTGGTTTAACAAAAAAGGAAAAGAAAACTCATGTCAACCACATATGAATTCCAGTCCAGGAACATGCAAACAGATGTGCGCCTGCCAAAGTGAACCACTCCAATGATACATCTTTGTAAAGCTATAAAGCACCACCATATGTGGAATTGATTACCGTTCCTGAACATCTTATTTGCATGTCAAAGATAATCAAATGCATGAGAAACTGTGTGACTGTAAACTCTTATGGGCCACAAGTTTTATTAAGTGTAATAAAATGAGGATATATAGGCCCTCTGAGTGTCCTTCCTACAAGACGCAACAGCGCTTAAGGGACATTGGTTCACATGCTGTAGGACTCGTCTACTGCCTAATTCTTCTGATAAGTAAGCTTATCACACACTGCAGATGGGTCCATTTAATTCATGCCATGGCGAGTTTATTTTTACATATATTTCACTTTTCATCCTTCCTTAAATGCATTTCTGCAAGGTTAAGCAGAACTGTGCCTGGAAGCTAGGAGCGTTTCAGCCTGAAATGAATGTAAGAGTGAATGTTTATTTGGAGTAGGGTTAAATGGGTTCAACTTAAGATGGCTGAGCTCATTAATAGAGTCACTGGCAGAGAATGGGATGTCCCATCTAGAGTACAAAAATGACTAAGGGGTGTTATAATAAGCTAACTGACCTTTAGATCTATTGCCCAACCAGTATATTTAGATAACTGCTACAATGGCCTAATTACAGACACAGTGTAGGAGGTATAAAATGTTAGCTTAAAATCCCAATAAAGTGCAGGACATTTGCTAGCAATGTGTTTTTTTTATTTCTTTAAGTCTTTTACTGTATAGTCCAAGGCAAGCATGAGAATTTTAGCAACTGCATTCCAAATAGAATAGAATAGAATAATTAGCATCTAACCTTTGCTTTGAGCCCATGTGTAGGTGATTGGTGCACTTCTGGCCACTGACTGCTGCTCTCCTCCTTCTAAGACTGGCCTCTTGTTATCTAGAATTGAATCCTTAATAGAACGAATATGCTTCGGCAAGGCTTTGTAGAACCAGGCTCCAGAACGTTTCCACACCTTTAAAGAGCAGGGAAAAGAAAACAAATTAAGCACAGCTCAGTATAGAGTGATTTAAAGCAGATACTTAAAGACGTGGCGTTGTGCCAAAACATTACAGCTGTCTGTCCAGATATTTAGCATGCTCTCAAGCCCTGAAGAGTTTAAGGCTTTTTTTGTTGTTGTTTAAAAAAAAGTAGAAGAAAACTCTTCATTCATTTCATTGATTTTAAGCATTAAAGCCTTGTTCAGATTGTCAGCCCAAATACGATTTATATGTCAAGCTGAAATGTGCGACTTTATTCCACTCTGCCATCTCTGCTAGTTTTTTTAACTTGCATGTTACCTTCAACACATACCTGTTTCTGCAAAGATATTCAGCATGCTTTCAACAAAAACCTCTGACGTGTTCACGTTCTACATGGCCTAAGAATGTGAAAAAGCTAGACTAAATTTATAATTCAAAAAAAGCGCTTTGATAAGGATTCTACACCACCTTTGAATGTAGCTTAAATCAGATTCACAAAAACCTATTTCATGTAGTTTGTTGCCATAAAGACTATGATCGGATTTCAATCGGATTTTGGCTGACAGTCTGAGCAAGACTTAATCTCCTATGCTTGATGGTGGTATGCTTGATGATATCAGCCTCATCTTTTTTGACTGTACATATAAGAGTAATACAATGTTTAAATCTGTAAATGGTCTACTTTCATTTGAGTACACTCACAATATCAATCAAACATTGTGTTTTTTGTGTATGTGATACTCTCCAAAATTGTGCCAGGGTGACACAGAGGAGGCGAATTGTGGAATTGACTTCTAACAGCAACTGCAGTAATGTGAAGACTTTAATGATTAGTGATTAGCTCTTTAATGCAGAAGGTGGGGAATCCTTTGACAAAACAGCCATATTGAGCATTGCATTTTGAAAACAAAACTATACAAGTAACACGTTTTGGGTATTCTAACTTCTTACTGTCTGTTTAGTGCAGTTATATAGAACTTTTCGCATTGGTCATCCAGTCATTCACTGAAACCAGGCCATGACTTTCAAGGCAGTGGAATTTAATAAACTGACACACATCAAAAAATTCAAACAATACTTTCAAAACACATTATCGCAGTGAGACAAACACCATAATGCTCAAGAGGTGTTCTAAACACACACTACACTCTGGTGCCAGTCACTCTCATGGTGATATAGCAGGCAGAGACTGATGCTCGGCAGGCCCCGCTGTAGCCAGCAAGACAATTAAGAAGTGATGGACAGCAGGCTCTGAAATGTCAGGGCTGACAGCAGCTGCTGGAGTCTTGGCAGAGACCATTTCCCACCTGATCAGTTACCATCTCCATTTGCACAACCACTGACCAGACAAAATAATGCAGCTCTAACTTGCAGGGTCAAACAATCATATAACAACAAATGGCGTTCCTTAATTTTGCACATCCAAACCTTTGCGCAAGCAGTAGTTGAAGAAGCTTTTGTGTTTAGTGCCTAAGCTAAAAAGCATGCAGGAAGCGACCATTATGTTTTCTCCAGGGCACCAATTTTTGCTACCCAGCAAGGGGGAAAAGTGCATTTTAAACTACCAGTGCAATCAGTTCATTCACAGCAAAAAAATAACTTGCACAATAAAGAATAAAGGATGTGAATAGTCATTTTCCCAGAACTGAGTTTTATCAGTGGGAGATAACATGTAATTTAGAACAACGATCCACTTTCAAAGTGGAATGAGTGAATGGAAAGAAAACCAGACTGGAAAGTCTGTTTTTGCCTCGTGAGAGTAAAGCCCCTTCATTTTTATACCTACATAGCCTACATGTTGCTATCAACGCATGGTCACAACAAAAAGTGGATAAAAATTTTACTGAATAAAAATTCTCATTTGATACTAAAGTGACAATTTTCCTATGTCCTTTCCATTCTTACAAGCTCAGACCTTTATTGACATTGAAATGAAAGACATTATAAATGTACATTATGTACTAACATAATATATGACCATGGGAAAAAAGTAAAGTTACCAATAGTCTTCCAGTGAAAGATTATGCCATGAAATTGACTAGATGTTCAACAGACTTTAAAAAGCAAAAATGTCTAATTAAAACAAAACAAAAAAAAACTTTTGGTTAAACTAATTCCTCCTTCCCAAGCCTAATATGCAAAGACAACCAAGTCACTCTACAAAACCGGTGCCATCTGTGTGTGTCATGCATAGGCTATAGCTTATGTGTTATAGGAAATATTAATCATTCAGTAAACAGTAAACAAAACAACTTCAACTACATATACATATATATATATTTTTTTATATATATATATATATATATTACTTTTTTTATATCCTGGGACAGGATCTGTTTCAGTAGGCAAATGGCAGATGGGGAAGTTTTCTGAAAGCAAATATTTTTTATTGGTGTCAATAAACGACACTCAACAGATTTAAATTACAGCTAAAATAATGATAAAATAATGAATAATGATGAATAAGCATTCAATAAAAAAAAAAAAAAAAGCACCTACTGTATCTAATTCATCTCGGTCACTTAAACCTTCACATTAAGACGCATCATTGAGTGACCTGCACTTCTTATTCCCTGAACTGGAGGGGAGCAGTGATAAGAGACCATTTGGGAAATGTGTATGTTATTTCAAGGTCAGTGAGTAGGGAAGATAAAATACGGAGGTAACTGTGTATCTGTGTACAGTACATAAATATCTAGAGACTCATTATCGTCAGGCATGTATTCCCCAAAGGGAATAAACCTGTCTTCAACAAACACACAGAGCATTCCATCATACCAAACACAAAATAAAAACACACCCAGAGAGACATAATTTGTCACATTTTTCACTGCAACTAAAAAAAAATCTCTTTTATAGCAGGGAACGGAGTCAGATTAAATTCCCCTAATTAAAAACACACACAGTAAGTAAATTAATGCATGTAAATGAATGATACACAGAAAGCAAAGGAAGGGGGTGGTGGAATGCAGCTAACCACATAATGGTTACTAGTTAGGACAGAAATATGACATTTTTATATTTTACTTTTGTTGTATGATAAGGAAATTTATCCCCCTTATGGCCTCCAAAATATCTAACAAAATCATTTTAAATTAATAGCATTCATTATAGAAAATACATATTAAAATTGTTATATGGATGACAAGTTATAGATTCATTATTAAATTAATTAATAGACCCATACAAAAAAAGACTCATGCAATATCAAGCCTACAGTAGTAAAGCAAAATATGGCAGTAATATAAATGGCTGTTGCTAACCTCAGATGTGAAAAGACAAATTACTCTGTGATAGGAAAAGCATGGGCTTTTATGGGAAAATATAAGATATTGTTTTGGTCACATGATAGCTATAAGAGGGAAGCAAATTGCTCTTGTCTTCCAACCCAATAAATTATGGTTTAGAGCTGGACCAGATTCCATTTGATAGAATGAAGTTTAGGGGTGTGGCCAGTAATACCAACCCACACTGTAACTCTGCTCTTTTAACTTTGGTACAAAGGCATTAGAGCTCAGGGGTGTTAAACGACAAACCTGATAAATGTACTTCTGTCTTTAGCAATTACTGCAAGAATCACAGTCCTCATCACACATTGAACTAGCTAGCAATTTATTCTTTTTTTCTCCACATCTGACAAATTTAGGATATGATGAGCAAAGCCAAATCGTTCTGAACAATTTCCTCTTGGCATTTTAATTAGTCTTGTGATAGCATCGCTAATTTGAATGGGGAGGCAGCGTTTCGTGAAATTAGTTTTTGTTGCTGGTAGGCGCCTGGCCACTGGTGACCAAAAGCACAGTTTGAGCCTTGTGCCCCAGAACAACTCAGCCAGAACCTCATTGGGCCACCTAGGACCAGAAAGTATAATGTGGACAAAGGCTTGTGGTGCAGAGATTTGATTGTTGTAAATGTCAATCAAAGCTGGGCAAGGTGTATTTGACCCACACTTACATCATTATTATGTCATTCCAAATGTGTAAGACTTTTTCTTCTGTGGAACGCAAAAGAAAAATGTTTAACAGTAAGAACTTTCAATTCTGACATCAATCACTCATCACATCATTGCAAAACCATAAATCTTTTATTCACCCAAGACAGACAAATAAATATATTTTAATCAACCCTGAGAGATTTTTGTCCCTTTATTGATTGAAAGCCCATTCCAGCACAACTTCAAAGCTTCAGAAAAATACATAAATACTAGGGCTGTCATTTTAATGTGTTAACTTGATTAATTAGTTATGAAAAATAAAAATATTATAAATATTGCAGAAACTTAAATTTCCTTTAAAGCTGCTTTGCAGTGATTTGTATAAAAAGCGCTACACAAATAAACTTGCATTGAATTATATTTTAAAGGAACTGTATGTAGAATTGACATCTTCTGGTTGAACTAGGTATTGCAGTCCAAATTCAAAATACTGGAGAGTGGTTTTTCACCCGGCCCCTCCTTTTCAGACTTGACACGCACTCAGGTTGCCATGATTGACGACACCAACAGGAACGAACGCACATGAATTATATTAAATGCACTGTATTTTCTGCCAAGCAGGCAACCTGGATGCTAAAACACTACTGACTTCGTGATTGGGAGATAGATGGAGGGTGGCGCTTCAGGCCAAAACAAAACATGACAACATAAACATCAGTTGAGGGCTGCAAAAAAATAAATAATAGTAATAAAAACATGAAAGAGATTGTTAGAATTTGCTCAAACTATGAAACATAAATAAAAAATATATAATCAGTATTTTTTGTTCACACAATGGAAGTCAGCTTCCTAAAAAAGGAAGTAAAAGTAGCTTTGCTACCAACAGCCTTTAAAATATCTTCTTTTAGGCTTCCACAAATGACCATAGGTAATTCAAGTTTATGTTGGGCTGTTGTAAATTTAAGACTAGTCCTAGATTACGATAAATGTTAAAACTGTCTAAACTGGAAAAGGCTTGCACTGACGTATCTTAAAATACATTACTGCCATTATTTAGTCTTAAAATATTTACAGGAAGAGCTTTTTGTGAGACATGTTTCTAAAAACTACTTAAATATCCTAAATGAACAAAGACCTAGTCCTAGCTTAATCTAATCTCTGTCTGGGGGAAATGCCCCTAAATGTTTGCGTAATACGTTTTTTGTTTAAATAAAATATTCTTAAAACTTCAATTTGTAAAGTCTAATTTAAACACTTTTACATTTAACACAAAATAGCATTTTAAATAATATTTTAAATAATATTAATTAATTGAAACATTATGTAATTAATTAATTAATTAGGTTAAAAGTTTAATTGACTGACAGCCCTAATGAATACACACAAATTATTCTTAAGCTATTCTTTGAATAAGCAATTTTTTTTTTATCAGCACAGACCTCTTTCACTATGGGAAAGAGTGGCCAGGACATTATTATTTTGCAAGAAAGCAATACAGATATTTTTCAAACATGAGAGTTTAACAGCATTTTCATAAATATTCATAGAATTCTCAATTTTGGCCAAAAAGAAATGCATTTTAAAACTCAAAGCACCAGCAAAGTTCCATTCTTCCTCTAACAGTTTTCTAGTATCTTACAGGAAGAGACCAGCTTTGAGTATCTGAGCTACAGCATGAAAGGAAGCATATTATATACAAAAAAAAAAAAAAAAAAAAAAAAAAAGTGTGACACTGTTTATGCCTCAGGCCCGGCTCTTTTGGGTCCACATCATAAGGTGTAAGTGCCGAGGCTAGGAAGACATGCTCAAGCGGCAGCCAGCTGATAACACATTCTGCTGTGACCACCGCTTGACTGACAGCTGCATCCTTAAGCCTTTTATTAGTTCAGAGTTTTACTGGAAATATAGTTAACAAGGAGATTCCGAAAGGTCAAACAAATTCTCATACAGTTCAGCTCTCTGAAAATACAGTTTAGATAGAGTCGCTGCTCATTACAATCACTGAAATAGGTTTTTAACGTACATTGTTCAGCAGTGTAATTTGGAGCAACTATTAATTCAATCAAATTCTTTTAAAGATAAATATAATCATTTTGTTTAATGAATAACTATGTTCATTACTCATATTCAGTGTGATTTGTGAAACTCGTTTTGATTTTCAACAAAGAGAAAAGTCTGAAAATAGCCCATTCTGAAATAAGAGTGATAACTCTGTGAATAATGTGTATTAGTCATGAGCATGGCATTATTGGGTTATTTCTGTAAATAGCAGGTTACATGCCACCATGCAGATTGTGAATGAAGGTAATTACTGAATTAATGATTCGTAAGACTCCATTACAACACAGCAAGGCAAAGAGTAATTCTGCTACTTGTCAAATAGTCACAACGAATACGATTACAGACAGAGTGGCGTCAACGCACTTAAACGTTTCTTTTAAATATTTTCGTTATGGGATGCTTTAAGATTACCATATATGAGCTTTACTGTTTGATTAAAAGTCCACTGCGCTGATTTTACTCCAAAATTATGCTTATATGCAACATAAACTATATAAACAAATCTGTTTACAAAATGAACACTAGATAAAGTATGTGGAGTAAATAAATCTCTGAAATAAAAATAAAATAAATAAATTGCCAGACCTGCAATGCTCTCAAATGATGCTAAAGATGAAGTCGCAACAATATTTAACTCTTTGACCATCTTTTTCTTCTGCATCTCAATAAATTAGAATGCAGAATTAGAAAGTTCATTGATTTCAGTAATTCAACTCAAATTGTGAATCTTTTGCTTCAAATAAAGTCAATGTACAAAGACTGAAGTAGTTTAAGTATTTGATTTAGGATCATCTCAACAAATTAGAATATGGTGACATGCCAATCAGCTCATTAACTCAAAACACCTGCAAAGGTTTTAAAATGGTCTCTCAGGTTGGCTGATCTGACAGTTGTCCAGAGGAAAAAAAATAATAATTTACTGACACCCTTCAAAAGGAGAGTAACCAACAAACATTAATTGCCAATGAAGCTGGCTGTTCACAGAGTGCTGTATCAAAGCATGTTAACAGAAAGTTTGACCAAATGACCATCCTGTTGGTGTGTTGGTTGGCCAACAAACTCCCCAGACCTGAACCTCAGAGAACCTATGGGATATTGTCAAGAGAAAATGAGAAACGAGACCAAAAAAATGCAGATAAGCTGAAAGCCATAGTCAAAGAACCACATCAGCAGTGCCACAAACTAACCACCTCCATGCCATGCCCAGTTGAGGCAGTAATTAAAGCAAGAGGAGACCCTACCAAGTATTGAGTACATATACAGTAAATTAACATACTTTCCAGAAGGGAAACAATTTACAAAATTGTTTTTTTGTTATTTAAATTGGTCTTATGAAGTATTTGTTGAAAGTGAATTGGTGGGTTTGTTAAACATGAGCCTAAATCATCACAATTAAAAGAACCAAAGACTTAAACTACTTCGTTCTGTGTGCACTTTACTTATTTAATGTACAAGTTTTGCAATTTGAGTTGAATTAATGAAATAAATCAACTTTTCCACAACCTTCTAATTTATTGAGATGCACCTGTACATATGCGATAAACTCTTTGTATGAACATTATCCTGTAATGGTTTGTTGTGTTTGAAGTGATTGAATTAAGTGATTGAATTAAGTTATTTAGGAATGTCTTATTTTAGCTGTATTTACTCAATTCACTTCAGTTAAACCTACATAACTTATTTAATTAAAATCACATTCATTCAAAAAAGTTATTAAAACATGATAATAAGCTTAATAAAGCTTTTGTTTATACTTATGATGCTAGATGCTGGAAGTCTAAAGATGGTCCTGATTACATCTCTAGCACAGCCACTGGAGCTCTTTTTAGCTCATTGGAGCTCTATATTTAGTTTTTAACTCCCCAGCATCCCAAAAGTATCATATTTTGACACTAATGACACTAACACCACTTTATTTGACACTAACACCACTTTATTTCAACAAATATCCAAGCAAAAATTAAAATCAGATGAAAACAGCTGTGCGGCTTAAATGTTTTTGTTTAGAATTGGGGTTCGGATATTTATATCACAGTGCTTCAATTTCTCTACATGTTTCAGCTAGAGAGAACTATCCAAACACCAGTTCTGAACCTTAAAGGGAAAAAAACCAAAACAACTGTATACTTTGCATTTTAATGCTACATTGACAGATGTCCTCACCCAGGGCATTTACTCTTGTACAACCCAATACTTCTGCAGAGACTGTAAAAAAAAAAAACAAGTGAACTCTGACAAATCTGCTCAGCACTTCTCCAACTGTCAGCCCCTTTTCTCTCTGGCACTGACTAATCAAATGAACTAAACTATTTGTTTCACTGGCATGAAGGATCCAGCCTCTGGGCAGTCTTTGCTCCCTGGAGATCTGAGCAGATCAATCCAATCCCACACTCAGTATAGATTTAGACGGCAGGAGATTTCAGGGCCTATCCTATCCGTTACCCAGCATGCCTGTTAATTTGCATGAGAGCTTTCTGCACTTGGCAGAATTATGACTCTAACTGAAGTGATACTTCTCATACAGGACAACTTGCCAAGCAGAATTACTGGCTTTGGATCATATTGGTTGCAATTTGTGCTCGATTTCAGCTCGCTATTTTACAGCATGTTTAGAGCAGACATTGCAGCTGATATCTGAAAAAAGCAGCTCCTTCTGGCAAAACAAAGAAAATACAAAGTATTTAATGCAGAACATTGTTGAGTTTATATATGAAGGCCTGGCAAAGACTGGAGAAAACCGTCAACAGTTTCTACAAAGACAGAAATTTACAAGTGTTCCAGCAAACTTATTTCTTTGAATTATGACAAACAAACACACTTGCTGGTTTGAATGTGCTCTGTGAAACGGTGATAAGCATTTAGATGTGGGACAGTTCTTTTCTTCCTTTTTATGTACTTCTAATTTCACATTTTTTTCAGACTGTATGAATTCTTATGTTTTTGATAACTTACTATTTGTTTTTAAAATACTGCCTCAAACTAGGAGTTTGCTGCTCAACAAAATAAAGGGAACACTAAAACAACACAATGTAACTCAAAGTCAATCACACTTCTGTGAAATCATACAGCCCACTTAGGAAGCAACACTGATTGCCAATTAATTTCACATTCTGTTGTGCAAATAGAATAGACAACAGGTGGGAATTATAGGCAATTAGAAAGACACCCCATATAAAGGAGTGGTTCTGCAGGTGGTGACCACAGACCACTTCTTAGTTCTTATGCTTTCTGGCTGATGTTTTGCCCACTTTTGAATGCTGGCGGTGCTTTCACTTTAGTGGTACAATGAGACAGAGTCTACGACCCACACAAGTGGCTCAGGTAGTACAGCTCATCCAGGATGGCACATCAACAGCTGTGGCAAGAAGGTTTGCTGTGTCTGTCAGCATAGTGTCCAGAGCATGAAGGTGCTACCAGGAGACAGGCCAGTACATCAGGATACGTGGAGGAGGCCGTAGGAGGGCAGCAACCCAGCAGCAGGGCAGCTACTTCCACCTTTGTGCAAGAAGGAACAGGAGGAGCACTGCCAGAGCCCTGCAGAATGACCTCCAGCAGGCCACAAATGTGCATGTGTCAGCTCAAATGCTCAGAAATAAACTCCATGAGGTCTTTACAGCCCAACACCGTGTAGGATGTTTGGCATTTGCCAAAGAACACATGGCAAATTCGCCACTGGCACCCTGTGCTCTCTGAAGGCAAGTTCACACTGAGCACATGTGACAGACGTGACAGAGTCTGAAGATGCCATGGAGAACGTTCTGCTCCCTGCAGCATCCTCCAGCATAACCGTGGGTCAGTAATGGTGTGGGGTGGCATTTCTTTGGAGGGCCGCACAGTCATGTTCTAGCCATAGGTAGCCTGACTGCCATCAAGTACCGAGATGAGATCCTCAGACCCCTTGTGAGACCATATGCCGGTGCGGTAGGCTTTGGGTTCCTCCTAATGCAAGACAATGCTAGACCTCATGTGGCTGGAATGTCTCAGCAGTTCCTTAAAAGACTAAGGCACTGATGCTATGGACTGGCCCGCCCATTCCCCAGACCTGAATCCAATTGAGCATATCTGGGATATCATGTCTCGCTCTATCCACCAATGCTATATTGCACCACAGACTGTCCAGGAGTTGGCGGATGCTTTAGTCCAGGTCTGGGAGGATATCCCTCAGGAGACATTCCGCCACCTCATCAGAAGCATGCCCAGGCATTGTAGGGAGGTCATATAGGCACATGGAGGTTACACACACTGCTGAGCCTCATTTTGACTTGTTTTAAGGACATAACATCAAAGTTGGATCAGCCTGTAGTGTTTTTTTTTTTTTTGTACACTGCCAGGGTTTATTTCCGTGGTAACTACAGGCTGCCTCTACATTATCCCTTACTTAATCACTCATTGCATGTGTATTTGAAAAGGACCCATGTACCTGGGGTTGAGTTTGCGGCAGGAACTCGTGCGGCGTAAGTGTCTAGTAGAAAGCCAGACCCACTGGCCAGGCTCATAAGCTGGACTTGGACGTCGGTGTTGATGGGCTTGTTCTGTGGTTCTTCGGACGGCACATTGAAGGTGTACATGAGCCTGATTCCAGGTTTCCTCGCTACTCCGTAACCAGTGATCAAGAGTGGGTAGGTTGGATAGTTTGCCTGTCCAGGGAAACATGGGGGGTTGGAAGCCCAGGATGCATTTAAAAGGAGTCATTCCAGTAGATGGTTTCTGTAAGGAGTTCTGAGCATATTCTGCCCACAACAGATATTGGCTCCAGTCTGCTTGGCGGGCATGACAATAGGAACGAAGAAACCGGGTCAACTCTTGGTTTAGACGTTCGGCTTGTCCGTTGGATTGAGGGTGGTATCCAGATGTCAGGCTGACATTGATGTTCAAATGCTCGCAAAAAAGCATGCCATAACCGGGAGGTGAATTGAGGACCCCTGTCCTTAACAATATCTTCTGGGATTCCGTAGAAACGGAAGACTTGTTCCATAACAACACTGGCCGTTTCCCAGGCCGTAGGTACGAACCGGCAGGCCTTGGAGAATCGGTCCACTATGGTGAGGATGGTGGTGTAGCCGTTTTAGGAGGGTAGATCTGTCACGAAATCCATGGCTATGTGAGACCATGGCCTCTCAGGGATAGACAGGGGGTGCAATAGTCCAGCCGGTTTCTGATGTGATGTTTTACTGATATTGCAGGTCACACATTGACGGACGAACTGGTGACATCGGTAATGAGTGTGGACCACCAGAATCTATTTGTAACAAGTTCGATTGTGGCTGAGATACCAGGATGACCTGCACTGGGTGAGTCGTGCACTTGATGGAGGAGTCTTTGGCGTAGGGGTTCTGGCACATAGGTACGGTCTAGAGGGCATTCTAGGGGAGTTGGGTCCAGAGCTTGGGCTTCGCTGATCTCAGCCATGATGTCCCATCTTGTTGTGAATTCTTTAACTTTATTGATTTTTTATACTTTTGTATTCGATAAGAGCTTGTATTATGTAAATATGCAAGATGCAACTTTTATTATGACACGCGTTCGGTGTGTTGCGCTATTGGTTACGCATACAGAGCTAACAGAATGTGACGCAGTTTTCCACCTGGGCAGTACCGTCAAGTGCAGGGCAAAAGTTATTGACGAAGTAAGTTTATTCTATGGCTTTATGGGGGTAATACTGGACGTTCATACTGCTGAAACTGTTTGCGATGTCAAGCCTTTGTGATGTTGGTTTTCGCAACCTTTATGATGATTAGTTCACCTTGTGAAATGCACGTGAAAATGCCGCTAGCCGCGCGGCTTATCTTGTTAATGTTGTTAGTATCTTGCTTACACATGTTGCTGATTTCGTGTGATATAATCTATACTTAATGCTTTCATATCGTGATGAGGACATTGTATGATGTACCTTAAGTTGCTGCATATGCTTCTGTATATTCTGTTACCAGTAATTATTCATCCGTGAACTACAAGTTGTTAATATTGCTTAATGTGGAAAGTTCGCTGTTCATTGTAACAGTATATTTAGGTGTGACACTTATATTTATGCTTAACATTTAGTAATTTATTCTGATTTTTGTTTATTACAGAAACTACCTCCAATGTATCTGTGTATATATGGTGAAACTCTGCACATAAATAAATGGTGGAAATAATTTGATGACTCCGACTCCCTGATCAGAGTACTAAAGTGTTTAACACTCTTTAAACCGGCATTATTGGGGCAGTCCCCAACACATCTTATGGGAGCCACAATGAGGGAGGAAGGGATAATATTTTCAGGCGGAGCTGGGTTATGGTTGGCGTCAAATTGGCGAGAGAGTGCGAACTCCTTGTCTGGGTCAGGGTGGCGCAGAATGGGTGCAGTGGTGAAGCGGGCCTTTAGTTCTTTGAAAGCCTCCTCGCAGAGTGAGTTCCAGCGGAGCAACGTGGACCCCTTCTTCGTCTGTGCAGTGAGGGGAGCAGCAACTTAGCAGCGGTAGAAATTGGCGAACCCCAGAAAATGTTGCAGGTCCTTGATGGTCTTAGGACGTGGCCACTCAAGCACAGACTTTACTTTGTTCGCGTCCATGGTTACACCCTCATGACTGATGACATTATAGTGGAGATAATAGCGAACACCTGTGGCGGTTGTTGAAAATTCAACTTTGCCATTGCAGAAAAGTTGTTTTGTAACAATATTATTTCGCAATAGTACCATTTTACTGTATTTTTGACCAAATATATGGAACCAAAAGAAAAAAGAAAAAAAAAAAAAAATCAACAATACTTTTTAAAAAGAGTGAAGCCATTTAAATGTCTCCTACTTTATCAGGTAATGCAATAAGATTAGTATATAGATCTAAATAACGGGGGGAACAATTAAAAGGGGGAGTACTGTGAGCATATCTGCATGTACTTGAGGTTTTTTTTTTAAAGTGGGTTGGATTTTGAATGGGTATAAAGTTGCTTTTACATACTGACAATCTCTCTGTGCTGATTTCCTGTTGATGAAATAGGATCTCAAACAGAGCTGACTTGTAGTTTAGCCTCAAGGGAAAGGTTCGGCAAGGTTTTAGCCATCTGTGTTTATTGTGGCTATGTCTTTAACCTGAGGGGGCAGGTGCTGCACTCTCAGAGGGGCTGCATAACACTGACGGTCTCTGATAAAACCACAGGTCCTGGGAAGAGAGCAAGAAGTTATCTGATAGCAGCACAGACTAAATGGATTACAAAAAATTACGTTAATAATAATAATGGCTGCTGAATATTCACATTTGCCAACACAAGAATAAATGTAATTTAAAATGGATTGTAAAGTGTAACAATATTTCACTATTTTATTGTTTTGCTGAATTTTTTAAATCAAAGAAACACAACTTTTTAATAAATCTTAATGTTTTAAAATATCAACCTCAAACTAAACTGTACTGTAGCTCATGTTCAACTTGAATCAAGATCCTGACAATGCCACTACACTCCAGTCACAAATTCAAAAACTTTCCCTTATCAATGATGATACCCTGAGGATAACAAGCGATATCACATGAAGCCTGTCAGTGTCTTTATCCATCAGTCTTTTCTGCCATTCACTGCTCAATATTACCTGCTGGGCTTTAAATACAGAGAGGTGATGAAGGAGCTTCTGACAACACTCATCTGTGGCTAATTGTGCTGTGATGTGCTGTGATTAGCACTGAAGGTTAGTGTGTTTAAGCGGGGCGATACCAGGAGATGAGGTCAGTGAGAGCTCTGCGCTGGAGAGGCAATGTGTTATTTTTGTGACATGGGTAATGAGGACATGGTGCATGTAAATTCTGAGTTCTGTTCAAGGTAAATGGGATATGTCTAATTTCTAACTGACTTTCCAAAACAGAGTTAAAGCACGTCTCAATAGAGGTAATAATTAATTTATAGGATTACAGGATTTAAAATTTAAAGGTATAGTTAAGAAAAAAAATAAAATGATGTCATCATGTACTTAAATGACACAAAGGTGACTAAATGATGACAGAATAATATTTTTCCACAAATTATATTTATACCAAGCATCACTACTCTCTTCAGTGTGACTTTCAGACATTTGCATCGGACCACAGACCTGAGGCCGGCGAGCCCTTGTGCAGTGTGCCCCATTTTTTCTGCAACGAAAACCCCTTGTCAAGCCAGGTATCTATGATGATGTCTTTTCTATAACACCTGCTGGATAAGGGACACTCCCCATCATCTCTTAAGGCTTACGTGGTGGTAATAGCAGCCCACCACAACCTTATAGCAGGCCAGACTGTGCTATGATATCCTTATTATCCGTTTTCTAAGAGGAGCTAGATAGCTCAGGTCCTCTCGCACAAACCCTATGTGGGACCTGCCCACTGTGTTTGAAGCCCTCAGACGCTCGCTCTGACCAGCTTATTTGACTGTACCCCCTGCCTTTCGCCCGGGCTAGCTGTCATACATCAAATAGGAGGAGGAGGTGTGATGGTGTGGAGGTGTTTTGCTGGTGACACTGTTGGGGATTTATTCAAATTTGAAGGCACTCTGAACCAACAGCATCCTGCAGCGACATTCCATCCCATCTGGTTTGCTTTTAGTTGGACGATCATTTATTTTTCAACAGGACAATGACCCAAAAAACACCTCCAGGCTGTGTAAGGGCTATTTGACCAAGAAGGAGAGTGATGGAGTGCTGCGGCAGATAACCTGGCCTCCACAGTCACCGGACCACACCCCAATCGAGATGGACCGCAGAGTGAAGGCAAAGGGGACAAGAAGTGCTAAACAATGCTTCCTTCTGATCTGCTTCACAAGAGAGCTGGGCAAAGTCACACCATGGCTGGACCACCCCACAAGCTGCTCTGTTCCTGTCTTCTACCTCGCACACAGGGAGCTTCTCCTCTGCCATTTAGACCACCTCGGCCTCAGGATGAATTTTGCCAAGAGCATGCTGATGACCAGCCAACAGATAACGTTCCTGGTAATAGAAGCAATGCAAAGGAAAGTGTTGATCTCTCCGGAGCGCGCCACGGCCATAACACGCTGTGTTATGCGTTATGCAAGCCTCCTTCAAGTCCACTGAGAGCCTTTCAAAGTATGATGGGTCTAATTGCTGCAGCCTCATCAGTGCTACAGCTCGGCCTGTTACAAATGCAGCCGCTGCAGTATTGATTGAAGACATGGGTGCCGCCACAAGCGTGGCGTCATGGACGCCTTCGGCTCAGAATAAACGGAGCCTGTATTGCAGCTCTACTTTTATGGAAGGGCACCCAGTGGCTGCAGAAAGGTGTTCCCCTCCACATAGTGTGAAGAAGGAAAGTGATAGTGACAGACGCCTCCATGAAGGGGTGGGGCACGCTGCACAAGAGCTTGTCAGCCTCAGGCCTGTGGTCAGATGCAGACACCAGCTTGCAAATCAACTGCCTGGAAATGCTGGCAGTATGACACGCTTGTCACGCTATCCAGCCGCAACTGAGGGACAGTCACGTCCTGGTTCGTTCAGACAGTATGACTGGTGTCATACACAAATCATGAGGGGGGGCTGTCATAGGCACAGATATGTTGTCAAGGGAAGCAGTCCATCCACAGGAATGGATGCTTCACCCCCGAACTATCCAATTGATCCGGAAGACGTTCGGCAAGCAGAAGTGGATCTTTTTGCTTCAGACAGCAACACTGGCTGCACAGCTTATTTTACGAAGGTGGTGCGCAGAGAGCGATGAAAACAGATACCTCGCCATGCCAGGTATCTGTGATACTGTCTTTCTGCAACACCTGCTGGATAGGAGACGCTCCCCATCCAACATTAAGGCTTATGTGGCGGCCATAGCAGCCCACCACGACTTTATAGCAGGCCAGACTGTGGGCAAGGATATGCTTATCCGTTTTCTAAGGGGAGCTAGGCTCAGGCCCTCTCGCCCTCACACCATCCCCACACGGGACCTGCCCACTGTGTTAGAGGCCCTCAGAGGCGCGCCCTTTGAACCCCTGCAAATGGCTATGGTGAAAGCGCTGACGCTGAAAACTATTCTGCTGTTCTGCCGTCATACGCCCAAACCGCAAGCTCTGGTCTACGCATCTTAAGTATACGGACGATATGAATATTTATATATGGGGCTTTCGCCCGGGCTCGCCATCATACATCAAATAGTTCTTAACTTACAACTTGGCGAGATCGAACTGAGTTCCGGTAGAGTCTTAGCAGACTCGTTCCCGTGTCTCAGGGAACCTGGGTTTCGGAAGTGACCTATTCGTTCCCTGTTGACACTTAACTCGTACTGCGTTCCATGCCACACAGTAAGTGCCCATCGTTTCAGTCGAAGTAACCAGAAGTCCTGTGGCAGAACGGCCGCTATATATACATGACCCCGCCCCCTCAGACAAGCTTCGGCAGGAGCCAGGGCCATTGGTAGGCGCAGCACTGCGTGATTAAAAAAAGGTTTCAGTTAGGCCGAAAAAAGGAGTTTTTCCCATAGCGTCTTAGCAGACGCAGTACTCGTTCCAGTGACTCAGGGAACCTGGGATACTTTATATTTTCTTTACAACGTACATTACTGCTTCAGTATTTTTTCAGCAGATATTATGTTTTATGCACAGAGACTCCTGCAAAACGTCTGCAAGTGTTTACAGAGAAGAGGGTTTATATTAGATGAAACTACTGACTATGTGACTCTGCAGTTGGAAGAGATACAAATCCTATCAAACCCCAAACACACATTTCATTACTTCTTTAAATAGATCTTTCCTTGACCTTTTCAAAGTCTAATGGAAACATACATGGGCAGCTCTGGATCCATTTACTTTCTTACAAATGAAACACAGAAAGCAACTTTCTAAATCTGTACTATTTGCCATAAAAATACCATTGCAGCAAGTGTTTTTGCTAGTTTCAGCTTGACACAGTTCTCATTTTTCAATCCCGGCATTTTAATATGTTGTTTCTTCGTACCTCACCAAACTGGATTTGATTGTTGTGGATTTGTCCTGATCTTGGATCATTCGGTTCTTCGAAGCTCATCCGGGACTTGCTGTCATAGCAACAGGTCCGTAAGCTTGAACCTACTCGGGAGCAGGTTTATTTAATGTAAACAGGATTAGGCTGCACTTCTAGTGGGTTATGATTGGTTGAAATGGCAAGGTCACACCTGATTGGTTAAAGAGCACAGCAGATTCGGACTGACTCACGTGGGAAAAGTTTGTTTGTTTTTTTTATGGGAGAAAAAAAAAAAGTATCTTGCATAAAAGTGTAGAAAATAATTACGAAAAAATACATAATTTTATTTATATTTTTATATTTTATATATGTTTTGCCAGCCCTCTCTCCTGGCTTTTGCAGCATTTACTGTGTTTCCCTGAGTTTTTATTAAAGTTTGAAATATACGAAATATACGATGCATTTTAGTGCCACAAAAAAAAAGAAAAGAAAAAAGAATCCAAAACTACTAGCAAATCCATACTACCTTATTTCCAAGCATATGTCCTCACGAATATTACACTCGATATCATTTCTGCTAATAATCCCACATAAATGCCTTTGGTGTATTAAAAAGGAGTTAAATAAGAGAGCTCATCTGATCATCTGTGGAGAGCAGACGGCTGGTGAAAGGTTGGTATCTCGTAAACACTATTAAAACAAATTATAATATATCAAATATATCAAATCTCAACATTATTTAAGATTTGCACAGTACCTTACAGTATCTTTTGAGTAGTTATGTGCCGAGT
The DNA here is from genome assembly GCA_034779775.1 of Enteromius afrohamiltoni. Taxonomy (NCBI): domain Eukaryota; kingdom Metazoa; phylum Chordata; class Actinopteri; order Cypriniformes; family Cyprinidae; genus Enteromius; species Enteromius afrohamiltoni. The sequence continues at coordinate 18,174,671 of JAUYWG010000038.1, forward strand.
GTTATTTGAGCATTTCCTGTGAGGCTAATATTGAGGCTAATGTGAGCTAGCTAATACTTTCAACTGAAAAATTACATTTAGTTGCAGAGTAACATATCAACAGAATAAAAATCAAAGTAAATGTGCCATATTATACATTCATCTGATCTGATATCTGATCTTATGGCTGTTTGTGAGAAAAATAGTATTGTTGTTATTACTTTTAAGTGGTATTTGTCAGCTGTAAGTAAAGTAACATAGGTAAAATGGCAGGTTATGTATTATAACTATGCATTATATATTATATATATTTTACTATATGACCCATTGTAATCATGCTCATTGTGTGTTATAAACAGTCATACTCTTAACCCTTTATCAGGCAAGAAACTATATTTTTTAACTTAATCGATCATTCATTATAGCGGTCTTGTGCATGGATTTCTTCCAGCCAATCAGCAGAAATCAGTCTATGTCACAGATGGCAACACTGTGGCATTTCACCAATCAGCAGTTGCCCGGGGCGTTTCAAACATCAGCGTTCTTCCGGAGTTTGAAAAGTATGTGTTTACGCTCATACCTACACTTACAAAAATATCATACATCGAAACGAACAATGCTAAGTTAACGAGACTCTTTATATGGTTGAATAGTTGTGTGTTGAATAGTTGTGTGTTGAATAGTATTTTTTTTTTTATGTATATACAAATAATGCATTAAAATGTAGGACAATAGTAAGTAATGTTGACACAGGTTTGTATAACATTATGCAGTGATTCAGTGGGAGATATATTGAATACTTGCGTAACCACTGTTCCCTGAGGAAACTCCTTTTTCCCCCTAACTGAAGCCTATTCTAAAACGCAGTTTTTTTAATTTACTAAAACTGCACGGTCATTGGCTGCTGTATTGGGGACTATTTTTAACCAATGGGCAAGGCCCCGCGAACAGCGGGACAATGTCGTCGACCACACCCCATGGCGTGATGTCTCTGCTCCAATGACAGCAGGTGGCGCCATGGTGGTGAGATGGGGCGTGTCCCTTGTCTATTCAAGGCAAGGGACCGTCAGCCATCTTCAGGTTAGTTTGACTGAAACGACGGCCTCTCATAGCATGGCCCGGAAAGCAGTACTCGTTCCAAGTGTCCCTTTCGACACTTCACTCGTACTGCGTCTGCTAAGACGCATGGGGAACACAGTACAATCCCGCCGTGCTATAAGGTCTGGAATCTGGAAGCCTAAGAGTGGACCTAGAGTGGACCTCTTATACGTCACAAGCACCCTTGTCCAATCACTTGGAGGCTTATGAGCCTATACCCGCGGCGTTAAGCAGTTTGAAGCAGACAAACAGCTGGTCAGAGCATCTGAAATCAGCTGAGCGCTCGATATAAGTTCTCAATGCCCTGACAGGGCAGGACAGGGCCCTCGGAGGGCGGCAAAGTCGCTAGAGAAACCGCCTGGGCTCTGAACGGCGTAGAGAGTACTTAGGTACACAGCCGTGCCTCGGTTTCAGGATGACTTTCGAGTCATTTCGCTCAAACTCAAGGCATGCAGGGCTGACAGACAGCGCTTGCAGGTCACCTACTCGCTTAACAGATGCCAGTGCTAGAAGCAGGGCAGTCTTAAGCACCAGCGCTTTCACTGTTGCTGTCTGAAGGGGCTTGAAGGGAGGGCTTTGAGGGCATTCAGCACCATGGGCAGGTCCCAAGTCGGGACAATGTGAAGACGGGGGGGCTTCAGCCGCCTCGCGCCTTTCAAAATTTGGATGAGTAAAGCATCTTTCACCACGGTTTGTCCTGCTATCAGGTCGTGGTGGACTGACATAGCCGCCACGTAAGCCCTGAGGGTGGAAACATCCGTGCACCATCTAGAAAATACAGCCCATTTCAAAGCATAGAGACGCCTCGTGGACGGAGCTCTAGCTTGAGAAATGGTGTTCAACACACTCTCAGGCGAGCAGGCTCCCTTCGAGCGGCCATACATGGAGAGCCCACAGCTCGGGCTGTGGGTGCCAGATTGTGCCTTTTGCCAGAGATGGCAGATCGCGTCTCAGGGGAATTGGCCACGGGGCTGCTGTCAGCATCGCATATAGGCACGCTATTCACAGCTGGTTCACCCACAGAGGAGCTACCAGTAGGAGCTTGTGGCCCTCTTCCCTGACACAGCTGATGCCCTGAGGTGTCAGGGATGTCGGAGGCAATGCATAGAGAGGAAGCTTCGGCCAAGATTGGGCGAGGGCATCCATTTCCATGGTGAAATATGCTGGGCAGCGAGTGTTTTCATCTGAGGTGAAAAGGTCTATTTCCGCTCTCCCAAATATGTGCCAGATCATCTGGATTATTCGGGGGTTAAGCGTCCATTCCAATGGACTGACTTTTCCTCTGGACAGCCCGGTAGGTGAGACTCTCTTATCTTATAGCGAAAGTTTGGCAGGGCCCACTTCAGGAGGCGCGCTGCCATTTCGTGGAGGCGTTTGGCGAAAGGCCCCCTTGACGATTTAAGTATGACACCACTGTCATACTGTCCGAGCGAACCAGAACGTGACTGACAGCAGTAGCCTCCTTCTAATATCCCCAAAATCCTCTTTGACACCCCGGGAATGGCGCGCCAGGCATTCATGCGGAGTGATAAGGGATTTATTATGTCTGTAGTTATGTCGCTGTGTAAGGATGATAACTTATGACATTTTGTGAATGTGCAAAACTGCTCTTCATATGATCTTGTATGGCTGCCTTTAAAAAGGCTTGCTGCAAGGGCGCTTTTACAGACCCTGTTAGTGCAGCATTTAGATTCTTTACTGTGCCCCAACGACGTTGTATCCGATAGAGGTCCCCAATTCAAATTTAAGGTGTGGAGAGCGTTTTGTTCCCAGATGAACATCAACATCAGCCTCACCTCCGGATACCATCCCGAATTCAACGGGCAAGTCGAATGCCTCAATCAGGAGCTCATTCGCTTCCTCTGCACGTACTGTCACAGCAATCAAAGTGACTGGAGTGAGTTTCTGTTGTGGGCCGAATATGCTCAGAACTCCCTGAGAAAACCATCTACCAACCTGACGCCTTTCCAATGAATTCTTGGATTCCAACCTCCACTATTCCCCTGGTCAGGCGAGCCTTCAGACTTACCTTCAGTTGATCATTGGCTCCAGAGGAGTGAACAGACCTGGGATGCTGCGCACTTTCAACTCCAACTGCCATTCGTTGCGCCACTGCTCAGGCCAAGCGCCATCGACGCCCCAATCCACCGTATGAACCAGGGCAGTAGTTTTGGTTATCCACCCGGGACTTGCGTCTTCCTTGCAAAAAACTAAATAGACAGATCACCCCAGTTTCTTATTGTTTAGAATTTCCTGCCGAGTATCGTATCTCACCAACCTTTCATGTCTCCCTTCTCAAGCCAGCCAGAGAGAGGGGCCTAGATGAGGTTGTGGCACCTGAGGTCCCTCCCCTGACCATGGACCAGGATGAGATATATCAGGTCCATGAGATCCTGGACTCCCGGCACTGAGGCAGGTTCCTGCAATACCTTGTGGATTGGGAGGGCTTCGGGCCTGAGGAGAGGTCATGGGTCAACTCTAATAAGTTAATAATAATAAGTCTATAAGTTAGGGACTACTTTTAGCCTTAAGATGTGTTATGAAAATGGGCCTAGAATGTAAAAATAAAAGGCATATAAGCCCTACTGGGGCATACAGCATATCTATACACAATAATAAAAATATAAATTAAATATACTGTGTCCAAATATACATGGACCTAGCTGTATTTGCCCACTTGCATTGAATTTTGAGGGAACTCAAAAGGCATTTTAATTGTATAAATTAAGCTGTGAAAGCATAAACTTTAAATGTGCTTGTGCAGTAGTCTAACCTACATCATGTAGTGTCGAACGCACTCTCTGGTTGTGTTTTTGCAATATACTTGTTAATGTCAAATCGTATATTGTTTAAACAACAATTACAGTATTATTGTTTAAACAACAATTACAGTATTACTGAAGATAATAGATCCTATATCAGGAAGTTACAATTTTATTGTCTTCAGCTCACTGCATGGAAATGGTGCTTTATCATATAGGAGTCCAGTGTTGTTTTAGACTCCACTGACTTTGACTGTATGGACAAAAACAGCTAAACATTTTTAAAAATATCTTACATAGGTTTGAAAAGATATGGGCGTGCTTAACATTTATTAAAACAACTTTCATTTTGGGGTGCACTAGAGTTTACTAACACTGCAATTAATACTGGTAAGTGTCAGAATTTAAAAGTGTAAGCAAAGCCTCACATGACACAAACAGGAAGGAGTCATGTTTCTTAAAGAAAAAATGTAAAAACAAAAGGAGAAAAATGTCTCAATTGCAAAGCTCGAGCGAGTGCTCCTCTAACAGGAAGAGCAGTGACGGAAGTGTCAAAACGGTCTCCAAATCCAGTAAGAAACAGTCATTTTGACAACAAGCCTCTATTATCCACCTAACCCATGATAAGACAGTTTGCCAGCAGCTGTCTTGCTCACAGAGCCTCTATCACCTTTTGCAGCTCTGGGTTGGAAATAGGGCCCATTTTTTTCACAGCAGAATATCAAAAACTCCAGTTGTGTTGAACTGACATATATTTTTATAGTTCCATATGAAGGAAAACCTGGAACATTCAATATTTGTGAGAACTGCAATATAGCATCATGCTTTACTCCTTCAAAGCCTCAGACAGAGATAACAACCATACAATTGAATTGTGGTTCTATAGTTTAAGCTTAAATCGGTGTTTTGCATTTATTGATTTTTAATACACTTAACATGATCATACTAAATGTTTCAGGCTGCATTACAGTCTGTCTGCAGTTTTGAACTGTCTGGTTGGGAGGCTAAACGATTCCTCTTTCATCTCCTCCTTTCATGATGACCCTGAACCTTACACACACACACACACACACACAAACTCCAATCAACAGAGAGGCAGCAATTTAATTTCTCCACAAGCTTGATGGCGAAGTGCTAGCCTTCTGAAAAGAGATGAGATTTTCTTATTAATGTACAACAGTACATCATCAGTTTGACCACAAACAATACGGCCTGATTCACCTTACTGTGACTACTCATTACTTATCCCATTATTGGTGTCTTACCCTTTGTCAACCATCATTTTCACTTTTGTTGAAAGTCAGCATAATGTAGGAACATAAGCTGGTAAAAATAGGCTTCAAAAGCATGAATAATGAAATCAAACTGATGCAAGAACTTCAGGCTATTCTGGAAAATAACTGCTTGCTAGGAGAGTAAGAAACCATTTGATTAATATGTCAAAGGATGTGAAGCCACAAACTGACAAATTTTGCCAGTTTCAGTGATTAGTTTTTCCTCATACCCGCTCATTATATCAAGCCGGTACATTTTAAACACAATTTAGTTTCCTGGCTGACTGATAAAAACCTGTGCACCTGGAGTCCTGAATTGAATTGCAGCCAGGAAGTCTGATTGGACTTGGAGATTTTCAGTTTTGTTTGCAATATGCATCAGATGGTCAGTGAACAAAATGTGGGCAGACTGTAGGCACTCTGTTGGAATGATCAGTATAGAAATAAGATCCTCTGGAACTAGATTTCTTATTCTATTATTAGTATTCCTCCCCTGAGCTCTCACATCTGAACAAATATTTTGAATCTGAATTCAAAAGCACAAATGGGTTTGTTTAGCTTGAAGGTAAAACATGCATGGTTCTGTACCTCTCTCCGTTCACTGCAGATCTTGCAAAGCCACTGAGCCCTTTTTTGACTGCCTGCTGTCTCAATTCCACATTTAGTGCATACCTTCTGCAACACAAACACACATACCATTAGAACATCTCAAACAAACACACAACCTGATAACTACTGTTAATTGTGTCAAGACTGCATTAATATATACATATACACACAAACATTTATATAGTTATACATAACTATAAAAAGACGTGTCAAAAGACGTATATATTTATTTATATAAAAAATGTAATCTATCATTCAGTGAAAGCTCAGCTTTTTTTGCTCTAAACAGAGCGTGCAGCAATTTGTGTACCACCACTGTTACTTAACTTTTTCTTTTTTTTCTTTTAAGTTTACCTATAAAATAACTGCCAATACAATTTTTGTTTGGATGCAGAAAAAAAGTCCACCCTGCAATCTGCGGATTGTAAAAAACATCATCCCTCTCACACTAAAATAAATTTAATTACTGCAGGAGATATTAGTGTGGACTCTGACTGCTTGGTTTTTAGGAATCAATTTGAAGGTGAGGGCTGGGATACGCTGTTGTAATAAGAAAAGAGAAAGAACCTTTAATCAAGCTTTATGTAATAGAAGACAAACACTAGAGTGAAGTGCCAGTAATTTAGTTTTAGCAGAACTTCCATATACTTAAATTGCTTTGAAATGGAGTGAGCGAGAGAAGAACAGAAAGAATGTGAGAGAGAGGGCATAAAGAAATGTCTTCAATTTCCGTTAAATACTTCTAAAGATCCCTCTGAGTGAGAGCCACGTCTAAAGCTGCTTTAAGCGGTTTAATATCACGCATAAAATGTCCCTGCTGCTTGACAGATATCACTAAAATGGGTGTCTTGAGAAATCACACTTCACTCTGTGACAGCTCCAGGCTGAATCTGATTGTAGCACACATGTCTTAGCCAATCAGAAAGCTTGGAAGGGGCCTTTTGTCAACTTAGATCAATGGCATGAGTTTAGAACGGGACTTTTTTTTGGTCTTAACAATAATGAAAAAGTTATTCTGAAACAGTTGCCCTTATGAATCTAATACTAACAATTATTTAAATGGTAGGCAGATAACTAACGCAATGGCTGATAATAAAATGCAAAACTATTGGTCAAAATAAGTTAAATAAAACACAAAAACTAAAATATATTATTTTAAAATGTCACAACTCAATTTAGGCATCACAACATTAGAGATACACAGTATATAAAAAAAAAAAAATATATATATATATATATTTTTTTTTTTTTTTTTTTTTTTTATTAAAATAGCCGTTTATACAGTAAGATGTAATTGATCACTGTGATCAAAGCTGAATTTTCAGCATCATTACTTCAGTATCACATGATCACCCATACCCTCCATTAAAATGAAGTCTAAATTGCCATAATGGTCTTCCTACAGATTTTTCCTCGAGTCTGCTAGAGCTGAAAGCTAAAACGTTTCTCATCTGGGACTCTCAAAGCGTTTAGTAGCTGTGAAAAGCTGGATTTAGATCATTTAGCATTGTTTTCCTTGCTGACCATGACCCAATCAGAACAACCCTGCAGCCCATTACTGTTTCATGACCCTGGATGGAGAAACACTGATGTAAAGACTGAATTTCCACGGCAACTTGACGCAGAAGAAACACATGACCATATAGAGTCAAAGCCAGAACGCAGAGGTCAAAACACACAGAAATTCAAATGAGTAGCTGTTTATACGGCCGCCAAACTGGATGTCAAGCAGAATGCCTTCTCACCTAGTTTATCAAGTTCATGCACACACACTCTCAAACACACACATGGACAGCACAAAACCCAGAGGAATAAGGACAATAGAAAAGCATTCCCACAGAAACTGAATTGAGGTTAGCAAGCAAATGACCTCATTCATCTTCTCTCCCGACAATGCTTGGATAACAGTTTAAGGGCGCTGATGCCATCCAAAACATTAGTTGAGGAGGCTGCGTAAATGGCAAATTGTAAACACTACATCATAATTTTGAGGCGCTCAGACGGGCCAGAGCCCATGTTACTGCAGGCAATCTTACCATACATCACACTCGTCATGTCTCTCTGCTACATGTTAACATGCCCAATGTATGACATTCTGCAATGTGCAGCACCTTGAAATAAGTGCTATTATTTATTTATTTATTTTTATAAATGTATAAATGCAATTTAAGAGAGGATAATTTAAAAAATTAAAATAGCATTAGAACATATATCAAATATGAAGGCAATGATGAGTATATAAATATAAATATTTGTATAATTATATCATAAATTTAGATTTTATTTTTATTTACTCCTGCTATTCATATTTTTTGTATGCATACAATCTTTTTTTTTTTTTTTTTTACTGTGCAAGGTGTGTCATAAAATTCAATTCAATTCAATTGGGTGCTTTAATGAGATAAAATGTAATTTATGTCAAACCCATACTTCCACACACACACTAAAAAAGGATTGATAAAGTCTATGTTAACTCAACTTTGTAAAGATTCCAAAACTTAGTCAACGTTTGGCAAAGTTGTCAACTTCTGAGCCCCTGAAACCGAGACACAGAGGTATAAAAGTTCTCCTGACCTCACTTTGACTCTGAACACTGAGGAGGAAAGCAGCTTCACGTCCCATTAGCTCCCAGCAGGCCCAAGTCACGGGATAAGAGGCTTTGTCTTCACCTCACCGCGGGATCTCCCATCTGGACTCTTCAGGTTTGGGTTTTACAGTAAGATCCATCAAACCCAGCCTTACTTCCTAAATACAGACACTTAACCTGATCTCATTAGCATTTACAGATATTCTTTCTTGCTCCTTCAGAAAGACACCGGCAGGATCTTTCACGTATGAAGACATACAGGGAATTTGAACAGAAACACAGTTATCGAAGTTCATTCAAAAAGTCTTTTTGAAATGATACTTGGACTATTTTACTTGTGAGAGGCAAGAGGGTATGCATGTTCCCACAGCTATTTTCCTGATTGCTGTTGCATTCAATTATTCCTGTGGTGAACAGAATGTGAGATTCCTGGAAACGTCAGTCAGCTGGATTTGTCTCCCAAAGTCCAAAGTCCAAAACAGCGAATGTCTTGAGAGCACTTACAAGAGTAACATTAACTGTGAAAATCTCAGACACTTTCATAAAGCTGTGCTAAAAACAACAGTACATAAAAAAGACATTGTTTTTACTTTTGGATATAATATCATTTGGTAAACAAACTCGCATGAAAAAAAGGAATACAAGATTTTTGGATACGCTGTTCTTATGCCTCATTCTCTTGAATTCTAAATGCCACGGCTTTACAGTAAATATTTTTTATTATCATCTAACAGAGAAATTTCTCTTTACAGAGAAAAAACTAAATATGAATGACAGTGAAAAAAGTTAGAAAATATGAAAAGGTATGTACTGTACTGTGAGTAATATATTTACTGTGCGTGTGAAACTTTTGCTTGGTTAGAAATGATACTTTCCAACTCCAGTGTTGCTCCAATATTATTATTGAAAATATTGATATAGGCAATGTAATTCATACTTTGTTGAATGAATGACCTGATTCCTGCGCCAGACAGGAGACTAAATTTAGCTCTCAACTACATCTGGCCTGCTAAAAACAACCACGCACCTACAAAGTAATCATTTTTACTCGACAGAGCAGCTTAAAAGCAACATATACGCCCAGTTCCCAAGAACTAAACATCCCATGGATTATTGTGCATGTCCGAGCATAAACGTTCCCAAGACATCTAAAGAAATTCCAATTCCTTATAAGGGTCTCATATAGAGACGCGCGCGCACGGACGCCCTGAGCGAGTGGAAACGAGAGCATGTTAAATTGAGCGCAGACTTCATGTTAGCTCAACTGCCAAATGCTGATAAACATCCCGGATATTAAATCCTGCGCAGACTTGCCCCCGTTGTGGTTTCAAACATAATTGGAGTGGAAATAAATAAATAAACGCGATCTTGTCACGAGCTCAGGAACACATGCCTCCATCGTTATTATGAAGAAGGATGAATTCAATTAGGTTCTGAGGTCTCCGATGCATTCTCAGTGCTTTTGCACACGCACACACACATATATAAAAAATAAATAAATAAAAATCGCATCCCGCAATCTTGGGATTTCTGGCAATGTTTTCTGGCAGCTCTTTCGGAGATGCATCTTTCCACGCGAGTGCTCCTTCCCTCGGGTTCACGAGGACCGCGCGCGTTTTTAAGCACTTCTTTTGCGCAGAGCGTCGCAGCTACATTAGTTTTGTTTCTCTTAAATTACTGTATTCTAACGCTCCATTTAACTACGCAAACTCTAAGAGGAGCGAATAAAATACAATTACGTGGCAGTGATATATCAGTAACGTGGCTTTCTGGCGCGCCAGCAGACCTAATGGGGCTTGAGAAATGCTTTCTTGAAGCCCTATATAATTAGTTCCTATCCTGACAGCATATAATGCTCCTGGTAAAATGGTCTCCGATGTATTTCACAAATCGCTGAAAAGCGGAGAAATATACTGCCTGGCCTTGTAAAGCAGAAAAAAACATGGACGGCTCGTTCCAACAGAGCGGGTATTCTGAAACATTAATGTGCGTGAAGCACTAAAGCTCCAGCTGCTTTGACTGCATGCAGCGCGTCGACTTAAAATTTTATCAGCAACCAGGCCCGGCTCCACGAGTGGAGGGATGGGGGGAGAAGCACCCAATCAGAAGCTTGGCCCACCCTGGCCCCACACTACTAACAGCCAATCACAAAATTGTTATGATATTCAGTTGATCTTCCTATATTTTTCTTTTTCCGCAACACAGTCTTCACTCCCGTCCACACCCACAAACCAATAATAATGTACAGAATTTGGCGTATCAAGGAGCCACCAATTTGCGCGGAATTGAAATCCTTTGAATGAGTGCCTGCACTGTTTACTTTTGACTTGGTGATCACGTGTACAGTGCTGTGCAAAGGGAAAGCATCTTACAAGATCTTCCAAGACATTTGTCAATGAGCTCAGCAACTGTTTTGATGAATGGTCTTGCAAGTCTCAGTGGAGTAGTGCAGGGTGTGCGCAGGTGCATACCGCATACACCCACCTCTTTATTGGTCTGCTTTGCATACCTACTACTAAATCCCCTCTGATGTGCATTCCGTAGCATCCTGCATTAACCAAATCATGACAGGCAACCACAAGAGTAGCTAATCAAACTGCAAGTGATGCGGTCAGGACGCGCCGGCTTCCCTTTAAATATGATTGATGATTGCGGCCGTGTTCCGCTTTGTCCCTTCAACTACGTCAGCCAAAGTGAGCACTCTTTCATATCAGATCCATGATGTTTTTTAATCCTGTAAAATGTGAATTATTTGTTCATCTATTCATTTCATAATGACCCTTACTCCGTGATTTAGCGGAAGTGTATCACTTGGCCCATCCTGCATCTCCTATCTGGAGCAGGGCCTGTCAGCAACTCAGATTCATTCCTGCATGATTCATCTGAAACTCTATGTCAAATCAGTTCTAATATACAGCACCATTGCAGAAAATGTATGATGCATAAACATTATCAGGGAAACACATTATTGGCTCATTAATTTACAAATGAGGTCCAGATTAGACTGATGTATTTAGTTGCACTCTTGGTTCAATTCAATTAGCATCAAAACTCATTATGAAATATAAGTGCATTAAAAGCGTAGCACATCTTTAATTAATGTCCTTTATTAGGGATTCATTTATTCATTTGTTAGTAAAAAACAACCAATAATTTAAAAAGTTATGAATGTGGAATTATATATGAAATGATGGTCTCTACAGTATATGCAAAAGAGTAGCTGTCCCTATTATTATGGATATCAGCGAATGAATGAATGAATGAATTAGACAGTCATCGGTATACTCGAATACTAATATTTTACTGTGAACACTAATGTTAACTGCGTCACTAAGCTGAAGGGGTATTTGATTATAATGAATTACAGCTACTCATTGAGTCATGATTCACTAAAGGAATTATGCAAATCATCTAATGGCTCAAACATGCTTAAAACACACTGGTGCTGAGTTTAATTCACAGTGCCAACAAATATGTTCTGTGCATGGACCTTTTCATGGCCAAATAAAGAAAATCTAAGAAAAGGATTGAAATGTTTAATCCTTTTAATGTGTAAAAAAGACAAATCAAGACTTTTTATGACCCACAGAAATTGTATTTCTAAACCCTGTCTTGAAATCTTGTGTAACTACTTCTACCATGTAAAATGTAACTTGTTTTACCATGACCTACTGACTTTTTTCTAGAGAGCTAGGCTATCCCATACAGCTGATTGGTGCATAAAGCTCAGGTATTTTCACTGAAATGCAATGCGTTTAAGAGGTACATCAGTTTAGCGCATTCATTCCCGAGCACCTCATACAAAAAACATGTACACAGGAAAAAATAACAGCAAAAGAAATAATCCATCATAACCAGTACTTTTTTCATCGAGAGTAGGTGAGCAGGGAGGATTTGGGCTGAGCAAACTCAATATCCGACTGAAGAGGGACTCGGAACAAAGTGAATTATGGCAGCGCGGTTTTCTCGGCATCCTTGACACACTGAAGCGAGGCAGCCGAGGAAATAAATAAATGAAAAGAGATGAAATAAAATTGCCGTGGATCTCATATAGCCTTTCCAGGAGAGTCCACGGGGACGTCCGGCCACCTCTTCCAAATGTCCATCTAGTCAGGATGAGAAAAAAAGAGGAAAAACGGCATGACCCGAATTTCCAATCAGTCATCTGCACCGTCGTGATAAAATTACTCGGAGTGGCAGCCTCTCCCCTGAAGATGGAAAGAGAGAGACAGCCGGTCCACGTCCTCAGAGAATAACCCGCCCTCACTGACAGTCACTTCAGCTGACATCGGCCCATCACAACAATGCTTACTTATTCATGCCAGCTTCCAGGAACTACACGTGTGGTTTCGGATTGCAGAATTGAAGAGGAAATGTTGCTGTCACCGCGTCGCGGGATGCTCTGTCAAACACATGTTTTTTTGGGGATTATACTACGTTCTGATCGATGCATTGACATTCAATCACAAATATGTGCTGCGCTCACGGATATGCATGCATTATTTAAGGGGACCGCATGCTGTGGACCCAATACGTGCATCTCAAGTGTGAAATCCATAATTCTGTAAAGCTTTCCATATCATATGTGATCAACACGGTCAAACTTTACTGAAAAACCTGTTGCACACAATCTACCACATGCCTTCTGACTGTGTACTTGTGAAACACCTACGGTAATATCTCTTTCCTCAAGTTATGGCTGATGTTTCTTTTTGTTATTTATTTTCAGAAATTAAACATAAAAATAATTGTATTAATTTCCATGACATTTCAAGATGAACACTTACTGGACTGGAGCAACTTAGGTTTACTTGATATCTATACATCTTTTTTTTTTTTTTTAGGAAATTAAACTTATATTAAAATTAAAAGTAAAAATTTAAACTGTTCAGAATTTCATCTCACTTTTTGACAATATAAATAAAAGCATCTGAACCAAATGGCATATATTTGCTCATTTAGGTAAATAATATTGAAGTGTTTTTATGACATTTTTTTCACTATATCAGACTATACGAGCCACAAACTTGTATAAATACCCTTAATGGTATTATTTGCATTATTTGTACTAATATTACAATTCATGCTTTTTAAATCATTCCATAATTATGTTTTACTACTACTAGCAACCAGTACGAACAGCAACCACTCAGATTACCCTAGCAACCTTATTAAACTTATTAAAATACAGAGAAACATAGCAACATTCACAATAATAGGAACATTGTCAAAGCACCTTGGACAGTGTTGAGTTTTTCACAGTCAACACGTGTCAATTTATACTGTATGTCTATCTTCAGATTGCATAATGACTCAAATGAGTGTATATAGGCTTAGTTAAAGCTACTGTACAGGCTGAGGGTCTGGCGTGTAAGCTCTCCTACACTGCAGTCGTAATGGGCATCTGACAGTGTTTGCTGGAGAGCATCTGTATCTCTCGCTCTCTCTGCTATTTTTTGCCTCTTCCTGTATGTCTCAATCTGTAAATTGATTTCTCTGTAAATCATCTGCTTCAGACACAATATGATCCTAGATTACTTAGAAATGCCCATAATATCTCCTCAGGCCTCAAATGCATGGGAAGATGAGAGCTTTCAGTAAAGTATGCGCACATAATTGTATTTCTCGTATTATCCTGTTTTTTTGACTGTTGCTGTGGCTTATACCAGAGAGGCAGCAAACTATTATCAGGTTTTTTTATCGACTGTTTCACTTTTGCAATTTGTTAAAATATTGAGTTATGCATATTATATAGAACTGCAGTTACTTTAGGTATGAAACAAGGTCTCAGCTTCAAATTGTGTAATTCAAACAAGAAATATATTTTTGTGGCTCTTTAATGTGTTGGAATAGGCACTGTATTGCCTCAGGTCAAGTGGCACACATCAACCGACTGCTTTTCATATTTATTTCAAATAAACATGAATGAACATCAGAATGCATTTCATTTAAATCATGGAAAGACATCAATGCACTCAATTGTCCACCGAATTTAATCTACATTATTGTTGGTCAGATCACCTGTCAGTCAAGTTACCTGTCGGTCAATTGCGTTCCAAGGGAAATTGGATACCAACTTGCACCGAAATCACAAAACGGCAACAGTATAAAAGTATTACAATTCTGAGGGAAAACTGCAGACTTGGCCACACTGCTTTGTGTTCATGTCTCATAAGCATGTCTTCTTCTATTGGACTGCATGCAGGAGGGCTAAATTACAATCTTTGGTCAAATTACAGTCACATTGGTCAAACTGCATTATAGCAGGGCCTTCCATTAGGTCATATGAGATCTGTCTGATTGTCCGATGCATATGGCACACGTTTCTGGAACACTTCAGGAGTTCCATAGTCGTCATCAGATTGGTTAAATTATACAGGATTTCAGAGAGACGTGATTGTAGCGTTTTGCAGCATTCTGCCTGGAAACAAAAGATGCTGTGATGCCAAATTCCCTCATTTAAAAAGAAAGATGTTATGTTTACAACTGTGACAACCAATTTTGCGTCATAGAATATTTAAAATATGTCCAACACACCAGTCTGTTACTGTGGCGACATTTCCACAAGGGCTATTGAAATGACTATGTCTACATTTGAATTATCTACTTAAATTTGAATCATATTCCAATTTAAAAGGCATAATTTCAATTAGGGGAAAATATCTGGCTTCTCTCCTATTGCTACAAGAGGGCACATTGAACAAAATATTATGCACGTTTCCAACCTGGTCTCATAAAAATATGTACCTCTGTGCACTTTTTGTGCAACGCCGTTTTTTACATTTCGCTGCAGTTTCAAAGAGAAATGTCAACTGAGTGGCGCTAAACCCTGGCACATTTTTATTACAGGATTCAAACCGGAGCTGCTCGTCTTTCAAAGTACATCTCTGTACTCTATGAGCTACCAAACAAACCTACCGTCTATGACAACACATAGATATGAAGCCGGATATGTGTGATGCTAACATTCAAAAGCATCCGTTTTCAAATCTTGCAGCATATTAATATTGGTATTTTGAAATCATAACATGATAATCTTAAATTAATGAATTGAAACTCCGTACATTTGTATTAAAATAAAGTCTGAGTTTTCCTGTTCATTTATTTTTGAAAATGCAGTGATATGTACTAATGGGTACGTATTTCGTGCCTGGCTAAAAAGTGCATTTAAGGTACATTTAAACCATGAGACCAGGTCGCAATTTTTATAAGCAAAAACAATCTGGTATATCATAAAAACCCAAACAGTTCACCTTAGAATTGTGACGCACAACCCTAGCAGTTTGATCTGAAAGTCTAGTCGACTGCTGATGTCTCACTCTGAGAAGGAAGGAAACGTTTCTGAGGTCTGCGGTGTAATGGGAATCCAGTGCTCGGGGTGGAAGTTGCCCTTTTCAGCAATCCAAGCTCTGCTTCGCCAGGCAGGAAATCCATCTCAGCTTCAAAAGCGTCTTCAGATGGAGTTCAAGTTTTGGTTGTGCTTCAGCTGTGAAGAGGAACCTTACATCCTCTCTTTTAGGTCAGGGGCTGGAGACAAACACTTGGCCCTCTGGGAGGAACCAAGGACGAAGACATCCACTCATCCTCGTATTCAGTACTGCATTCAAGAGTATATTGTTGGTTTTGAAGCACTTTGCACATTCTTCTGTCATATTTCCAGAAATTGTTGCAATCTTCTAATGCATATGTTTTTGCATGGATTGACCTTTCCCTTTTTACAGTTGCTGTAACCGTTATTTTTCTCCCAGCAAGAGTGAATCAAAAGCACTGAAGGAATCATATGAGGAAAATCTAAATCTATTCATAATTTTTTTGTCTTGTTTCCTGCATTGAAATGTTGTTTGAAATGGTCAACGATGCAAAATAGTTGCACAACTGCCTACGTAATTGGATTTGGACATCCCAGAGCAAGGACATCAGCTTGGCGCCTTTATAAATTGGTCTTTTAGGAGGTTTTGGGGAAGAACTACCAAATAAGTTTGATGTGGATTAGTCGCATGCAAAAATTCTGAGGGATAAAGCCTCTTAGAGAAGACTGCAAACGTTCTGTGGGAGATTAGAGATGATTTATGGAGATTTGAATGAATGAATGAATGAATATAAGCATGAAATGAAATAATTCCCACAACTTTAGGGTTAAATAAATAAAGGTTAAATAACAATTAAATATAAAATATAAAAGGAAATAAAAAATGTAAAGAAATATAAAATATAATAAAACAATATAATAGTACACAAAAATACATCAGTCAATAAATGTAAAGAATATACAAATACAATAATAAAATAAGCAAATACATCAATCAATAAATTATTCCACTTACAACTTGGCAAGTAAAATAAATAAAAATAAAAAAAATAAGTTAAAAAATAAAAATAAAAAGGATAGAGCATATTGAAAAGCTCTTTTGGACTGAACATTTGCACCTGGCTTTTATCAGGAATAGTTTCAACCCTTGAACACCCACCGAGTATGACATTTCACAGCTTTTTAATGCCAGTGCGAGTTCCGCCAAAGCGGCTCCTTCAAGCTTCAGCCGTACGAAATTAAAAAGTGAGTGATGTTGAAACCTGTACATTGTGAAAAATTTGCTTCCTCCCTTAAGCTGCCCTGCTGGGAAAAAAAAAGCTGAAGATTTGTTGAGTCTGTGGGGGTGACCAGAATCAAAGAAAGAGGCTTTTCGCTCTGATGTAATCACTCCTCTGTGGCTTTTTCCCCCAGTAACATCTGTGATTCACTGGCTCTCCCACACTGAGCAAAGTGCCCGTATTTGTCTAATCCTGAGAGTTACTCATCGAGCTGTGCTTAAAAACAGGTCAGGATGAGGCAAAGTGGGACTAATGTATTAAAAGAGGAGTAATGCGGCCTAATGGACGGCCGAATCCAGGGAGATGAACGTCTCGCGTTTGCGTCATTCAGGACTTTGTGCCGAACAATGTGCCAATGTGCTGGAGAAGCTGCTTTAAACATCTCTCCATCAAGATACAAGTTTCTCATAAAGTAGCTCAACTACAGGCAAGCTGTAAAAGCAGCTACCTACATTAGAGCTGTTTAAGAGGAGAGATGTATTGTATTATGAATGAACATCATGAATGTCAGATTATTGATTTTTAACAAATAGCTGAGCAGTGTTGACTGGTGCGAAACCTGTGAGGACGATACAATTATGGTGGCAACATTAAACTTAAAGTCAAATTTTACAGTGAATACAACTAATAACTGTCGAAAACGCACTGCCTTGATGCCAGTCAGCTGTCTTAGCCAAAAATCCTGCGTTTAAATGTTCTGTGTGTATATCTCAGTGCAATGCATTACTGGATTATGTGTTAACAATTTTAATTATTTAACAAAATATTAAACTACAAAAAAATAGGTGCAATACCAATCAACATTTGTTGTTATTTTTAATACATGTGACACTGAAGATTAAAGTAACGATGCTGAAAATTCAGCATTGCATCACAAAAATAAATTACTTTTTGGAATATAATCAAACTTATCAACACTTATTTAAAACTGTAATATTATTTCACAATATTGTAGAGTTCACTTCATCAAACTTGTGATCGGTAATACATATGATTCATTCAATAGGTGAATCATTTAATCCATGGCATTGAAACATGGCATTGTTGCTAAATCTGCAGCATTACAAATGTTCATTAGTTATTGCGTAAAAGTGCCAGTGTTACACATAATGCGTTTAAAATACACACAAGCACCAAAAAATACCCTGCTTTCCAATTCAGACTTAATCTCACAGCCTTTAAAGGCCTTAACGGCATCAGGATTTTTCAATAATGCATCAAAAAACACAAGGCCCCATAGGAAGCCGAGGCGGTAATCAAAAAGTGGGAGTTAAAGAATTTCTAAATAGGTTCCTATAAATAGCAAAGGACTAAAAAAAATGAGGGCATGGAAAATGGATGAAGGATCAAATCCCTAGGAGGAGGCTAGAGCTCCAGAAGATAAAGGACGAACGCTGCTTCACAGAGTGGGCAGCTCGACGACTTCAACCATTCACATTCATGAGCAGCTACCACCACAACATTAGAGCCATGGGGACACACACACACCAGATCAACTAAAGCTCAACTGATTTGCTAAAAGGAATCTAATTCATATGTTACAGGCCAAATCAAAATATGCAGTTCACATCAGTTTTGGCTCACTTTACTCATCGGGGAAGAAGATGGACTTGATTAAAAATATTTAAAATACATTTTAATTTAATAAACCATCATTTTTATATTTGAATCAGCTTGAAGGCAGTGCAATAAAAAAATGACAATTGTTACCTACATTTTTTTTCTCTCTCATTACTGTAATACAAATTTTATAGTAATATATTTGTGTCAATCTAATTCTATTAATCTTCATGAAGATTCCTATTAAGATTTGATTTTTAATAATAATAACACTGGAATTTACTCTTCAGGGGAGACTTTACTAAATATATTAAATATTTCAAAATATATTTCAAATATATTTGAATGCAATATTTTAATTAATTAATGTATTTATTTATTTTGATCTAAATCAGCATAAATACATTTTCAAGATACATTTTACTGATAAGGAAAACTATTTAAAATAATGATTATAATATTTTTCACCTAAATTTATTTTAGGGGAAAACTTTTTTACTTTATTATTTTTATTGTTGTTTTCAAATATCTCGTTGTTATTACTGTAATACAATTAGACTTTTTTTTTTACTTTAAATAATCATTACTCTTAAATGTAAATTTAATTTAAATAATACAATACAATATATACTATGCATTGAATAAATACTAACTTTAATAAATGATTGTGTGTGCATTACAGCAAATGTACACATGCATATGACAGACGATATACTGTCTGTAAAAACAGATACAAATCTGCAGTATCATTTGGCTAGCTGTACTCTTCAGGGGAAGCAGATGGACTTGACTAACTTCACACTTCACACCCAACAGAGTACAAAAAGAGATCCATTCATCATGCAGCAGCTCAGCTTTTTGAGGAAAAGAGATACTGCGGAGGGATCGATATTTATCCCGCCAAGCTGAAGGTGTTTCTGGGGATTAGCTGCCAAATCTGCGCTGCCTATCAGAGTGATAAATAAAGCCGTGTGTATATGCGCGTGTTTGTGTGTGTTTAAGTGTGCTGGTCTGTCAGATACACACCTGCCCTCCGAGATAAAGACAAGCAAAGCATGAGCCGGAGATGATAAAGAAAACACGCACTACGACCTGACTCCAGATCAGATGAGAAGCCTTCAATGATGCAGACGTGTGGCTAAAGAGAGCCGGATACTCATCTCAGATAAAACCATCAGGTCATGACGTCTTATGATCATGCCTTTACTAAATGGATTGATGGACAAGTCTCATTTCATCTCAATATCCATTTGGAAGAAATGAATTTGTACACAATGTAAAAAAAAAAATAAAATCTGTAAAATGTACGGTAAAAAATGGCACCTGTGGTTGCCAGAATTATTTATAAATACGGTAACAACATTTTAGGTTTTAAGTTAAATACAGTAAAATACCGTAATTTGATTAACTGATAATATACCAACCTATTAAAAGTACTGAAACCTGTTTTGTACCTTTAAAACACACTGATAACCACCAAATGCTGAGAAAGTCACGATGAACAAAAGCCCATTAAAGTAGCTTAAATAAAAACATATATAGAAGATTATTCACACAAACACTAAACACCATTATGGTGAAACTCATTCAATTGAAATATGCAATAAACACTAATTTAACAACATGACATGTAACATGCAACCCCAATAAACATAATAGATAAGAAAAAAAATTATATTATATTTTATTATATATGTATATATATAATATATTTTAAATGCAATGCAGGGAATTCTGGAAATGTCAGTTTATTGTAGCATTTTGATAGTTTTTTACCGTTAAATTCAGTCATTTTTTACAGTACAAAAACTAGAGATTATTTATTTATTTTATATATGTTGATTTTTTTTATTTATTTATTTAATTAGTTAATGCTATTACTATTATTTGTCTGTCTATCTATTGTTTTAAATAATCATTATTCTTGATGATTCTGATTAGTTCATGCATTTTAATAAGCACTCATTAACTACATTAATGCAAATCATAATTTCAGCCTGTTTCACAAAGTCAAACATTGTTTTAGTTTTTTTTTATGACATGAATATTAGTGCTCTAAAAGCAAAACATAATTTTGCATCTACTTGATTTTGAAGTGAAATATGTTCAAGACACGTTTTCATGAGATATCCGAGTCTATTGAACTTAAAATCCATAAAACAGGCAACAAGCCACATGACTCCACCACTTCGAATTATTACATGCTGATATGCTAATTACTAATTAATGCTAATGCATTTGACTGAGTGTACACAAACTGTAGATTTCAAAGCCCAGCTTAATTAATAACAGCACTGTGAACAAGGCTGATTTCATCTACTAATACAATGGCCAGAAAGCTATAAAACCACAGTGCCTGTATATTTCAGGTTTATTAATGGCATTGCTTAAGTATTAATGGCTCTGTTCTCTATTAATGAAAACTCTCTCGTTCCTTTGGCCCCAAACAGCCTCTATAATCACCTCCATGCCCAGATCGGCATAATTAACAATCTGTCAGCGTTATAGGCCGCCTATGTTCATCAAAGTCTCAGTTTTGGTTTGTAAAACTCGATTCAAGCAGGTTCCCTAAGAAGTGGGCAGAAGACCACAGGGCTTTGGTTTGGAGTGGACTTGGAGCCGTCAGAAGCATAATGTAGGTTCTGAGCTGGCAGTGATTCATGGTGAAGGGTTTTGTTGTGTCACTGAATTCATGTGGGCTGGAGTCACTAGAAACTTCCAGCATGACACGTCGTATCATGGCCTCCGTCTCTCAGGAACATCAGTATGCAAACCGCCGGCCTGATTTGTCTCGCAGTCATTCAGCGGGCGACTCTTTTCACATTCTCATAGGACTGCAAGAAAAATCTCTTTAACAGCTCAACAGCTCAATTGCTTCTTCTAGACAGCGTCGGCGTTCAATGGAGAGTCTATAGAGTTTTTTCAAACATTTCTCATGCTATCTGAGCAGCTTGTCTATAAAAAAATAGATCTTAACTATGTGAATGATTGCAGTAATACATTATTAAGAATGTTTGGTGGTACAGTAATGAGAATGAGAGCTCACTTTAAAAAAAGTATTTATTGTACTGATTATTTAAACAAATATAAATATAAAGGCAATAAAACAAATATTATGAAAGGAATAAAAAAAATATCAAATTAAAAAGAAATACATATATATATATATATATATATATATATGAATTCCACATAAAAGTGTAATCCATTACATTGCAAACAAAAATGTCATACATAAATGAAACAGGTTAGATTGCACTAATGATAATATGCACAGGTTTGAGTGTAATTTTACTGTATGACAATTATTGACTGCATTTGGGTCTATTTTTATTTGTCCTGGGGAACTTGAGGAGACATTTGAGATACTTTAAGCAAATATGATCCCCATTACTTTCATTTCTGCAGGAAGAAGTATAAAAACTATGGTAACACTTTAAAATAACAGAATGCTATGATTCATTAGTTAAGCATTAATAAATAGTTGGTTCATCCTTTATCAAGCTTTGATCCAACATTAATACTCATCATTGTCATGATGTAAACACTGACTAGCGGAAGTGTTTGTGGGCAGGTCAGATTTCACAGTGAGGCGGGGATTGTGCAGATATGTTACCTAGTGAAGTACATCGCTAACAGACAGAAGATTCGAAAATAAAACGACTCGTTAAGGCGATTCTGAGTCGACTCTGTTGCCTCTGAGAGACAATATCTTTCTTAATCATGCACTGTTTACATTGAAGGACAGCTACAATTAAAAATGCAAATATGACATTAAAAAAAACATATTTCCCGCTCTTTAAATCTATTTTAAGTCATCTATTTTTGTACGTAATCTTTTTTTCTTTTTTTTTTTTGGTGAATGAAAAATCATAAAAAACTAAAAAGAAAAAAATAATGCAAGCATACACGTATAGAGTTTATTTTTTTATCTTTGGAAGATAACCAAATCTCCTTTAGATATGCCTATGAATCAAGAACAAGGCATTTCTACCAAGGTATGAAGAACAAGGTATGTATAAACTGCTTACTAATCACTATTAATGCTGACAGTGCTTTGGACTATGGGACAAAGCTTTATAAAGAATGAACTGACTATTTACAAATGCTTACCTAATGATTCATAGTGTGCAGTTATTATAAAACGCTACCAAAAGTAAAAAAAAAAATAATAATAATAATGAAATCCAAACATGCTAAATCTGAAGGACACAGCAGAGTTGGTTTACGTCACATGATACACTCTATAAGTGTCACTTCCATTTGCACTACATAAAAATCACAAAACTTTTCGAGAGCACTAATATTAACCTTTACATAACCCGTGAATATGTACTTCAGCTCTCCACTGCGCGCCTTCATTATGACATTTCAAAAACTGTATAATTAATGTGAGCTGTATGGAGCAGATCTGGCTGGTTTCCGGGCGATTACAGTGGCGTTTTGGAGCGGGCCTGACCCATCTAATTAAAGCCCGAAACCCCTAAAGGAAGCCATAACAAAAGGTTAAAAAGTAGATACTAAACGGCTGTCATTCTAAAGATTACATAAGGAACTTTTCAGTGGCGTCAAAAGTAGATTACACGTTTGTCAGAATATTCATCTCCAAACACAAAAGTGAACAAAGCTTGAACGCTCTCGCCTTTTGAACAACTAGCTACCTTGATAAACAGTGTAAAATCCACCCACCACACCTAACGCTTTAAAAAGCTTAAAAAAATTGAACACAATGTGCTTTCATGCAGGTTCAGCTTTCTGAATGGTTCAATCAATTAATTAAAAGGCTCAAACAGTTCATTTAAAACTGTTCAATACCGAATGATTGGTTTTCCAATTCACTCAGTACAATGAATTATTACAAAACTGCTAATTCACTTTCTTTTGAAGTAAGGCTAAACATTTCTCATGTTTTCAGTTCTTTTACCACACAGAGGTTTATATGCAGGTTCAGCTTTCTGAATGCTTCAAACGATTCATTCAAAAGCTCAGGCAATTCATATAAAAAAGTTTGTTCACCAATTTCAACTCAAAATGCTTTTTTGTAGGTTCAGTTTCATTTTCCAAACGCAATGATTTATTCTAAAACTGCTACTTGAATTTCACCCGCACTAACAGTAAACATGTTTTCAGTTCTTTTTCCACACAAATATTCATATACAAGCTCAGTTTTCTAAAACAGTTCAAACGATTACTTTTAAAGTATTCAAGACTCAACCGAATGATTCATTCACCAATTCCTACTCCCTAAGTGTAAGTTCAGTTTCAATAATCGTGAAATATCCGACCCCATATAATAATTTATTAAAAAACTGCTACTTCATTTTCAACCACAGTAGTTAATAAACATTTTTCCTGTTTTCAGTTCTTTTACCCCACAAATATGCGGTTCAAACTATTCATTATAAAGTATGCAAGACTCAGCAGAATGATTCATTCACCAGCTACTACTCAAAATGCTAAACTTTTCTTTTCATCTGTAGGTTCAGTTGCAATAGATTTGTAAGATCGACTCAGTGACTCATTTCATTCATTTTCACCCACAGTAACAATTTTTCAGTTTCACTACACAAAGATTCATATGCAAGTTCCTTTTTTTTACACCAGTTCAATCGAATCATTCTGAAGACCTGAATCAACAGAATGATTCATTCTCAAAGTGCTTCCAAACCCAAACATTTCCCCCTCCCCTTTTCTCCTACTCCTCCAGGTGCCGTTGCGCCATAATTCCAGTGTAATTGCTCACTGAAAGTGTGATTGCTTCGCATTGCATCTGCTTATTATGGACTATCCTGTAATTAAACCAAAAAGCCTAAATAGATAATATCAGGCTATAAAAGACAAATCGAACCGAAAAGCAACTGTTAAAGCACACTTACCGTCAAACTTTTTATGTCTGGAGGTAAATATGGTCCGTATGGTGTGGCTGTTCTCGTCCACTAATTTCTCGAAATCCAGTTTGCTCTGCTGGCCGAGCCGGTCCTCCATGTCTGAAGTGCAGCAGGTGTAGCCCTGGGAGCAGACCCGCAGATGTTCACCTGTGGGACGGGAGAAGGACATATTTCACACAACGCACTGGGAGACACGGAGCTCATCGCACCAAATCAGACACGCTTCATTAAGCCAGCGCTGCGATGTGTGATTTCCCAGACCGCACAGAAGACGTGAAGGTGCACCAAGCGAAATTAACAGTGCATGTCGCCGCTGGATGTGACATCTTTAATTATGTCAAAGCGACAGATGGATGTTTGAGAGCCATCCTCAAACTCCCTCCATGCACGTGTTTTGCACTCAGGTGAGCTTTATAATGACTGCGAACAAGCAGAAAACTTGTCAGTGTGGGAAAGTATTTCCCATCTATTTTAAAACTTCATGCTTGACAGGCTACATTATATTATAATGTGTTCAGCGTGATTTTTCATGTAGTTTCCCTGCGGAGGAACATAAAATGACAAACAAAAGGGAAAATAAAATACATATTTAATGGATAAGAAATTGGACTTGTAACCCAAAGGTCATGAATTCGAGTCCCAGGTCCGGCAGGGATTGTGGATGGGTGGTGGGAGTAAATAGCCAGAGCTCTCTCCACCTTCAATACCACGACTGAGGTGAGACTCTTGAGCAAGGCACTGTTCCCCCGGCGCCGCAGTAATGGCTGCCCACTGCTCCGGATGTGTGTGTGTTCACGGTGTGTGTGTGTGTTTGGTTTTTCACTTCTCACCGCTGTGTGTGTGCACTTGGATGGGTTAAATGCAGAGCACAAATTCTTAGTATCGGAAACCATAACTGGTCACATGTCACATCCTTTCCTTTCCTTTCCTTCATAATAATAATAATAGTTTATAATAAACTTGATACACTTTCATAGCTGTATTTAGCTCCTATAAAACAAGCTTCTCACAAACAAACAAGCAAACAAAAACAGTAAAGTCAATACCGGGAAAAAAAAAAAAGTTATGATTTAAATATTCTCTAATATCAGCTGTATTGGCGGAAATACAGTATACAGACACACACACACACACACACACTTATGTCCATTTGTGAACATTAGACCTAATGGTCTTTATACTGTACAGACTGTATGTGCTATTGCCTTATGCAAGGGCTGTCCAAACTCTGTCCTGGAGAGCCGATGTCCTGCAGAGTTTAGCTCTAACTTGTCTCAACACCCCTGTAAGGAAGCTTCTAGTACGCCTAGCAAGACCTTGATTAAGGTGTTAAAGTTGCAGCTAAACTCTGCAGGTCCTCCAGGACAGAGTTTGGACAGCCCTGCCCCTAAACTACAGGCATTTTTAGATTTTTAAAAACCTTAATTCTGTGTGATTTATACAGTAAGTGTTTTGAAAAGTGGTGACATGGGGTAATGGGGTAAGACACCTTCTCCTTGGATTACCTCTGTCATACCAGTCTCATGTATGTCCTCATTTGTAACAAAAATGGGCACACACACACACACGCACAATATCATAACAATTCAATACCAGAATTTGAGAAATAGCAGAGGTTAAACTGTTCCAAGCTGTTTTTCAGCAGGGTTCCCAACCCAACAGCATACCAACAGCAAACGAATTACATTTTTACAGTGTAAATGGCAATCCCTCCAGTCATTCTGTTCAGTTTGCATTTTGCACCTGCCCATCTCCACCATCTGTCCAGCTCAGCATTAAACTGCCCTTCCCATCGCAACTTCACCAAAAAAAAAATCTCCAACACCTGCTCGATGAAACATGCTGTCAGGCAGAGCACCGCTGCATCGCTCCAGAGCCAAAGCCAAAGCGCTTCTGGCACGTGTGCACCGAGGGACAACATAACGTATGGAGGAAATGCCAAACCACAGGCTAATGATACATTTAAAATCACCTCGAACTTTGGCGGCGAATCATTAGTCGCTCCCGGTGAGTGAAAGCGATAAACGAGAGTGTGTTGGTAATGACACAGCTGCTGAACAGTGTGTGAGAAAAGAAACCTCATTCTCATACTGCCAGTTGACTAATATCAGACCATTATATAGTGAGCAGGCCGATACTAGTGTTTATTTTTGAGTATGTATTGACTTCTGCAGAGAGAAAAGTTTGAAGCCTGTGTGCGATTTAATTTTTGATAGCATGTCCTCGTTTTAATGTAATAAGTGAGAAATTGTGCAATTTATGAACGGAGCCGTATCTGAACACGTCTTTGATAGGAATAATAGGAAACAGACATTATAAGCCC
The DNA here is from genome assembly GCA_034779775.1 of Enteromius afrohamiltoni. Classification (NCBI taxonomy): domain Eukaryota; kingdom Metazoa; phylum Chordata; class Actinopteri; order Cypriniformes; family Cyprinidae; genus Enteromius; species Enteromius afrohamiltoni. The sequence continues at coordinate 18,201,340 of JAUYWG010000038.1, forward strand.
ATTCATTGAAGAAACATTTTCACATTAGACTTCAATCACATTTGAGTTTCGTCGAACATTACGCACGCTTTCAGTATCTGGAATTGCTTGGCCAAGGGTGTTTCCAGCGTTCGGGTTTAAAGCTTTTTGCCTGTATAAAAGTAAAATAGCAAATGAGATGTCTCTTTAATGACAATGGCAGTAAACGCGGGACAAATTGTATAGCTCTACTCAACAATTGTCTCCACTTTTATTTTCCCGAAAGCATTTTAATAGAAATTCAAGTCTTTTGAAAGATCTCTTCTACTCACAAAACAGTTTTTTACTGTATTTGTGATTGCAAATGCAGCATTGGCATGTTAACATATTTAAAAAAAAGTAATTTATTTCTGTGAATGTTCAGCATCATAACTCCAGTCTTCGGTGTTCATACTGCAATCCTTCAGAAATCATACTAATATGCTGATTTGGAGCTAAAGAAACATTTCCAAATTAATGTTGGAAACAGCTGGGCTAATAATTTTTATTGTTTTTGTAGAAATTAAAAGACATTTTATTTTAATAAGGAGAGCTTTTGCTTAAAATAGGCAATGCATTTGAACATTATAAATGTCTTTGCTCGCACTTTAATTAATTTAATGTACCCTTGCATTCATTTATTGTCATAGTATTGCTCAAAAGCTTTAAAGCCTCAATAACATCCTAGTATCTTTTAGAGAACAATGGCATTGAAGATCAGATGAGGTTTCTGAAGAAGTTTCACACAAGTTTCTCCTAAAAAAAGAGACTAGAGTTCAGAAAGGATCTCCAGAAGCTTGTCATTAGGTCTGCAATATCAGCTCAGTTCTACATCCTCTGTACTCTTACTATCTGACTATGGTCTACTTCTTATTGCTCCAAAAAGCATTTTAGAAAAACAAACACAAACATGCAGTCTTTTGAGTCAGTGAAATCTCAGGTCAGCTGATTTCTGACGCACAGTTTATGAGACGCTCTGTCGGAGCTTCATCGCTCATCTTACGGTGCACCAGCAGCTGGCTGGTGTCAGATGAGCCCGTCACAGATAATGACAGACAAAGCCCACTCATTTCATCTCAGAAAAGCTCAAGTAATTCACGAGGGCAAAATAACTGAAGAAAAACATATCATTTCTCAACACGTGCTACACTGGCTTGAGCTCAACGTGTTTTTAAGCACGCTGAGGCGAGGTCATGATAAACACCAGGTTTTCACAAACCGTTCCAAGACATTAAGTTATTCTTTCACGGTCATTTTCTCTGGCTTCTCCTCTCTGTCTCGGCACAGATGTGGCGGATCGTTACGGATCGTTATCTCTGGAACCTGGAGCACGGAGCGTGATTGAAGCGCAGCATTGTAATTAGCTGGAAATGCTGACTATGAGAAGCTGGAGCGAGTGAGTGCTGCTGGTGTTCAAATGCCAGAGAAAGCATCCATTTACCACAGACAAGACAACAAGATCAGTCCTGCCACAAGAGCCCACGAAGCCCTTTTCTAACTATAGCACAGTCCGAAACACACTGACTGGTGTATATACAGTATATATATATATATAATAAAATAAATAAATAAATAATAAAAAAATAAAATTTACACAATATTCATTTTAAGCTTGGTTTTGATAAGATTTTAACACTTTATTTTACGGTTACACCTATTAGTTGTTCATAAGCATGCATATTATATTAGTCATTTATTAGTGCTAACTAAGCACATATTGTACAAATATTCTACATGACCTTAATGATTATTATCCATTGATTATTATCAATGTTGAAAACAATAGAAAATAAGAAGTATTCTGTAAAGTTAATGCATCCTTGTTAAAACCAGTATTCATTTCTTACAAAAAAAATAAAACATTTTTGTCACAATACTGTACATTCTAAAACATACTTTTCTGTCTCACTAAATATCATGCTTCTATTTCACAGTGCATTTTGTATTTAAACATCTGGCAGATGCATTATCTGAAGCAACTCGCCTTGCATTCCAGATAAACATTTTATTTCACATTACAGAAATAAAATTGTTTGCAGAGGCAGCTGTTCATCTATTTTAAATACAAATAGTGTATCATATAACTTTGCACTTCTTGCAGTTTTGAATCTTATTTTCTTTTGATGGATGTAAATGTCAAATCCGAGGTACTGTATATTTACAGCAGCAAATCCTCGCTCTTTGAGGATTTGTGCTAATCATCATCAGGACGGGAAGCGGCGCAATAGACATATGCATATCAAAATAACACTAATCAGATTAAAGACGCATTTTAAAATACGCTGATTACAAGAGGGATTACATTTATAAAAAAAAACTTCTGCTGATGCACAAACAACCCCATCTGTGCTGTCAACTAAAATAAATAAAGAAACTAAATGTTGCACACAAAAAAAGCTGTGAATCAAACAGTTTACTGAAAACCAAAATGCATTCAGTGACTGGAGATTTAGAAATGACTTTATCTTCAAATACCAAAAGCACATCAGTTTATACAGTGCAAATGATGCTTGTCAGCTCTGAACAGGCTCTCTGCATCAAAAGATTCAACATCCAACCTGACAGAGTTTGACAGTAAGACCTCCTGTAAGACTGTCCTGTTAGCTCATGAAGGAAATCTGCAGTATTTTGTCTTCACACTTCGAACCCAACCAAATCAGCTTATCAACCAACTAGATATAGCCAAAAAATAGTTTAAATACACCTATAAGCATCGGCTGAAACCTGAGATGCTGCTTTCTAACAGCTTGAAAAATAAAGGTCTACAAAACCACAGGTACATGCAATCTCTTATTCATTAGTACATGAACATATCAGAAAGACCCCGTGGCCGCTAAAACCAATTCAGCATATACACAAAATGTACATATTGCATTATTATTCCTCATACTTTGAGTTGACAAGATCAAGCATCCCCTTAAGTTGAGCATTAAAGTCTGGCGTGAAACCTGACAACAAAACTTCCCAGACACTTCTGACTTAGCATAGACATGAAATGAGTTTGTAGTACTTGTTTTACTAATTACATTTCTAAAAGGCGATCGATAATCAAAAACTCATATTAAAAGAAATGCTCCACGCCCCGAGGATAACTTCAAATTAAAAAAGCAACAAGCACGATCATATTCAAACAGCCTGCTTATTTCTTTTCTCATTATTTTCTATTCCTCAGGAGCCGGCTGTTTTGATGCTTACTCTCTATTGCATCATTATAGAAATGATAGAGTTAATAGACATTTCAACGGCATAAAACGATTTCAAGCTTCTTCCTCCACTGGGCATCGTTTGAATTTGCATCTCTTTGATGGGCCAATATCTCCACGGACCGGCTAGTAAATATAACCCAAAGTCTGACTTCTTCTTTATAAAAGCATCTCCGTTCATGTGCAGAAGTAATACTGTAAAACTTTTGTAAATAACACATGCAAAATTAAATTGATATAGAAGTGAATACAACAATTCAGCAGTTCCTCTGAGACTCACGCTGAAATTAAACACTGCTTTAGGCTCCGGTTTCCAGTAGTTTTACTTTTACTTCTATTTTTTAAAGCGTGTGTAGGTTAAAGTAATTTAAGTTTATAGCCTTGGCCTTACTCCCAAAGCTAAGATAAACTTGCTGTAGTTACGATAAAGAAATTCAATAAAATCTAGCAGTAAACCATCCTAAGGATGTGACTCCATGTTAAAAAAGTTAGCTTATATTGAATTATTTATACGTGTATATTTAATGATCTTACTTTCCACAAGCCTATGTAAACAGAACAGAAAAATACAGAACAAATTGCATTATTATATTACTATTTTAGTTACCTATTTTATATTTCAATACAATGCATTATAACTTAATATTGTATAATATAACATACAAATTTATTGTAATATAATTAGTGCTATAAAATAATTAATTGCAATTCATATAATATAAAATAACAGCTTTTTTTTTACACAATATATATGTGTGTGTGTGTGTGTAAACCGTGTATATTTATTACGTACTGTATATATAAATACACAGGCATGTATATACGTAT
>JAUYWG010000038.1:18205467-18240349 GCA_034779775.1 Enteromius afrohamiltoni
CAAGGATAGCAAAGTCCACTAAAGGAGGTAGAGCTTTTTCACATTTGGCTCCCAAACTCTGGAACAGCCTTCCTGATTACGTTCAGGGTTCAGACACAATCTCTCTGTTTAAATCTAGATTAAAGAAACATCTTTTTAGCCAAGTATTCGAATAATGCATCTAAACTTTTCCTGCTTCTATATCTGATCAGATGTTTATTATTAATCTCTTAGCTCTGGTTTAACAAATCTTAATTTTCTTTGAACAGCAGCTATGCTAATTATGTTCCCATTTGATCTTTTTCTATTATGGGATTGTCATCCCGTGGTAACTAGGATTTCACAAGCTCCAGTTTGGATTCAGAACACTTAAGAAGAGTTGATGCCAACTTCAGATGATGCCAACCCTGAAACAACACACAGCACTACCGAACTCCGCTACTAATTTATAATGTTCCTTGTCTGTTTGATTACATAATTAATTGATCTTTACCTCACATCTATGCCATATCTACATGTATAAGCTGCTACTACATATACTGTAAAACATTACTTTGGTGTATAGCTGCTTTGCAATGATAAGTATCGTCAAAAGTGCTATACAAATAAATTTTAATTCAATTAATCAACTCAAAACACCTGCAAAGGTTTCCTAAACCTTCAAAATGTTCTCTCGGTTTGGTTTACTAGGCTACACAATCATGGGGAAGATGGCTGATCTGACAGTTGTCCAGAAGACAATCATCAACACCCTTTACAAGGAGAGTAACCCACAAACGTTCATTGCCAAAGAAGCTGGCTGTTCACAGTGTGCTGTATCAAAGCATTGTGGCGGGAACCGATCAGCGTCACCCTGGCAACAAACAACGACCAGCTGGAACTCATTTGCCCGGGCCAATCGTTCACGGCAGGACGAGTATAAAAGCAGCACACAAACAAATAAAATGTTGCGGGCCCTTCCCTGATCGATGAGACAGGCGGCCGGTATGAGAGGCCATCGAGTTGGCGGACGCAGCGTTCCACCGGGACCAAGAGTAGAGAGCGCCGTCATATCCCCGGAGGGTGGTCCAGGAGCGGCGCTCTCCGGAGGACACCCAGCGCGCAGTACAGCGGCCACTGAGTCCCCGGGATGAGCCGATGCCCACGGATCCGCCGCCACCCACGACAAAGAAGTGGATGGCAGGCTGCGCGGTCCATCGTGAGGTTTCTCGAGTGGCTGTGGAGGTGCAAGGGAAAATGTACCAAGCCGTGCAGTATCACGCTGGTGAGACCAGATGTTCTAGGACCTCGGCCATCGATAAAAAGCACCGTTCCCGTAGTCTGCGTACATGGTGACACCCAACAGGTGCCGACTTGCTACGTCATCATAACAAAAAAAGAACACAGATAGTCAAGTAGAAGTTGGAGTGGTCAAGGACTTACCGGTAGCCGTTCTGCTGGGACGCAATTGGCCGGGGTTCGAAGAGGCTTTATCTCACGCTGCACAGCCTGCGGTATCTCCACGCCAACGGCCATCCCGGGGAGTGAGACTGGCCCTGGCTACAACCGACAGCAGGAGAGATGGTGAGTCCCCCTCTCGTGATACTAATGTCTTTCTTGATGTGTTCCAGCAGGTCACGGGAGGGGGAGCGTTTGGGCTGGCTCAACGGGAAGATGATCAACTCAAGCATTGCTGGCGACAAGTATGGATCCTGGAGGACCAGGAGATACAGCCAAGCCCGCACCCTCTTCCGCACTTCATAGTCCACAATGGCCTGCTGTACTGCGTCGCGCAGAGGAGGGGGGAGGAAAAACAACTCTTGGTGGTACCGCGGACCAAGACGGAGACCAAACTGGAGTTGGCCCACGCTCATCCGATGGCTGGACATCTCAGGGCGGCCAACACTGCCCAACGGATCCAAGACCGATTTCACTGGTCCGGCCTGGAGGCCGAGGTGAAGCGGTTCTGTGCCAAACAAACCTCCCCCCAGCCCTCTGATTCCTCTGCCCATCACCGGGTTGCCCTTCGAGCGGATCGGTATGGATCTTGTGGGGCCGCTGCCAAAGTCCATCCGGGGTCATGAGCACATCCTGGTGATCGTCGACTACGCTACTCGGTACCCTGAAGCCAATCGGCTTCAGGGACTGATAAAAAGGCCCTCTTCGCAAGGCCACCTCGAAAGCAATCGCTCAAGAGTTGTTCCTGCTAGCCAGTCGCGTAGGGATCCCATCAGAGATCCTGACTGACCAGGGAACCCCCTTTATGTCCCGGCTAATGGCAGACCTGTGCCGGCTGCTGAAAGTCGAACAGATCAGGACATCAATGTACCATCCCCAGACCAATGGGCTAGTGGAGCGGTTCAACAAAACCCTTAAGCAAATGCTCCGGCGGGTGGCGGCCGAGGATCGCAAAGACTGGGACCAGCTCATTCCCTATTTCCTTTTTTGAATCAGAGAAGTGCCCCAAGCATCAACAGGCTTCACCCAATTCGAGCTCCTGTTTGGCCGCCAACCCAGAGGACTCCTCGACATCGCCAGAGGGGCCTGGGAACAGCTGCCAGCACCCCACCGCATCGTCATTGAGCATGTCCGCGCCATGAGGGAGAAGATATGCCGTGTCATGCCATTAGTCCGGGAACACCTGGTCCAAGCCCAGCAAGCCCAGCAGCGTCACTACAACCGGGTGGCCCAACCGCGGGAGTTCCAACCAGGCGATCGAGTGATGGTCCTGGTCCCCAATTCCGCCTGCAAGTTCCTGGCCCAATGGCAGGGGCCATACACTGTAGAGGAAAGGATAGGCCCAGTCAATTATCGTGTACGGCAACCAGGCCGAAGACATGTCACCCAGATCTATCACATAAACCTGTTGAAGCGATGGGTAGGGGACCGGGACCAGACGGCGGCTCTTGCTATCGCCCAACCCGCGGTTGTCACCTGGTCAGTCAGTACCAGGATGTGTTCTCCGAGACCCCGGGACGCACGGATGTCATCGCCCATGAAGTGATCACCAGCCCTGGAATCGGCGGTCGGCAGCGGCCCTACCGAAGCCCCGAAAGCCCGTCGGCAAGCTCTCGAAGAGGAGGTTAAAAAGATGCTTAAGCTGGGGGTTATCTAGCCATCGAGAAGCCTGTGGTCCAGCCCCATTGTCCTGGTCCCAGATGGCACCCTCCGCTTTTGTAACGACTATCAGCGTCTGAATGAGGTCTCCCAGTTCAACGGCTACCCCATGCCCCGAGTGGACGAGCTGCTGGAACGTCTGGGAAGGGCCCGTTATATCACCACCTTAGACCTGACCAAAGGATATTGGCAGGTTCCTCTGTCGGACACCACCAGGCCGAAAACCGCCTTTTCGACGCCCTCAGGGCACTGGCAGTACATCAGCCGTAAGCTGACCGAAAAGAACTACGCCGCAGTGGAGAAAGAGGCCCTCGCCATCAAGTGGGCAGTCCTGGAGCTCAGGTACTACTTACTTGGACGTAAATTTGTCTTATACACAGATCATGCCCCTCTCCAGTGAATGGCTCGGGCCAAGGACACGAATGCCCGTGTGACCAGATGGTTCCTGACGCTCCAGGACTTCCACTTTGATGTGTGCCATCGGGTGGAAGTGTGGCAGGAACCGATCAGCGTCGCCCTGGCAACAAACAACAACCAGCTGGAACTCATTCGCCCGGGCCAATCATTCATGGCAGGACGAGTATAAAAGCAGCACATAAGCCAGGAAGTTTGAGCAACGACTCCATTCTGCTTTGGATGAGTGACTTACCTTATTTCTCTTACAGACGAGTTGCCGTGAACGAGACGCCCCCGGGCCACCAAGGATCACTGGAGCACCGTTCACCGTCACCTGGGAGGAAAGAAGAAGGATCGCACTCACTTTGGAGCACCGCCACCGTCTCCAGCACCAACTTGTTTCACTTACCATTATTGTAAATAAATCCACCCTTCGGGGGTTTGTGTTCACCGTCATCCACTGTCTGGTCTGGACGCCACGGTTCACAGCATGTTAACAGAAAGTTGAGTAGAAGGAAAGTGTGGAAGAAAAAGATGCACAACCAACTGAGAGAACGGCAGGCTTATGAGGATTGTCAAGCAAAATCAATTCAAGAATTTTGGAACTTCACAAGGAATGGACTGAGGCTGGGGTCAAGCCTGAACATGAAGTCCAGTGTTAAGTTTCCACAGTCTGTAAAGATTTGGGGTGCAATGTCATCTGCTGGTGTTGATCCATTGTTTTTTTTTTTGAAAATTTTGAAGAAGAAGAAATTTTGGAGCTCTTCATGCTTCCTTCTGATGACCAGCTTTTTATTACTATTATTATTTCATTTTCCAGCAGGATTTGGCACCTGCCCACACTGCCAAGACCACCAAAAGTGAGGTTAAATGACCATCCTGTTGGTGTGTTGGCTGGCCAACAAACTCCCCAGACCTGAACCCTACAAAGAATCTATGAGATACTGTCAAGAGGAATATGACTACAGTAGTGCCACAAACTGATCACCTCCATGCCATGCTGAATCGAGGGGCAAAAGGAGCCCCTACCAAGTATTGAGAACATATACAGTAAATGGTCAACAATTCAAAATGGAATTATGTTTTTTTAAAGAAACAGGACTTTTACCCTAAAGATGATAAAACTTCTGAAAATCAGCCTTGCAACAGCCCATCAACCATCCAAACAAAAATAACAACTACCTAAAAACCACTCCAAAAAGTGAATTCAGTACACTGTGTCTCCAAATCTGGTAATTTCAGCAACAACTGACTCTCAGATGCCAAATGGTATATGATCAACACAGTCTATTACACAAACGCTCTTATATTTTCTGACACAGAGGCATTACCAATCTAATAATAATAACAACAATTGATCAATTCATTAATTTCCTCAGCATGTTGAAAAGCTATGGTAATTCCAGTGAGATCTGGAAACAGCAGCTGTTGAGAATGATCACAGGTCATGAGAGAGCTGGAGTGATGTGAGCTCAGGGTTTCTGAAACAGATGCTCTGTCCTCACTGGCACAGACCTGCTGTTAAGGATCTCCTTCAGTCTTTGGCTCTCCTTAGTCCTATGTCAAGCCACAGTGTCTGTCTGTCTCCAAGTAAACTACTAACTGTAATCCCAAAGTTCAGCGGGAAGTATCTGTCTTGTGCCACAACGTGCAATATCAGTAAACTAAAGCAGTGTTTCAGTCACACACTGCCCCCTTGTGGTCAAACTGAAGTGAAATCCACATTTCCAATAGCATGCTGTCATTTTAGCTATTTGTAGACCAATCTATGTGGTTTGTATTTTCTTGGGATTTTTTTTTTTTTTTTTAAGAATATTATTATTGTGTTTTGGGTAACAAGGTCTGAGGCACATTATTTGAAGAGATTCCCATTTATTAAACTAGTCAGTCATCTCGATCTTTCACTATTAAAGTCTGAGGATTGATTGTGTAACAATGATTATATTATATACTACCATTCAAAAGCTTGGGGTCAGAAACAGCACCCAACATTTTTTTAACTAAATATCTAACTAGGGCTGCAACAACTAATCGATAATTATCGATAATGAAATTCATTGTCAACGAATGCCGTTACCCATTAGTTGGGCTGCTCACGTTACTGAGGAGCGAGTCCACAAGATGCACAAATACACACAGATACACAGCCACTTGCGCAATGGAGGTTACAGAAGCTTCAGCAGGAAAAAGTGTGTGCCCCAACTTCTCCAAGGTATGGGAGCAACTTACATTAAACGCCTCTAAGATGAGGGTAACCTGAACGCTATGCAAGACCGATTGCCCAACAAATCGATTATCAAAATAATCGTTAGTTGCAGCCCTCTATAACTAATACTAAATCATGCTCACCTATGCTGCATTTATTTAAACAAAAGCAAATTTACAACAGTAAAATATTATTACAATTTAAGACAACTGTTTTCTATTATATTATATTTTAAAAGTGAATTTATTGTTTTAATAGCAAAACTGAATTTGCAGCAGCCAGTTAGTCCAGTCATCAGTGTCACATGTCAGGAATGACTTTTGATCTGTCCTTAAATATACAGATCTTTGCTGCCACTATGTGGCATCCTAAAATTACTGCATGAGTCCATAGATCATTACTACTTTAAAATGACTAAGCATACTTGCAAAAAGCATTGAGTGTGACAGATAGAAAACATGATGTTTAGAACATTTAGAGCAGTTTGTACCATGCAGCAGTCCAAACAGAGGACGGACGAAGACCTCAGCAGACCAAACACTTCTCCACACAGCAAGCACTGTGACAGGCCATTTCCCACAGCAGATCTCCTCATGTTCTCCAGACGCTCCACTAAACGCCTGAAACACAGATACATCTAAAAGTTACAGAAGACAGGACATTGTGTGACACAGCAGAAAAGGCCATGAAACTGCACAAATGTGATGCAGACTGATAAAGTCTCACCCAATCCGGTGTTGCTCAATGAACTCGAGCTGTTCAGCGCGGTGGATGACACTCATGATGAGGTCCAGCTCTCTTTTCTCAAGTGTCTGAGCCTTCCTCTGTTTTTCTGACTGAAAAGTGTGGATGGACCAGCCGGTTTGTAACCTGGAAGGAATACAAACACATAAACATCAATCAACACACTCATCAGACTGGGCGATTTGAAAAATGACATGCTGAAATGCAATTTGTGCAGCAGATTTAAAAAAACAGACTTACTTTGCTCTAAGCGCTAGTTGTCTGTCATTGGGACAGACCCAATGCTCATTCTCACTGCCAAACATGGCGTCTGTCATGTTTCACTATGGAGCTGTAACAGATCAGAATGACAACACAAAAACCATTATGAGAATATTCAGGTGAATTCAAGTATGAAACAACAGCAGCAATATAAAGTAGGTTTGAGAATGTAATTGTTTCAGAGCGTGAATATAAATATATAATAAGCACTCAACTTCAACGTCACAGTCGCTCATTGGCCTTGACAGGTGTTAGCTGTTTGTTATGATGGAGCTTACATTTAATTATGTAAAAGTGAAAGGACGTGGCTCAACTGATTACTAGATTATTCATCTCACAACACCTGCCAAATGACAGTTTCAGACACGAAGACTCATTGTGCAGTCTAACATTGTCATTAAAATAACACCTTATGATGAAAATAAAAGTATGCTTTCTTAAATGGAATGAAAGATATCTGTTCTGGTACCCCATGGATCCTATTTATTCAATAATTGAGGAGTTACAAGCACGTTCTATGGAAGTGGTTGTGTAACAAAGAAATAAAAAAACAATAATATTACAATTATAAATATTTTGATACCATAACCAAAACCAACCATATAAAACCTTTTACCAAATGTCTTTGATAATATAAAATAACTCAATAGTCTTTTTGCTCATTTTTGCACTTGTATGCTAGAATTAGCTAAATTCTACATTTAAACTATTCATAAATTCAACAAAAACAATAATGAATCATACGAACATGATTATTTTTATTGTAGTAGTAGTAATAATTTTATTTATTATTATTGCTGTTGTTATTATTATTACATATATAAGTTATAATATTAAAAGGTTTAAATTACAGGAAAGCAATGGCAAAATTACATCTCTAAAAACAAAATCTTGTTCAACAGATCTTTTCATGTTGTGGTAAAACAAACGGATTAGATATTTGCAGTTGAAACCATCTTAAATTTAATTTCAAATGTTCTATATTTCTAAACATCAAACCCACACAGGCCCGGTTTCACAAACGGGGCTTAGCTGAAGCCAGGACTAGGCATTAGTTAAATTAAGATATTTAAGCAACTTACAAAAATGTCTTTTAAGAAAATATTACAGGTGTGCATCTTAACACAGAACAATGACACTGACACTTTAAGATATGTCAGAGCAAGATATTTCCATCTATCTGAGACAGCTCAAACATGCAATTTAGTCTGGGACTAGCTTAAGCCTTGTCTGTGAAACTGGGGGATGATGTATTGTGCATAGGTTTAGGTCAATTGAAGCACTAGCTTATTCTCCATCTCTCTCTTTCTAACACAAACCCAATCTACACCTTAATGGATAAGCGAGGCCAAGTCTATTTACATTTCCATGAGAGCTCCTGCTCTTTATTTGGCTCTGCAGCACAGGCCTCAGGCACAGAAGACAACGGCTCCAACAACCACTTTGTTACACTAGCAGACTTACAGGATACGTATAGCATTTCCTCCTAAGCCAATGACACTAGAGAAAGAAGTCGTCTAGCAAGCTACAAACAGCAAACCCCGGTGTTTACTTGGAGATTGTTTTATATCTGTCACCTTCAAGTTCTTGAGTACTTTCTCCCATTTGCATCTCAGACGCTGTAGAAAACCCTGACCGATAATCAGTAGAGATTTCATTCAGACAAAACACATACTCTCTAACTTCTGTTGTTAACCTGGAATACAAAATGACCAATCCACCAATCCATTCCCTTAAAGAAAAGACCCATATCCTCTTGCTTATTCTAAATGACACAGAAAACAAAAAAAAGGTAAACAAGTAGAGTCCTTATTACATTAACTACATGTTTCTTAGTCCAGGCAAGGCTTCTTTTTAAGATGTCAACATTCTGGCATCCATTCAAATCTAATCCACCTAAAAGCATTTAGCAAACAGGCACAGACACACAAGAAAGAGTGTTTACCTTCCAAGAGAACAGATAAAGTGGCGTTACTCTGACCGTCACTCGGCATGAGAAAGTGAGAGTAGAGGAAATAAGGAGGAGGAGGAAACTCCTGATTACACTGATCTCAGAGCAGCTTTGCTGCCTTTCTTGCCATGGATCAGGTCACATGATCAGAGTACAATTCATCCAAAACATCCTGCTCCTGAATACAGAGATTGAATAAAGAAACAAAAGAGTGACGGTGGTACAACCAAACAGACAGGCCTCAGGTGCTAGAGGCTAAAGGCTTTACTATTGACCTGGCCTTTACAAGCGGTCGGTATAAATCACACTAATCTCATTCACTAGGTCTGCTGCAGCACTAAACTGTTTAGAATAGAATATTATGGGATGACTACATTGTAAAATGTCTTTTGGGGTATGTATGTTCACTGGTGGTCATGCAAATAAGTTGAATTGGTGGTCAAAGACTGCATCTTAATGAAGTGTCAGAAAAAGCTTAAAAATCGGACTATTCGGACTAGCACCATTAAAGAGTCTGAGTAAAGACACATATATACCACTTCAGAAGCAGTTCTGTACCACCTTTGAAATTTGTAATTTTGGCATATTATAAAAAAAGCATTTCAAGTTAATGCTGTTCTGTGCAAAGACAATACTGCATAAAAGCCAGACCAAATTGTGCCTGCTCTGGCCTACCTCAGTCTCTCTCAGTCAAAGTTTACAGGCATTATTGCTATGTAAATGCATGTTTGCCATCTCGGAGTGTAAAGATAAATGTTTGTGTAAAGATATAGTGACACGGTTATCTTCTCAGTGTAAGCTTGGCATAAAACATGAAAACATAGGAAAGCTCACAAGTTGGGTGCAACTGCAGTGTAAGTGAATTTACACCACCTCTTATAAGCATTAAACAGTCTATATAAAGTCAGCCATATGCCACTTCAGAAGCACTTCTGTGCTGCCTTTGCAGGGTAAATTCGGCATTATTCCATAAAATTACTTCTAAATGCACCCAATAACTACTAGCTTGTTTAATAACTGCACAAATTCAGTCAATACAATGTTCAAAGCAATAAAATCACCCCGAGCTCATAAAAATGAACATTATTACAATGCGTTATTTATTTATGAGATAAAACAGCGCAAATACACTTTTAAACAAAACATTTCACCAAATAATTGAAGCTTTAAGTGACAAAACAACAGAAATAAAACTTTTGCGACACTTTGGATCATGTTCAGAGTGAACTTGTACACTAGAGCACCTGTTTGAAATTGAAGAAAGATGACTTCAAAAACACATTGAGAGCAGATGATTAGAAACAAAAACAGAACAGATAAATTAAATTAAGCTAGTTTGAAGGAAATTTCTGGCCCCATTTGCTTGGCCATACATGGTTTAATATTATGTTATTTAATGCATTTGACTAACTGACAGTATCGCAATAACCCAGTTTAAAAACAAATGCTTTATTCCCAACCAAGCAACATAAAAGGAAACAAACAGATGGTCTAAAGAGCAGCAGCAGCATGCCTTACCTTGAGACGTGATGTTTCCAATGGAAACAACCAGTACAAGTTATTTATTTTCTTCCCAAATGCCTCTCAGCTATCGGACACAAATCCCCCCATTGGTAGAGTCAAAGCTGCGCACACCCAAAAAAGGTAGCAGGTGTCACAGAAAACAAGGTAATTCCGTGGATAATGGTGTGAAGGTGTTTACTGAGAGAGAGCGTGTGCTTGGAGGTTTGATGGCCGCTTTGGAGGACAGCCACGCAGTAGTTTATCTCCAACTCTGCAAAAAGAGAGCGAGGGGGGAAATCCGAGGTCGCACCTTCCTACCACAGCAGATGCTGGAGCGCTGACCACGTGCTCCCTCCCGGCAAACGCGCGCAAGTGTCCAAGGTGAAAAGAGGAAGTGCAATTAATCAGTAGATTTTTTTTATTATTTAATCAGAGTGATTAACCCTATCGTACAACTAAACACGAAAATAAAGCTAATGGCAAAAGTGTTTATTAAGCCAAATGCCGCAGTGCAGAACATACAGTAAAAGTAGATTACGGAGCTTGTGACGCAGTTAGAATGAATAAAAATACCAGTTTTAACATTTTAAATGTTACAATTTAATTAAAATTCGTTGGGGAAAAAATAAACGCAAACACTGGAAACTCTCATGACTAGAGAACTGGATTGCTCATGACGTCATTTAAGTGAAGCCGCCGCGCTGCCGTATTGGTATTCCTCACTGTTCCCATGCATGGATTAAACGAGGAACATCACCCAACAAGTCAGCGTTTCAAATTCGAAGTATACCTGTACATTCTTATAATGCAAACACCCTGTGCATGTAAACGGTTATTTTGAAAGTGGGGAATTTCCCCTGCTTATTAAAAAGTTGGGTTCGCCAACATCAGATTAACATGATGACGACACGACCTCATCTTAAATTAGAAAGTGCTCACTCTTACGTCTGAAGAAGGATTTATGCTTTGTTTGCAAATATACCTTTATTTGCCTTTTTGTAATAGTTTCACTTTTATTCGTGCAGTAGGCTAACTGTAAATGTTTAGATCGGGCGATCCAGTCATTATATAGATTAGTGGTGAATTGCTACCTGCCAAGAGGCCAGTCTCTCGTGGGTATCTTAGCAACAGGCGCTTGTGGAAAAAAGTACAGACAGCACACGCGCACGCACAGGAGCAACCAGTTGGAAAGCAGCATAGTATGCCACCAATTAAATGTTTTTATCCCTGGGGTACTAAAAAAAAAAAAAAAGCAGCACTGACAGGTGTATATTTTCTGCCTGCAGGTTTTGTTTAAACGTCTTAAACAGCAGGCTTCTCCTGAGGTGGGATCCTTATTTTTTAAATCTATAAATTCAAATACATTAATTTTCATGATTATTACCTTTATGTTCAGGGCCTACAGTTATCCCAATCAGCATATTTGAATGATTTCTGAAGGGTCATGTGACACTGAAAACTGGAGTAATGGCTGGTGAAAATGTAGCTTTGCATCACATTAATAAATTACCTCATAATGTAATGAATGTAAAGTTAAACTTTCAAGAATTTTTATTGTAGAATTTTTTTTTTAAATATGTGAATGCTTAAAACATTAAAATATTGATACCTCTAGCCAAAATGTTGGTAAATAAATAGTCAATGGTTAAGTGAGTGTGCGGTTGTTCACTCTTCATTAGGTCTTAAAACAAAACAAAAAAAAATACCAAAAGAACTGACTGATATTTTGAGGGTATGACTCATTACATATTTCTAAAATTGTTTTGTGTAATGCCTTGTTTAAATGAGTAAATCGGTTTCAACATGCCCAAACAATTTACTTTTCTCTTGGGCAACAACAGTGAAAATGGACAATAGTAGTTAAAACTTTTAAAATAAGTCTGACTACAGGGGAAAAAAAGCCTGACAAACACATTTCTAACAATAAATCACTTGACTAATAACTGCTTTAAAAACACTTTAACATGCCTATTCTTGCTTATTAGTAAATGTTGAAATGTCAGGCTCTCGTACCTCAGGTAAACCGGCTGCAAACAAATCTGTTATTGACAGAAAATACAAATAGTTACCCCCAGATGGCCTTCAGCAGAAAAGAGTGCATCCGTCATTCTCTCCACACAAAACCAACCACTTGAATTTCTGACAAGTTCTAAAGCAAACCATTTTCCACTAATGAATGTTACATTGTTTTATTATTAACCTTGTTCTGTAAGATTAGTCAAATGACAATTTTAGATTCGATCAGTGTTACCATAAAGCAAGAAAAAACATGAAACTGCTCTTTATGAAGACAAAACACCAACGACACAAAGTCATTTTTCTCCGATTTTATTCAGCAAAGCATGTGCCTACGATATCTTACAAACAGAACAAAAACAGAGGGATTGTCCTCATACAAACAGGTCAGCAGGTAGAACATTTACAATCATGCATCATGACGAGTCGAAGGGCTCGCGACGCCTCTCGCCAACACGAGGAATCCGGCGAGTGTGTGCCACAAGCCCAGACAAGGAAAGGACCTTCTACCACTTACAAAGACACTTCACTCAAATGCTACGAGCCCAAAGGAAGGATGGGGGGGGAGATCAATATGATCTGAGCGTCAGGCAGCATCCATGGAATTTGTTGTCATTTTCCATTGTCCTCCAGCAGCACTGAAAGGCCAACTTTAATGAGCGCAGAAATTATGCATTATGAAGCAGAATGCTCTCGCGATCAGAAAGGCTCCTACAGCAACTCATCTCACGATCCCAAAAAGAAACTAGACGTGAGCAAGGATCTCAAAAAAAAAAAAAAGCACAAACGCATCAGTCGAACTTACAAATAAACATCCCAAATGCAAGATATTGCTATTCAAAGAGGTTTTAAAGAATCATTAAGAATTTTTTACCTCGAAAATCTATCAAACTAGTTATTGTAGGATGGATTTGGCGAGTAAAACAAGTATTTGCTCTTATGCATTCACAGAAAAAGCACAAATTCATTCCAATCTTTCCCAACCGTAACTGCAGTTTTGACTCGGAATGGGATATGGAATGGGGAGGGAGTCGGTGTGAGCAGTACATCACAATGAACACAGCAGGTTGAACCGGTCAAAGACAGTGTGGTGAATATGGGTGAGACAGTGCAAAGGCACATTAGTGGTTGGATGCTTGTTTATTATGGGCTTTAATATGGGGAGTGCTGATGAACCGTGACTGATGCAGCTTAAGAGAGCTGTAATTAAGCAAGGCATGATGGGAAAATGGGTTTGTCGCTAAAGAGCAATGAACAGGTGAAGAAGAAAAAGATGCTTAAAAGCTTGAACTAGACGGAACAGAGGAGGAAAGCACTCTCTCGTAATACGTCTCATGCGATATGACGCATGATATGCATTTCATTGGGTGGAAATGAAAACCTAACGACAATAATAATAATAACTACACAAGGTTCGGAAGGCAAAAAGACAGATCAGATATTGCACTAAAATTAAAACGAAACATTGCTTAAGTATCAAATGAGGCGTGAAACGAAACAATAAAAAAGGCAAGAAACACAATGGAGGAAGGTAGAAATGGTTTTGTAAAAAAACAAACCTGGAAAGTAATGCGATTACAAAAGAAATATCTACAATAATGATTTACATTTTTTTAAACTACACTGTTAAATGCACAAGAGATCGATGCTGCATCACTGCTGCTAATTTGCTGATTTTACAAATACATTCATTTGAAGTGTCTAGAAGCAGAGACGTGAAGCCCGAAGCCATTAATCGTTGCGTCACAAATCCATCGATCCAAGAACAGGCGTTTTATCTCCACTCACTGACATGGTGACATTCTGAATAAGATGTTTTGTTTGCTTTTAAAAGGAATTAATTCAAACGCCACTTGGGCATCTCACTTAGACACGTTCACAATAAAACCGGCGTGGGTTCGATGATAAAAGAAGCGCGTCGTACTGTCTTATCTAGTGGAACTCATGCAAAGATCATGACCAGCAGTTTGATCATGGTACATGGCAGAGATCCACGCATCTGCCCATCCTCAAAGAGGACTCAAAAGAGATGCCATTGCAGACACATACGAAATGGTCGGGTTAAGACAAAGACACGAGAGGAATGAAAAGGCAAAGGTCACCTCCAGAGAAATCAAATGTCATAGGAAGTGATCTGATCAAGAACACAGAGCGAGCGTGAAAGGGATCAGATTTAGTGGAGGTGATATTCCCCAACAGAACGTTTTTAGCCAAACACTGTCGTCTGTTGATACTGGATATACTGAACATTTATAGGATGGCACAGGGTGCAGGGGGAAGCTCAGGCAAACTGCTTCTGTACTGAATTTAAGAGTCCTATCATTATTTACACAGTAGATACAGGCACTTAAAAGTCTTTGGTTGGAGTGACCCAACATTGCAGAGTAATGCATTCACAGAGCTTTTTTTTTTTTTTTTTTGCACCCTTCTCTTGGGTTCAGTAGGCAACGTGTAGTTTTCTCACTTCCCTTTCCGATATGTTTCGGTTCAGATGTTCACCTTCACCCCCGTTTATCCCGCGGACAAGGCCACCTGTGAGAAAAACAGGCTTTTTTAGTATTCAACTGGTACACTTGTTTGTTGGAGCTGGATGACGACATCAACATGTCAGCAACTGCACAACTCATCTAGCACACAGATCTCATATACCAAACCTTACCTTTTCTGAACAGAAATCTGGGTTGTTCTGTCGAACTTTGCCAGGCCTGCCCTTGATGACTGCATAGCAGAACATTGTGATGACCATCACAAACAGGAAGTAGCTGGTGTGCATGAGGTGCAGGTTAATGAGAGAGCGATCGTCCTATCATGAAAGAACAAACATGCTTGAGTACTGACTGTTTGCATCAAAACTAGGTGAACAAGCAGCAAAAACAATCACATGTGTAACATGATCATCAAACAATTAACCTTACTGAATGTAATGTGAACCCAGAGAGTGGAATAGGACTGTGCAAACCATAGGGGTATCAATATACTACAGTGTATAAACTACATACTCCATCTATGTTTGGATCAGCACTCTAATCCCAATCCAGTTTTTGACAAAACAAAACACTATTTTCTCTGCTTTTTGTTCTAAATGTTGCTCTTTTAATGAAACTTGTTCACTCAAGTATAACTGGCCATTAGCTTCCCTTTCCTTTAGCTGGCAGGTAAAAAAGGACCTATATGTTTGTGTTTCTGTGTGGTTACTTGGGTGTTTTGTTTGCTATTAATACTGTACTTTCTACTGGCATTATACTGACAAGTCCCAAAAAAAAAAACACTCACATCTGGAACGATGACAGTGAGCTTGGGATTCAGTGTGTGATACACCTTCCCAATGGCACCTTTGTAACACCAGAACGGGTTGTACTCCTGTGTGTACTTTGTGTCTGAATCTCGTGCTGTGGTGAAAATCTTGTACCAGGATGTGGCATTGCTGTAGGTCTCTGGGACACAGTGAGGTGGTTGCCTGCAGAGGATTTCCAAAACAATTTATGAGTTACTTATTCTAAGGAATCTCCGATTAGGACCCATAAAATAGTCTCAGTTATGTAACACAAACATACTTGCATGCCTTATGTGTGCTCAGCTGTCTGAGTCAGTTAAAGGGATAGTTTTCCCTTTTTTTTTAAAAATGCAGTAAATGCAATTTTAGCTAAACCTAGGTCCTTGGTAATTCCTAAAATGCAAGTCATAGCTAGCAGCACGAGTCAAAAACACAACACATCAACCAAGAACAAATAAATACCTGTGACACTGATGATATATTGTGGTCTTATGAAGCCAAACTATCGGTCTGTGAAAAACACTAAACATTATTTACAGCATTTATTCCTGTAATTCATAGCCAACATGAAGTAACATCTCATACTCGTAACATCAACTCAGTTCTTCAGTTTGAGTGAACAGATTCATTAAAAAGTACATTTGACTGAGGCTATGGATCACAGATGATGTTCTGTTTTTTTTGCACAGGTCAATCATTTAACTTCATCAGACTTTAATATAACGAGAGGAGCCACAGGTATTCATTTTGTCTTGCCGATATATGCTTTTGTCTCTCTCAAGTGCCAGAAGCCGTTGACTTGCATAAATTACAAGAGATCAAAGACTGGGGAGTAAACAAATAATTTTCTTTACTGTTCTACTATATCTAAAAATCTTCATCTTGGATGCCCTGAGACTGAGTAAATTAAAAGCAAATTTGCATTATAGGCTGAACAATCCCTTTCAACACTCATTTCTTAGTGACTCAGCAAACAAAAAAACAAATTTACAGAGAAAAAGACATGAAAACCTACAATATATGATATGGCAAAAAAAGGAAAAGAAAAAAAAAACACATACATACATACATGCATATATATATATATATATATATATATATACACACACACAGTGGTTATGGAAAGTATTAAATGTTTCACTCTTTGTTATATTGCAGCTGTTTGCTAAAATCATTTAAGTTCATTTTTTTCCTCAATGTACACATAGCACCCCATATTGACAGAAAAGCATAGAATTGTTGACATTTTTGCAGATTTATTAAAAAAGACAAACTGAAATATCATGCTCAGTATTTAGTAGAAGCACCGTTTTGATCTAATACAGCCATGAGTCTTTTGAGAAAGATGCAACAAGTTTTTCACAGCTGGATTTGGGGATCCTCTACCATTCCTTCCTGCAGATCCTCTCCAGTTCTGTCAGGTTGGATGGTAAACGTTGGTGGACAGCTATTTTTAGGTCTCTCCAGAAATGTTCAATTGGGTTTAAGTCAGGACTCTGGCTGGGCCTTTTGTGTTGTGAAGGCACTCCTTCGTTATTTTAGCTGTGTGCTTAGGGTCATTGTCTTGTTGGAAGGTAAACCTTCGGCCCAGTCTGAGGTCCTGAGCACTCTGGAGAGGGTTTTGGTCTAAGATATCCCTGTACTTGGCTGCATTCATCTTTCCCTTGACAGCTGAAAAAAAAAACCACAGCATGATGCTGCCACCACCATGCTTCACTGTTGGGACTGTATTGAACAGGTGATGAGCAGTGCCTGGTTTTGCTTACAATTAAGGCCATAAAGTTCCGTCTTGGTCTCATCAGACCAGAGAATCAGATTTCTCACCATCTTGGAGTCCTTCAGGTGTTTTTTAGCAAACTCCATGCTGGCTTTCATCTGTCTTGTACTGAGGAGAGGCTTCTGTCCGTCCAATCTGCCATAAAGCCCCGACGGTGGAGGGCTGCAGTGATGGTTGACTTTCTACAACTTTCTCCCATCTCCCGACTGCATCTCTGGAGCTCCGCCACAGTGATCTTTGGGTTCCTCTTTACTGCTCTCACCAAGGCTCTTCTGCCCCGATAGCTCAGTTTGGCCAGACAGTTAGCTCTAGTAAGGGATCTGGTCGTTCCAAACATCTTCCATTTAAGGATTATGGAGGCCACTGTGGTTAGGAACCTTAAGTGCAGCAGAAATTTTTTTGTAACCTTGGCCAGATCTGTGCCTTGCCACAGTTCTGTCACTGAGCTCTTCAGGCAGTTCCTTTGACCTCATGTTTCTCGTTTGCTCTGACATGCATTGTGAGCTGTAAGGTCTTATATAGACAGGTGTGTGGCTTTCCTAATCAAGTCCAATCAGTATAATCAAACACAGCTGGACTCAAATGAAGGCATAGAACAATCTCAAGAATGATCAGAAGAAACGGACAGAACCTGCATTAAATATATGAGTGTCACAGAAAAGGGTCTCAATACTTAGGACCATGTGATATTTCAGTTTTCCTTTTTTAATACATCTGCAAAAATGTGCAAAGGGGTCTGGATACTTTCCGTAGCCACTGTATATCAATATTTTCTTTTTTAATTATCCCCACCTACTTCAGTTTACAGGAAAAAGAGCTTTCCTTTTGAATGCAAGAATAAATATAACTAACATTTACTAATATAGCTAAAGTTTCCAGCATCTCTACAGAATACAAGTCATATGTAACTACTGTTCTGTGCACTTTATTATCTTTACTGATAATAACAGATATCAATAATAACCCTGGTTTATAAGCAAAAATTAGACACAAAAATGTAATGTGATTTATGGGCACTTACACTGTGACTGGGAAGACATTACTGGCTGCTGTGATGGTCATACAGGTGCTAAAGACCATCTGCTCACATCGACCATGCAGAACGCACTCGTCTGAGTTCCAGGCTACTGGTAAAGTAAATGTGATGTTCATCTCTTCATGGGCCTCTCTGCCTTTAATGACACAAACACACCCACACAGAGTCAGCATGTTCTGCAAAACAAAGGGAGCTTAGATGTGCCTGCAAGTGATATCTAGAAAGTATTCAGCTCCGGCCTCTCTCCCACTGCTATGCCTTTGTGCACAATGGACCATTGTTTTAACTAGACTACATTCAGCCAAAACACCAGAAAAGAGAGGGAGGGGAAAAAACAATAACATCACAGCAACAGGTTTCCAATCTGACCTGTTTGACTGAAAAAGAAAGCCACCAAGCTGAATTCTGTTGAAAATTTGGGTTTGAAATTTTGCTCAAAATTCGAATTAATTTTTTATATTTATTTATATTAATTCGTTTATATTTTTTATATAAACATAATATGTGACCTAAGAACACAAAAACAGTCTTAAGTAGCACAGGTATAATTGTTGCAATAGCCAAAAATACATTGTATGGGTCAAAATTAGAATGATCTTGTAGATAACTGATGATATAGATATTTTGTAAACTTCATACCATAAATATATTTACTTAGTTTATGATTAGTAACATGCATTGCTAAGAACTTAATTTGGACAACTTTAAAGGTGAATTTCTCAATATGTTCTCAAAATGTTTTTGCACTCTCAGATTCCAGATTTTTAAATAGTTGTAATGTTTAGTTTTTTTTATCTCACCCTAACAAACCATACATCAATAGAAAGCTTATTTATTCAGCTGCAATCTCAATTTCAGTTGACCCTTGCGACTGTTTTTTTTTTTTTGGTCCAGGGATGACAACCATCTAATCTTGAAAAATGTGTGTATAGTACTGATTCTCCCTAGTATAAACAGTAGGCTTACATACGATCACAAAACTTGAAAGTGAAACTAAAAAGCGTTTAAAAGTTTTAACAGCAGGCATAATAGCAGAGAATGAGTCATGGCTGTTTTTACATACAGAAGTTAAAGCTGCAATCTGTAACTATTTTAGTTAACATTTTTCCAAAATCAATATTTAAGAAAGTACATCCAGTGTTTAAAACTATTGCTTTACTTTAGTCTGATTCACAACGGTTTGTGTTTTTAATTTGAGTGGTATGGGTAGGTTTTCGCAGGAATTTGAATGATGTGATCGTGTGACAATTAGAGCTAATAACACACTCTACTCATCACGCAATGCTGATGTTGTTAACATCATTCGTTTGAGAATAAAGTATAACAATAATAAGAATTAGCAGGGTTTGATGTGATGAGCCAAACGATTGGCAGTGTGATTTAGTGTAATGCTTTTTTTCCTCAGTCAAAACAAAGAGTGGCAGACTATTCCAAGCACTTGTTACTTGTTCAGATGACAACATACAATAAAAATTCTTATTTGAAGCATGCATTCAAAGTCAAAGAGGACAAATATAAGTTATTCTTATTATTGTCAGACTTTTACCGATGATGTAAATATGTTTCAATGCCGCTTTATCACTACTGAATATAGCTGTACACATTCAAAGACAGAAGTTTCCTATCTTAGCTTAGTAAATATGGAAGATAGAAAACAGTATGTGAAAAACAGCTAAAAAAAACAGCTGACAAAATAACTGACCACGTGGAGGTATGTTATCAGATGGCACTCATCCAAGGTAAATTTCCAACAAACACATAGAGACATACCAGCAAGGCCAACTTGCTGCCCAAGCACACTGGCATATAGGTGAGTAATATTGCGCGAGTAGCCTCCAAATGGCCTCAGTGGATCCAGGGTCAATGTGATGGGTACAGAGATGTTGATCGGTCCCGGGTCCTCGAGCAGGGGTGGTGACTGGGTGCTGGATCGTGTTTGACTGCTGGTCACTGTGCTCTCTGGAGTGATGGACTCGTTCAAGCTGTGCTTGAGGGTCTCATTTTCTGAGATGCAAAAGTCAAGCTCATTGAATCTGAGAAGGAAGGTGTTCCAATCCTAAAAAAAAAAAAAATTATAAAATTGATCAACTCCAAAATAAAGTTTATTTGCAGCATTTCCTAATAATGCCCAGGGAAACAAGATTCTCATACCTGTGTGTCTAGTACAGTGTCATTAATTGTTGAAACTATTAAAAACTGTTCATTGAATATATAATTGCCATTATTGAAATAATTCTGAAATAAAGTATAATTAGGGTTCGTACAGAAATTGCTAAATGAAATTCCAGGATTTTCAAGGACTTTTTAAGCACTATTATTTTAATTTTTTTAAGGACTAAAATCAGAGATTACAATATCATTACTATGTTTCAAATTTCTAATTATTCATTATTATCTTTATAATTAAAAGCAACACATGCAAAGCATGCAACAGGTGTGTCAACTTGAAAGAATACTATGGAAAAGTCTTGAATTTTTTTTAAATGACTGATCTAAAGACCCTTAAATAGTTATGAGCTATATATCATACCTGCAGACATTAGGGGGGGTGACAATACACATAGCTCATGAGATGAGACAAAATACAGATACACCATAACTAGAGAGAATTTTAATACGATTTTAAAGAAATGTTCAATGATAAAACATTTGTCTTTTAACCGCAAAAAGCAAAACAAAGCATAGCTCTATTTTTACAACTTTTAACTATCCCAGAGCTGAAACTAATGATTTTTTAATCAATAATCAAGTAACGTTGATTATTTTGTGACAATTAAGTAATTTGAGGTTTTGGGGTTTTTTTGTAATAAAAAAAGTAAAAAAACAGGCTTAAACTAACGCTGAGACAATAAAAATTGGTTCAAATTAAGTATCAAAATCAAGTAATCACATGGTTTTACCGAACCAAATTTTTTCATTTTACTGTGTCATTCAACGACTTTTAACTCATGGGATGTTAATATTCAGTCGCATGCAAGGGTTTGAATTTTATTTTGAAATATGTTGATGTATTCCCGTGTGCTGGAATGGGTTTTTATGTGACCAATAAAGTAAGACTCAGACAGCATCACCAAACTGTTTGCTTGTGCCTAAACCATTCAGAAACTGAATACTAAACACTAATACTAGTGTTTGGTATTATAACAAAATAACATGCACATCAATAGTAACAACTTTTATTTGCAACAAATAGAAGTTTATAAAAAAAAGTACAAATACAACAGTCAAACAGAATTAACTTAACATACACATCCAGAACAGTTTTCACGCAGAGACGTGCAAATTGCGTCGTCCATATTTTCCGCCTCTCCTTCTCGTTCGGTCGAAACCCGAAATACTGTCAAACTGCAGAAGTTGTGTTCTTTTTCGAGACCACTTGGTGCACGATAGAGATTTGCACAGAGCGCGACACGGGACAAGATCTGATGGGTGAATGCGTGTGGGTGGTAAGGTCCTCATGTTAGTACTGGTTGCGAGTAGGGATGTAACGGTATCGAATTAACGAATTAAGAGACTCTAAAAAAGTGGCAGAAGTGTTTATTAAAAGTGTTTATACATGAACACTGAACATATCAATGGCACACACATTAGCCATCTATCTTTAAACTTTGAAACAGGAAATGCAAATTTTCAATTTTAATAGTAAAAAATTATTAAACCTTCCACACATCCGATTTCAAATCCGTTTTAGATTGCCAGGTGACATCATATGTCTATTTTCATATTCATTACGTCAGTGTGTCATATCATCTTGCTTCTCTGTGGTTACATAATGTTATTCAATGCACCCTAATTCTCAATATAACAGTTTTCACTGATGTTTTTAATGGTTTGAATGAATATGAAATAGTGACTGAAATGCACGCCATTATAAGGCCTACTGAACTAGCTCGAGGTACAAGATGTTAATCTAGATTAAAAACCTTATTTATAATCATTTATAATTATATTTATAATTCATAATATTGAAACCATGTACACAAAAGATATAGACAATGGCTATGCTGTGTTTGGCTCTATTTGCATGTAAAATAGAGTTAGAAGCAACATAATATCCAGTTTAACTGAAAGCCCTGCTCCTCTCAGCCTCTCGCTGAACAGAACAGACGCAGAGAGAGGGGTGAGCATGCTGGGAGAACAAGAACAAGAGCTCGTGCGGCGCTACCAGAGACTCGCTGAGGTTTGTCCAAGAAGTCTGTAGATTTGTCGCTAGTCGCTTTTAGGGAAAAATGTCGCCAAGGGGGTCTGAAAAGTTGCTAAGTTGGCAACACTGACCTGTAGCGACAACAACAGACCGCAAAGAATGATGGCCACGCCTGGGCTGATGGGAATTGTAGTTCCCGCTACCTCCCGATCGCTCCATTCGCCTGAGCAAACTTTCTTCAGAAGATCTATCGTTTTATCGAGTCATGCAACCATGGTAGTATCGAAAAAATGTTATATTGCGGTACGTCATTACATCCCTAGTTGCGAGAGGATATAATTATTCGCAGGCCTCCCGCAAAATGGAATTATCTAAAGTTAATTTAATAAAAACAAATGTTCTGATATTATCTACTGCAAAAAAGCAACAAGAACGACTAAAATAAAGTAAAAACACTTTACAGGTGCAAGTTCAGAAGCCAATTCTCACGTGGTTCGTGACTATAGACACGTCATGAGCATGACACAGATTGAAGCTGTTGTACTTGTTGTTTCTACATTGCTGAAGGGAAAAAAGGCTAACGTAAGTTCTGTAGCAGTATTAGGTTAAATGCTTTTCTGTTTGACCACTTGAGAAATCTTGAAAAAATGTACTATTATTTTGTTTTATTGCAAATTCTAACTGTATTTCTATGTTCTGAAAAGCTCCTCGTCCGTGTCCATGTTTGTCATTCCATTAAGTTATACGTATTGAAACGGATACCTTGCTATTTTTAGATCCCGCGGTATACCATATTACCATCCAAGCCTAGCGCAAAGCGAGAAGCACAAAAGCAGTGTCTATGATTTCGTACACAACTTGAATAAACTTTTAACAGGTAATGCTGTCAGCTGTGTGGATATAGGCAAAATCGTTAAAAACTCTTGTTTATAATCATTACTTATAGGACCTATTGTTATCAAGATCTCATGCTGTGTTCTGTTAATGCATGAGCTTCATATTAAGCCTGTTTGCAGCGCACTTGCCATCCAGTAATCACAAAAAGCTTTAAACTTTGTTACTTTTCAATAAACAAAGTATCAGCTTTGACATTCTGCCAAATTCATAACAAAATTCATAAATTCCAAATGGATTTGGCGCTCTTTAACGCGGCATAACGCCTCAGTTCAAGCGGCAAGCGAACCATTATATCTTTTAGCATGAAATGAATGTGAATTAACCTCAAAAGGTAGGATATTTCAAAAGAGAGCCTATAATGCAACGTATTTATTTGATTTTGCCAATTAATGATTTCCGCAGACAAAAGTGACCTGTATAAAATGTAACGCGTATATGAGCACGGTGTGTACAGCGGTTACTGGAGAAGCCGCTGTTTGCTGCTAAAGCGCCACCTCGTGGCAGAGAGTGAATCTGCCTATCTTATGTTCATGTTAATGCGATTAACGCCCCATGTTTTTATGCAGCAACCTTGATTGTTAAAGTGAAAACTTATTGTGCCTTCTAAAAAAATCTAAACAGTTAAGAGAGCACCATTTAGGTTTTAAATTAATATAATAATATGTCTGACTTGTCCCTTTTCATTAAAATAATTTAAAAGCTGAAATGCAAATTTTTAAAGATGTGTGTGCGTGTGTGTGTGTGTGTGTGAAACCAGTAAATCATGTCATTTTATGGCTTAAAATAATGTTACTATAGACATTGTCTGACCCCACTCACACAGTGTTCATTTTACTTGTGCAGCTCTTTAAAAGCTCCATAAACTCTGTTAAATTGAACATACCCTGTAAATAGTGAAATTAAATGCTTTCATTTATATTTGTGAAAATTAAAATTTTTTGGATTGACATTTAGACATTGTCTATATTTAAAAATAAATAAATATTTGGGCTAGTTAATATACAATATGGATTAAAATGCTGATAAATACAATAAAGGATTACACAAACACATGACAGTATGATTAAAAATGACAAAATAACAAATAAAAATCACATTTATTCTGTGGCACCTAAAAAAATAATTTGGCACCCAAGTTTTTTTTTCATATAGGAGCCAATGGCTCTTTGCTGGATTTTTTTTGTCTGGAGAACTGGTAAATGAAAATAGTGCAACAACAAAGCACTTCAGAATTTATACATGTTCCCAAACGAAACCCAAACAAACACTATTAAATGCTTTACCACAATATATATATATTTTTTTATATGCAAGACCGCTTTTCACCTCAATATCGCAAGACCTTGTGCACTCCCAAAAGCTGTGTGAAACGGCTCTGTATTTACATCAGACGCCCTGCATCGTTAACTTGGCAAGAAAAGATTATTTTTATGGAAAACAAAAATTCATTCAACTAATTTTAAACACTCAAGAACATTTTCATAATATGGCTGTTTTTAAGGGCTTTCCAGGACTTAAACTTACTTCAAGCACTCTAAGCACCTTGTACGAACTCTGTATAATGAAATATGATGAAAAAATGAAAAAAATGATATATGCTATTTAAATATAGGTCTTTCCCCACTAAAATAATAATGCTGTAGCTGTATACATTCAAACGTATGTAGTTTCCCATCAATGAACTAAAAACTTTTAATAGCTGAAATAATTGATGGTAACTGAATTTAAAGGTGCGGTATGTACGACTGACAGCTAGTGATTGAAATGGGTAATGCAGAATACAAAGACATTCCACCCCAGAAGGCACATTTCAGAGCACAATTACTGGCTATAGCATTATCTTTTCAGAAAACAGCTATGTGCTACATTACATGAGTCCTTGACAGCAATATGCTATGTTTTCCGAAAACTAAAAGTGGGCAAAGATACAGTATGTAATATTGCCAGCTAGCTGCTGAAATAGGGTGGGAGAGAGAGAGAGATAAATGATTAAACTATATATAAAATGTAATAAAACCAAAATTGAAATGTAGCCTTGATGACTGACTGAAATAAATAAAGATTCACAGCTCAAACATTTGAGCTAAACCACAGCATTTCCTACCTCAGTCATTTCAGGTGATTTGATTTCCTTGATCTTAAAGAAGTATCCTATAGTGAGGAAAGCGATAGCCACAGCACTGACGCTGACCATAAAAATGACCAGCGGTGGACGGTTACTTATGTAGGTCTTTAGATTCTCCAGTGGATTTAACAACAACACCTGCAACAAGAGAAAAAAAGAAGTCCCTCAAGCTTAGGGAAACTTTCACCTATATCAACACTGCTATTGAATTCACAAGCAATGAATCACACTCGCACACCAGTAAATTCTAATTAACATCAGACGTCTTCTGAATAAGAACCGGTTTGTGTTCTTAATCTTATCTGTGAGGAACAGTTTTGCTAAGGACTAACATATGGCCACAAGTCAATATGTGGGTCTTATTAGCGTTTTATTTGTTCTCTCTTCACTTCTATGTATGACAAGAGCTGAACTTGAGTTTAACAACTTCCTTTAAAGTCATTTAAACATGTGCACACCTGAAAAACAGTCAAAGTTTTGCTTCCGTCACACAGTGTCAATATTAAGTTATTACTCATTCCAAAATCAAACATTATTGCAGCTTGCAAGTAATTAGAGGACTATAACAAAACTGTGTAGAAATGCAAGCAGAAATGCCACCCCCTCCACACACACACGTTCACACTAAAACAAACACTGGATGAATGAGTTGACAAAAGGAAAAAAAGAGACAATGCTATCAGTAAATAACATCTTCAGGGTGGCTGAAAAACTGTTAAGTTCAATTAAATTAAGACAATTCAATCTGGCTACTATTAAGAAATCTCTTTTCCTTAACTTACAGGAGCAGCAGTGTGGCATGGATTACAAGCTCATGATGGTTTGTGCGTTATGCAACATGTGTAACACAACCTCACGTTATCATTCCATCCTTACAGCTGCATTCTAAATATTTTTTGTGTTGTTTAGTTCCAAGATGTAAGCCATCATCACGCGACCTCATCATTAGAACACTTACCTTAAGTGACATAAGAATTCTTATGTTGAATATGATTTTTTTTAAAAATGATGGTTTCTACAGAATCCTATTCCATTGATTTGCAACCTCGCTAGCAATTAGGTTTTACAAGTTGTTAAAAAAAAAAAAAGAAGTGAATGAATTGGGTTTTTACTTCTGCACTAGTATCCACCTTATTTTTTTCATGCATTTTGTAACTTTAACGTGCAAGGCTTCCAGAGACACAGTCACACAGTGTAACTTTCAGTTATTTTCACAGATACTCCTCCTGATATTGTAAAATTATTTTTTTTTTCATATTATCTAAATGCATTATTGCAATCATAAACACACTGGTTTGTAATGCTGTTTACTGCACTTCGGTATCTAACCAACTCATGCTAGCCAACTCTTGAATTGCATATGCCACCTCTAAAAGTCTGGGAAATGCATTAAATCAAATGGACATTTTGCTAGAATTTCATAACTAGTATCTCTGGTTAGTCAAGTCCTAAACGTGTTCTGTTGAAACTAGAAACGATGTCTAAAATTGAAAGCAGACTGTTAAGAGTTTTTTTCCCCGAATATTTCTTCCTAGTAAGTACCACAAGAGCTTTAAAGAAGAATTGGAATAAGAATAACTGCCCAAGCAGAAGATTATTAATTATTTATTAATTATGTGCAATCATGTGTAAAAATCAATTAAATTGTCTGTGTAAACAGACCTTTCTGAAAAACTTCAATTCATAAATCTTATTTCTGATTTGTTAGGTCCTATACTGCTGAATTCAGAAACGGCCTCAGGGACTGACAACAGACTTCTTAGGTGAGTATTTTTTTTTTTACAAACATCTTTTATTGTAAGAGAAACATTAAACAGACTAATTAAGAAGAAATAGAATTCATAATCGTTCATTTCTTTATGAATTGCTTCCCTGTTTTTGCAAACAGGATCTAACTCGGTTATGGATCATATTTGCTCTTTGTAGACTGCCGATGACGGCCTGAATCTCTCAACCTCTTAGTCATAGTCTGCAGCACATATCTAGCTGTCAAATTTACACGACGGCTACAAGTCAAACTCCAGTGAGCTGCATAAAAAGTATTTGTGGGGCATCACACGGGTCTGTGGCACCTGTAAATGCAGTAAAGGCAGGCGACTCACTATGTTTTGACACCCAGCCCACATCTAGCTGCCCGTGTTAGCTACGAGCTCCGACCTGAACATCACGTATCATTACTGTTCCCACAAAAGCAGCTCAATCTGGCAACGTGCAACGCGAACAGCTATGCGGCTGACTAGTTACGCAACCATTCCCAATCACACCAATACGACCTGTTAACCGATTAACGTAAAACAAACTGAAAATCTCAAACTCACCATCTTGGCCCCGTGAGTGCGTGCGTACGACAGCTGCAGGCGGCTAAAGCTAACAGACTCGAGCCTAACGGGCCTGAGCGACAAACGCACAGCTGACAGCGGTATAAGAGTGCACAACACTCCTTCCCATTATTTGTTATATTCTCAAAACACGGTTTTATTTTGCCTTTGCGTCTACAGAGAGCAGCTGGTTGACGGAAACTGACTGTAGGTGTCTTCTTCTGTGTTTAGGACCCAGCAGAACCAATCGCGTTACTTTCACTTCTCTACGCACGCCCCGATCACGCAAGGCGGGGCTTACCACGAGTGAGAATATTGTTATTGGCTTAGGCAATACGACGGAGGCTGTGATTGGACGGTTCTACTGTCAATTGCGCTGCTCGCTTACTAGTGTTGAAATGTGGCGGGCGGCAATATGAAGTCGTGAAGATGTCTTCTAATACGTAAATACACCCAGAAGAACCCTGATGAGAAGAACATAAGTACGTTGATGGGTTTTCTAGCCATCTGGTGAGAAGCTCAAGTATTTTGTTGTTAAGACGTTTAACGCAGCGTTGAATTCTCGTGTTATTTTTTTTATTAACACTGTTCTCGATTGTGTTCTTAAACTCTGTCTAGAGAGTCATGGTGATCTTGAGAGAAGGGATCTGCCCTGGAATAAACAAGGAATTCATTAAAGCCTTACATTCAGAGGATATCAAAACAGGTGTTGACAATGATCATTAAACTGCAACATTTTCTAGCGTAAACAGTGCATTTCATTAGTATTACAGTAGTAGGTTAAACCATATACCACAGTTAATATATCGTTATTTTTTCTGGTTAGATTTATTTACTAAGTAACGTTAAATGTCTTGTTTTTTTTATGTGTTGGAGTTCTGTATCTGTATATTATGTAGGCTTATTTTATGCTTCTTTAGTTATTTACAAATCCCAAATTGTTACAAACCCCCCCCAAAAAAATTTCCACATTAAACACAAAAGCAGTTTTTCTTCTCATAGCTGTTCATACAGCCACAAAACATAAAAACGGTCAGTCTTTAAAGTCGCCATGAAATAAAGAAAAATAACTATTTTAGTTTTAGTGTTCTATTCATGTACTCCATAAATAAAACCAAAGTGATTGAAATGACTGGATAAGTCTATAATACATAAATAGAGAGAAGCCTATTGTTTTTACCAAAAGATTCAGTTAAAAATGCGCATATGAATCAGTCACAGTAAGATCGATAACATTGCATTAAAAATAGAGCATTACATGTTGCCTTCTAATTGACTAAAACCCATACAAGCAGCATAAAATAATTCCATGTGAAATATGAGATCTATTCAGTGTTTTCTGGAGTCATGTGACCTGTCAGACAACCAACGTTATTTTGGCCTCTGCGGAGGGGGAAGTATTTTTAAATAATGAAGAGTTGAGTTTGACAGGGAATTAATTTTTTGTTGTATAAAAAAGAGCTGAGTGTGTTCCAACAAAAAATGACATGAATTAAAAATTAGAAGACTATGGAAGTACGTTTGCTGCTCAAGCACTAGTTGTCTCTTATGTGAATCAATAAAGTATTCATTAATCCATGACTGCCTGTGGCCTTTTAATACATACTTGTTTAATTCTTTCAGTTGAAGACTTTGTTTCATGTAACCCAGAAGAACTTGCACAAAAGTGTTCATTGTCTTACAAGGTATGTGGAATGACTCAAGTGCACCAGGTTTCTATTCAGGCCTCAACTTTATTTACCACTATCACAGAGACAGTGTGTAACTAAACTAAACAAAGTTAGCAAACTAAATACTGTCTTTGTTATTTTTCAGGCTCTAGTAGCTGTTAGACGTGTGCTCTTGGCTCAATACACAGCTTTTCCTGTCTCCGGAGCGGATCTCTATGAGGAACTCTTGAGCTCTACCGCAATTTTGTCCACTGGCAATCCCAGGTCCTAAACATATATGTAATAGATTCATAGTATAATATATTTGTGTAGTTGAAAAGTTTGGGGCCATTTGTTTAAAAAGAAATTAATATTTACAAGGATGCATTTTTAAAATAAAACGTTACAGTAGATTTTAAATGCATGTTTCCATTTGAAATAAATGCTTGTTTTATTTGTATTCATAATAAATATGTTTTAAAAAAAAAGCACAAATTCCACAAAAATATTAAGCAGCGTAACTGTGTCCAATATAAAAATAAGTGTTTCTTCAGCGTATTAGAATAATTTCTGAAGGATCGTCTAAGATTTGTTATTCAAATTTATTAAATGATAAATGAATAATATTAAAGTATTAATTATAAATAATATTTTGAAATGTAATAATACACAATACTGTTATCTTTACTGTATTTTTTATTAATAAATACAGCCTTAGTGACTTCTTTAAAATTAAGCCAAAAATGGTTATTATGTGGTTATGGTTTTTAATTGAAAGGTATTATGTGCATCAAAGCTCTGAGCAAAACCGTGCTATTTTGTCTTCAGTTTGGATAAGCTGTTGGATTCCGGGCTCTACACGGGGGAAATAACTGAGCTGACAGGAAGTCCTGGGAGCGGAAAAACCCAGGTGATCTTTTATCCTTGAAGTTCTTCTGTTTCTTCATCCTGCTCTACAATATCAAAATCCAGCCTGCATTTATTACCTGTTAAGGTTGGGTGGGCAGATCGGGTGAGTGTTCAGTAACGCTCTGTGTGTCTTGATCCCTTTGTAGGTGTGTTTTAGTGTTGCAGTTAATATATCCCACCAGCTGAAGCAGACTGTGTTTTACATTGACACAAAGAGCGATGTGTGTGCAAACAGACTACATGAGATGCTACAAACCAAGACCCCTAATATGGAGGAGCAGGTGAATAACATTTAGTAATTAGTAGTGCTTCCAACTATTCCAAAAGAACAGAATGTGTCATAAAATAAAGTATCGCATCATACTGTGCTACAGAGGTTTTGTTTTTCCTTTTCAATACATAGATGGAGGCACTTCAGAAAATCAAGGTGTTCAGGGTATTTGATGTCTTCTCTCTGCTCGCATGTCTTCAACATCTCAGATCAAATGACCTTCAGAAGGTAAGTATTGTACTTTTTCTAAATCTGTTGATATAAGTGTTTGTTCGTAGCAGAACTCTCGAATGTTCCCTAGGCGTGTGTCGGAGGTGGTTCAGTCAAAGCGCTGATGGTGGATTCAGTCTCCGCTGTGCTCTCATCCCTGCTCGGAGGGAAACAGAACGAGGGTATTTGTTTACAGTATTGCATAATACTAATAATAATGTTCGGTTCTGATTAGCATATTATGCATCAGATGTCACAGTAGTGCTGCTGCTTTTCATCAGGTATGTCCTTGCTGATGCAAGTTGCTGGGGAGCTGAAGATGATCGCCAAAGACTTCAACATCGCTGTATTGGTATACACCTTTTTTAATTCCTGTTACAAACAAACAATAAGGAATTATTACTGAATTTCAGAATTGTGGGCTAACGTGAATAAATATTGCTTCTGAAATTTTGTTCAAAATATCATATGAAAGTACTGTAATTTGGCATCAAATGAATATTCACCCTGTGAATTTAAGTGCACGTTACATCATAATAAAAATGAACCCAAAAGAGGTTATTTTGTTGCAGTATTAAAAAAGAAAAGACAGATTTCTTTAATCATTTGATCATCTGCAAGCTCGCATTCAACCAGTTTACCTCACATGATAAACAACGATCGCACTTTCAAGTGTATGACTAAATGTTGAAGTGTGTTTTGAAATAAATTCTGGTACTGTGAAATCTTGCACTGTAGGTGACAAACCATGTGACCAAAGATGGTAATGGGCAGTTGAAGGCTGGACTGGGACAGTCATGGAGTCATGTGCCGCGCACACGTGTGCTCCTGCAGAGAATGGAGGACACAGAGACTTCATCCCTACGGACCGCAACTCTGACTAAATCATCACGGCAGGTGGAGTTTTGGGGAAATTATCCTGATTTTCAAAAAAATAACCCAATAAAGTCTTTACTTAGTGGAAGCTGATGGCATGGGACATTGCTTACATTTACTGTCGTCGTTATCATCTTCAGGCTTGTCATCTTGTAGAGGAGTTTGATCTTTGTCGCTGGTCTGAAGAGAAGAGAACCTTAATTTCAAGCAAGAGGAAACTAGAGGAAAGTAGTACCCCTTGACAAAAAAAAAGTTCCATTGTTTTCAGTGACAACACAAATGGCTGTCCGTTTTTGAATTCAGACTATATAAGGGAAGTATATTTTGAGTTAGTATATTTATGTAAATATGTAAAATATTTCTGCAGACTGTTTCTGTTGTGGTCTTTGACCCCAAGTGATGGGATGTTCTTCACTTGAATGGATGTTTTTGTATATGTACCATTTAATCAAGTCAAAAATACCTAGCATTCTTTTTTCTTAAAAACATTTACATAATGTTTCTAAATGAAATTCCTCAGCACCAACAGTAAAAATGTACATTACTCACCATTTTCAATGGAACAACTAAATACATTTTTTGCATTATTCTGCATCTCACCTCTGTGTGTCAGTGTAACTCCAAAAAAGACTGATTAGACAAGGAA
The DNA here is from genome assembly GCA_034779775.1 of Enteromius afrohamiltoni. NCBI lineage: Eukaryota > Metazoa > Chordata > Actinopteri > Cypriniformes > Cyprinidae > Enteromius > Enteromius afrohamiltoni. Next base: position 18,237,752 of record JAUYWG010000038.1, read on the forward strand.
AAAAACATGCTGTGTTACACACACACACTCCAACAAATCACTCATGTTTGAGAACAGGATTGCTGTTCCCTGTTGTGTGCCCACAACCCAGGTACAAATCAATTTCTTTGTGCATAAAAGGCTTGTTTTAATTAGAATGATTGAAACAGTTGAAATTACACACAACTACCATTACGTACCCAATTTACTCTACGCAATTATTCATTCAATAATCATGCCTTATGGCTGTTACTATTGTATTGTTAATCACTTGTCCTGGGCCCAAGAGCATACTCCATACAAACATCCCTTTCAAAACAAATAAATGACACTGTATCATGAAGTCATCAAAATCAGTGATTTACCTTGAACAATATAAGCTTATGACATGAGTGGCAACACTGGTCAGAAAAAAAATAAAAAAGAGATAAATATGGGAATCCATATTGACAAAAAATGCCAAAACCAACAAACAAAACAGACAGTTTTCTAGTACAATGTGTGTAATACCACAATGTGGTAAAGCTAACAAAAACATGAAATTGAGACTCTGGTTAGAAAAAGTTCATTCAGCTCTTTATTGCTGTAGCTCCGGGTCTCTCCCAGGTTTGCTGTTCTCTAATGAACTCTGTCATTATAGGACAAAATGCCTGAGCTTTGTGGTAGTGTCCTTCCAGCAGTCTCTACCTCATTCAGCAGGGAGGAACCACCCTCCTCTTTCGGATGCATTCCCAGATCCATTTGGAGGTGACCCTCTGGGCTGAACAGTCGTCCTCTGGCTCTCCCAGCGTATGTGTGGCTGAAGCAGAGTCATACTCTGGCACCAAATCTCCATCGTACGCTAGGAAGTAGCGCCGAAGCTTCATAAAGTCCTGCACTGACTCTGGGAGATAGAGCTTTACGCCTGTGAAAATGTCCAGTAGTGTCTGCAGGAAGAGGACAAGGGTTTTAGCTGGTAATGGAGAATCGTAACAGCAAAATTACACCCTTTAGCTTTAAAAATGAAAGTCAATGAAAAGTTCTACCACTGTACAGGCAGTTGAAACACACCGAATATCTTCGGATAGGTTTTCAACACATTTGCTGTCCCTTTAATGTAAACATGCCATTTATTTCCCAGCCGTTTATCTTCACAGACGTAACCAACAGTTTTCGTAACTTGTGTATTTAAAATTGTGTGTTTGACAGTTTAAGAGCAATAAGACATGAAAGAGAACTTAGTTTAGCACTCACATGGCATGTGACATTAGCTTTCTGTGAGCATGCTCTGGATGCATGTTTAGAAAACCGTTAAAAATTAAATCGCTTTAAAACGCATGAATTCAGCATGATAGATGTAATAATCAAAACATGCACTATTTCTGGAAAAGTGGGCAGGGGAGAAGCAGCTCATTTGCATTTAAAGAGACATGCACGAAAACAGCTCGTTTCTGCTTCCACTCAAAATAGAAATGTTATAAAATATACAGTAAATGATCTGTAGGTTATTTTGAGCTGTAACTACACAGATGCGTTCTGGGGACACCTGAGACTTATATTACACCTTGTAAAAAGGAACATAATAGGTGCAATTTAAGTACAAAAGAGGAACCAAAGAATAGAAAGAAAAGAAAACAAACCTTTTCATTTTTTGGGTCAGTTGTTTGAACACTCTTCAATTTGCTTTGTCCATTGCTGTGAACGGGTTCTGTTTTTATCTGAAATAGAACAAGATCACAGGGTTTCGGTTGAGAGGTGATCTGAAAAAGGATAAATGAACCATGACATGGCATGACAGACTAAACCCGTGTTCAAAGAAAATACACTGCCATTTCAAAGTTTGGGATCACCAAGTTAAGTTTAGGCCAGTGAGCAAGCAGCACAACCATTTTCAAAATTGATAATAGTGAATATTTTCACCATCAGCATGATGGAATGATTTTTGAAGGATCATGTGACACTGGAGTAATGGCTGCTGAAAATTTGCTTTGCCATCATAGGAATAAATGATATTTGAAAGTATATTAAAACAGTTCATTCCTTGGTGAGCATAAGAGACATTTAAATATAATAAATAAAACCTCTCAATGACCTTAAACGTTTCAATAGTACAAACCTTCTTGGCATCTTGTTTCTCTGTGGGTAATTTCCTCTTCACTGCTGGAGAAGATGGTTCTGTTTTCACTGCCTTTGCTTTGGGAGTATGACCGTTTTCTGAACAGTTGGAACAATTACAGAATGTAAGAACTTTTTCAAATGGTACTTTTATGATCCAGCTGTCACACTTGACAACTACGGACTAAACGGAGTCTGTTCATGGTGAACACTTACTGGTCTTGTTAGCTGCGGAGGCTCCATGAGATACAGAGGGAGAGCTTCCTCCACTCTCGCCTCCGGAGGAACTCTTGTCATTTTGGTTTTTGGACGGACCAGCTGTCACCTCAAAATCACAGTTCTCCTTTGAAATTCGATACAGCTCCTGCAAAAAAAAAAAATAATTAAATAATTAGCTGTAAAACAAAATGTAAATTTTTGATTTAGAAACAAACCTAATATTTTGCAGAAAATAATTTATTTAAAATTGCTATGTTTTTTCATATAGTACCATCCAAGTGTGACAAATTTTTAAAAAATAATAAA
>JAUYWG010000038.1:18270935-18290253 GCA_034779775.1 Enteromius afrohamiltoni
GGAAACATTAGTATTCCGGTGAGGGTTCCCGCTGCTGGCGAGCGGAGAGGGCCACGGAGGTGCGGCTCGTGACAGTAAGTGTAAGTATATGATGTTATTTTTGATTTCTTTGCGCAAAAAAAGAGTTCTCCTAGCGTCCCAAAACTGAAGTTCAGCTAATGATGTCACTTTTTTACCAGTGTTTCTACTACGTTTCTGGATCTGTGATCATTTCAGTTGTATTGCTGTCTATGGAGGGACAGATGACTCTCTGATTAATTTGTTTTCAGAACTTGAACGCAGGTCTTATGGGTTTGGAACGACACAAGTATGAGTAATAAATTTTTTTGGGTAAACAACTTTAAATAGGGCTTGGTGTTGTTTAAGCTACCCAAAGGCATTGCAAACATATCCTCAGAGTGAACAGACTTTGCTTGAAAGGGACTTTGTACGTAGTAGATGGTACCCCAGACAGTTGTTCAGTGTGAGAAGAGCAACGATCCACCAGCTTTTTAAAAAAATAATGCAGACTGCGCCCAGCATTAGTGTCCCATGGTCTTTAACTACCATATTTACAGTTCCTTGTTATTGTACTTTATCTATAAGTTTAAAGGGTGCTTACGCTGATTACAATCACAGTTGCCCCAGCAGGAGTTTTCTACTCTTTTAAATAAAATATTTAAATCGTTTAAGTCTTTAATGATCTGTTTCCAGCGCTGCACAGTTTGTCCTCAGTTCACATCTGTAATTTACACAACCCCCCCCAAGCGCCGATCAGCAGTCCCCCCAGGTCAGGGGCGGGAATCATTTTCACTGAAAGCACTCATGGGCAATCGCCAGGCCTACTCAACAGTGACGGCTGATTTACCTGCTAAACTTACTTCACCATGATGGAAAGCAAAGGTGGCACTGGATGGAGAAAAACAATAAAATGGAGAGAGATAAATGAGCGTGTGCAGAGGCGAGAAAGAGTGGAGAGCGTGTTAATGATTGGAGATGAAAATAAGATTAGCGGGAGTGCGTGCGAGAGAAAGAGAGAGAGCACGAGTACGTGGGTGAAATTGAGCAAGTCGGGCCACGGCTGCTAAAGAGAGGCAAAACAGCCAGAATGCGGAAAGGAGATTGCGTGATAGCGACAACACATGATACGCAGATAGGCTGGGATTACTGAAAAGGCAATGTGGAAAAACAGAAGCAGGTAATGAGAAAAGGGCAGATAAGAGTGGGTATCACTGAGAGAGAGAGAACGCTGTTGTTAAAGCAGACCAGGATGAGACGGCTCGGTGCAGAGCACACAAACACTTGATTATTGCTCAAATTGTGAGAGGTGCTGTGTCAGACCGGAGAAGAAAGAGAAGAAAAGCCAGGTCTCCTGATACAGGGGAGAGAATGGAAAGCTCTAGAATTGGACATGCTGAGAGAAAGCACTTGATTGGCACTAGAGAGATTGTTGTTTTGTACTGGTCTCCGCACTTTTGTTCTCGACTCAGAGCTTTTTGAATGCCGCCTGTGGTATACGATGTAAATATATTCATCTAATATCTCCCCCTGATTTCTTTACAAAACGTGGGTTCTTTCATAATGACAATATGACAAAAGGCTGCCACAAACACTTTTGCATGCTGGGCAGGGTCAGTTTCTGTTAATACCACAAGAGAGCACTCAATTCCTGCAGAATAAAGACATCTGACTCCATATGCAGAGAATCGGAGAGGAGGGAAACAGCTACACAGCGTGCATCATATTTTTGTGCATTAAACCTAGAAAAACTGAAACGTTTGTGATTTTGTTTGGGAATATTTTGTACAAAGATGTATTATGACATAGAAATTAAAATTTAACATCTGTGATATCGAGCGTGTAAACTCATTTGCACACAAGGTCAAATTTACTCGCCTCCATTGAAGCACAAGACGCTCTTTGGATCATTAATTTGTGAAATAAGCCTGTAGCATTGTATCTCAAAGAGATTTGCTGTTTTTTTATTTAAAGACGAATACTATTAGGTTTGTTTTGTATTAGATGAAATATGAAATGATGAAATGATATTGAAATTGTTATTTCAAATATGTGCATGGATCATCAGGCTTTAATTCGTGTCACATACAAATTTAATCTATGCTAAATGCTGCCATTGTCAAAGAAAAGTAGAGAAAACTGAAACAAACTGTTAATTTTTAAATTCCATTTCACACTTGATGGAAACTGTCAATAAAAAAATGTTAATAAAAATACTTCCTCCATTTATTCTCTAAACCATTTTTTTTTTGTGTGTGTGTGTGTCTGCACATTTATTTTTTGTCCTGATTTATTAATCTGATTTATTTTATTTTTATGCTCAATTTTTTCCCTAGCTAGTCAGCTGTATCCTGCGGTACCAACCACGGCCATTAGATGCCACTAACATTAAGCATGAATGCTTATGATCATCCGTTACTTCATCAGTTGATTTATGATTGAATATTACAATTAAAAAAAAAAACTTATAAAAACTACAACTACAACAGGTTCTTACATTTTTTGTGGAAGTGGAAGTTAAGTGGAAGCTTAGCAAGCATGCATTTTTCACTTCAGTGATTCAGGGCTTTTGTATCACATTGCATTATATTAGAAAAATGCTAAATTGAAGTACGTCTCACAGGAACATTTGGATCCTGTAATTTAAAAAAAAGATGCTGTAATGAGCATAACACAGCACTAAGAGAGGATATCACTTCATTACTTCAGACATTTAAGTTTTTTTCCCCTAGTTTGGCATGTATCAACACACCTCTTCACCCCTATATTCCACACCCCCTGCCTTCCCATTACTGTCACGTGACACTCAATAACTCTTGTCCATCCTCAGGATTTGACAGCAATCTTGTCAGAGTGCACTCAGCAGCAGAGTGAAAGCCCTTCTGTATTGCACAACCTCATTCACTTGGGGACCATTCCTGGGGACGTTCACTCAGCCTGTGGACAGAGTAATCAGGACAGATTTTACATGCTGTGATGGAGAGCCCAAAAATAGGGAAAACAACTGCTGTGTGGTTGAAAGGAGACATAGCTTGGCTATGCAAAAAAAGATTTAGTGAGCAGCCACATGTGTCTCAGCCAGCACATCTGAGGAATTGCACAACGCTTGGAAAAAAGCTAGCTTTAAATTACATTCATGCCATCATTAGCATTCACGGTACAATTTGAGGCTATAGCATGTAACCTACTGTATAAATTATATATTTGGAAATGCTAGAAACAAAGCTTTTTAAAACTGAATGAACTGAACCATTTGCCTTTCACTTATTCAAACAAATGTATCCTTTCTGTTGGAAGTGCTATGAGCTAGCCTGGGCCTGCCAATACTTCCTTTGACGCTACATTCTTTTCGCGAGCAAAGTTAGTCTGGCCAAGCTGCCGTTTTAGAGCATTTCAGTTCCCCAAAAAATGGGAACCAATGAGAAACACAAACTATTGAAACACTTTGCTGCTTTCACAATATAACAGTATATTGTGAAAAGTGATTTACCAAAAAATCTTTGACTCTTTCAAAGTGCACGAAACACTGATTCCTAACATGCATAAAACACCTTTTATAAACCAATTGCAAATCTTTTATTGAAAGTGTAACTTATTAAGCACAATTAACAAATCATTAAATGCTATTAAATTTGAAGTATGCATTATATGGAGGGCTTGGTTATTATTATTAAGGCCAGTAAAAGACTATCAAGCACTATTTTCTTTTTATTGTACAAATCAGTCATTAAAATGTCTAAGAATTTATTAAACTGATCCGAGGTCAGCTAAAAAAACATAAAGGCACTGCTACATGGGTTCACAGAAATAGCCCCTTACCTGCGAACAATTGTACTTTTGAAATTCCTTCTCTAATGAAGCTAAATCACTAATTCACAACAAATGATTCACAGAGGCATCAATGCTCATCGCTATGCACCCATTACTATGCTATATAAGAGACACTTCTGAACGAAGATCGGCTTGTGAGATTGTGAGCAACAGACATAAACATATTGAATGACAGGGGTGAGTTGCTATTATGTGTGATGTGAACTCAGCCACAGCCCATCAGCTTCAATGGCACACGAGCAGATAAGTCAGTCCCTAAGGGGACACATTATGCATCCATCAAATCCACCATGAACTCAGGAAAGTTCTCCAAACTGGAAGTCAAATGAAGCATGGTGCTGAAGGTTTTTTTGCTTCTTTTTGCACATTATTCTATTAAACAAGCAGTCTTTGGGTAGACTAACAGCCAGGGTGAATATCCAACTCTACGGCCATTTTCTGCCACACTTAGAGTGTAATGCTCCACACTCTTCCTCACAGCTGGATTAAAAAAAAAAAAAACACACAATTCCAACAACACAGCTGCAAAAATCACACCTCTCTTCAAGCCGGGCTTTTTACTACTTTCTGAAAACCGACCCCCAAGAGAGAACCCATTCCCTGTGCCTGGCGAAAAATGATACGTTAAGAATCATCCACCCATTAAATTGGTTTCCGGCAAAGAAACGTTTGATTATGATCTGAACATGACACGTGAGTGTATGTGTGTTCTATACATTTGTGCCAAGCCGTTTTCTATATATATGTCAGTGCTGAAGTGAATGTTGTCCCTTTGGTGATTGTTGCCTAATCCCCGTTGTTCTGCCCCTCACAACCCGAGAATCCCATCTGATGCGTAATCTTGTTCATCTGTTAATCCTAATCTCTGTGGTATCAACGCTAGAAAAAGAAACACAATACAAATCGAACGCACACACAATAGCATTGTTCTTCATTTTTCAGTTGTTTCACAAGCCAACAGGAGATGAGGAGCAGATCTTGGCTGCCAAGTACACTGACGGTTCTTTTATGGTGCCACCTGCTGCTCTGTCTTTGTGCACATCTCACCTAACACCTTGTTCAGCAGTCTTGGAGCCCAATTATACAAACCAATGTATCTTCTAAAGGCTTTTTGAGCATTTTTATATATTATTCCCCTTTGTGCTTGATATAAAGACAATTGGGATTACCATTGGATTTAATAAAAAAATTACCTTTTCCGGGCTGATGTTCTTTTTATTTTTATGGTCTTTGTGCTTCAGAAAAAAAGCTCTAATTATTTATATATATTTTATTTTTGAGTTCCATTAAGTGACCATCCCTACAGTATAAAAACAAGCTTCCTCTTTTTCTTTGAAATCACAATAATGGGAAAGACTGCTGACTTGGCAATGGTCCAGGAGATAATCCCTGACACCCTCCATAGGGTAAATCACAGAAGGTCATTACTGAAAGGGGTGGCTGTTCACAGAGTCATCAAAGCATAGCAGTGCAAAGTTGACTGGAAGTAATTGGGTAGGAAAATCTGCACAAGCAACAGGGATGACCACGAGCTTGAGAACACTGCCAAGCAAATCCGATTCAAACAAAAAGAAAGTTTCACGTGAAAAGTTTTACTGACTAGCAAGGACTGTGGCACTATACCCTGGACTGCATTTCTCATCATTCATTTCATTGATTGCACTCACAGCTGTAACCAATCACATACCCTACATAAGCTATGGAGCTCCTCTCTCTCACTGCAGGTTTAGTGTTTATCACAGTCCTTGCAGCTTTTTCTAGCCGTCTTGTGGATTTCCTGTTTGCCTTACCCTCAGAATTACATTCACCATCAACACACGCCTTTCCTGGACACTTTACCTTGCCTGATTTATACCTGTTTAAACCATGCCTGTTCTATGAACACGTTCCTATCTAATAAAAAACTACAGATGGATCTGCACATCTCACTTCTTGTCTCAGATTAAAATGACATGGTCTATCGTTGAAATTTTTTACGAAAACATATAAAAAGAAATAACATTGTTTATATAACAATATAATAACAATATAATAACAAATATTTATTGTAAACACTCTGTCTAAACCAGTATAACTAATGAGCATGTATTTTCACAGTATAGGTAAGTAGGCTATACTGACACCTACTGGCATGGATGCAGCATCATGCAGAAAGAAATGCTTTCAGTAATGATGCATTTAACCATGCTTGAATCATTTTACAAGTAAAATGTGTCTCATTATCAAGATAAAGTGAACGGTACACAGCTATTCACATAAACCTACCCACTTAAGGTATTTTTAGAATATTGATATAATTGCATCTTGTTTCTTGTGCCTTTTCAAAAAAAATAAATTTCTTTATACATAACCTTTCTGATGGAAAAGCTCCCTGAGGCCACCTGTAAATTGTCCCTTTGTAAAAAACCAAAGCTGCGTCCTTGCATTTGTTGAATGGATTGTACTTTGTCCCCAGCTGTTCTTTAAATGCTAATAACCCACAGTTCACTAAAATTACTTCTGGTTGCAACTATTTCACTTGTAAAACAAAAACAAACAAACTCTTTTCACCTCCTGTGAGAACCAATGCCCTTTACAGTCACAGAGAGCATGTGTAATAAAAGGACCACATCCTCACTCATTCTCTCTTATTTAAACTTCACTGCTGTTGTGTTTAAAATGAGTGTCTGGAACATCAAGCAGCGCTCCACCCCTCCTCTGCTCTTTCTGTAAGGACTCCAGGGTTCATTAGGTGGCAAATCGTCCTTTCAATAATCAGCCAATGTAGCTCACTCTCCCATTTTGAAAACCTTCATCTCATTAAATTCATGGTATGCTCATTTGAGTTCTGTACAGACAAAAAAAAAAGATGTAAGTGAAAGACATGGTGAGTAGTAATTAAAGAGCTGACAGGGATCCTTCTTGGATGAGTGGGTCCACTAGCACTCATGCCACCTTTGAAGCCTCCCACTCCACCATCCAAATCAGACGGTCTTAGACCCCCGGCTGCTGCTACCACTAGAGATTTTCACTCAGCCGGCCTTTCATTATTTTTTAGTCCTTTTTTATTTTTTGGTGGTTAAGAACAGTGGCAGTAGAGAAAATACTGGAAATTTCGAAATCAGCATATGACGCAAGCCAGATTCAAACCTAAATTTCCCACATGAGCACCAAAGATTGATAAAACACTAGGAAAGGACTCAGTTCAATACTGAACTGGCCTTTGGCTTAGAAGTATGATAATCTAATCAATCTTTCTTAACAGTCCAAATTTGTAAGTATATTGATTCACATTAACTTTTTATTAAATAGGAGGATGTTTCTGGCTTTATTGTGATCCTATAGTGTGCTACAGACAGAGATTACATAATTTTGGAAGCCAACACTCAGAAATTACTTTTAACATGCTTGTTTTATGGTGTTTTGAAGTCAACTGTTTGTTTGTTTGTTTGTTCGTTAAATACCTCAAATAAGATCCATTTATTTAATTGTTTTCTTCTGTGATATAAAATACATCAGTAATTTACCCTCATGATTTAATAACGCTTAAGATATGCAATGTTCATGTCCGTGCTTTTTCAATTAAGTCTAACTCCAACATTCATGAAAAATGTTTTTAACTACAGACCGAAAGTGTTGATGGAAGCTTGGTTGAAGTGATTTGTCTGTTGTGTAGTTTGTTAATAGCTTATGTTTAGCTATTTACTTCTGCCAATTGTTTAAGGCTACAAAATCAATGATAGTTGTATTGTGAGTTTTTATGATGAACAAAACATGTATGAATCATAACTGTTTGCTGGTCACATTTTTTTTTTTTTTTTTTTTTCCTGCAACAATCCAAAAACCAGTGAAAAAAAAATCCTATTGGCTTTTTGTCAATGAAACCAGAGTGATGCTAACTTTCAAAACGGTCTACAAAAAAACATCCTCACTGAAGCACTATTCAGAGTCATTGAAACTCAGTCCAGTTGGAAATCATCTGAAAACTCTCGTTTGAATCCGAACGTGTGAAAGTACAAATATTTTATATGCACATGAAGTCCACTCCAATAAATCTTCAGTTTTAATTAAGCTTTCAACACTCCATTAGATCAACCAGTGGACGGCAGACTGCAGTATGAAGTGATAATTTAGACAGTGGGGTGACTTTAGTCAATGGCTTCCACCTTCATATGAAGCACAACTGCCCAGTCTAATTTACTTTATGAAAATAGAACACGCTGGACACAAATACAAAACAAAGAGCAATTTTTTTAGGCAGACTGTTAAATGGACAATTGTTGGGCTCTTTTATCTTCTCCCTTGATGTGCTTTTGCTGAACAACTCCATAATACAAACTGTGAACTGGAATTGTTATGAAGGTTAATTAGCCAGGCTCTATTGTGAGGCTATCTACACTTGTGCAATGTCAATGACACTGTTATGACAGGGATAATATTATATCCACTCACAATCTGAATGATGTGCTCTCAGCTCCACCATTAGAGACAAAATCTTTTTAGTGTTATGATTGTTTAGTTATGGTTATAGTGATTGCATCACAATCAACCCTCAGCTACAACTTTGTTCTGTTGCTGGGTAGTCACTAGTGTGCTGCTATGGTTTAACTTAATATTATTCAATTTGTTTGCTAATTTTTAAATGTTTTTTATAAATTTTTATATGTTTTATATGTTATATGACTGTATTTTATTCTGACTGAACAGGGCTGCGCTGCTTGCAGTGCACGTGAGATGCCAGCATGTTCAAACAGCAAAAAAAAAAAAAAATCTTATTTTTGGGCATACAGTAAAGAAACTCTTTGGTTTTTGAGTGACGGCACTCAAAATTTTACATAGACATACAAGTTCCAGTTTTAATACAATTAAGACAATACTCTGACTGAGAATCTACCACGTAAACCAAGATTTTTAATTACCTTAATCTGGCTAAAGTCATGAAGTAAATACATATTTAATTAAGACGTGGAGTACTCACATACAGTCACATTATTGATGCGCAGTACAGACATGTACACTACTTTAACTGAACTATTACCTTTCAACAAACACACACACACACACACACACTATAAGACCTTTACACAATCTGACATGCTTAAAATTGAACTGGAAATTAGGTTCTGGGCATCTGGCCAGAGAAGAACTGGCCCCAACTAAGTCTGGTTCTACCTAGGTTTTTTCCCCCATTCTCTCATGGATGGGGCTTTGGTTCCTTGCCGCTGCCGCCTCTGGCTTGCTTAGTTGGGGACACCTGATTTCTAGTGATTATTGTCGTCTTGATTACAGAGACCATCTCTGCATTTGATAAATAAATAGTTTAATTCTCGTTATTATACATTAACATCTCTCCGTTCTCCTACTTGATAATGTTCAGAGCTTTGCTACAATCTGAACTGTTAAAAGTGCTATATAAATAAAAGTGACTTGACTGCTGTATAGGACTTTTTACACTTTTCGACAGGGTACACAAACTGCAGTGGTCAACTGTCTGACGGCAAAAAAGGATCTTTTAACACAGTTCAACACACATAACTCGCTGATTAACCACCATATTGCAATGCACTGTTAGGAAAACGAACTAGTCACTACTGTTTCCCAAACAATCTTATCATCCACCAGATGAAAATAATGAATCACTTGATAAAACGCCTCTGTATAGAACAAACAGTGCGGGCTGAGTTACAGTGAAGATTAATATTTAGGGTTAAAGGTTTTGAACAAATCCATAACTCTAAGTAGGCCTATGAGCAACAGAAATGCTTACCTTAGCAAACAACACTACAAATCAGCACTTATGAATGTCCTTGATCTCTAGTTTTCTTGTATCGTGAAATGTCACTGTCAAATTATCTGATATTACATCTGATATTGTTTACCTCACAGCATCTGTGCGTGAATACAGGCCTAAGGCAGCCTTAAAGCAGCCGAATCCTCTGAATGCAACATTTCCTGACATTAATGAACAGATCTCGGCATGACAAAGTAACAGTGCCTTTTTTATTGGGGTATATATTTAATATCGGCACATCATTGTCTCTCAAAAAGATTCTAATACAGTACAATCCAAAATAACAGCTGACTTACTGAGTGAATTCACTCTCATATATATATAAAAACAAGCACAGCTGTCTAAATGAAGTAAAACTTGTAGTGTCTCCATATTCATCATAGCTCTGTGTGTGAGATATCACCTCACACAGTCTTACAGCTGGCAGAAGAGACTGGTTTTGTCTCGCTGGCAGTGAAACACAGAGCCACATTGCTCATCATCTGCCTGTGTCAGGTGGTAACATAGCAGGAGAACTGGTGCTTGTTCAGATATTAGCAACACGACTATGTGTCTGGTCCACGGGATAGTCTCTTTAAACTGCGTTGTTAATTACACCCAACCTTTTCACACCTGATCTTGATCAATTTCTACTGCTGAGATTATATTGTATTGTTTGAGAGTTAAGATGACTGAAAACACAAGGCATGGGTACATGAATGCTTGTACAAGAGTGGCTTTCAACCTGTTAGATTTCAAATGTAATAAAAACATACTTTTAATGTAAATGTTAATGTTAATGTAAACTTATAAAGCAATTTATAAGTTTAAAGTAACTATTTCACAACCTCATCATCTTTTCAGTATTTGTAAGGACAAGCTTTGGCAAAAATACTAAAAAGTGATCATCATGGTCTTCAACAACATCCATCATGAGTTGGGACAGCAACCTCAAAACAACATGATTTAACACCAGAATATCGCAAATATATAACATCATGTTTGAACAGAACTAATTACATAAAATAATGCATATAATTTAGTTTATTATTATGCAAATCATTAAGTAAAGAGGCATAATACAATTTAATGCAGGACATGCAAGAAATTTGTGCTTAAATCTCAATGTGAAATCACACTTGCTGAGCAGGTACAATTGTGCAAAACTTTTGGGAATCTACAAGAAGTACAAAAAAATGGGACAAATCTGGTTATCCACCTGAGTAGTAGTTACTCTTGTTAAAGGGAATACTGAATCCTAATAGCCTCACTGCTTGATCCATATGGTAGCAGCCAAAACGAGATTACTTTAGTCTTGAAAATGTGTTTTGTTTGGTAAACATGTGGCCCCTTTGGGCCGATTAAAAAAAAGAGTATGATCCACTGTGTCTGTTATTATCCACATTCCCATGCATGCCTCTGCCATCTGCTCCTGCTCTGGTTGGTTCCTGCTGTTTTTTTTCTGTTCTCTGTGTTTAACTGAGAAAATATTAGCTTCAATTGACAGGGCCCTCTATGACTCCCAAAGCATAAGATACACCCTCATTATGTAAAATAAAAAGAAACAAATATTAAAGAAGGGAGACTCTTCCAGGGCATGCTGATTTTCCACTAGCTTATATGATTCTTTAGGGTCTTAATGGAAGGTTTGTAATATATTTTGTTTTAAAATTTCTCAAAGATTGCATCACAATCAACCCTCAGCTACAGATTTGTTCTGTTGTTGGGTAGTCACTAGTGTGCTGCTATGGCTTAACCAAATTTTACCCTGTCAAAAACAGCTCTTTAGAAATTACTCTGTTCTGTGAACTTCCCCATTACATCTTCACGAGCTCCGCTGACTCCGCTCCTCTTTTCCGAGGCACTCTCAGAGGATCTTTTTTTAGCCGTATTCACAGTGAAACGTGCTAATTACCACATTATTAGGACAAGCGATTTGCAAGGATTCATTAAAAGACATGAGGCTGGATCATAAATGATTTGCGCAAACATAAACGCATCTCAGTTGATCAAGGGCGCATTTCCCTTCAAAACCAAACATAATGTTAATCCTCTACATCTTCGTTCACTCAGATGTCGGGAGTAAATGACAACTGCTATGTTCATTAATACATTCAACAACAAAACACCTCAATCTCTTAGGAGTCTTGCTTGTCTCTGCGTCTCGGTCTGATGACGGCTCACTCAGTTTGAGAAAGGCTTGATTTCAGAAGGGGCAACTTTTTTATTACATTAAAAGAAAACTGGTGTATCTTTATCATTGTAGGGTGGTTGTCTACACACACTCCCAACACACATTTCAGTCCAAACTTGTAAAATTGCATGTAGCACTGGATGACCCCTTTAAGGTATAACTCTTTTATAAGACAGGTAAAATGGTCTGGTAACACTTTAGAAAAGGCAACATTTGTTAACTATGACTATTTCCTCTATAAATTCTTAATTTGCTGCTTATTAATAGTTAGTAAGGTAGTTGTTTAGTTTAGTAATTGGGTTGGATCAGGGATATAGAATAAGGTCATATAAAATAAGGCAATAACATGTGCTTACTTAGCACTAATAAATGGCTATTATTTTAAATATGCATGCTAATAAGCAACTAATAGGTGTAACCACAAAATAAAGTGTTACTAAAGGTTTGCATGTGTTTTTCCCTTTGTTTTTTCTATTCTTTGTGTTGAGATGAAATGACTAGTTTATCCCAAAATGAATACTTACCCTCAGACTGTCCAAGATGTTACATTAAAGAGTAAATGTTCAATGATGGATTGGAACTGTGATTACTTGTGGATTATTGTTTTTCAGATCTTTGAATTCTCATTTTGACGGCACCCATTCATCGCAGAGTTTCCATTTGTGGGAAAGTGCTCTAATGCTAAATATCTGTGGGTACACCTTTTTTCAAACAAACTTGGGAAATCTATATTTACACTTACATTTCTGTGATTTCTGACCTTTCCTGTTGACTGTGCCTCAGTGGTTTGAACAAAGAATAGATTTAGCCCCAAAATCACCATTCCGTTAAGACAAACATCGGGTCATTCTACCCAAATGCATTTCTACAAGTCTGTTTTCCTAGCCACTGACAAAATGCTATATTTCCTCAGCCCCAGAGGACATTCTGGTGTGGTTCTCAAAGCATAAACTGTGGCAGGATATTGTGAGGTGATGATAATAGTCCAGTGTGAATCTGCATTTCAGATGTCATTGCTCTTTTGAGAGTTGCAGATAAGAATCCATCTCCTGCCATGTGGGAAAGAGTGGCAGTTTAAGGCTTTGGAGACCAGTCTCCTATCATTTAATTGCATCTATTTCAGTGTTTGTGTGGTGTGCTTTATCTACCCACTAGAGCCTGTTCTTTTTGTTCTCATTTTCTCTGTGTGCAATAGGGAGGGATGCAACTTTTTAATATAATATAGATCAGTGAGATGATCTATAAAAAACCAAAGGGTGATGGTGGAAAAAGTGTCTATCTATCTATCTATCTATCTATCTATATATCTATCTATCTATCTATAACAGATTTGTGGGTAACATAACAGTTCCCAGTCCCACTCACTACCACTTTTCTCCCCATACTGTGAAAGTCAACTGTCAAAACTCAAAGAAACTCATACAGATTTGAAAAAAATTGTCATGTTTGAGTGATCTATCTATTTTAAGCAGACATAAGTGTAATTAAAATAAATTATACTTGATCTGTTTATTTACACTTATCCCTCTAAAGTTTTGTATGGCTGGCTGGGCTTGCAACTGTGAGATCTGCGGGGTTCTTATTTCCCCCCATAATAATTTCTTTACTTCTTTATCATTCTCTACCATTCCTCCTCTCTTCTTATACTGTTTTGCTCACTTTCTCTAAATCACAATGAAGAGACCACATGGGGTAAAATATGCCCCCTCTGATGTTTGACCATGAATTTAATTTCCTGTCATTCTGAGCAACAGATTGTGTGAGAACTTTTAGACAGCAGGGACTCAGGACAAGCATTTGGAAAATAGGTGCATCACTTAGGAACAGAACAATGGGATGAAGTGCAAAAATTTGACATTTGAAAGTTTCTTCAGCATTAATGTTGACCTTTAACGATACAGAAAGTACAAGTGGGGGAGCCATGAAGAATTTCTACACTAATTCAATTTCTGGAAGATAAATTCAGACTGAATGGTGCACATTATATAAACCTGGAGGTCTGAAAACATTTCACCCAGGCGTTATCTCATCAATGATATATCTAGATGAGGGATTGGAGACCCTGCGATCAGCAGATTTATCTCCTAATTCACTGATTTACGTTATTCCACAAGCAGATAGGGAGGGAATGGGACAAAAGAATCAATAGCCTTCTTTTCCTATCAGTCTCTATTGATTCAATGTGCAGGTTGAATCTTGGCTACATTGCTTCAGTGATCACTGTCATCCTCCCATGCATGGAAGCAGAAAATCTACCTTCTTCTCTGGGAGATGCGCAAGACACATGGGTACTTATCAAGAGTGAGGGGTCAGTACAAAGTCACTACTTGATTACAAAGCTTGAAGAGCATGTAAAGAGCAATTATTGGAATTGCTTATGGAAGACCATGCGGTCAAATAACCAATAACTTGTGTGTGGATCAATATATTTTTTTTTTACTTCAGTTATAGATGTTTAAAAAGGAACAAAATCCATTTTTGTCATACTGTAAAAATACAAAAAAACTAAATGCAGAAAGTAGTAGAAAGGGGTGGGAATTGTCTGGTAAATGTCCAGAAAGATAAGCAAACATTGCAATGTTTTTCCAAACATTGGAATATACATGCAACAGAAATAAATGTTTGGTGGTGAGACGGTGCACGGCTGTTATGGAAGCGAACACAACACAGGAGGTAAGTGAAGGTAAAGGGGTTTATTAACGCAGCAGGTGATCGCTGGAAGAACAGGAGATAATAAACAAGGTGAGTAATCGTAAATATGACAGTTAGTGGTGTGTAGATGCCAAACTGATAATGGTTCTTTCTTTTCGTAGATTCCGGGAACGATGGAGAAACAACAGAAACGATGGAGACGCTGGAGCAGGAGGACAGCCACACACCACATACTACGAGGAATCCTGGGGAACTTGGAGATACACTAGGATGAAGGAGAACAAGAAGTAAATGCTGGGTAAGTATATAAAAGCAATATCGCAGAGCAAGGAGCAGAGGATATGAGTCCACTTCGTAGCAACGTGCTCGTACAACTGATGGTGCTGTGGTGTGTGGATTTATAGTGCTGGGGCCGGTTGCACCAGCTGGACGTACGCCCGGTCGTAAGACTAGGCTGGACGTAAAATGCATTCTAAGTCCTGCGTAGAATTTATAATCCGTTTCACCATTTCGGCGTAAGGTGAGACTAAATCTTACGCCTAGTCAGAGGTAGGTGTAAAGTAAAAATCAGGATTTGCTCCAACATTATTAGTTTTTAGGATTCATGTCTGTTAATTATTACAGCATACAATCACGAAGCTCGGTGTTGGCTCAATCTCCAAAACCATTATTTTTCAGGAAATAAAAAAACTGCATATTTTCTGAATTATTAAACATTGTATAGTGAAAGTTGTTACTTTATATTGCTATCATATGCTGTTGTGTACCAACATTAACACAACATTTCCCCAAAATTATGTTGGGGAAATGCAAGATTTATAACTTTGGGAGCAGGGAGATTATACTGTCATTGATATAAATGGTACGGATACAGACGTCGCTGCTGCCAGCAATGTTCATGAAAGTCTGCAGTCGCCTTGAACCTTTTGACAAGAGACAAGGCTTTACAAGGTAATCAAAGCTAATGATTGCAGTTACATACATCTTCCTAAACTCAATTTTAAACGTTAAAGCTATGAGTGATGCAATACCAAAATAAAACGATAAGACGCTGTCTATAGGCGGACATTAATCTGCACGCAAAGAAATTTAAATTAAAATAGTTCAGTTTTGTGTTTAATGTCAAAATGATTATATTTCGTTTTGTTTTTTAAAAAGTTAATTTAGTTTAATTTTTTTAAGTTAATTTAGAAAAATGTTCATAGTATTTTTTGTTCTTTAAATATAAGTTTTTGTAGGCTAATGACTAAGCAGTATCAGCAGCAGTGAGCTGATCATAACCTATGTTTGATCACTTTAGGCTTCTCAAACCATCACGGCATGTCTAAAATAAAACTAGATATACCTACTAAAAGTGTTCAAGCCTATAACAATGTTTAGATTTTAAAAATGCACTATAATAATAAATGTGGGATAAGTCTGTGTGGAGAGGGTCATGTAACGCTCAGGCAAGGAGAGCTCAGGACAACCCGGAAGTAGTTTGTTGTTTAACAATGTTTGTTGAAATATATGAAAGAGCATTGATGTTTCCCTTTGAGGTGCAGAAGAGAGCAATCTTCAGATGGCTCTCTCAAGTTCCCGGTGGGATTGGTGATCTCCAGATCACTAATGTCTCTGGCTTAGAGTCTTTGCTTTCCAGCGTGATGAATATGATTCCTTTCCAGGTGTTCAGGTGGTGCTCTGTGGAAACAGGTGAGTAACTTCAGGTAAGTGTAAACATGTGAGTAGTGCAAGGAACTCTCATGGTAATTGTGCGATCTCCGATCGCGATCCTTCCTGATAGAGAACTTCCAGGAAAGTAGCATTGATCAACCTTCAAGATCAATGGACATGAGATCATAACACAAGGCGGCAGATAAGTATAGAAAGTAGTTACCTTGAGCTCAGCTGTCATACCACTGGTGAGAGCTGCTTATAAAGAGGTGCATTGATGTGAATTAATAATCAGGTGACTGTGAGCGTGTGGGGATGGCTGTACTGGGATCAGTACAGCCCGACGGTGTGACAGTTCAATTGCACTGAACAGGACGCGGAGGCAAAAGCGCAATCAAATAGCCTACACCGTCAGTTTAAATGTCCATAATTAAGTACATTCGATACTGTAAAAAGTCAACAAAACGTTGTGATTTTATAGGCTAAATTAAAAAGTTTTTTTCTTAACCTGTCGGCTTCATTTTTAATGTATGTTTGAAATCTGTCATGGAACGTATAGGGAGATGCTCTCGATGCGGATTTCGACCCGTCATTACTGCCTCATGCGCCGGGGGGCTATAGTGTCCCACAGCAGCTGAAGGCTGCCCACAAGTCGCCATGGCCTCCCAAGGCTCCTCCACTGCCTGCTCCACTGACTCCCTTAAAGACTTTTTTTTGGTTTGTTTTCTTGCGTCTGGAAGCCACGCCTTGGGGAGGGGCTATGTAATGCCGTAGACGTGGTTCTGTGTGTAGTTTCGTCATGTGTTGTGTTTTCAGGTTAAGTCCGTGTGCTTGGTGTGTCTGTTTACCTGGTCCACGTGCTTTTATGTTTTGTGTTCATGTCATTCCCTCATGTGTTTCATCATTTGTAACCCCGCCCTTGTCATTAGTGTCTGATTCTCCGCCAGGTGTGTCAAGTTTGCATCTTATCTCTGGCTCTGTGTTCTCCCTGCTCGCAAGGAAGCACGAGCGCAGGTTAGATCAGCTCCTTCGTGATATGAGTGTTGTAATTGTGTGAGGGAAGCGCCTGGCAGATCTGTAACAGCAGCGGAAGAGAAAACTCCAGGGTTCAACCCCAGGAAGGGGTAAAATGATCCAGACAACCAAATGCAACAAAGAGAGAAGTTTTTATTTGAATGAGTATAACTACAAAAAAACAAAACAAAAGGGGTTAATAACTTCAGGAGGGGCACAGCCAAAATACCAAACACAAGGCAACTAACTTTTAGCCCAAATGCCTAAACAAAAAACAAAACAGAAAACAAAAATACAGAAGATTAAACTCTGTAAGCTAACAAACAGGGGAAAAAGTATTTTGAAGAAATAGACCAGCAAACTGTACACATCTCTGCGGAGATCTATCCGCAAATATGGCCCCATGCGCCGTCAGCCCTAAATGCAGATTTCGACTCATCATTATGGCCCTGTGTGCCATCGTCCTCTGACGTGGACACCGAACCGCCATTACATCCACGTGCACCGTCTTCCTCTAACGTGGACACCAAACCGCCATTACAGCCCCGTGCGCCGTCAGCTCTCGATGCGGATTTAGACCTGTCATTACGGCCTCATGCGCCGTCTCCCTCTGACGTGGACATCGATCCGCCATTACGGCCCTGTGAGTCACTATGTTCAGAACCGTTTGAATCTTCTAATGACTGTGAGTTTATCATGGCCTGAACCGTTTGAATCTTCTAATGACTGTGAGTTTTCATGGCCTGAGCTGTTTGAGTCTTCTCTCTTCAAAATTACAAACACAAGGCAACTAACTTTTAGCCCAAATGCCTAAACAAAAGAGAAAACAAAAATACAGAAGATTAAACTCTGTAAGCTAACAAACAGGGGGAAAAGTATTTTAAAAAACAGAAATGGCAACCACCTCCCTACTTAGCCCAAAAGCAAAAAAAAAAAAAGATTAAAAATAATCTATGAATTAGAACGGACAACTGAAATTTAAACTCACTTCTCTTTCAATGGAGTCTCCATCTTAGATGTAGACAAAGAGACAAAGGGCAGAAACACTACTTGAAAAGTCACAACACATTTGAGAGAAAGATGCACCAAATCACCAAACTAAAGTCTCCTTAGCCACCAGGAAAGAGTCTTTAAAATTTGTACTCAATTTCTGGAAGAAGATGCGCTGTGAGAAATAAGGTATACTTTACTTCAGACAAAGAAGATTTGATGCGTGGCTCGATTTAGGAAGATATCATGAAAGGAATAACAAATGCATCGTGCAAGCTGACCCACGGAGCAGATCGTTATAATGAGTGTTTCTTTATTTTTTGCTTTGGTTTAAATTGTATTGTGGCATAAACCTGAAAACATTTACAAGTTTGTTTTTCCCAAACTATAATTCCTGACTAAAATGCTTGAAATTGAGTGAAACTGTTTGAATATGACAGGCACTCCATTGACAGACTTTTACATTTCTTACGATGTATAATATGAAACATGACAATATTAAAGTAATATAAGTGAATGATGAATCCTGTGAGTCTTAAAATGTTTAGTATTGATTACTCTGTTCACAAATCTATTTTATAAATATATATCTATAGATGTTTAATGTCCTAAACAACAAAAATAAAATGTTGGATATACTGTAAAATGCTCTTTTAAGATAATACAAAGCGTGTGTCGGTCTATGACTTCAAAATCATTCTATATAAATACATGCCCTATATACTGATATTAGCATGCTAACAGGTGTTTTTTTTTTTTTTTTTTATCAGACACCTGTACCACAGAGTCCTGTCTCCTCTCTTCGACCTGTTTTCCTCTAGGAGCGCTGTTACCAACATCAAATGTTTAACTACTTTCTATAGTAAAAAAACCTTTCATTTTTCTTGAAAATAAGCATTAAACTCGTAAATACCAGTTATTATGTGTGATGAAGCGCTCGAGTCGTGCGGATCCATTTGCAACTATTTATTGAGGGTAGTCAGACAGGCAATGGTCGAATCAACAAAGGTACAGGAATATCAGGGAACAGGCAAAAATCGTGGTCAATAGACAGGCAGAAAGTCAGGGCAGGCGGCAAAATGGCGGAAACAAAACACCTTCTCGGGGTGATCATGGTGGAAGCGTTCAGTTAGTGCGGGATCCAGAATGTCCTGGGCGTTTACCCACGATCTTTCCTCCGGGCCGAAGCCTTCCCAATCGATGAGATACTGCAGGACTCGGCCCCGACGCCGGGAGTT
>JAUYWG010000038.1:18293213-18318971 GCA_034779775.1 Enteromius afrohamiltoni
AGTCATGTAACGCATTACAATTTTGAATCAGTAATATTGTAATGTAAGGCATTACTTTTAAATAACAGTAACAAGTATAATAATATTATAGTATAATATATTACAGTTTAGAAGTAACTTGAACAACACTGCCCTCACGTCATTCCAAACATGTAAGACCTTCATTCATCTTAGGAACACAAATTAAATATTTCTGATGAAAATGAAACATAAGGTTTTAATCACTGAAAATGAACCTGCTTAAAGTGTTCACATCTCACTCAAAAAAAATCCAACCCAACATATATGCAAAAATGACAGTATTATTACCTGATATATAATTTAATCATGACAAAATTACAAGTATCTTGAAATTCAGCATACAGATGCCAAAGATTTCTTATTTAAAGTAACATGGGTACCAAACAATGCTGCTCTCACACTACACGTGTTGTCATGCAGTGCAAAAATACATTGTAGAGCAAAGAGGAAACTCACGCACAACATCCTGATTTTGCTGTCAACATATTTTGTTGACCCTGGAACGACAATTTAATCTAGAATTTTACACCTACAGTAAACATAACCTTACCCATAAGTAATGCCTAAAATCATATTTAATGATAGATGACTGACACTGATGTACAAGCACCAAACAATGTATACAGTCAGGCACTATGTTAGTACCTGTTGACATGAGAAAAAAAAACATTAAACTTACAATACATTGCAGTAAACAGTAAAGGTTGTTTTTTTTTTTCTTAAAGTATTGCTGCAATTCAGTTTAAATAAAATGACATTATATTTGAAACAGTTTCTTTGTGTTTAAATTTGTAATTATGCATTTTCAGATTCAAATTACCATATTATGATATATATCGTTATCGAGGTAGACCAGCCCTAGACCAGATGAAGGCAAAGCAAAACACGCTAGTATGAGTTTGTAATGCAATCAGCTGAATTACTTGCCTGGTGCCTGAACAAACTCAACAAATAAGAATATTGTGAAACCATAGATCTAGGGTTTCCTAATTGGCTAAGTTTTGGGGCAGAATTTTACAAGTCCTCTATAAAATATTCAGTCTCGGTTTGCAGACATATCTAAATTATTTATGTCTGCAAAATGAAAAATCTGAGAAATTCTACAGGCCAACTGCAAAGGCTTTGGGCATTTTATTTTCCACTCATCTAAAAGCAGCATGAGCAGCATGAGCTTAATTATTAATGGCCCAAATTGTCATCCAGGCTTTGTGTGATCATGTGAAGGGAACTGGTGGTGGCTGAAGTGGTTTCCAACGTGTATCATAATGACTGTGAGGCTTTAGAGCAGATATGACCTTTGTTTTGGGGATATTTGGTTGAAGTTACACTATATTATGGGTACAAATATTAATAATATGGATGGCCTTATTTAGTCCTAATATTTCAGGACTTTTTCATTTTTTTTTAAATCAAGCAGCAGGGCTCCCATGTTTTGAAACAATGGTCTGTTTGAATGACAATCTCCATAACCTCTACTCTTTATCATATTCTCCCTTAAGAAGTTCAACCACAAAGAGGGATTTCATAACCTTTGTTTCTTATCTAAACAGTTAATTATATGAAGTATTGGACTTGAAAAAGACAGGGTCCCCTTTAGACTACGTTTATGAGCATGAACAACTACATTGACATAATTTAGCAGATGTTTTTTAATTAATGCAATCATTAAAAGGTACAATAAAGATTTGATCAATTCCACGCAATAGCAATGAATAAACCTTACAGTTTGCTCTACAGGGAGACCTTACAAAATATTCCTGTTTTGGAATTCCAGTTTTGTGTTACCAGCTTTGGGAAAAAATGCAATGTCGATTAGCTTTAATACGATAACACAACCCTTCCAATTAAAGAACAGATGAATGGTCAATGACTTTATTGTGCTGAAGAAGAGACCCTCTGATAGGACTCAAAACCTATTGATCACAAGATCAATTTTTTTTTTTTTGTTTGCTTTGGATCGGACTGTAATATGTAGGTGTGTTATATTATCAGTAGGAACAGAGGATTGAGGTGCCTTGGCCCTGTTATTGTGTCATCTTTAGTCTGCCCCATCATATATAATGAATGGATTCAGTCAGATGGTAAATGACAAAGTCCAGCCCACTTACGCTTCTCTACCCTGAACAGATGGAGCCTAAAGACATGCAGAATTATAGGTGGAGAGCGTTTGTGAGTCTCTGTGTGTGTGTGTATTTGTCATAAAAAATTATGTTTACTTTTGGTTATTTGTTGCTGATAACAAAAAATTCTAGTCCTGTCTTTGACTTCTGTTTTGTTTTCATGCTCAGAAATATTACTCTCTATGTCAGCATTTAATAAGTGATATCTCTGCTGCAAAATTTACATAAATGCTATGGATACAGTTTTATTGAGGTAGAAAATAAGATGCACATTATTCATGACTCTGCTGTTTTCTGTGTGCCTACAAAGAGTGTAAAGCAGAAATAAACACTTTCCATATATAAAACATGTCTCTTATGGTATTGGTGAAAGCTTTTTTGCTTGAACATGTAAGTACTCTGGACAAGCAATCCCAGCTAACTCTCTGAGGGAAAAAAGCAAGAACGTGAAATCAATTTATCCTTACATTCCATGGTGCATTTGAACTTCTGCATTATTTGTTGAGAAAAAAAAAAGTTCTTTATGGTTCCTCTTTTTATTATTTAGCATCTATTTAGTGGATCTGCCATAAAAGTACAGGTACACTTTGTCAGGCAGAATAATGCTTTAAGCAAATGACTTTGAATCTATCATACAGCTTGCAAAGGTGCACAGCAGCAGCTCTGATGTCTCAATCAGGTTTTACATCAAAGTAGCACAGGAGTGTGTTGCATAATTGCAGTCATCATTGTGCCAACCTCACATTTTAGAAAACATTTTAAGACTTTTTACATGGTGAAGGAAGAGTTTAGAATGTCATACAAGTTGTATTTTAGTATAACATACACAAGTCTGTCAGCAAAGGTAATTATTAAAGGGATCATTCATTTAGAATGAAAATTCAGTGATCATTTTCACTCTGTTTAAGAATAATCAAGTTTCCAAATTGAGATAACTCGGCAAAATTGGCATTCAAATCAAAGATTATAATCTAAATTTAAAAATAACTTAAAATTGGAGTCAGATCTGCTCCACCACCTTGGCCCCTGTCTTTACAGGAAGTCCGCTTCCACATTTAAATGCCCGGAAATATAGACAGCTCTCAGTGAAAGGGGTTTGTCCCGGGCCCACACAAGGATCTGGCGTGCCAGCTTGTATAAGGGGCGCAATCGCAGACCTCCTTGGTGGTTGATGTAAGAGAACACTGATGTGTTGTCGGTGCGCACCAGCACATATTGATCTCGTTTGTCTGGTATTTTAATGTTAGAAACACGGCCAGCATCTCCAGGCAGTTGATCTGCCATGTGAGATGGTGACCATTCCACAGACCTCGGGCTGAGCGGCCGCTCATGACCTCTCACCCCAACCAGTGAGAGACGAGTCCATCGCTAGCGTTACACAGTGGGATGAAGCTCCCAACACTGGGCCCTGATGTAGGAACCAAGGTTTCCACTACATGTCTAACGCCCATACAGCTCGCCGTGACACCTTGATCATGTGGAGGGGATTTCCTCTCAAGGAAACACAGCTGTTCCTGAGCCACCACCGTAGGGGTCTTCTTTGGAACAATGAAGTTCCGGCTGTAGAACCCGGACTCTCTTTTGTGAGGAACCACCACCTCGATGGCCTCCATCCTTAGAAGAATGTCTACTTCCTGTTCCATCACCAGAGCCTTCTAAGTGAACCAGCCTCTCAAGGCTTGCCTCTGGTGGACAGAGAAAAACTAGCTGGTCGTAATGACGCGACCCATCCGCAGGTGGAAACGTGGCCAGTCCCTCGTCTGGGCCCGATGGCAAGCACTTGGCTGCTCCCGCCCAGCCACTGAAACGCCGCTGCTTGCTTACGCGACTCCTGATGTCTATCTCCAACTGTATTTACAAAATCGTCCATCAGGCATGCTCTGTACTTCTCCTTAATTTCGGAAAGGGTTAACAACAGATGCCTATGGCTCCAGATGCCACCTGCCGATGGCTCAGGCGGTGTCCTTGGTGGCACACACAACGCAAGGTCAGCAATCCTCCCGAGCTCTTTAATATATCAGAGCTCACCTGTTCGCCTTCATCCAACTCTTTAAGCAGGTCAGCCTGACCCGCTGCCGAGTACTCCTCAACCAACGCTGAAGTTGTTCGCAGCGGTCTGGAGGGAAGGGGTGGAGCCTTTAAGGACGACTCCGAAGAGGGCGACAGATAGCTCGTGAGAATCTGTTCTATCCACGGCATCGCCCTATAACCATAATCTTTTGCTCCTGCAAGATTTCAATAAAAGTCAAGTGCAGGGACAAAGAGATGGGCTGAAAATGGTGTATTCCATGATCTCGACACCTCGTTGTGGAGACTAGGAAAGAACGGCAGGCTCCGCCTTGAAGGTGGTGGCTGAACGCACAGGATTTGTATAATAAAAAATTGTGATCACAAATCATAATGATCATCCTTATCCCCTTGTAGTCTCCACTAACAAGGGAATAAGTATGATCACTTTAATTATTTGGAAAATGAACATCAATCGTACGATACGCAAATTGTTACACCCCTTTTCACAAGCCTCCTGGTTTTCATCAAAAATATCTTAAATTGACTCTTTGCTCAGCCACGCCCAAAAACCGCCACAGGCCAATTGTGGCTAAGCATCCGTAGCTAGGTGCAGGAGGTCTTTCATCAAGCTTTTGAGCTAGGGACACATGCCGGAGCATTATGTTTACGGATTGTGCAAACCTGATATGGGGTTGTGGAATTTGCCGGGCATGGATCAAGCAGTGTGGGAGGCCCTCGTTCATAACTAAATTAACACTTTTTTAGCCTGGCGCGCTAAAAATATAAGCAGGAAAATGTTAACATTGCAAAATGGTCAGGCTAATGTCTTGTATTAATCCCACAAGACAAAGCTGTCCTTCAGTTTCGGGTATCTGATTTGAATGGTCAGCGTATAAGGCGGCTGCTGCTTGCACTGTGACCTATAGGCTTTAGCTTCAATTTTGATAAAATTATTTTCTAATCAGATGCATATTATGTTGTGGATATACTGCTTGAATGAATACTGCAGTCGCAATTGTCTTGCTCTCTCAGATATCTCACCTGTTCGCCAAAAATTACTAATTATCACCTTGGGAGTGTCTGACTCTGGTGCATACATACTGTAATAGACGTGCCAAGCATGAAAGCATTACAGGCATAGCAACGATAACTAAGGAGATTTTCTTTGCTTTCAGGCTATTTAAAACTGAAAGAAAGGAGGAAAAGACAAACTCAAACGACGCCTCCACCATGGTGCTACATGTCGATAATTTCCTCACTGCTGCAAGCCTAGTACCCAGTCACAGAGCCTGTCACTTAACAAATCTGATGTAAATCATGTTATCAACCAAAATCACAAAAACAGGTAGTCCAACTAATGTAAATCATTATCTACATACTGTGGTAAATATGTCTTCCCCCTATATGTCCCAAATTGTACTGCAAATCATATTTACTTCCCTGTAACAGCAATTACCAGATGGGCATTCTATTCAGGTACGTTCAAATTTTGTATAGTTTGTTATATTATATAGTCTATATTTCAAATAAGCCAAAATTGTCGTATGCCATAAAACAAAACATGATGGCACAAATGACCAATACTTTATGCTTCATAAAAATTGTTGCCTCATTCTTATGAGTATAATAAATAGGATATGGTTTTCATCATCACATTCGCAGTGTCATTTTGAAAGGCCAGTTAAAAGTCATGCCAAAGTTTCCTGTAAAATATTTTTTTTTTTAGCATGCCTCCCGGTGAAGCTTGAATATTCAACAGTGTTTACAACTGGTGGAAAAAAAAAACATTTCTAATAGATGCTGCCTGCTGGATGGGTCTCGGAACCCAGTTCTCAGAGGACACCTTGTTGTTTTTCACATTGTCTGATTTTCGCATCTATAGGGACGAACATCTTGAAGAGTATTTCCTCTAGAGGAACACACAAATGAGAGGAGACGGTAGATGACAGTGCAGACAGGAATTCAAGGGAAAGTGTTTGCACAGAGAGCCTTTGCTGCACACTCGAATGAGTCGCCAAACAAGAACAAAAGAGAAGGAAGCCACATGTGAAAGATGAGTACTCTCTCCCATCCCTCTCTCCCTTTCTCCCCAAAGGTAAATATTTGTTAACCATGGCAGGTAGGTGGAAGCTGAAGCAGAGTTTTATATAGATCATGTCTAGACCTATTAATTAGCATTAAATTTTAGCTACTGTTGGGCTACTTTTTTAGATACTCAGTCTGTTCCTCTCTGTAATAAGCTATTATAATGATTTGTTTGGTTCACAAAATTGTGTGCACAAATTATACTCTAAAACTTCTTTTTAGCTCACATTATCCGGTTTAGTAGAGAGATAAAGTGATATTTTTGGCCCACAAAATGAAATAAAAATTGTTAATGCAGTAATGTTCATAAAATAACATTGAGACTGAAGATTCTCTCAAATAACAGAAACTAAGGGCGTGTTCATACTTGGCATCAGAGCTTTTTAGTCAAATAAAAAGCTGGCACCGTTTTGGTTACAAAAAGTGTCTTTTGGGTCCCACTTTATATCAAGTGTCCCTAATACCTGTGTACTTACATAGTAACTGGACGTTTATGTAGTATGTAGTACATAACATCTACAGCTGTAATGTTTGTGCAACTACAAAAATGGAGCAACCCACTGAATGGTATAAGTAATTATGTTATATTAAGTAAACATTTCCTATGAATTTACCATGTAATTACTCGGCTGTTACACAGCAGTGGCCAGTAAGTTTTTACATATATATTTTAAGGCTTTACATATAAATTGTGGTTGCTGTCCAGAATGTTACACTTTATATTAGGTGGACGGTTACTCCAGTACTCTGGTATTACAGTTACTGTATGCACCAACTCTAACTCCAGATCCAACACCTCCCACTTTACATATCCCTACGCCTATCCATTTCCACCCCCTGGATTGAATAAATCCAATTACTGTTGTTACAAAATGTAGATTGGGTTAGGTTTAGGGTATGTTAGGGGTTAGTAGTTTTTACCTAATTATTGTAGTTACTACAACAAGTACATACTACGTACATGAGAAACAAGACTGTAAAATAAACTGCTAGCATCATCATTGTAGTTCAGTGTTTATCAGCCCTAGTCTTGGGCACCCCCTAACACTGCACAGGACCAGGGAAAAACTGTTATAGTTGTAAAGATGCAAAGTTTGTTTCCAAATGCCCAAAGTAAAAATATAACAAAACACTTAAACAAAGCCAGCCAATTCAAAATGATATACATATTGTCGCCGCCAGGCAAAAGACAACGCAACAAGGGAGCTTGGTGAAATCCCCGAAGAGTGGATTTATTACAAAATGTGAACAAAACCAAGTGAAGTGATGGTGGTTCGCTGGCTGGCGTGCGGTGCTCGGTGTGCGGTGCTTCCTCCTTCCAGGTGCTCGGTGTGTCCGTGAAGCCAAGTGTCCAGGTAAGTGGGGGAAGCAAGGCCAAGCGGTCACGGGCTGGATTCTGGTGGATGGAACAGAGAGACAGCATGAGCTAAGCGGCAGCGTGCGTTAGTTCGGAGTCAGTACTCAGTTTTACTGGTGGCTTGGCAGCGGTATTTAAGCCGGGACTTCCCGTGACCGATTGGCCCGCGGTGATTGATCCCAGGTGTTTCCCATGACTGCCAGGGCGACGCTGATGAGCTACGGGGCTTCCCGTCACAATATAAATACTCCAGGGTTTAACATATTTCAAACTTTAAATGTGTCAAATGAGTAACATTATGATTTAAGAACTCGCACATCAAACGTTCACAGCTCTTTAAAAAATAAGAACAGGATGACAAGAATTGGCAGCTTCAGTTCGGTCATCAACACAGTCATTACACCGTTTTATTTTAAAATTGTAACTGATAACTTTTACTAAAGAAGAACAAACTCTGAGTGAAGAAACAATATGGTCCAGACTTCTATACTCTAAAGTCCAACTGCCCTTTAATTAAAATATCAGCAGCAGATCAGATGCAATATCACAGAAATTAAAATGCAAATAACCAGCTGAAACCTTAAAGGAATGAGGCAAAAGCAATTACTGGCATGACTTTCACATTGGCCCCAAAAATGCAGATTACTGCTCTTGTGTCCTCTCATGCACACAGCAATCAATTCAGATATAATTCAATTCAATTTTTTTGGTCCTCTATCTATTTTAATAACAGAGAGGTCCTATTTGTCACCAATTGCACTGTTTTGGAGATACATTCACAGAGTCATTTTATTTATTCACTAAGAAGTCTCTTGTAACATTTTCATTAAATGACTACAAAGCGGCAACCATGGAGATGAAAGAAAACCTAATGTGACAGAACTTAAAACATGCCTATTAGGGCTCAGACGTAGCACTGAGCTTAGTTCAATAACATTTGGGACTTTTAGAATAATATAGAGGACCCTTGCATGAAGGCGTTTGAAGAAGTGACTGTTAAATAACTGCATTTTACTCTGAAGGGCAAGATTAATGCTACAAACATGTGAGGCAACTCAATGTCTAGAGGCAGGCACCTTTGGCTCTGGTGTGGGTATAAAAACATTGATGTCCAGCAGAGGGATTTGAGAAAACAAGCTTACATAATAGCCATCACTGCATGTCTGTGTAATGAGTAATAACAAAAGATATGTAAGATTGGCTTGATGCATGAAAGTTATTTATTAGATCAATCAACATGTTATTTTCACCTCATGTACAAAAATTACAATTAAATGTATTAATTGCTAATTTTCATACAGATATTTTTAATAATTTCCATTAGCTTTAGGCAATCTTTAACACTTCCCCACAAAGGCCACATTCATTTCATTTCATTGATAATATTTTTATAAAATGTTTATCTTCTAATATTTTAAAATAATTGGACCATTCCTAGGCTTCCAAAAGAAATGTACCTTATTTTTTAATGGTGCTATTCACTCTTAATTATCTGGAAAAAATATCCATTATAAATTTATTAAATAAATGTCATTATGTCTGCAAAATTATATAACACTACCCTACACAATACTAACTGCATTGCTGTATCAGTTGAGCTACCAAGCTTGTTTAACTATACAAATCACGTGCCATTAAAGTGTTTTGAGGTCATAATACAGAATTATGCAATGAATTAACTGATAATCTACATTTGTAATCAATTTTTCTGTGAATGGTAAGAAAAGATCTTGGTGTTTTACTGCCACTTTATATCAGCTGGAAACTGCAGCGAATCAGTATTTTGATTTTCCCCTGAAGCTAAAATCGTAAATAGTGTTCTGAAAAGCATATTAATCTTTTTGAAAACTTTTCCTCACTGTTTTCATGTGTGTTCCACCATTTGTTTGCGATGGAGCAGTGCTCGTCTGTTGGCAGTTCTGCTACGATCAGAACAAGCTGAAGTCTGTGACAGCTTGTGGGACGTGTACTGAATCCACTGGAAGATAACTGACCTTTTCGTCCAAGGACTTGGTTGTGGAAAACCATCCCTGAGAGTAAATCTGAGAGTGAACTGAAAACACAGACAGCGTTCAAGTGATAGCGTGCCTTGGACAAAATTTTATCTGCTGTCTGATGCTTTGTTCCTTTCAAGGTGTATGTGATTGAGACGTCTGCTTAAAATTCAGAATATGTCTTCCCTGTGGTTACAGGTCCATGTGGTATAAGCAACCAGAAGGTGTACTGGAAGAAACAGCACTGTATCTTTGAGAAAGGAATTCTACCTCAGATTGCTCATTATTATTATTTTGGCAGTGGTTATGAGACAATAAATACATGAAATTACTGACACTTTACTGTGACTCCTGCTTTTAATCGGTTGAGCATTATATAAAGTAACAATTGTTACATTTGTCGAATTATAACCTGATCTCATGGGAAAATTCTTCTATTTTATAAGGTGGTGATTTGATATGAAAAGATTTGTACAAAACATATGGAAAAGGTAAGCATGAAGCTTCACCTCAAATCCCACCCTTGATCGTTTTGATTGTACAATAATGTATAAATCAATAAAAGTGTACAAAAATATGTGTTCCATTGTTAAAGTTTGGGTAAGACTGGTGACTAATAGAAAGCATGGATTAAGCTGAATTAAAAGAATGAAACTTTAAATTTGCAGGATTGGAGCATTCAAGCAAAGTGAAGTACATTACATAGTTCACAAAATCTGTCAGAGTGCAGGTTTCGTGCATCTAATACCAATGCATTCCAAAGGGTATTTGAAAAAACTAAATATCTTAAGAAAAACGTGACAGATGGAAGCAATGTGCCCATGTCTCAGCGCAAATTATGTGCAATGAAGCCCTGTGTGTCTGGAGCGCGCACATGTTCCATATGCAGGGGAAAAAAACTATGAAATATTTAGAATCGATTCAGAATTGTTGAAGAGAGAATCGCGGTGCATCGACGCATCGATTTTTTTCTCCCACCCCTACTTCCAAAGCCTGACAAATATAAAATATTAAACATGTAAACACAGGGGTCCCACAGGGGAGGGAGAAGGGTGAGGTAGAGGTTGGGACGATTTTGAGGACCTTGATCAGCCTGATGCAAAGAATGTGATTCCACTGAGAGGGGCCCCCCCCAAGTCAATGCTGTTCAGGGGGCCCAGAAACCATAAAGATGCCACTGTATAAGCATAAAAGTGTACACTGCATAAAAAGGTTCACCAGGCAAACTCATGAGTAATAATATTTGATATAAAAATGTTTCTGTAACTTGCTACAAATAAAAACAACTGAAAAGATGTATTTTATCAGCATTGATTGTTTTTTATTTGCTCATTCTTCCTCAAAAAGCCAATACCCACCAGCAGTCAGTTAATCTTCAGGATGTCAGGATTTTTGCAGTGCCTCCAAGAGATACAAATCTACCAACACCCATTTGCCCAGATTGGATCTTATTAGAGCAGAAGAGATCATGATGACCTCCATCTGCGATTTATCATAATTTGTGTAAAATACTGAGTTTGCCCTCATCCACCTGATTGCCTTGATGGAGGCACAAATTGGCATCAATCTTTTGAAAACGCCATGCTTCAGCCCCTCACACTTTATGGTCATTTTAAGCTCAATTGGAATGAAGTGCTAATGTAAAACAGCTCTTTTCTAGGTTGCCTGAAGAACTGGAGGGGAATCATTGGTAATAATGAATTTCAGTCTGCTTCTCTCATTCAAATCTGTTTGTATAATATAACACAACTGGTCTGCATTGCTGGGGAATACTTTGATTCAAAGCAGCTAGATATAGAAAATCATGATTTTACTGTTTGCAACACCTTAATATCTAAATGCATTAATAGCTTATAACATATAGTACTGCACAATATGGAGTATATCTGTCACGAGCCGCACCTCTTTGACTCTCTCTGACCAACATCAGCGAGAACCTTCGCCCGAGTATTAATGGTTCCAACCCCGACTCTTTTAACCCATGTACCTTGACTAATTCCTCTACAGGTGTAGCACATAATCTACCATTTATAAGGGCCAGAATTCTCTACGAACTTCGCAAAAAGTCTTGATTGTCCCCGGTGTCATTTCTGAGCGTATTTTTCTGTCTAGCCTATCTGTGTTTTGATCATTGCCTGTTCTCTCAACCACGTTTAGTGCAGCATGCCTTTGACTATTCTACCTGGACTTTGACCCTGAGTTTGCCATGCCTCTGATATCCCTGTTCACTGTTGTATTGACCCTGCCTGATCTTTATTATATTAATAATGCCTGTAAATGGATCTGAATGCCTCCAGTGATTCATCACAATATCGCTATTGCAAAGCTGGAAATACTAATACATTTCTAACTTTATAAAGGGCTGGGTGATAATATAATTAACATTTTGCCATGATATAAAGAAATAAACAGTTTCTTTATGAAAGTCAGTGACAGTCACATTGCTTCTAATCAGACAATTTAGTCATATGGACCACTTTTTTATTGGTTTTGTGAATTTTTGTCTTCTTTTTTGAAGCATGAAATTTTGGTCTACTTTCTAAAGTGGAAAGAAATGACTTCTGCTGGTTAGCTTTAGTTTAGACAACAATTTCCTTCACATTTCCTGCAGCATTGTCAGAGCAGAGCTCTCGTTTGCATTAAACTGGACAAAGAATGAGGAAGATTGACAGATCTTAGGCTGTCTCACTCAGCTGAGTGCTGGACAAATACAAAGTTTGAAATGAGAAGTATACTGCTGTGAATGGAAGAATGAAAGCAATGAAATGTCGAGATGAGTGCTATGCAAGAGTTCACTCATGAGGAGACACAAAACCACGGAGCTTTTACACCCACGCCAGAGAAGTGTCTGAGCCTACCATTTCAGAAGAGAAGAATGGATATGATGTGAAAGACAAAAAGATCCACAACTGAAGGATTTTACTGTCTGTGCTATCTTATGTAACTACAGCGAATGGAAGATATAATGATGTCTGTTGAGCATGTTTGAATAAACCACTGTATTGCAGAGTAACTGTCCATGGTTCTGAATTCTATCCACTAACCATGAAGACATGGCAGCATCTAAAACAGAAGCTTTGTACTTGAATAGTCACTCTCCAGAGAAAAGACATTGCATCTGCTAAAATTATTTCTCTCTTCTCAGTCAATCTATTTATTTGCTCCATGGTCACTGTCTTGTAAGAGTTCTCTTTTATTTCTCATTGTTTGAATTTTTAATGAATATCCTCTGGTATGGTAACAACTACCAAAGACCTGTATCTGATAAAGCTGGGATCAGACTAATAAAGAAAAAGTGGATATCCAAAGAGAGATTAATAGGGCGTGTCCTTGTCCACTCAACCTTACGTTTATCTTTGATGTCAGTCTGAATGAGATCTAAGGTTACAAAGTCTGCTTCTGTCTTCTGTACCCTGCACTATTTCACACCACCTGAAGAAAACATGTTAAAGGCAGCTGCTTATTTGTTTATTTTCTTGATTGATAGTTTTTCAGTTATTCAGTTTTGAAAAGGTTTTGTTTGGAAGTTCTTTGTCTTTTTTTGTAAACTTAAAAAGACAGACAAAACATTTATGTCTGCTGTGCAAATGTGAGAGTTAAAAAAATAGATAAATATTTTATGGCCCTTTTTTGCTTTTATTTTTAAGACAGCACAGGGGTAAAAGGGAAACACTGGGAGAGAAGAAAACCAAACCATATGACTACA
The DNA here is from genome assembly GCA_034779775.1 of Enteromius afrohamiltoni. NCBI lineage: Eukaryota > Metazoa > Chordata > Actinopteri > Cypriniformes > Cyprinidae > Enteromius > Enteromius afrohamiltoni. Next base: position 18,306,507 of record JAUYWG010000038.1, read on the forward strand.
TTTTCTATGAAATTTTTAATTTTTACATTGAGCTACAACTCATAAGGAAAGCAGAGATATTTCAAGTTCATCAGCCATCAGAGGTCTTTGCATATATCACACATGCATTGTAAAGAGAAAGAGAGAGAGAGAGAGAGAGAGAGAGAGAGAGAGAGAGAGCAGGAACTGCACTCCTCATGATTATTCACTTTATTTCACTTAAACAGATAATGGTATATTTACAGCATCTACCAGAAATTACTAACTAGTTAATCCCTAACATCTTGGAAAAGTACAACTCTAGCCCTATTCGGACGGGACTAGTTTTACAGGGGGTGTCCCGTTCGAATAGGGCTAATGATGACTAAGTGCTTCAAAGTGCTAGGGGGGTGAGTATCCTCTATGATAATTAGGGGTTCGAGCGCGTAACGCTGAACCCTATTGTAATTGTTGTAATTGTGCAATTTGACATTATTGAGCATTTTGCAAAAAACAAACATGTGCACATTTAAAAAGTGTTCTTTCACTACATGTGTCACAAGCTTCACTGGAGTTGCTCCCGAAAGCCTCCAAAGGACACTCCAGCCCGGACTATGTTCATTGTTTGTCTGTGTAACGATCAGCTGGCCACTGGATGGCACTCCAGCGCCCAGGACTCCTGGACTCTTATTATGAATCTGTGTTCTCACCTCTGTTTGCTCAGTCAGGACTTTTACATTGAAACTGTTGTCACTGCCCACCTTGTTAATTCCCGGACATCCTGGAGCATAAAAGCCCTCATGTGTTTGTGATCATCACGGTTCCTTGTATATGTATATCGTCACCCCGCTTTTGTATTCATTCGTATTCCTGTAACGAATGAGCAAGGGAGGCAGTCGGATCCAATTGCAAAGTGTTTAATTGCAAAGACAGGAGAATACAACAGGCAGAGGTCAGCAATGGCATACAGGAGTTTAGCAGGCAAATCCGTGAGCGAAAGTCCAGAAACAGGTAATGGGTCAAACGATGAACAAACAGTATCCGGGGGGGGGGCAAGATGAGAGATGTGGTCAAAGGCAAAACGAGGTCGGTAACAAGAATCCTGGTAAGTAACAAAAACAACAACAGGGGAAAACGCTTACAAGGGTGGTATGAGACACACACAATGATGAGCGGGGAACACTGGGAATTAGGGGTTATAAATACAGGGGTTAACGACATGAAAGGGGAGGAGAACATATTAGTTGCTGTGGTAACACATGAGGTGGGTGGAGACAAGGAGCACATGTGACAGAACATATAAGGAGTGGAAAAACACAACATACAACAAGGAGGCTGGAAGTGCCATGCTAAAGTTCAACTGGCACTTTCAGCCGATCATGACAGTTCCTGTTCTCAGTTTATATTGTCATTTGGATTATTCATTGCCCATCTTTGCTTGTTCCTGGATATTCTCTCTGCCTCTTCCTATGGACACTGATTACTGGTATTTGACTCTCGCTTTGTTTATGGTTTACCCTATTGCCTATGCCTCCACTGACTCGGTTTGCCGACGCTCGATCATGTTTGTCTTGACCCTGAGTCTAATAAACCTATTTTGTATTTGAACTCGCAAGCTTCACGTCCTGATTCATGACAGTCTGTCCCTCTGTCTCACTTTTATTATGAAGTGTCTCACACTGTTTCCATGCCAACCCTGTAATGTCTCTACCCTGCTTGTGTGTTTCTATGTCTACAGATTAGTTTATCCCCCTCGTTACCTCGTTACGTATTGTATTTAAAGGTTGTTTGCTCCCTGTCTTGGCGCCGATCACTGTGGATGTACCTAGCGTTTCCCCTTTGTAAGCCCTCTGTGTTCCCACTGTGACTCTCGCTCTTGCCTAGCCCCCTGAATACTGTTTGCCATTTGCCCGACCTCTGCTACGTATTCTCTTGACTAAGCCTCTGATATTACCGTTTGTCAAATATCAGTATTCAGTGTTTTACGTTTAAAATATAAAAATATCAAAACATTATGCACTTATAACTGCAGGTTAAAGCACTCCATGTCCCTCTGAGCTGAATTAAACTGTAAATATATCTAAATGCCACTTCAGATGCAACTTCTGCAAAGATTTATTTTGTTGATATTTGTTTTATTAGTTTGTTAACAAATTAAATGTCTTATTAAAAGTGTGATGCTTTATTAAAGGTAATAATTACCATCAGATATAAAAAACATATTAGACTTATATTAAAAGATGAATTTCTGTTCACTAACGTGAATTTCTGTGACCACACACAAAAAAGAAAACCAAAAACTGCAGCTGTCCATGGTAATCATCAGATATCAGTACAATAACACCCACAAGATATTGTTTAGAATTATTGTAATAGAAAAAAATACAGAAATAATATAAAAAATGTTTTCAATACCACACACCCCTACCATACAAGTTTAATTACCTTAAAGGGGTCATACAAAAGCAATTTTCCACAAGCTAATATGATTCTTTCAAGTTTGTAATATAGATTGCTTTAAAATTTCTCAAAGATAGTGTAAAAAAACGCACATTTTACCCTGCCATAAACAGCTCTTTAGAAATCACTCTGTTCTGTGTACTTCCCCTTTAAATCTTCACGAGCTACGCTGACCCCGCCCCTCTTTCCCGAAGCGCTCTAAGGAGGATCTTTTTTTAATTGTATTCATAGTTAAACTTCCTAATCAGCACATTATAATGAAAGGCGATTTGCAAAGATTAATTAAAAGACATTATACTCACTGCTTCTGTAGATGAGGCTGGATCATGAATGATTCCCGCGAACATAAACGCATCTCAGTTGATCAAGGGCGCGTTTCCCTTCAGAACCAAACATAACGTTACTCCTCTGCCTCTTCGTTCACTCAGATGTCGGGAGTAAATGGCTACTGCTGTGTTCATTAATACATTCAACAACAAAACACCTCAATCTCTTAGGAGTCTTGCTTGTCTCTGCGTCTCGGTCTGATGACGCTCACTATATCAGATCAGTCTGTGTGACACGCTGCTGTCCATCAAATATTGTGGGAGTGGCCTCTGTCAGTGTGACGCCACACTGACATGCATTTGAGAATGACTTGATTTCACACACACACACTCCCAACACACATTTCAGTCCAAACAGCTTGAAAAAGTGCATCTGCGTACCGCCGTATGACCCCCTATAAAGTGACTCACTATTGACGAAGACAACAATTTTATGCAGATGACCTCTATACACTGTAAACAGCAAAAATAAATTAACAAATAAAAGCTGTGAACTACTGCTAGCTGTAAAAAAAAAACTGTTTATTTCTGTCAAAATTGCATGTTTAATTCCATTTGTTGCAGTTTCTTTGAAATTATGAAATCAACTAGCAGTTTCTCAGTTACAATTTCATAAAAAGCAAAATATTGTTTTCTTTGTTGCAGATTTAGATTTGTCCATTTTTCAACAAATATGGTTTATATATGCTCATGATGTTTTAATTCAACATTTAACTGAATAAGTAACTGAGGTGCTTTGCTGTGCCAACAAGAAAAAAAAATCTTTACCCCCCAGTTCAGGCTAGTCCCAGACTAAAATAAATGGTTGAGCTGTCTCAACTAAAAAAATCCAGTTGAGTATCCAGAAAAGGGCTAAAGCAATAGTGCAAAGAAGGCAGAGTCGGCAACAGTAACTCCACAAAATAGGTGAATCACAATGATTGGCGACAAGACGAGGAACAAACAACCTTTAAATACAATACATAATGATATAACGAGGGGGACGGACTAATCAGTAGGCATGGAAACAAACAAGCTGAGTGGAGACACAACAGAGTGGGTATGGAAACATAGGAATACATGTCATAATAAAAGTCCACATAACACAACACAAGGCAAAAACTGACAGACAACATAACAGATGCACATCTGTAATGTTTTCTTCGAATGCATTTTTTGTAAAAGTTGCTTAAATATCTTAATTTAACTAAGGCCTAGTCATTGCTTCCGCTAAATCCTGTTTGTGAAACCGGACCTATATGCTTATGTTTATGTGTTCAGACTATAAAATAGTTGTTGATTTATGGCAATGCCCCTGCATTGGTAGCAGACGATTCTATGTTTAATCGACGCCATCAACAGTGCTGTGAGAATGCAAGAATCATGTATAAAAGCGCGACAGTCTGCCTTGTCAGTGGCTTAATGGCTCGAACACACACACTTATAGGAGTAGGATTAATTAAAAAGGTTAATCAACTATAAGTTTGAAATTGAAGAGCCTGTGGACTCCAGATCAGGAGGCTGTGTGTAAAACATCTTGGCATGAATATAAGTTCTGAGGCAATTCAGGCTAGCAAACTCATCCTTGCGAAACAGCCTCAATCTTCTGCTTTTTAGAGCATCTAGGCTATTTTATCCACCAATTAGTGTCAGCAGCCCAACCCTCTACCAAGTGGACTGTGGAAATATACCTTGGAAAAAGGAACACAGACAAAAATAAATGTCCTTTCTATCAAAATCCGTAAGCTTTCAGAGCCTTAGGGTTTGGGAGTACGGCGATGTCTATGTATATACATACGCAGAGATTAATGATTGATATAGAACAGATTTCCTCTCAGTGAACCGCGAAGAGACGGCCAGACACTCAGGGCCTTTTAATAGGTGCCATGCATGACTGAGTCCCTCTTACTCACACCAAAACTAATGTAGCAAAACTAAAGGTATGGACACTACTCCCAGTGTGCTTGTCTGTTCTTATGATGCCTATTGGTCAGATTTAAGGTCTTATTTTATAACAGTTAGGCAGCTAATGAAGCAATCATAAAGACGGCACTGGCTGCAGAGATTTATCCCAGTGGCATCAGCTGTTTGTTAAAATGAAATGAAAGTTTCGGTTAAATTTATGCTCTTGAAGAGTTTGTAAAGTTAGACATTTTCACTTTCACTCAGACTCAAAATCAACTTACTTTTTTAACTTTTGCTAGGTCAAAAAGCAACAAACCTCAGGGTTGTTTCTAGTTGTGGATTCTGCACACATCCAGCAAATGGAAAACAGTTTCCAAGAGAATATACTTTCAAATAATTCACCGTAACAAAATGCCCAAGAAGGCTGTTTACTGCCAAGCTTTGGTTCTCTGTAAAGGTAGAGCTCTGAATGAGTTCATGACTTGAGTAAATGTGATCTAAAAGTAATCATTTGCTATTTTACACGTATAAAGTCTCCATTTTATTGTTCAGTTGGAGACTTATATGGAGATTTAAAATTTTCTGGATTTACACTTAATAACAACACTTAATGAAACAAAATTGTTTAAAGAGATAATTCAAAAGAAAATTCTAATTTTGTCACTATTAACTCACCCTGAAGTTTTTCCAAACCTGCATGAATTAGTTTGTTCTGTAGAAGACAACAGATGACATTTGGGAAGAATGCTGATTACCAAACAGTATTGGTTACCACTGACTTCCACTGAATGGACAGAAAACACTGGGACAGACATTTCTTAAAATCTCTTTTACATTTTCTCAAAATATATGTTATTAGCCTTTTGTGTTCCTTGTATTTTTCTGTTCTCGACCTAGCCTGCCTTGGACTAGTTCTCTTGACCCATGCTACGTATTTGGATTAGTCTGTTGTCTGTGCCTTTGATGTTCCTGTTTGCCGGTAATCAACTCTGCTTGTTTCGACTAGGGCTGGGCTACATATATTTTGAACAATATATTATGCACATGTCATCAGTAAAGTCGGTTCTTTGATTAGTGGCAAATCTCCATCAGCTGTTTTCAAAAGGAACACCAGCTTATACACAGAGCCGTAGATCACTGAGTGATGCACGGGTCGTCTCGTAACCTGCGGACCCCGCGGGTTGGGTTGGGGCGGGTAAAGAAATTGTCACTTTATTTGCGGGGTGGGTTGGGGCGGGTCATTAAAAACAAAATTAAATAAAGAATCCATGTATGTTGCATGCAATTCCCTATAGCCTATATTCAATATTTGGGAATATCTATTCCCAAATATTTAATATAGGCTAGTCACATGACAAGTCACGAACGCGCTGAGCTTCTACCGCTGCCAGCCACAAGCGCATCAAGCTAGCGCACATTCAGCCAGGTGCTGGAGTCCAGGTGAAACAGATTAAACCTCTGTACAGTGGATGCCATTCCTTTTTTTGCACAGCGAATGTAAAAACAGGAAATTAACATTTGTGTGATAAATAAAAAAAATGTCAATGGTTATTTAGCGTAGGCTGAAAAAATGGGGCGGGCTAACACGGGCCAAATAATTTCATAAAAGCGGGACCCGCTGGTTAGGAAAAATACCCAACCTGTACATCACTAATCTACGGCTCTGTGTATAAGCTGGCGTTCCTTTTGAAAACAGCTAATCAAAGAACTGGCTTTACTGACAAGATGCGCATAATATATCGTTCATATACATCGCCCTGCCCTAGTTTCGACTCTGTTTATAATAAATAGTCTGCACATGGATCTGCACGCCACTGTCTTACCGCGTTACAATACCTGATAATGGAAAATAAATTATATAGTAATAATACTTACAAAGAGAAAATAGAATGTGTGCAAATATGGTATATTAATATAATAACTGCACATCATTTTATAAAAACGTTATCTAACTTTTTGGTTTTGTTTTGATAATTCGTAATTAATAACATATGACAATATGACAATAAATGTCACATTTATATGTTCATTTTACAAACTTATTATAGACTGATTTTAGCATTGGAAAAGAACATCATTCATTCTCTTCAGTTGTTATACATGTAACATGATTCAGATCACAAAACAAAACAACACACAAACAAAAAAAGTTAATCAATCCAACCCCTGTTTCCCCTTTCATTTTTCTTGGCAAGTTTTTAAGATTCTGGCACTTCACCACGTTTTCTTGTTTTTTTTTAAAGAAAGTAGCTGATGACAAAAAAGACTGATTTTCACATTCAGAGATCTAATGCAAGTGATATGTTTCCCTGGTGTGTACATTACGCCTAAAAATAAATAACTCTCTGTCTGTCTGTCTGTGTGATGTTGTGAAAACAGAGTTGTGCCCATGCACTTTACTGTAATTTCAAATTTGATCCCGGTTTGCTTTCAGTCCTGGTTAACATTTGTACACGGCATACCTTGCATCTGACTAAGTGTCATTACTGTTCTAGTTTCTGGAGATTTCCTGTCTTGTAGGCACAGATGAGTCATCTCTAATTGGTGGAATAATACAGCTGGCTCAGCAATACATCAGAAACGGGATGCATCCATTTCAGTGATCTTCAGTCTGTACAAATGTGAACTGAGTGGAGACGGTGCCAAGCATGTTCAGCCAATAAATGAAAAAAACATCTACCCATCTTTTACCATCCAGAGCCAGCTATTAATCAGATGTTGACAAATGATCACAGCTCTAATGCTATTATATAAAATCCCACTGTTTATTAAAATAATTAACGAATACACTAGATAGTCTACTTAACTAGACCAGCAAGTTCTCATCCAGGCCACTTGTGGGAGTACAGATAACCAACCTTATTAATGACTGTTGGCAATGCTATCAGTTAGGTCTCACTAGAGGTAAAACATTTTAGAAAGAAAATCTCATATTTGTGCATGTTCATGCAGTATGTTATCAAGGAAATTTGGATGGTTTTAGCTTCCTTACATAAGATTGCTGGAACAGTTCAACCAAAAATGAGCTAAAAATGTACTCACCCTCAGGATAGGAGTGTGTGTTATGACGATTTTTGCAAACAGCGGCCGGTTACTGGACTGTGTTATCTTTTTCGCTGTAAAAACAAAAGGTTTACATATGTTTACATATAGCTCCGCTGATTAGGTCTAGAATGAAAGTAAAGTGTTGAGAGAAAAACAGAAATGCACCTGTAGCCTATGCTGCGTTGACACCATGTCGTAATGGTCGTATTTCTGAGATGATAACACGTGACATTGTTACAAGATGCGTTCGAATTCATGCGGCGCCGCAAGAAACCGGCTGCCGCCTTACAAAACAATGCATTCTAGTAAGATCATTTGTCCGACTTTGATCGGCGTTGCAGCCACCTTTCGATGACATGTGCCATCAAAGTACCGTGAGAGCAAAACGAGAGCAGTTGCACAGGTCAGGGGCTGCAGTTGCTCAAAATCGGCTGCGAAAGCCTTGATGATGACATACTTTATTCTCATTGGTCAGATTATAGACAGATTATATTCAATCTTAATATCTAATATCTGATATTCAAACAAAACATTAATGATGAAAATGAAGAATAAATATATATTTATATTAATAATATTCACAAGGGTTAAACCAGAGGACGTGTTTTTTACTGGATGTTGTGAAAGGCTTCACTACACTACACATGCTTGTATTTAAAAAATGTCCTATAGCCAACTACAAAACAAAGATACAAATAACAAACGTCATATTGCATTACATAAAAGTCACTACAATACAATACAAGATTAACCTGGCAGCGGTCACGTGGTACATCTGTCACTGTTTTGGCGTTGATGGTGTTGCCACAGAAACACATAAATTGGATAAGAGTAGAATGTAGGCAGCTTTTAAGATGCGTGCATCTCTTACCGGGCATTGACACCGCCGCCGGCGAGACCGTCAAAGTAGCAGTCATTCATTTTAAATGTAAGCTGGCGGCAAGAGGCGGCACGGCGAGAGCTTCAAGGAGAGTTGAAATCAGGTTGAACTTTATGGTAATGAGCTATGACGTGGTTCGGCGGCAACCAGTCAGAATGCAAAAGTCCACCACTTGGCAGGGCGGCAAGAGTGAATTTTGACGTTCTGGGGTGCGTTTTCCAAAGGCAAAGTTAGTCTACTGTGGTCGCCAGTTCTGTCATTACCAGCATAGTTCAACGATTCGGTGTTTCCCGAAAACATAGTTCAAACGAACATGGTAAGAACTACAGCACTGGACCTGTGGTTTGAAGCATAGTTTCTTGTTAGTAAGATATATATAGTTTAATAAATATGCTCTTGGGTACAAGAAGCAAACTAACATGCATTTCTATCGTTATCTTCCATTCTACTAAATAAAAAAAGCGATTTAATTATGTATTTTTGCACGTCCATTCTAAACGCTGTTTTTTTTTAAATTGCGCATGCGCAAAAAGTCTAAGGGAACCTCGGAGTATGACGTATGAGGGAACCCGCGATGATTCAAAGATGACAGTGAACAAAAATAATAAATTAGTCAATATGTGTCATGTTCAATACAGCAGCATCTTGGAGATCTCTAATCAGTTTAATAGCAGAAGGTATATCTTCACGACATGCGTGTGACGTCATTAACAATGGCCCTATGTTGTTGAACCAACGTGGTTCAACTTTGTCAGAAAATAAGAAAGCAAGAACTATTTCATTCTGTAAGGAGTTTAATTTGTATAATGTAACTGAATAAGTGTCTAACCCTCAAAGTCTTTCTTTACTTTTTTCATACCTTTTCTATTGTTGTTACTACTTGCAATTGAGAGATTGTATGTAATTATTACTGTAGATTTTATGAACATTTATATTGTAAATTTAGTTTTTGTTCTGCATTAATAATAAAAAAAACAAAAAAAACAACGTGGTTCAAACGACGGAGATGGGTCGTGTGTAGCGAGTTCGTTTCCAAAACAATGCATCGTACTATGGTGGTTTATCAGCGAGTTACATCGTTGTTCGGGAAACGCAACCCCGAACCGGCAGCGGTGTGAACGCACGGTTGAAGCGACAGTACTGAATGTAAAAGGGATAGTTCAACATAAAATTTAAGTTCGGTCATAAACTACTCACTCGCCTGTTTTATTTAATTTCTTGTGCTGAACGCAAAATAACATATTTTGAAGAACAGCTGCTGGGCCACAATGATTTTGATAGTATAGGAAAAAATAAATACTTTGGAAGTCATTGTGAACAAGCAACTGTTTGGTTGTCCTTGTTCTTCAAAATAGCATTCATTTTCAGCAGAAGAAGAAATAAAAACTCTTTCAGGTTTAAACCAATTTTGAGTGAGTATAAAAATAAAACACTATGACAGAATTGAAAGACATTTTTATTTTTGTGTGAACTATTCTTTTAATGTTAATAAAACAACAAGATACAAAGAGAAAATCACTATTCTCTATACTCATTATAAATAAAGATAAAATAATCCTATTTACAGTAAGCTATTATCTGCTTCATTGGTGATCTTCTGACCAAATGTTTATTAACAGGCCTCTCTTTGAAGCCTATCAGACAGCATTAATCAATTGTGGACAGAGCTGCTAAACCACAGAACCCACAGGCATTGTCAGTGGGACAGCCAGCCACTAAAAGAGTGCAATGATTTCTGATGAATCAGTTTTTTAGCTACTTAGAATATTTTAGTACTCCGTAGTAAGGTATAAATTATAATACTGGAGTGCTCTGGTTCATCCAGGACCTTTCACATTGGACAAATTGTTGTGTTGTTGAAAACATCTAGATGAGCACAAAGAAAAGAACATTATTACTTTGGCATTATTAAAGATTGCTCTTATATTTGCTTAAAACAATAATTATTTCAGAAACAGCAAATATAAACCATAGCTCATCAGGGCCTCCTGCTTGTCTGGAGCCTTGGGCAGATGCTCAGTAGGCCTGTGCATTATCCATCTTTGCCTGAAATGTCCAAGAATCACAGAAAAGTCTGCAGTCCTCTTAATGCAATGATGGAAACGCTGTGGTTAACGCTGAATGAAGATAAAGCATCGGCTATCATAGCCCATATGCTGTGTGCTCAGTTGAAACAATACTCATTGTCACATTTCTTCATATACACCCTTGTTATGCTCGAAATATTGACCCATAGATTAAGGTCATCCACGCGATATTGCTGCCATAGAATGGTCTGGGAAGGTTTAATAAATTACTCTCATTCATAGACAGAGCTTGTGGGTAGGCTGCAGGGTCAGTGCATTTGTGAAAGATTTCAATGAACTTGGTTACCTGGTAGTCTTTTAGAACAGTTCACCTGTTTTAAAAATGATTTTTAAATATGCTTATTTAAAAAAATGTAAGGGTTAATTCATCTAAAAAATTAATATTCTGTTACAATTTAAGCTTTGTATTTTCATGAAACCTAAAATATTTATTTCTTAACCTTGCTTCGTCTTTCCATTTAAAGTATTATTATTATTATTATTATATGTTCCTTGAAGGGTTACTTCACCCCAATATTAACATTTTGCCATTAATCACTTACCCCCATGCCGTTCCAAACCCATAAAAGCTTTGTCATCTGCAACACACATATATGTTTTCTAAGTTTATTTATGCTTTGATTTGAGTAAAAACAGCACACCAGTGTTTTGCAGCTGACACAGAAGAGCATATGCAATTTGCATCCATTGGATACTTTCCAAAATTGTGCTAAGGTGCCACAGAGAGACAAATTGTTGAATAAAGTCTATATTTTTATTTTCTTTGCATACAAAACGTTTGCTCGTCACTTCATAAAATTCAGATTGAATTGTCTGTCATACTTTTCTGGACCTTAACAGTCTTAATTCTTTGTCAGCATCTTGGTTTTCATCCAAAATATCTTCAGTTGTATTCTGAAGATGAACAAAGCTATTAAAAGTAAGTAAGTAAGTGATTAATGACAAAAATTTAATTTCTGTGTTGAGTAACTCCTTTGAGGGTTCACTTAATGCTATTTGACTCACTTTTAGGGGATACAAAAAGTGCTCATTATTCCACATTTTTTCAAAGAAATCATTCAAATTGTTTACATTCGGTGTTCAAAGCAGATCTAACACAGTTGGCTGCTTCATTCTTTCAGCAAAAGTTAATCTCCATTATATGGTCCTCATACACAAAACAATTTGCAGTCAACTGCTCCGTAAAAACATAAACCTCTGACATGATCCCAAACGACATCATAATAATCCATCCACTTGACATTGGGAACTTTTCAAGCATGTTGTTTAAACTGATGAATTGAAACAAATGTTATTTACTCTTGCGTTTGTCCTTTTGCCTTCACACTAAAGCTCTTGGAGAATGAAGAAGCTAAACTAGCATCTAACAGTATTTAGTGTAGACAGATGCCATGCTGTCCGCACATCCGGTGTAGGCAGGAGTCAAACTACGACTTGTCAATGCCATTATTGATGATAGCAGTAGCCACAGGCTTCAAATATTCCTCAATAACTCAGGATGACATTTCTCAATCCTTTATAACTCTATTTCAGTAGTTTTGTTGTATACAGTACATGCTAATAACAGCATTTCCTGATCTTAAGATTCTGGTATCTTGTTTAGCTTGTTTCCAAAGTAACCGTTTCAGGGTGCAGACGAGAACTTTGAAATAAATAAATTATTTGAGGTTGTATCAGTGATGTCTTCAGATGTTACACTGTGATCAAAAATTAGGGCTATTATGTTGTCTAGCTTTACGCTCTGTTATCTGGTAATTCTTCCTCTTTGAAATTTTGTAAAAAAAAAAAAAAAAAAAAAGCTTTTATGTTTCCTGTTTACGACACT
>JAUYWG010000038.1:18319071-18340436 GCA_034779775.1 Enteromius afrohamiltoni
AAAATATGATCATATTACCCCAATTTTAAAGTCTCTGCACTGGCTGCCTATTAGATTCCACATCAGATATAAAATATTACTTCTTACATATAAGGCACTTAAGTGATTTAGTGATTTTCCATCATAATCCCTAAGATCGCAAAACTCTGGACTGTTGGTAGTACCAAGGATATTAAAGTCCACTAAAGGAGGTAGAGCTTTTTCACATTTGGCTCCCAAACTCTGCAACGGCCTTTCTGAGAACGTTCAGGGTTTAGACACACTCTCTCTGTTTAAATCTAGATTGAAGACACATCTTTCTAACCAAGCATTCAAATAATGCATCTCAACTTTTCCTACAGTTATATCTGATCAGATGTTCAATATTTCAGATCCAGTTTGGATCCAGAACACTTAAGAAGAGATGATGCCAACCCCACAGAGGACCTCAGATGATGCCAACCCTGAAACGACATACTGTAATGAAGCAGATGGGACTCGGGAGGTATATAAAAGATAAGGTTTATTCAGCAGGATGTAAACAAACAAAGGTAAAGAAACTTAAATTCTTCCAGGTCTGGGTAAATAACTGAACTAAAGAGTCTTAACTTCAAGGATCCCCGTCGGAAGAGAGCAAACAGATGGCCACCACCACACACTATTTGCTGGAGCTGAGGTGAGGATACCTGGAGCGGAGACAGCTTGGGAGATTCAAGGAGCCTTCTGTTGGAAATATGTAAGGAGCAGAGGTGAGAGTCAAGGAGCATAGGAAAGAGTCCACTTTCGTGATACGAGTTCAGATGCTGAATGAACTGTGGTGTGGGTTTTTGAGCAGTGTCATGATTGGGTTCAGGTGACTGTGACAGGTGCACGTAATCTAGGTGATTGAGTGTGAAGCCAAGCGTGTCTGTGAGGTTGGAGCCTGGCATGGATGTTGCAGTGGCTCAGGCAGTATGAACTCGGGCTGTGGCACTGGCTCTGGCAGCGTGAACTCTGAGACTGGAATCGGTCTTCTTGGCCTTGAATCTGGAATTGAAATTGGAATCAGCTTTCCTGGTCGAAAATCTGGACCTGGAATGGATACCAGTTGATTGTGATCTGCGGAGATCTGGATCAAAGTCTGGTATTTTGGCCCTAATATACCCCCATATCGTGCAGGTTTTTTAAATTTTGTCACTGATTTAACCCCATACTGGGTTGTTTGCAAAAGTGGCATCCGCTGAAATGGCAAGATGTTAGTCAGACAAAGGAGAACGGTCTCCTAGCCGGGAATGTGGAATGGACTTCGTACAGCACTCAGATGGAGCAAGCCTGGGGTGGCGATCTTATAGCAAAGAGATCCTTGAGCTGTGCTCAAGTGGCCAACACATCGGCCGCTGCTCTGTCGGAACAAAATCAGTGGTGTTGTGAGTGATTTTGAATCGGGCCCGGAAGCTTTCCAAACATAAAAAGATTGCTACTCTCCAATTCATGGGTCGATGGTTGCATGCCCAAGCCTGAACACAGAGATGATAGCGGCGGCATCAGAATCAACCTCCTCAGACAGTCGATAAAAGTCGTCAGCATATTCATCGAAAGGGAGGTCCTGCTGAATCAAGATGGTGATGCGGGAGGTAAATTCCATTTCTGTTTTTCGGTCCGAGCTTCTGTAACGAGGCAGACGGGACTCGGGAGATATATAAAAGATGGTAAGGTTTATTCAGCAGGATGTAAACAAACAAAGGTAAGCAAACTTAAAATTCTTCCAGGTCTGGATAAATAACTGAACTAAAGAGCCTTTTAACTTCAAGGATCCCCGTCGGAGGAGAACAAACAGATGGCCACCACCACACACCATTTGCTGGAGCTGAGGAGAGGATTCCTGGAGCAGAGAGCTTGGGAGATTCAAGGAGCCTTCTGTTGGAAACAGGTAAGGAGCAGAGTTGAGTCAAGGAGCATAGGAAAGATTCCACTTTCATGATACGAGCTTGGACACCAAATGAACTCTGGTGTGGGTTTTTGGGGAGTGTTTGATGAGTGTCATGATTGGGTTCAGGTGACTGTGACAGGTGCACGTAATCTAGGTGAAGTGTGAAGCCCAGCGTGTCTGTGATGTTGGAGCCTGGCGCGGATGTTACACATACAGCACTGCCGAACTCTACGCTACTAATTTATAATGTTCCTTGTCTGATTGATTACATCATTAATTGATCTTTACCTCACATCTATGCCATATCTACATGTACAAGCTACTACTACATATACTGTAAAACATTTCTTTGGTGTAAAGCTGCTTTGCAATGATATTTATCATGAAAAGAGCTATACAAATAAATTTGAATTGAATTGAATTGAACAACCATTCTTGTGAGAGAGCATTTCTACACGGCACATGACCCTCTGCGCTCTCTCAACTGTTGAACCTCTGCTCACTTGTCAAGTACACTTTTGAGACTTTGGAGGCAAGAATCAAATGTCAGATCTTCGCTCTTGTGATTGGTCATTTTCAACACATACTGCTTGTCATGACTTTAGGAATAGCGTGTGTGTGTTTTTTTTTTATAATTAATAATTAATCATGTATGAAGTGTAGTCCTTTCAATAATTGAGAATACATTTAGAATACTATAAATTCATTTTTTGAAATTATTTCTTCAAATCACACATTTAAGCCAATCTTAAAAAAACTAACAACAACAAAAATAAAAAAAAAACATAACGGCATACTCTATCCTTCACGGCGTCAAACATCAATCAATTATTGCTACATCATTTTCATATCTGACAATTCCATATGGATAATTTTGGGATCATTATTTTTTGGCAGCGGCTATTTATGCCAAGTGCACATAGCATTTTCTGATATTTATAATTTATCAATTATCTGAACCTCAGTATTGTATTATAACTTTAATCTCAGTAAGTGTATTATAAAACAGAATGCAACTTACTGAGTGTAAATTTTTCTTTCTTTTTTTTTTTTTTTTGAATAGACACCATGGTTGACACCTTTATTGGGAAAATAAAGCCCTCCTTAACCCTACCCAATACCCAATGATTATGTCGTTTATTTTCGGGGGGGGGGCTCTAAGAGGGTGTCTCGCCCAGGGACTAATTCATTGTAGAACTGCCACTCTACATTGAACAAAAAAAAAAAAAACTTTCCAGGAGAGCACGTCTTTGTTCGTCCTTCGTGTTCAGCTCAGTTTTAAGGAGGTACTTTATCAGTGATCTATCAGCGCTCACAATCACTTCACTGGATTAGCATCAGGCTTACGTGAACCGCCGCTAAGCCCTCCAATCACAGCTCTCTAACCACCATCGGTTTAGTTTCCAGCAGGAGTGGCATAGTCACGCTAACTATTTCAGGTCCCACTATAAGGGGACCGGCTCAGATGTGCAGGATTTATTTTTCTTTTTTTAACAGGTCGTTTAGTCGGTGCTTTACAGCCAGCATGACTCTGACCTTGCTAAAAGATTGATCTCAGTCTTCAGAGGAAGCCAAGTCTGCTCGAACTGAGAACAGTAGGCTGCTATTAGAATATGAAAAGATTTTCTTATTCTTGGAAAACCAACAGAGATTTTCTCCCTTTTCTTCTTTTAATTGCCAAAATTAAAAGAAAGAAAAAGGACATCAAAGGAAAAAGGAGTGATTTGCATGTAGATGTTGAGAGAGCCACTTTAATGTGCTGCTGTGGCATTTTATTATTATTATTTATTTTATTATTTTTTGAATGCCTGGCGCCAAAGAACACTCTTGCGACCAGCAGAGAAAGATTTTAGGCAGCTGCAATTAAAACACAGAAGAATTAATTATCGTCAATAAGGCTTTTATGGGAATCAGCTAGGCAAGATTGGCTCTTATTTCAAATCTCTCATGCTTGCTCTAAAGCTCCACAGCTTGGCTTTCTGCGCCTATAGAGTGGCATCTGACAAAAAACTTCTCACACAGGAAAAGACAGACAAAGTTGCGTAACAAGTAAGAGAGACGTGAGACTTAAACAATCACTCCTGTCCCTTATGAAAATGCTCTCTGCTCTGGTAGATTAAAATAAGCTCTGCCATTTTTGTGATTATGGTCATCTAGCCTGTCATTCTCTGACTTCTATTACCAGTTATGGCTAATATATGTGGATATATTATTGTCCATTTCCTAGTACAAGCTTTTTTGCAAAGATAATTTGATTTTAATTGATCCCTGTACTTTGTTAGAGCAGCTGTAGGATCTATGTTCCGTCGTCGAGCTAAATCATCATCCTCATCAATATCACTAATGCAGCATTGATCATCACTGGAACAGCCTAAAATACAATCATAAATGCATGCGCTCATCCTTTTCCTTCCACATATTATTCCAATCCCTGTATTTTCAGTGGACAGCACTTTCATTTCTCAATTGCAAATCCATGCTCTGTTTAATGTTATGAATCATTAACAGGTACAAATCACCTTAGGTGACTGGTTGTCCCGGTTACCTGTGGTGTTGACCCAGCTGTGATTGGCCTCTGCTGCATACAGGGTAATTTAATATCCAATCAGGTAATAGGTTGTATTAGGGACTGGGCTTTTGTGAATTAGGTTGGGGGCCTGCAGCCAGACAAGGGATTATTTTAAGAAATGCTGCTTAATTATGAGAGAAAACCATTGTGGATGGCCTCAAGTTATTCAATTATAGGAATTAATTCAGCACATAAAAAAGATCATAAAATCTAAACAACCCCTTAGCGGTACTTAATATGTGTTATGCGGGAGAGTAATTGAAGAGAAAATAAAAATACAAATATATAATACATTTTCAACAAATATGAGGTGCTTATAAAAATGTGGAATGTTTGATAGATAAATAAAACAAATTGATGATATGAACAATTAACCTAAATAACCACATCTCAATGCAAATTATTAATATTAATTTATATTCCAATGCATTAAGTATGTTTCTTAAATAAAGCAAAACATTAAAGTTGATAATTGTTGTCCGTTCTGAACATCACACTTTTAAAATAAGACTGAAACACAGCATATAAAATGAGAATAATGTGTAAAATCCTTCATTATAATTCATGACTTGCTTTCCATACTGATTTATATTCTGTGTAGATTATAGAAATATTATGGTATTTCTTTTATATGCTATTATAAATTATCAGTGTTTCTGCACTGTTTCTGATTATTTCACTGTATTTATGTATTTGTTCTATTTTAGATCGACTTAGCTTTTCTCTAAATCATTGAATTGAAATGCGTGCAATGAAATAGTTAATCAAAGATCAATTCAGAATTTAGATCTAGAAGTTAGACATCAATTTAGAATTTCATCTAAATTGTGTGTGTATATATATATATATATATATATATATATATATATATATATATATATACTTTGTAAAAAATAGAGAGATGGGAGACTATGCTAATGACTAGTAAGTACATCTTGACATCTTACTGACCTTCTTATGCTGGGACAGAGCTGTCACAGAGATATGTGTCTATGAGTCTGTGTGCCTGGTCTCAGCCTCTGGCTGCCAGCTGAAAATGCATATTTTGCCCTTAAAGCATATGCTAATATATGGCAATCAGGGCTGAATTTATCTGACTGTACTTTAGATCATGAGAAAGGGTGATATTGAGAAAGAACAAGGATGAAAGACCAGGGAGGGAGAGAGTGAGATAGAGAAGGAGGCAAAAACACCATTCTCAGCAGTGTGTGTGTGTGCCACTTATACAGAGATGTGCCCACTGCCCAAGGAAAAGCAACACTATGTCACATTTAAACCTTTCCCTACTGTGTTGCAGAGCGAGTGAGGGGAGGCAACAAGCCACAAAGCCCCACAGAGAGGCACAGAACCCCCATGGAGCAGCAAGTTGAGCCTGAGGTATGGAGTACCCTACAAAGATAGAGATGTCACTGAGGTCTCCACACAGCCCTGTTTACACCTAAAATGAGTGAATATGTGTATATATTCACTTTAAAATCATATATAATATAGAATAATATAGAATTATTTAAATAAATTAGTGGTTTAAATCAACCAATCAAAATAAACCACATCCTAAATAAACATTTTTGTTTACATAATACTCTGTGTGTGTGTGTGTGTGTGTGTGAACTTTGTACATTTATTATACACACACAAACATTATCCATTTTGAAATTATGTAAATGTATTTTATTATATTCATATCACTTATTTGATATCTGAATACATTTAATCTATGAATATAGATTTTATTTATTTTTTTTTTTTTTTAATTAATTTAAAAAACATGCATGTGTGCGTATTATATAAACCTAATACATATACACAGTACACAGACATATTTTACGTACACCAAAACTTTTATTATGGATGCAATTAATCATGATTAATTGTTTAACTGAACAAACAAACAATAAACAAATAAATAAATAAAGAGTGCAGGCAGCTTTTAAAAAAAAAAAAAAAAAAAAAAAGCTTTTCTGTTGCCTCTTTACGACACTTCTAATCAAAATCACATCATAGGTTCTTCAATGGAACTAAAAATGCTTTTATAACTTTGATAACACATCCAATGAGAGGTAGGTGCAGAATTTGAAAATAGGTGAAGTTTTTACCTTTTTAACTGTAATTGTGTCTCTCTTATTGCCACAATGGCGATAAGCAGAAATAGACATACTAAATAGTAGACTCATCTGTGTAGGTGTTGTAGTCAGTGTCCAATTAATACTTTCTGTACGATATAAAGCCTTTTGGCATTGTATGCTTAATCAACGTACAGCAGATATTGATTATCTCAAATGCTCCTGACTTCATGATAGCAGTCAAGACTGAATTTGATAACCTATTCAGATTTATGTGCAACAATGCCATGCACAGCTTCAACTCCAGTCAATATTAGTGACTGCAGAGCCCCAGTACCTATAATTACAGCTATAGCTCTGAGCAGTGGAGTAGAGAAAGGGTCTTTTTAAAGAAAATATTCGAGGTTGTTTACTATTTAATGTCTGTGCTGTAGTTTTTGAATTTCTTTCGAATAGCATGAGACCAGTGTGTTGCAGAGGTCTTGCCTGCTCAGTTGCTATGCCTACATTGTAAATGAAGGCACGTTCTGATCCCTTTTTATAAGCCAAGGGACAAGTATACATTTTTTCTCTGGAAATCGACACTACATACTTGAAAGCTGTCAATGTTCATTAAATTGTAACTGACCCTGGATATTCCTTCAAGTATCTGCAAGCCTTTGATGTATGGCATCAACCAGTCATTAAATGTATTATTCACACAAAATTAAAATTCTTTCGTCACTGAATCACTGAAGAAAATGTTTTGGTTACCATTGACTTCCACTGTATGGAAGTAAAAAAGGATATTTCTCAGAATATCTTCTCATTTACGTTCTGTTAAAACATTCAAAGGCAATATACTTACTGAAATTACTTCAGTAATTTAATGACATATTTTGCATGATCTGAAATGGGTTGAAAGTGATTGCTTTTATTTTAAACTTATGAGCATACTTTAGTGCACAACTTGACTAAAAATAAATTGTTTTAATTTAGCATGAAAATGACTTTTACGGTAAGTGGTTGCAAACAATTAATTTTAGCTACATTTAAAAAAAGGTAGTTAAAAGGTAGTCAACTGAATTTATTTAAATGTAGCTAAAATTAATTGATTGCAGCCACTTACCTTAAATAATGTTGTAAATTCGATGAGTCACTGTTTCAGTTTACGTTTACTAAGACATTCAGACAAAACATTCTTTACAAAAGCCAACAAGCACTAAAAGTAAGGATCGCAGGACTACAAACTCATAGTGCTTGTCTACTGTAAATAGGTTCATGAGAAACAGCATTTACTTTGAAATGAGCTTATAAAATGGGAATTAATTCTTAGCTTTTCATTAACTTACAAACCGTTCTGCAATTCCTTCACAATCCTCCACGGGTTTGGAAACCCTGCTTAAAGCTATAACTTGAACACTATCCCTTAGTTTCTTTTAGAGTTTTTTTTATTTTTTATTTCCAGCCTAGCCCTAGACTAAAATGTAAATCTGAGCTGTTTCAAATGAAAGGAACTGACTGATTATAGAACCTGTCAATGCCTTTGTTTTGTCTTAAGATGCACACCAGTAATGCTTTTTTCTAATGCATGTTTATAAAAATGACTTAAATGTCTTAATTGAACTATGGCCTAGTTCTGGCTTAGCCCTGTCTATAAAACTGGGTCTAGAGGTCCTGAACATTACAAATTGTAAATGGTAATGGTAATAGCTGGTTGTTGTTGTTGTTATAAGTGATAACCTTTTAGTAAATGCAATGTGAGTGGTGATTTATTGGAAGGTTGAAGAGATACCTTTGCTGAGCAATTATGTAAGAAGACATAGATTTGTATTAATTCAGAGGCTGTATTTATGTTACAATTTTACAGAACACCATAAAAACTGAATAGAAGTGTTGAAAGAACCTCTGAAGTTAATCTGAAGCAAGTCCTGGGGCTGCTCCAAAGCTCTGATTGAAAAATTGCATTAATGTTAAAGAGTACTACTGTACTTAGAGTTTCTGTCATAATTGAAAAACCAAACTTTACACAGTCACAGACCAGGTGAATCATTATTCACAGGACTAAAATCCTAATGATTTATACACCGGCACCCAGAACTAAAACAAGACTATTACTCTTCAGTATTTACTTGTTTCTTTTTAATTTTTCATTTTAATTCATCTCTTCAATAAAAGCTTTCAATTAGGATGCATTCCAAATGAACGTCTCTCTGCACTCCATCAAATGCTGACAACTCTGTGATGTGCGATAACTCCCAACCTTTTAATTATGAGTGGCTTCAAGCGGTGACATTCCTGACAACTCCCAGCTGATGAAATGTCTGGAAACATTGCATGGTTATATTACAGGCTACTCCGCTAGCTGTTTCCTCTGTGCACATACCTGGGGAGTGATATTACACTTTTCTTTTTCCCGGCTTAATAATATCAGTTTTCAGTTACAGTCACCTTTGTACCACTGGTCTCTAAATGAAGACCTTGGCTTTTTTCTGCCGTCACTTTACTCTGTACCAATTAGACTAGTGTGCTGAAGACGTTTTTTTTTGTTTAACTATTTCCCCTGTAGACCAATAGATCTGCACTGTGATTTAGAGCTTTTTTCTCTGATGACAGGTTATATACCTTGCAGAGAATTGACCAGTGTGAGAGCGCATGAGTGTGACTTTATTTATGTACAGAGTTTACAGAGTTCAAAATCAGTTTTAGCTCTGAGATGACACAGGCCTCATATTGGACGAGTACATGAAGTGAAGGTGCAAAAGAGGCGTTGTTTTATGCAAGGCAACAGAAACACTTTTCTTTTCTTGCATTTCGGCCCAATATAACAGACCTGTAAGTGAGGAAGTCTTTGCATCAGTTCAAAACCCACATTATTTCCCATGGGAGGTCTAAGAACAGACTGTACATCCTCGAAGGCAGTCACAGATGCCATGAAGGCGGTTGTTATTCTCATTTTACCTACTACTAACCTCTAGAGTGGTTATGTGTGAGTCTGGTATTGCAAAAGCAATGGTGGAAATAAAAGCTATGATCTGAAGCACAAGCCATTCTGAGGCACCTGAATATGTATTACAAATAACTGTTGAATTCCTTTTGGAAAAGTATGTTGATTAAAGTGCTTTGTAAAAACTTTCCTCTAGTTACTTTGAATCCTTTCATTTAAAAGACATGCTCTAAGATCACTTAGTGACACTGAAAAAAAGCACACTTGTTTAATTTATTATTTAATATATATTATTTAATATATTATTTAATTAATTCTATTATCATAGTTAGCCCAGCCAAATGTACTGACAGGAATTTAAGATTAACTAAAATATACTTTAAAGACATTTAGCACGTATCAATTGGCACCTGTATGTTAAACGTATTTGTAATTATACAAGTGTGATAAAGTTGCTATTTTTAATGTGTCCCTGATAAACTGTAGCTATGTATTTGTTTAGAGTTTATTACTTGCAATTATGCATAATTTATTGTCATTTTCATAAAAAGGTTAAGTGACTTGTGGCCAGGTATGGTGATCCATACACACACCCGGAGCAGTGGGCAGCAAACGCTGCAGTGCCTGGGGAGCAGTTGGGGGATTGGTGCCTTGCTCAAGGGTCTCACCTCAGTTGTGGTATTGAAGGTAGGGAGAGTGCTGGTTATTCACTCACCCCACCACTTACAATCCTTGCCGGACCTGGGACTCGACTCCCAAAACCTTTGGGTAACAAATCCAACTTCTTATCCATTAGGCCACGACTGCCCCAGTCATGAAATAAGTGTATAACGGACTCTATAAAATAAAGTTAAAACATATAAACATTACTTAACTTCACAATAGCACACTGCAGTTAAAATGATAGCAATTACTTTACATATGCTTTACTATGTTAGTCCAAATGATTACAAAGATGCATTTTTTAAGAAACATGGTCATAAAAGTATACTCCCCTTAAATGGATTAATATTTTATTAATATTATCTGCAAGTACAGTATTTAAAAATATACTCAATTCTTTTATTTCTGTCTTTGCTTTTAAGCATTCATATAAGAACTAGCTGTAAATGTTGATATGAAATACCAGTGTCACTGTTGTTTTATTGAACAATTGAATAAAAAAACACCCCTTAAATGCATTCCTCTTTACAAATTTCCACGTAAAATGTAATATGTGGATTTGGCTCTGTAACAACAGAGTGCGCTCTGATTCTTGTGCTCTGATTTTTACAAATTATAAAATAGTAGCGGTTTTGATAAGAAACTTTACTTATTTTTGTCTCTTGATTAGTTAACAAACTACAGTAGTCTTTATAAATAAATTAGCAGATGTCTAGACAGCTCAGTAGGCTCATTAGACAACTATTGTTTGGACACAGCATTCTTATACGAAGTATAAAGTCAAATAGCAGCAATAAAAAAAAGAAACACAAGACCAAGTTTATGCATTGTATTTTCTTTAGTACTTACATATAAGGAGGGAAATACAACAGTTGTTTTTTTAGGGAGAATACAGGATGTTGTAACAGTGCTCTGTACATTAAGGGTGTGGCAGCACAAGGCTGACAGTACCGTGCTTCAGCAGGTCGGAGAGTACAGCTCAAATCTACACCACAACACAGCATGTGGTCAAGGCAAAAGCCTAGTAGCAGCTCCTCTTGAGAAAAATGAAAAAGCGCAGAGATCGCAACTGCTGTTTAATATCCATACATACATCAGTTCAAAGTAGAAAACATGAAACCGTCCTGACAGAGATGTCACACTTAGGAAAATAACTTTATGAAACAGAAAAATGCATGAGCTGCTACCAGAAACTTGCTAGTAGTCATATCGAGTCTTACGTACCCCATCAGAAGACTTTAATAATAAAGTGGAAATTATGTTAAGTTTGATCGTCAAGGTATAGTTGAAAATTACATTCAGTTCAGAGCCTCCATAAAGGTCAAGTGTGAGTCAAACAAAACCACTGACCAACATGCCAACTGTCTATCAAAACCTAATACCTCGACATGTTACATCATTTCATCACAAGTCATGACTGAGGGTTTACTCTTTGAGAAAAAGGTGAAGGGGATTACAAATCAGAGGACAAAGGTGAAGAGATGACAGTAATAAGTTCTCTGTGACTTTTATCTGGAGTGCAAAGGACCCCTGACCAAACTAGGGGTGAGTCTTACCTTGTTTTTTTTTGTTTTTTTAAATAATGTTATGATAAAATCTTTAAAACAAAGAAACAAAATATAGGTGTTCCCTCTCGCTTAAAGGAAAATGACTAATAAGACTATTAAAACAAAGTCATGGGTAAATCTTGCATGTTTTAAATACAGCACAGTGGAAAAATAAACATTTAATACAGTGCGTGAATTTAGACGTCCTGAAGAAACTGGGGTGTTTGGGGGGGGATTGGGGGCTGGGGGCAGACTGTAACCCTGAAACTAACCTATGATAGGTCAGCAGCAATACAGTTTTTTTTTGTGCCTCACCACAAAAAAAAGCTTCCAGACCCGTTACCAACTTACACCTTTCTAAACTAGTAAATGTTTAACGTTTCGGGCTTGATCTACTGTGCTACCGCATTTACTTTAACAAAGCTCTAGCGAGCTTAAAAAGAAAAAAACCCCTAAAACTGCAATTTACATTGTGGCAGATGTTACAGATATTTCTTGGTAAATAAACAAAAGTAACCATGGTGCTAAATTGATATCTGGGGCGGATCTACTTCAACACAATAATCAACCCCTCCAGTGTGTTTGCATAGCATTTTATCCTTACCAGAGATCTTAACTATATTACCACCTGGATGGGAATTTACGGTGAGATCAGTAAAGAGACAGAAAAAGATAAAGAGAAAAGAAAGCCTCACTGAAATTCAAGTATCTGGCTGCCGAGTCCCTATATGGCATCTGCCTCCCCTATTCCTCAGGCTAACTGAGTTACCAAGAGTTAAGCTTCAACGGACAGCGTTATGTACTGAACATGGTATGTACACAGGAGGGAGGGTCTGGCACATGCATGTAATGCATGGTAACATGATATGTCCTCTATTATCATTTATGTATGATTAGATAATTCTCACAATACAAACATATACAAAGTAAAAAAGAAACAAAATAGCGCTAATTGTGCCTCCAAGTCTCCATTCATGCAGAGGAATGTTGGAGAAGATATCTAACTCCACAATGTACAAGCTCCTGCTTTTCCCATGCCGACACACTTTTATTTGAGATACAGACTTCGGTAGAGTTGCCCCTGCTTTGGCCCTTACCAATGTGAACAAATGTGGTGTCAGCACAGAACGAGATTGTGACGATTGAGAACCATTTAATAAGGCATTAGACTTAACCAAGACAGTGAGAGAAGCAGAGGTGGCATCCAGATTAAGAATGAGTTTGAAATACCAAAGACAGACGAAAAGCTAATTCAGCAACCAAGGCATGTGTTGAACCAAGATAACTCTGAAAAGAGGAGCAGTGGGATGAAACCATTCAACATTTCCAACACTGACAGAAAGAATCCATGGCACGTTCTCACGAACGTCCCTGACAGTGTCTGTGTCAGGTTTATCAACAGTGGCATGAAAATGATCCATCTCAAACACAAATCTGGGACAAAAGTAGAATCTGCACTTCAAAGGCCTCTTTGTTGGAGAAGAATCTGTTGAATTAAAAAAAGAGAAGAAGAAGAATGGACACAGTGCCAAGACTCCAGGCATTCCTCTGAGAAAGATCCTATCCACAGTAGGGTGACCCAAGCATGATTGAGTACTTCAGGAATTCATTTTGATATCAGTCTTCACAACTGAAATTCTATGTTTCCCTTAAAGATTGTACACTCTCCCTTCTACTGAGCAGCAATCAAACACACCGCTAAAGCCTTTTTTGCTAGAATCCTTTAGACTCGTCTTTGGCTTCCCTGGCAGCGTCATGAATATTATTTAGTTTGTACAAGTGTTAATGTGTAAGGGAAACAGCACTGTGCAGAAAACCCCAACAAAACTGGACACTAGGCCTTGGTTGTTTTTCATGTGAAAGGTACCTCCTCTAGAGTGAAAATTAAGAGAGAAAAATAGAAAGGAACGTCTTAAGAAAGGACATAGCCCGGTCAGGCTATTTCCTTTATCCTGCGCATGTAGTCATGCAGTTCCTCTGGGTCCTGAAAGCCCATGTCTTGGCATACCCACTGAATGTCCTCTTCGTTGGCAATGGGGATGGAGTTGTAGGGTAAATCCTCTGTAGGAAGGGTGAAGGTGGTAAACTTGACACGCTTGCGTTTGGATGTTGGTGAACTGGCATCCTCTCCGTGGTCTTTGGTGGAACCTCCGGAGCTGCCGTCTCCTCTGCCGTGGACTTGGCTTTGTACGCTAGTCTGGGAGCTGCCGCTGCTGTGGTGGTCGCCGTGACAACAAGTCTGTACCCCCTCCAAGGTGTTGCTGGGGCTCTCTACTGTCTGAGGTGAGAGATCGCTCTGGGTGCGCAGGGGTTCCCCGTTACCCAAAAACACCCAGTGGTGGGAATGGTCCATGTTGGCCTGACCTTCAGGAGGGATGCGCTTATGGCGATACTTCAACACAAACACAATACAGTTTATAAGAAAGACCAGTATGGCTAGACAAAACACTCCGAGGAGAGCATACATGCCGATCTCCAGGTCGGTCATGCTGCGGGGACTGGGCACAAATTCATCGTCCTCCTCGTCTTCTTCGGTTGGTTCCTCTGGATTGCTTATTGTGGGAAAGTTGGTATAATCGATGGGCACACTTGCGGGCTGCTCATTAGATGGCTCATACCCTCCACCACCTCCGATGGAATCGATAGCGGGCCTTCTTGTGTTGGCGGCCATTCTAGTGTCTATATCAGTCTCTGTATCCACTTCCTCCTCAGAGTCTTCATCTTGTCCAAAACGGACTTTGATGAACACAGGAGAAGCAGCAATGACACTCTTGCGTTTAGTCTTCTGGCATGTTTCGCTGATGGTCATCTCCACGTGCACTACCTCTCCTGTGCCCTCACCTTCGGCCATGATGACTGGCCACCGCTGTTGAGGTTGTTGAGCAACTGTAACCACCTTATCGTCTGCAGTGGTGGCATTAAGGTTGTAGTCTTTTGGGTCATACATACTCAGGGGGGCAGCGGTATTGTCGCTGTAGTAAACCCAGATGGACAGACTGGCCTCCTACAAACACAAAATGAAAAAAATTGTGAGCATTAATACAACCCTTACTTTGGTGAAGCATTTCATCCAGTTAAAACTAAAAAGCCAACTAAAAAGGATCTAGTTGGCAAATCACACATCACTCCAGACCGTTTGCATGAGGAATTACAGCTTCTAAGTTTCTTGCACAGACTTAACATTTTACTTCATAAGTTTTTACCACATTGTTAAGAGCCAAGGCTAACAATTTTGTGTTCTTTGATGTGCTTTTTTATTCTCAAAAATGGGTAGCCACTAAGGGTAAAATATTTGGGGATTTGTTTCATAAATTGTTTTAAGGTTTTTCGATTTTTAATCAAGATTTATCATTTTATCACTTTTTTTATGCATAAATATATATATATATATATATATATATTGCCCCTGCTGAAAAAAAACAAGCATATGCTGGTTAGCTATATTTGAAGCTGGGATGCTGGTTTAAGCTGGTAAATGCTGGTCCTTTGACAGCACGTGACCAGTATAAAGCAGCAACGAACCAGCTTAAACCAGCAAAGGTACAGCTTAAACCAGGATCACATCTTCAAAATTTAACTAACCAGCATATGCTGTTTTTTTTTAGTAGGGTCATACTTTGTGTATACTATGGTGTGGCAGTACACATTTAACAAGTTTATCAGTGATGCTCAGGATCAGCAAATCATTCGGCATCTTCCTATAAGTCATGTATTTTTAACCTGTTTATGTGGCAAGTAAAATTTGATGTACTCTAATATTGTTTGTTCTGACAACAATATGGTATTATTTGTATTATCTACAAAACATTTTTTTGACATTTGTGAATCGATGGAAATCTCTAGAAAACTGAACCGTGAATCATATGTGAACTGATTTCCCCCCACCTATAGTGTAAAATAGGCTCAGAGACAGAGTGGGAATCCATATGCGGAAGTTTAGAGACAAGTTATATTCAGGCAGTAGGTCAGTAACAGGTAAGCAATCCGATTTGTCGTCATACACAGGGGAGATTGAATGGGCACAAACGATAGGGCAGGCAATGGTTTGAAATAACAACATAAACATCAGTCCAATGAGGTTTACTAGAACAAAAGGAGAATCCAGGAAATTGGTAGTCAGAATCAGGCAGAGTTGTAAACAGAATGGCAAAGGAGAAACACTTGGTAAGGCAGGTAAACTGGCAATACTTCGCAATTGGTCTGAGTCTGAACTCTGGCTTTATGCAGGGCAAACAGGAAATTAATGCAGAAGGAGTGGAGCAGAGTCAGTACTCCCTCTACTGGCTTGGCATTACATCTAGTAGAATCCTTAATGAGCTAGCATTAGCATAGCACACAGTTTCAAACATGTTAAACAACTTTTGTTAATTTATTTTAAGGACCCATTCTCACTGTTAACAAGTTGCTTATTAGAAGCATATTTCTAGCACATTAGCTGTAAAGAATACATTATTGCCTTATTCTACATGACCATATTTTAGATCACTTAATCCAACTCCATACCTAACTTAACCTCTACCTCACTGTTAATAGACAGCAAATTAGAAGTTTGTTCAGGGAAAAATAATGAATGTGTTCCCTATTCTAATGTATTACCCACTTATCACTTCACAACAAAGAGATCATCAATACAATAAGTGTTGCCATCTTTATCTCCTAACTTCAAAATACAACGTTGAAAATACGTTGGTTTACTGGTCTATACAAGATAACTGTCTTTAACAGGCAACATGCAGCTAATATCAGAAGGGCTTACATGCTTTGACCGAAAGAAACACAGGCTGAGGGGAAATAGAACTGGTGCAACGTTTGTGTTCTTGTCACCTCGTAACACGCCTAAGCTTGACAGTTGCCTTCCTGCTTTGCTCTCTGCTAAAGGAACAGCACAACAACCTACACCAGTTGGCAGGCAGACAAAATGAAACCACTCTGCCAGAGTGCTTTTAGTCAGAAATGAAGTGTTACTTTGCTTTTATATTCAGGAAGAGAAGTATTTATCTGCCTCCAGTCAGCAATGGTCTGTTGTGAGGCCGTAAAAAAAACTCTTCTGTCGCATCACTAACTTCAAGGTTGTTCTGACATTCGGGCTCAGGCTCTGTCAACGCTGCTTGTCAAGATGAAGAGAGTCTTTGATATGCATGATCTGAATAATACATTGAAGACGACATGTTGTCCTCATGGACCTTTGGAGATTACTCTAGTCACTAAATAAAATGGCATCAATCACTAATGGCCCTTAATTTTCGACACTTTAGTCTTTGGGAGATGCCACTTTAACTTTTACATGGATATGTCATTAAATTTCTAACTGTTAAAAGTGAGATCTTTCATAAAGGTAATTTTGGATTCACTGTATGTAACAAACTACAGAAGTGAAATGTTTAAGCATCCAAGACACTTGGAACTTTGAAACAGAATAATCGCTTACACCCTCATACAGCAAAATCAATTATTTAAGGCTGCCAGTGAGACTAAGAAAAGGAGCACCTAAAATCTAAAGAAAAGACCCAGACAATCAGTAACACTTTATGTAAGAAATTTCGATTTGTTAAGATTAATGCAATCATGAACAGAATTCACAGCATTTATTAATAACTACTGGCGAGTATTCATCTAAATGAGCATGGCGAGACTTTAGAATAGGGAATACTAATTATCATTATTAGTTACTAAGGTTGTTGTTAAGTTTAGGTATTTGGTAGGATTAGGGCTGTCGAATAATGCATTAATATGGGCTTAATTAATACTAATAAATGGCTAATATTCTAGTAATATGCATGCTAATAATCAAGTAGTAAAGAGACCCTAACATAAAGTATTACAATTAACATAATTCAAATATGATATCAACATACTTGATGTAGCATTTGAGCTCATTAAGTGAAACATATATGAATAATTACTATTAATCCTGATTAATTGCAATTATTTATATCAGCTGCCAGTAGTAATTGTAGCAGAATTACCATCAACTAGTCTGTTCATTCAGCTAACATTCATGTAAGTTAATATTAATTCTAAGAAAGGATATTTTCACTATTTAACTAATACTAAACAGAGGTATTAGTTATAGAACCTGTTATGAACTGATGGTTTTACAGGTGGTCAACTGAGTAAAGCTTTTAAACCATTAAACCATCAGTTATCCATCAGTTCATAACAGGTTCTATAACAAATACTAAACCTTTAGTTTTGTTTAGTTATATATACGATACTTGCATTGCATCGGACCCTCGCCAATGAGGCAGTCTCAAAGTACTGATGGCTACAAGGTTTTGGATTGGCAATCATGTCCTCCTGGTTTGAACAGTGATGAATTCCAAAGATGTCCTGACTCTGGTGATTGGTAGATGAAACGAGAGCTGATCTGTCGCGATCCATGGATCTTGAGTTACATGGAAAGTCAAGGCCTCAGCCTGGTGTAAAACTTAGGGGTTGCTGTGGAGTTAAATCCTCATCTTAGTGTCTCACAAAATTGCAGACTGCGTTGCATCTAGGCCCACCCGATGTGTTTGCATCGGGCCCAGGGGCTTAGCAAGGAGATGAGAGAGATGGTGGGGGTCCAGCATCCAGAAGAAGCAAAAAGCGAGGTGGGTCACCTTCGTGGGGCCTTTTATAACATGTTGAGGTCACACCTCTTGTGGGTCAAAGAACCAATAGTGTGTTGATCATTTGGAGGGAACTTTTATGGCTATTTGTTTCTAGGCATGGTAATTTGCCTATTTTTAGCTGTTATTATTTGTTAAACGTAACAAATAGTTTGCGCCTGATTGGTTCAAATGCTACACTGACATTAGCAGCTAATATTATAAGATGGCACTTTCATTTGGGACCAATTCCCATAATAACTAGTTGCTTATTAGCATTCACATCACTAGCATATTATTATTAGTACTTAGTAAACACACATTAACATCTTATTCTGCACAAACATATTCTACGCCCCTTAATCTTACCTAATACCTAAACGTAACTACCTTACCAATTATTAATAAGCAGTAATTAAGAGTTTATTAAGGCAAAGTTGTAGTTAATTGTTAGTTAATAATGAGAACTGGCCTTCAAGCAAAAGTGTGACCTAATATTTCTGTTAATTAAACCCATAAAAATTGCAACTTTTTTAATCTAGGTTCATTTTAGCCTAAACTCGAACTTGACAATATATATGAATCTAGAAATTAAAAATTAATTTTTGGAATTACGTATTGCTTATTGGCATGTATATTGACTGTTTATAAGTACCTATAAAGCACATCCCTGTTCCTGTATCGAAAATGAACGACTGAGACAAAAGCAGTAAGAATTGGTCCCTAAACTAAAGTTCTTCTAAACTTTTAACTAACTTTTAGAGCCATACTGTTGAACAAAGACTAATAAATGCTATTGTTGTTCTTAAATATGTTAATGATAAAGAATGAATTAACTAACACCATCAAACTGAACTGTAAAGTGTTACCAGGAAATCTAAAGCAACTGCAGGCAGAAATAGTCACAATGTTACGGTTATTTTGTGACTGCAGAGGTGAAGTAGGTAAGTGCACTGAAGGATTGAAATGATGGAAAGGCTGCAGTGGAGGAGGAGGGGGAGGAGGAGGGTCATCAGTGATGTTTATAGCACAGTCTCCACAAGCACTTAGGCTGATACATTACGCTAATTAAAACCAAAGGTGGTGAAGCAAAGAGCGGGGGAGAACCGCTGGATTTTAATGCATGAATTAAAAGCAGCCACCCTCGTCTGATGTTGGATGTTGGTCACAGGCTAAGTACAGAGCAAGAAAAAGGGCCCCAAGCTCTCGCGGCAGGGCTCCGTGACCTGCCCAAGACATTGTATAAATTAGCATGGCAGCATACTAAAACCTTGCTGGAAAATGCGAGCGAATGTGCTCCAATTAATGCTTTGAAAAGATTATACAGCAACTGCACAAAGCTCCCCTTATGACACTCCAGAACGGCACAGAACAAGTGGCAGTGGCTTCTTATTAAGCAAGATGCCTGCTCATTTGGTGTGCTGATATTAAAGGACATTTGAATATGCCTGAATGCCAAACAAGGCTTTATTAAAGCAGTGAAGGCCAGCTGGAAGACTGAACTAAGGCTAATTTGCCGATGGTGTGTAACCTTCATGGAGACTCGAATCATCAATATGAGGCTAAGTTCAGCCAGACTTTAACTTTTCATGAGCAGAATGATCCTGAGCAACAAGGAGGAATTTCACATAAATGTCACTTGCATAATTAGAGGAAAGGTTCAAAGGTTAGAGCTTTTCTCTGAACTCAGCTGCTCACTATGATGATGAATGATACTGTCATACTGAGACAATCATGAGAAGATACAAGTTTGTTTGTTGCGTAACCTATAAATTAATTTCTTCGATGTGTTTTCCAAGCCAAACAAGTGTGAACATTTCTGTGGTTTCAAATCAGGACATTTATTGAAAATGATGATATTATATAAATTCAATAATAATAATTATATTATAGTAATAATTATGATCAATATGGTTTTACATGGTTTATAGATGGTTCATGTGGGTTTTGGTGTTCATTGGCTGGTCTGCTTGGAAATGGGGCCAGGGTCAGCTGGTCTTTAGACCAGTGTCATGTCAGTATCAGAACTATTTATAGTTGTTATTTACGTTTTTTAATTCAATTTTAATTTTTAAATATTAATTATTTAGTTTTGCACTGTCGTTCGGTCTTGTTTCATTCGTGTTTGTGCTCCTAGTTGCTCTGTTGTGGATTTATCGACCCCTGCTCTCGTTTGGATTACCGCCTTTGCTTCTCCCCTTGGACTCTGTATACTGTTTGTTTCGACCCACGCACGGACACTGATCACTCTATTACTTAGCCTTCTCTATTCTTGTCTGCCTGTGATTGTGACCATTGCCTGCCCAACTCTGATTAATAAACAATCTGCAATTGAATCCGCTCAGCTTCTCGCCTCGTCTCTCAGCCATTGTGACAATTTTAGTTATTTCAATTAGTCAAAAAATACTTCTAAAAATAATTCATTTACTTATTTTGATTTTTTATGGTTTAGTTTTCATTTTAGATAATGATATTAAACCTGCCTTGCACCAGAAACAAACCACAATAATAAGTTTGCTTAAGAACCTTAAAAGGAACAGTTTTTTAAATTATACACTCAACAAAAATATAAACGCAACACCTTTTGTTTCTGCTCTGGTTTTTCATGAGATGGACTTAAAGATATAAAATTCATTCCAGATACACAATATTACCATTTCTCTAAAACATTGTTCACAAATCAGTCTAAATGTGTGATAGTGAGCACTTCTGCTTTGCTTATCCATCCTACCTCACAGGTGTGCCACATCAAGATGCTGATCTGACATCATGAGTAGCGCACAGGTGTACCTTATACTGCCCACAATAAAAGGCCACCCTGGAATGTGCAGTTTTTGGCTTTATTGGGGGTCTGGGGACTGTGACCACCATTTGCCTCATGCAGTGCAACACATCTTCTTCGCATAGAGTTTACTAGATTGTCAATTGTGGCCTGTGGAATGTTGGTCCACTCCTCTTCAATGGCTGTTTGAAGTTGTTGGATATTAGTGGGGAACTGGTACACGCTGTCATATACGCCGGTCAAGCACATCCCAAACATGCTCATGACATGTCCGGTGAGTATGCTGGCCATGCAAGAACTGGGACATTTTCAGCTTCCAAGAACTGTGTACAGATCCTTG
>JAUYWG010000038.1:18340536-18361634 GCA_034779775.1 Enteromius afrohamiltoni
AAATAAAGCAAGGCAGCATGTCATTTATTGTAGAAGATATGAAAAACAATGAAGCAATCAACTATACCTGCTTAAGAGCTGAGAGTGTCTGCAGGCCAGTTGCCTTGGCAACCATGGTATGGCTGTTGCCAGGGCTTGGTTGAAGATTAAGTGCCAGTCCCGAGATGGCATGAACACGTAGCTCCACTATGGACACTTTATCATCTACCACAGAGAACTGGGTTTCACCCAGAACCGCCTCCACTGCCAGAGGAGATTCAACCTGAAACGAACAAAACATGATGCATTTTACAGTATGAAAGACAGCCTAAATGCAATAAAGCATAGGGAGGAGTAAAGACACAAAGGGAAACATTTAGTGGATAATCCCACATTTTCAAGACACAGTCCACTGAGTAAAGGAAGAATGGGAAAATACACCTTTTCTCCAGAGGACGGCCAGCACTCTGCCTCCACATAAATCCTCTATCTGACACTTTAAACCCATTATGTCACAGTTTCTTCACCTCCCACCACTGTTAAAGGTCACCAGGGACTTACCAAGTGAAGAGTCAAGTGAGGCGGCACGACTAGAAGGTTCAGATATTCTCATTTTTTTCCCTGTGTGTCTTTGCTGAACCATGGGACCCTGGCAATCCCAGGAGCCACAAAGAGCCAAGTTAGATAAAATGAGCTGCAATATAGGGATGGTTTTTCACTTTTAATAATTCAGAAAGATTAACCTGAACTCGCATTTTGCAAGACAAGAACAAGTCAGCCTACGACGAGTGTTTATTGCCTGAAGTACAGAAATAATCAGAGGTAGAAGAACATAAAGCTTGGATGAATTTTAAAACAGACTGAACCACTGCCAGCAGCCAACTCTTTAGTCTCTCCATGACAAACAGAAGTTTTAAGAATTATGACTAGTAAAGAACACTAAGAAGATGTTGACAGAAACTGTTCTTTTTGCTTTGACATCACCCATAAATGTCAAAATTCAACTTCATTACTTTTCTTTTCAATTACAACTATTCCAAAAAAAGAACAAAAATATTGCCGTCATATAATTGGCTAAATCACAGCGGAACTGGTTACACTTAACCACACAGGAGGGAGCAAAGCTAATTTTTCTCTTCATAATTAAGCCCAATAAAGTCCATAATGACTTTTAATGGTGTTCAAAAATCTCCAAGCTCTGCAGCAAACATTTTCATCCAACCTGCTATTACTTGCCTGTTCAGAATTACCCATCTCCAGCTAAAAGCCCTCAATGCTTATGTAGGTTTATGAACTAGCCATGCTGTTGATTATACTTCGCATGTGAAGTGGCAATTCACAGCCATCTTTTGGCATAAAAATCCCATTCAACCATTTTCCAGTTCTCTCCCGCTGAAGCACACGGTGCTGCCTTGGCGTTCGTTGGGCGCCAGGGAGCTGAACCCAGGCCTCTTCTGATCCAGCCTAGACTTGCGACCCATATGTCCCAGATGCACATTGTTTGGTTCCCAATGCACTAATGTTTTGGAGCAGTCTGTTACAGTTCATTGACCATCCAGTCCTATAAAATCCCATCTCCCTTCCTCTGACTGGAAAGGGGATGTAGACCAGGGGGAAAACCAGATGAATGTATAATTGAACTGAACTGTTTTGTTCTTGCATTTTTGATTTCCTGCGCTCAAGGCGAGGGAATTTATTCAGAGATAAAAACACATTTGAAGGAGAGAAAAGGAGTAACAGAAAGAAAAAGGGGACCTAAAAACAAATTCTTTCCAGAATGGCTTATTTGTTTGGTATCCAGGCGGTTGCAATTAGTTTTATTATACTTGCTGATACACCAGCTTTTGATGTTTGCATTATAACCAGAGCTCTAGATGATTGAATAGAGTGCGTTCAAAGGCTAAAAAGGGTCTGCCTATTCCCCCAAAACCTAATTACTGTACTTGGTAGACCTGGAAAGCCAATTAAATCATAGGAAATACGAACACGGGTTCACAGGACAATACAGCTCAGTCAATGCGAAGAATGGGTTAAGAATAACTTCTGCTGTTCATAAGGTCCTCAAATCAATGTGTCGTGAGAGGCAATCAAAGCTTAAAGCTTGTGCGTCTTTGTGCTTAGGTCATAGTGACTGGTGGAGGATGAACACTGTGGCAGATAATGATCAAAGACCCACCAAATAAGCTTAAAAAGCCCTGTTGCATTATAAACAACATTATTCATACCTTTCTCTTTGCCTTTGCTTTTTCTGTGTGCTAAGTTCCGTTTATTTTCAGCTCACATTCAGTGAAAACATTCCAATTCAACATTGGCCATTAATTATTAATGGCCTTTGCAGTTTCCGCTAGTTTAATTACCAAACTTTTTCTTTTATGCTCAAATTTGTTTATGGAGAAAAACAGACAATTTCTGAAAGCAAACAACAGACAATGCTTTTGGAGAGGTGCGATCAAGCTGTCAGGAACAATCAAAACTCCCTCTGCTTGGACACAATAAATTGATTGTGTGGTGATTCAAAGCAGAGAAAACTTTCAAGAATGATTCCCCCAATTTAACACCATTGAAGTTTTATACCACACAGATAATTCTCTTTCCAAACATCCCAGTTTCTGAATAGCCTACTGGGACTAAATATGCATATGAATAGCTTTCCAAAGAGGCATTAAAGGATAAAGACAGGCAGCAGAGCTAAATTTATAAATTTAAATGTAAGAGTTCGAAATAGACACCCTTATGGATTTTATTCATAAATTAAATTCATATTATTAGGAATCTGTCTGTTTAAAAGCAATTTGCTAATTATGTTGACTCTGGACTATGAGCAATTGTTGACCCAAAATTAAAGGGAAAGGAAGACATGAACAGAAATTCAGTCAGTTATAAACCCATGATTAGTTCCAGCATGGCCATTCAAAACAAAAGAAACAACAAAGCAAAACAAAAAGAAACAAATCAAAACAAAAACAAGTAAACAAACACAAATGAATAAAGCAAAAAACAAACAGAATGATAAATAAACAGGACAAGTCCCCCTGCCAGTAAACAAAGTATAGCACCAGAGAAGGCAGTGAAAGTAAACTTTGCACTTGGATATATGTGACAGTAAAAAAGATTGAATAATTATCCCTAAAACACTTTGCATTACATTTTGACAGGTATAAAACCATGAGTAAGGACCAGTGTCCTGTAATATTGGATAAAGAGAATGTAATTTAGCAAAATTTAATTGTAGGTTATTTAGTTGCATCGGTATATGGCATTGAGAGCTCACCAAAACAAATTTTTCATCTATACACCTATTGCCCCATTAATCCATCAGTCTTTTTTTTATTTATATGATCTGTTCTTATTTGTATTCTACCTTCAGAGTAGATGTTCCAAGCTCGTTGGCCACAAGAACCGTCCTGTCCACCAGCTCAGCCACCCTGGCATCCACCACCTTCAGAGAATCTTGAACAAGTTCGGTCACATCCACTTGCCAGTCAGGACCCAACATAGTGATCATCTGGTTTGTGCCTTCACTAGAGGTTGTGTGGAACTGGGTCAGAACCTTAACCTGGGCTCGCTGATACTGCAGTGTACATCCTCTGCTCACTTTACGGTCATCTTCATCATCATCGTCGCTGTCTCTGGCCGTTCTGAGGAGATGAGTGAGAGGTCATTATGAGTTCCTATAAATTCACTTTAGAATTTATGTTCAGTTAACTTCCATTCATAAGAACGATATTGTGGAAGAACAGCCACACCATGCATGTGATAAGAATTTTGTCTTTTACTGTTTATTATGTTTGCTTTCAACTTTAAATGGCAACTTACACAGTGAAATGAGTCTAGACTAATAGATATGAACATTTTTAGGAAAAACAGAAATAATCCTACGTGAAACCACTGTTTTTGTAAGTAAATGTATAATAGAGAATTCTACATTCAGTTTAGAAGGCGACTTGCACATTTGTAAAAAAAATAAAAATAAATAAAAGTTCTGTAGGATACTTCATTATAATTTTTGTAAATGATTAGGTAGCTGAAAAGAAAAGTTCTTTCTGAGGTGAAGCAATTTATTACATTTTAATGAAAGGTGGTTAGAAAAAAAAAAAAATCTTTGGAGCGACTTTGAGGTGACTACAAAAATCATCCATCTTGTACCCAATATGCTGATCCACCTAGCCCTATCTCACAGCAATTCATATTTCTTAATGAGGGGGCTAATTCGCGCAAATTCATACAACCTCACGTACGTATTTTACAAGTTGCCAATTTGTATGCATTTGTAGAAATGACTTACACCTAACCAAGCCTAAACCTACAAAACAAAACAAAACAACACACAAAGCAAAGTAAAACAATAAAGCACATTAAAAAAGGCTTTAAGTTACGTTTTTATGAATTTCTATGAGTGTTGTATTGTTGTTTTGGTTGATTTGCTATAGATCTATAGCAAGTTATTTATCCAACAATCTCAGAAATAAAGAAAAAAAAAAAACTCACTGGGGTGGTACCTTTTCAAAAGTACCTAAAGTGTCCATTTTGGTACCTTAAAGGTAAATATTAGTACTTAATGTGTACATATTTAGGTACAAAAGTGTACCTTTTCAAAAGGTACTGCCCCAGTGACAACTTTTGTACCTTTATTTCTGAGAGTCAATGGTGTCCAAATAATGCACAAGACATTTATTCAGACACGCTGCACAGATAAGATGATGCTATAAAGTGTACTTTAGCAGCTTCTAAGACTGAAAATGTCTTTAGCACAGATTTAAAAAAAAAACAATTGCATGCAAACAACATTCCATTTTTAGTGACCCCCCCCCCCAGAAAGTTTAAAAAAAACCTGCATCAGAAAGTGCATCATCTGGAGACCTGTTTCAAGGAGGTTTTGCATCAGTGACTCTTGCATGCCTCACACATACCATCACATTCAATCTATCTCATTTGCTCCCTCAGCAGCATGACACCATGTGAAGTAAGTGAGCGCTGGGTGGATCTTCAAAGCTGAATGCCATTTCACCCATTCTACACAGACAACTAATTAATCAGATAACTTGAGTTGTAGAGACAGCTGTCTGCTTCTGACTGACAAAGCATGTCCTCCCCATCGATTAGCCTAAATTGAGCTGAATGTAAAGCATTGCATTATCATGTAAGAAGACACACTGCTACTTCTCAGCTTCAATAAAAGATTGACAGGCACACAAATGTAAAAGGAGAAGACTCGTAAAGGTAGAAAGCAATTGTTGATCAGCACTTTGCTCTCTTCTGAGTAACACACAAGCTCCTGTTGCCATGGAGGTGAAAAACAAGAGGCTCTTGCATCACTTGAAGAGGGCTAAACCTGGCAGATAGGAGCACTCTGTGTTCTTGAGGACAGTTGCACTCTCTTGTCTCCTCATATGAGTTAATATGAGTTTCAGAGCAGAGGAACACACCTCAAATGTGGATCTTTGCTTGAACTCATTAGGATGTTTGGAGAACTGGAGATTTCATGCATGGAAACCCACTCATCCAATAAAAATCAGTGTCCAGTTTTGCAGACACATCATTGTTTCACCAGTTTAGTGAGCTATATCGATCAATGTGTAGAAGGCCAATGCAAGAAACCTGCCCACTGACACGTCTCAACATTGGGCAATGTAGTGGAATGAAATGGACAGAGCAGAGGAGGAAAGAAATATGAATAAGAGATTGTTCTAACAGGCAGTGCATTCAGCTATGTATTTGAATCTGGTTACTTGTTTGTCATAATCTAATGTATGAAAATAAGTTTCAGTTTGAATGGTTAAATCAGATAAAGAAAAAAAAAAGTTGGGATGGAATGTAAGTAATGTCAAGACACACAACAGAGACCAACCGCTGTGTCTGAATTTGCTCCTTTCTGCTTACATGCTTACATGTGAAATTCACTATGAATAAGTAAACAAATGACTGGTTTTATACAAAGAACATGCATGAATGTGTAAACAGTACAGAAATGCCTTTGAAGCTTGTGTTGTCTCACGCAGTTTGCTTTCTTTTCTCTTTTCCCCATAGATACACCAGTAAGGCTTCAATGGCCTTTGTCCATACAATCAAGAATTTTTTTATTTAACTCATAATATACTGGATATTACTTAGTGCTCTCATTAAAGTTGCCATTATATCTGACCTTGCTTATTTTATAAATAGTAACTTTTCTTTTGTTGTAGAGAAACCTATACTTTTATTCAGCAATTTATTACGTGACTGTAAATCATTATGTCACAAAAGATTCAAGGGTCTTTGAAAACCTAAAAACATTTAAAAAATCTAAAGAATGTTAGGTAGGTATAGGTGTAGGATAAGGGGATAAAAATACCAATGCCAATTTGTGTGAATTTTACGGAGTGACTAATTTTTATGAGGGTTTTAGACAGACTGATTCTTCAAACTGTTTTATGAATCATTTAGAAATTAAATGTATTTTTGGAGAAAACTAAAGTGTTTTTTGACCTTGCATACATGAATAGGTTACTTCCGTAACCCAGGTTCCCTGAGACATGGAACGAGTACTGCGTCTGCTAAGACGCTATGGGAAAAACTCCTTTTTTCCCCCCTAACTCAAGCCTATTCAATCACGCAGTGATAACTGCACTGCCATTGGTCGCTGCAGTGGTTTTAGATTCAACCAATTGGCGAGGCACCGTCTACAGCAAGTCAATGGCCGCAAATCACGCCATGGTGGGGATGCATCCCGCATATACTTAAGAGTAGGGAGCGCCAGCCACCTTCAGGTTAATTAGATTGAAGTGACGGCCTCTCATAGCACAGCATGAACTGCAGTACTCGTTCCATGTCTTAGGGAACCTGGGTTACGGAAGTAACCTATTTGTTCTCTTTCGACATTTCAATCGTATTGCGTCTGCTAAGAACACAGTACAATCCCGCCATAGTACAAAGATGAAACAGGGAAGCCTGACAGTGGACCTAGTGGGAACCCGAGGACTCACACGTCATAAGCATGCCTCGTCCAATCACTTAAAGGGAAATATGCCCTTACTTACAGCGGTTTGTGGCGAGTTTATAATATGTATAAGTGATATAGATATAATCATATCCCAAGTCCCCTGCTTAAGCGCAAAGTGGTCAATACAGCGAAAAACTGTATGTATGATTTTTTTACATTCATAAACTAGATCAGACTGGGCTAACTTAGAACGTGTAAACTGTGTTTTGTGAACTGGGCTGTGACTGGGGTGAAAACGGCAGTCAGAAGCCTACAGTGAGAAAAAACTAGTTGAGTTATTTAGTTGAACTCACTTATAAGGGGAGACCAGTTTTAGAGTATTAAGTGCCCTATCGAAGCGCTGCCGAAGGCAATGAATAAAACCTTGCAATTGAAAGCGAGTTTGCGGCTGGGGTAAAGCAGCCCGGACAGCGAGTGCCAATCAGACAAAAAGGCTAAAGCCTGTAGGATTTCATAAGAAGTGGAGGCTGAATCAGCCTAATTACGCGAGGTGACGATAAAAATGGCCAGGCTCAGCGATTTTTAAGAGGGTCTATGCAGAGAGAATCCTAGCATGTAATGCAGGGATGTCCAGGTTATAAAACCGGCTACCTCACAAATCTCTGCTAGGTAGATACCACTCGCGCAGGCCCACATCGAGGCAGTGGATCTAGTGGAATGACATTTAACTCCCAGGGGACATTCTAGACCCGTAGAAGAGTAAGCCAATAAAATAGCGCCTACAACTCATTTTGCGAGTCTTTGCTTCGAGACCATTAGCCCTTTGGAGTGGACACCAAAGCAGATAAACAGCTGATCAGATCGTCTGAAGTCAGCTGTGACATATCACTCGAATCAGATGGATCCATAAGCAGGCTTTATTCGTAGTCAACAGGCGGAAGTCAGAGAAACAGGCTAACAACAGTTTACAGGGCAATCCAAAGTTCATAGTGAATAATCCAGGCGGAAGGTCGGGGCAGGCGGCGAGAATCAAAGTCCAAAAACAC
The DNA here is from genome assembly GCA_034779775.1 of Enteromius afrohamiltoni. Lineage (NCBI taxonomy): Eukaryota > Metazoa > Chordata > Actinopteri > Cypriniformes > Cyprinidae > Enteromius > Enteromius afrohamiltoni. The sequence goes on from JAUYWG010000038.1 coordinate 18,348,481, forward strand.
AAAGCAAAAGTAAACACAGGTAAACACACGGAAAAAACGCTTGGGATTGACTGACTAGGCAAATCAAAACTTTGCGTTGCATAAGCGTCCAAAGGCCGCTTATAAAGGCCCCGAAATGGCGGGGAATCGGCAGTGGAAGTCCTCTGGTACGTGGGGCAAAACGGTCCGGGTAGGAACTCAAAATTCGGGCGAAGGTTCCCGCTGCTGTCCGCCGGAGAGAGCCACAGAGGCACGGCCATTGACATCAGCTGAGCGCTCGGTGTAAATTCTCAATGCCCTAACTGGGCAGAGGGGGTTGAAGTCTTGGCCCTCAGAAGGCGGCAATACCGCGAGAGAAACCACCTGATCTTAAGAGGTGTGGTAAGCACCTTCGGTACATAGCTGTGCCTTGGTTTCAGGATGACTTTAGAGTCATTCTGCCCGAACTTGTAGGTCACCCACTCGCTTAACAGATGCCAGTGCTAGGAGCAGTGCAGTCTTAAGCATCAGTGTTTTCACTGTACCCGTCTGGAGGGGCTCAAAAGGTGGATTTTTAAGTGCATTCGGCAGGTCCCACGTGGGGACAGTGAGAGGACGGAGGGGCTGAACGGGGGGAACTGAATAAGAAAAGCATCCTTGTTCACAGTCTGTCCTGCTATAAGTTGTGGTGGGCTGCCATAGCCGCCACATAAGCCTTAAGTGTAGCAGGTGTTAGATTTTCTGTCATTGGTTGATTTAATGGCTCACCATATGTATTAGATTTCTCTAATACATAGAATAAGTAAGCTTGATCCGAGTTTAGGGAAAAGGAGTTTATTCAAGAAAGTCGTAGTAGTGTAGCATAGCCGTCTCCTGAGAGTTTAACCCAAAGTGAGGTTTGTGTGACCAGTTCCTATACCCTGACATCAAAGGGCAATCAAACAAAGATGCTATCAGGACACAGTAGGCATTGTTTCATTGTATGGACATTTGAATAGTGAGGTGCAATTACAATGTAACAACATCAGATGTTGATTTCATCTAGGGAACGCACAATCTTTCACAGGTAATCTAGCAGGTGCTGTAGAAATCACAATATCAGTGATATGTCACATATAGGAGGGTTTTCATTGCGCTCTGCGCACCATCTAGAAAACACAGACCATTTCATAGCATAAACGCGTCTTGTAGATGGGGCTCTTGCTTGTGAAATAGTGTTTAGTACACACTCTGGGAGGCAGACAGGCTTCCGTCGAGCGGCCACACATAGAGAGCCCACAGCTCGGGCTGCGGGTGCCAGATCATGCCCTGAGCCTCAGATAGCAGGTCACGTCTCAGGGGGAATTGGCCACGGAGCTGTCAGCATTGCAGCTGGTTCCTTCAAAGGGCTTCACACGGCTGATGACGTGTGGTATCAGCGGAGTCATGGGAAAGGCACAGAGAGGAAGTCTCGGCCAATTTTGGGCTAGAGCATCCATTTCCCTTGTGAAATATGCTGGGCAGCAAGTATTGAGGCAAAAAGGTCTATCTCTGCTCTGCCGAACGCAAGCCAGATTAACTGGGTCATTCGGGGGTGAAGCGTCCAGTCTTCTGAACTGACCTGTCCTCTTGAAAGCATATCTGCGCCCTGGTTGAGAACGCCCGGTATGTGAGTCCCTCTTATCGACCATAGGCCGGAGACCGGAGAGCTCTTGTGCAGCACACCCCAACCTGTCTTTGAGGCGTCCGCCACAAGCACTTTCCTCCTGTTCACCACATAGAGAGGGATTCCTTTTTGCAGCCACTGAAAGTTTCTCCATAGACACAGTGCTGAGACACAGGCTGTGTCTATTAGCTTTAGGAGGCCGAGGTGCCACGTTCATGACCAGAACTGCAGGGGCCTCGTATGCAGTATGAGTCCGAGGTGATGCAAATGGCTGAGTAAAATTTCCCTTTGTCTCTCCGCTTCCATCTGCGATCTGGCTAATATGAGCCAATCGTCCAGATAATTCAGCACGCAGATTCCCATTAGTCTCAGAGAGGAATGCGCCGCGTTTATGCACTTTGTAAAGGTGTGGGGGCCTAGGGAGAGACTGAAGGGCAGGACCATATATTTATATGCAATCCCCTCGAAGGGGAAATATGGCCTGTGTTGGGGGGCTACTTGAATGTGAAAGTACGCATCTTTCAGGTCCAGCGAAAACAGCCTGTCTCCTGGCTGGAATTGCGAGAGGATTTTCTTCAGAGTTAACATTCTGAAGTGCCGTTTGATAAGGGCGTGATTCAGAAATCTTAGGTCTAGGATTGGCCTTAGCCCACCGTCTCGCTTCGGGATTAGAAAATACTGGCTGTAATGCACCTTTTTTCTGTCTGAGGGAGGAACAGTTTGAATCACCCCTTTTAACAGCAGTGTATTGACTTGTGGTGGGGCTCGCAACTGAAGTGTGAATGACCCCGCTGTTCTATTATCCCCATAACCCAATTTGATACCCCAGGAATGGCGCGCCAGGCATTTAGACGGAGGGATAAGGGTTTTATTATGTCTGGAATTATGTCGCTGTGCAGGGACTGATAACTTATGACATTTTGTGCAAAAGTGCTCTTTACATGACTTGTGTGGTCGCCTTTAAAAGGCGTGCTGCAAGGGCGCTTTTACGGACCCTGTCAGTGCAGCATTTAAGTTCTTTATCGGCGAGACCGTTGCCCGGCCGTTTCCTTGCTAGGAGGATTTCTAAGTTGTGCACAATCTTGGGCCGGGGACCTTGTCTCCTGGGAAAAGGAAAGCGCTGTGAAGCAGATCTGGAACGGTCTCTCTGCGGTTCCTTTTTAGTCTGCTGCGGCTGAGGCTAAGCGGTGGCGGGCTGCTGCTTAGTCTGCTGTGACGGCAGCTTGGAGAGGCTGGCAGAGGCAGAAGCAGCTCGCATCGGCAAGAAGTGTTGCATCGCCTGGGACTCTGTCCCTTGGTAAAGCTCAGTGAAGCCCTCAACAGAGGGTCCAAACAGGCCGGTTGGAGAGATCAGCGCGTCAAGGAATGCCGTCTTGTCCGCATCCTTTATCTGGGTCAGGTTGAACCACAAATGTCTCTCTAAGACGACAAGGCTAGCCATGGCGGCTTGGGTCGTGACTTTCGTCGCTCTGCGCCAGATCCGTCACACTCCTCAGCTCCCTCATGGTGACCTCGTCAGGCGGGCCCTCGGTAGCAGCGAGGAGCTTTGTCTGGAAGACAAGCGAATTGAGTCAAAAGACTGGCTGTTTTCACTGGCCCTGAAAGATGCGTACTTTCACAAATGGTCCCTCATCACAGGCCATTCTTGAGATTCGCATTCGAGGGGATAATATATCAATACACAGCCCTTTGGTCTCTCCCTGGCCCCATGCACTTTTACAAAGTGTGTTGGACGCAGCTCTTTCCCCTCTGGGACAGATTGCGAGCTTTGGCAGAGAGACACAGGGGTATTTAGACCTGGGGCTCAGGGTGAATTTCGCAAAAAGAGCAGGCTGCTGCCCAGCCAGCAGATAATGTTCCTGGACACAGTAATAAGACTCAACGCGAATAAGAGCATCAATCTCGCCACAGCGCAATGCATGGCCTCCTTCAAGGTCGTGATTCCCGACCTCCTGAAAGCCTTTCAGAGAATGCTGGGTTTGATGGCAGCAGCCTGGCGATCGTGGCATCACGGGTGCGTACAGCTCTGGGCAGACAGAGCCTGCATTGCAGCTCTTCGCCTATGGAAAAACACCCAGTGGCTGCAAAGAGGAGTCCCTCTCCAAATGTTCAGCAGGAGAAGAGTGATCGTGACAGATGCCTCCAAGACAGGTTGGAGCGCGCTGCATGAAGGGTCTCCCGCCACAAGCCTGTGGTCAGTCACAGACACCAGCTTGCACTCAACTGCCTAGAAATGATGGCAGTATGGCACACCTGCCAAGTGTAAGGACGATTTAAATACTTATGCGGGGCATTGTTTCTCTGCATGTTTATGTGACTGTATGCCCTTGCTTCTGCCTGGGCTTGCTGTCATACATTGACGCAGTACGAGTAAAGTGTTGACAGGGAATGGATAGGTGTTCCATGGAAGTGTTCATCGCTTCAGTCGAAATAACCTGAATCCTGTGGCGAAGCGGGCGCTTATATATTAGTGGCCTCGTCTCTTCAGGCAGGCTTCGATGGGAGACACAAGCCATAGGTTGTAAACCTGGGTTACGGAAGTAACCTATTCGTTTTATACTCACTTTAATTTTATTAGGGTATCTTAAAAACAAATGATTGCAGGTTTGCTATTACATTTTACTGTCTGCTATTAGTGTCATCCACACAAATGTAAAAGCCTGCAGGGATTACACACATTATTTTGTGAACATTTTTCTTTTGAAAGTTTTTCTATTTAAAAAGGAACTGAAAGAAATCAGAAGATAAATCAGGATTAGTTGGTACCCTGTTAAGTCTAATGCGACATATCTCAGCACTGTGATATCAGGATGAATATGAGCAGAGACCAAATGTTCAGTTTTGTCATCTTCTCTTTTCTTCAACAGTGACAGCTATTGTCTTTGTCTTTTGGTGCCGTGCTGACTCTTAAGTCATTACTACAGTAACCCGATGAATTTACCAGATCAGATTTCTCCGTTTGCAGAATGCCAGTGCAGACACTGAGACAAAGATTGGAACTGGAAAACAAATCAGATTTTGGTCTGATGACACAGAGATTGTATGTGTGAACAAAGCCTTGGAGATCTTGAGTCCCGAGAGGAAGCTAAATCAAAGGCACTCAGATTGAGGTCAAATGCAAATGTAACAACATACTTGTATTGTGTGTGTGTGTGTGTGTGTGTAAGTGTGTGTGTGTGCTGTCCATATAAAACAGGGAAAAATGCTGAAATACCACAGCACTGAGAGGCTCTGCATACATCAGTGTGACAACAGTGAACCTTGCTGCACTATCTATACTTAACCTAGCGAGCTAGATGCATCCTATATGGTTGATGAGAATACATGACTTTTTAAATACGCAATTTTAATCTGTTCGGATATATTTAAATGTTCCAATGTTGCTTAGGAACCAATATGCCAGAGAAAAAATGTTCTTCCGTTGCATGGTACATGCGTCACGCCGCCAGTCCTACACGAAGGCTAGATGTAGATTGACTATTTGCTCCCAAATTGGATTAGCATAACCGAATCAGATCATATTTCCATTTTAATGGCCCATTTGAATGAATTTAATTAGAGATTTACATCAAAAAAGAAAGACCTCTGTAAGGGAGCAATAATGATACTAGTGAGTTATCAGAATATTTTCCATCATGATTAATTCTGGAGAAATTCCTCATGAAAAATGCCAATGCTTATATTCCACCATGCACTGCGTGACAACACCGCTGCTTCAATTTGTCAAAATCAGAGTAAATGGGCTATATGAAGAATGACATTCGGGTCTTATGTGGCATCGGCTCTATAGCCGTATTGTAACTAACAAAGCCCTTAGTGACCCAGCTTTAAAGCTTTTAACAGCTCCACTAATTAAGTTATAACACAGTTTATCACGAGGTAAGTATTACGAGGATTGAAATAAACAAGCAACAAAATAAAAGTAAACATGCAACCGGGAAAAAAAAGCAGTCAAGAGTGCAAGTATTTTGATACTCTTAGATCAGTGAAGCATCTTACCTGCGGTCGGGTAAGATGGGCACCCTCCAGCCCTTGATGAAGCTCAGTCTGTTGTCTGAGAGCTCTACTTTAAGGGGGAGTTTGGGCACCCAGACGGTGAGCTCGAGAGGGGCACTCAGGTGCTCATAGCTGAAAATCACCCGAGCGTTCATGGAGCCACGCGTCTCTTTTCCATTCACAAACACATAGTCACAGTTCATGGACACCTGTTGAGGAGAGCAAAGAGAGATTTGATTACTTTCACTGCCTTCTCTGGAGAGGCTGCGCAATATAAAAGCTCTTCACGGGCAACTGCGACTGGATGTCAGTTTGAAGTGGTGCTGCAAATTAAAACTTTTATTTGAGTAAATCAAAATTAATCACACATCAATATTTGCCAAGAAAAGCCACCCAAATTGATGTTGGCTCCAAAGCAGACTACTACCTAATAGTCTATACAGCATTACATCACCAAAATGTGGACCCTGATGTAGACTGAAAGGGCTTTGGACCTTTTTTTTCAGCATCTCACACCATGAGCATTCTCACACCACACTTTTAAGATACTGTGCTATAAATGTGTTTCAAGACTTTATTCACTCCACAATCAAGTGTGTTTTGCAATGGCAGGTATTTTTATAGCACTGCATTACAATATATTTTCAGATTATTTTTATATAATAATTATATTAAATGAACATTAAATTGGCAGGCTTATTTTACTATTATTTCTCTTTCAAACCAATGAACACAAGAAAGGGTTAAAGTGTCATTCTTATTTAATCTAAAAAGCTAAAACAAGTATTCAAAAGTATTTTTAATAGCAAAAGAGGTCTTTATACTCGCAACATGTTTCCTAAAATAACAACCCATAGGAACTGGGTCTGACAGCTTTTTTCCTGAGGCATTGTTTTTTTTTTTTTTCTCCCAAAGAAGCAGTTGTTATTCACTGCATTCTGTCTTCTTTTTCTAAGCATACAAACAGACACTCTAATAAACACAACACACACATATTTTTAAATCTTCAAGTTCTCGAAATTTCATTACAACACCCAATTTTTTCTCTGCTACTCCTTCCGGTCTGCCAACAGATTTCATATGTGCACTCAGCAGCCTTTAATAATAAATTATTTACTGTAATAGATAGCCGAAGCTTTGCTTTGGGGTACCATCTATGATTTATCTAGGGGTCTAAGGCAGCTGACACTGTAATCAGAGAACGTAATCTCCCTCAAATGGAGGTTGGTGGCTGCAGTCTATCCAAGACTGGAGATTCATCATAGTGGGGGATATCTGTGTAATAAAATATGTAGGCTTGCTAGACAGCTACCCCTCCTTATCCATACCATCAATATGGAGAATTGATCAGAGGAGATAGCTCTCTCTCCCCAGTAGCCTTTAAGAGAATCTGTGGGAAAACTCTGCTTGCCAACTTCATTTCTTTTTTAAAGGTACTGCTATTCAGTGAGAAAAAAAGAAAAACCCTATGAATCATGCTACAGCAAAAAACCTGACATATGGTGAAAGTGCAGAGAGGATAACAGCAGCGAGGGGGAGGTACAGAGAACGCTTTTCATGTTCAAATGAAACATTTCCTTGCTTGTCCTAAATCTAGGTGTTCAGAATATCCAGTAACCTCGTTTTCTATAGTATAGAAGATTTGACAGTATTTTCTCTTTATTTTTTATGCCAAAACACTTTCTACTTTTACTACTTAATATGTACAGTAGTATACAGAGCAGTACTGCACAATAGGTCAGCCGTGGAACTCTCTAATCGATCTACACTACTACTGCACCAATCTAAACAACTCAACTTGGTCCAGCTCAGTACTGCCTGCCATGAGATTTTTTTTTGCCCTCATCCTCCCCAGCACCATCTGTCTAAATCTGCCAAGAGGTTCTCCCTATATTACCTTCAGCAGTAACAGTATAGCAGATCTATCCTACCTACTCTCTGTTTTTATCAGTAAATTGCTGTAAAAATCTATACTGACAGCTGTCATTTTAGAATTTTAAGAAAATCACTTTGTGGCGGTAATAATTATATTGCCCTGTTCGGATCCTGACCTGGCAGACCTTGCAATATTGGCAAAACAATTGTAAAAGTTCAGGTTCTAATGTGTGTTTGTTTGACCACTGGAAGACAGGGGAAGGTTTGGGAAACCTATTGTAAACATTATTTTTGCAATGGCATATAGAGGACATGAGATCTTTACATTTCAGTCTTGACAGAAAACAAATGGCTTCAAAAGATCTATATAACACAATGTTCCACATAAGTAAGAATAAAAATGAACGACATGAGTGTGAGAAATTATAGCAATACTAATGACCCCAAATAAAACAGTCACAATTGTTACTATCAATAGGTGCACGTGGCACACAACAAAAGCAGCAGCAGTCTGTAACATTGAGCATGTCCTGTCTGGTTTTCCGTGCTCTCTACAGTCTCATAAATGTGTTCCTGCTATGCCACTTCTGTTGAAGTAAGCTCAGTCTTGACCCAGATGCTCCTGGGGCTTCTAATAAACTTGGATGGATAATTTTAAGTCAAAAGCAGTTAAGGACTGTGGGCATCACTAGTCAGCAGGGGCCAGCTGAAAGTACTTTTTACGTGCCAGCCAGCATTCAGAGTTCCACGGAGTCACTAATCTGCACTGGCACCTTGCGTGGTTCCAGAGGAGTGGCAAGGGCGAGGTCAGGATAGTGCCGCCCATTGAGACGCCTCTAGCTCAACACACCCGCTAACTGTGTTTGATCCAAGAAGCACCCCTTGTAACCCTCCACCATCCAGACTGCTGTCACACACAAGCAGATGCACTTTTATCTGTGTTGATGGTATCATGCGAAGGCTGACTATACATGGTTAAAGACGAACATACTGCCAATTGCTAGAAGCGGAAACCAATGATTTAATGGAATATGACAACTAGCTTCTAACAAACAAAATGTTCTCACATTCTTAAAATAATAAAATCAATCATTTTTAAATATATGGAATAACAGCTCTCTTTAAATAATTAAATCAAATAACAAATTAAACACTATATTGGTACAATATCACTCATCAGTCAGTATTTCAGATTAATTGGAACTGACTGATATATATATGCGCGTTGCTTTTCATGTATATAGTTTTTTTGTCCACTTTGTAAAAAACAAACAACAAAACATTTTTAATTTATAGTTTTTTTTCCATTTTCTGTCAAAGCTCACAAATCTGCAATATCTAAATTAATTAATTATTATTTGAAAAATAAAGTATTGATCTACTTTTTTTATGACTATCAAGACAAAATCATAAACATGTTTAATATTAGATATATATTAATATAAGATTGTATAGAAATTTGTATAATATCTGTATAAAGGTTTTTAAAATGTATTTAATAAAATTATTTACTACAAAATTATTTAATTGATGAGAATTACACAACTGGTGCGACTGAAAGTAAAATGTTATTTGTTAATAAAAAAAAAAAAAAAAAAAAAAAAAAAAAAAAATATATGAATATATATATGACAGTGATATGAGAAATGTGATTTGTATCAAAGCAGTGTAATTTATAGCACTCTTGGAATTTTGTATTGACCAATCAGTATCAAGGACCAGAACAATCTATTTCATATTATTTATGCTATACAATAAACCTTTGATAGTAGAACATTTTAATTTAAAACTTCTCATGTCTTCAAAGGCAGAAGCTAATAAAATGATATTAGCGATTATTATACATTATACATATTATTCAGACATTGCCTGCTTTATTAGAAATGTGTAAAAAAAAGTAGTGAGGATTCTCGCTAAGCACTGAAATGGAATGAGAATGTGTGTTCTAAGGTGGCCAGTGTGACTATCAGAGGCTTGAGAGTAGAGATCAGCTGGGACAGACTGTTTCCAGTTTCCTGCTCCCAAACACAAAGCCCCACAGGGTCTCATCATTCAACTCTCACACATAATATACAAAACAATGTAGATGTTCATTACACACATATATATAACTATACCATTCAAATGTATGCAAATATGCCGAAAGATACACCTCGCTGGTCATACAAGAGTGTTTTATGACCAGCCTGTACACAGAACCGGAGGCAAACATGATATTAAAATTCATTTCCATGCGTGCAGCATATATTGTCATTCTCAGAGCTATGCATGCACCCATCTGTTCTGGCGTCCCCATCCAGAAGTAAAAGCTTCGGCTCTAGGCGAATAAGCCGTTACAATAGATACTTGTGACTATCTTTTGAATAAGATAAGCAAAAAAGATGTTACCGGGCCCTATAACCTTTGCCTTCTGTATGACGCTATTTTCGCCACTGCACAGAGCGTTTTATTGAACTGTCAAGACTCATGTTGTCTCAGCTTGAAGGGCTCATCTTGAATTAGCCTCCAAAGTTCAATGGTCCGGGCGGCCAAGCAAACCCACTCAATAACACCAGAGCTAATGCTCTGCCCAGGCACTGCAGCACACACTGCTATTCTGAATCTAAAAACAGATAAACAACAAATGCCCTCACGGCCCATCTTGGTTGACTTATGGATCTCAATCTTGCCAGACAGATGACACTCCGAGGCATATTATTATTTCGCTACATTTTGGATTTGGTTTATAGTCGAATTGGTTTTCTACTTTTAGACTCTTTCGTGCCGTAGAACAGATGGCAAAGATTGTTGAAATGATTGTTTCCTTCAGCAAAGGACACTGCAATATTTTCAAGCCTGTTTTTATAAGTCCTCAGGCACAACCAACTGCCCCCTTGAGTAAATACATGGAAATATATCCATTCATTGACTAAAATACACAAGCCTAGCCATTGAATTCATTGTCTAACAAAATTGTAAATGATACTTGGATATTTTTAGACACCTCTCCTGTCTAAGAGAAATTGGGAGAGAGGTGCAGAGGGACTTCAGGCCGAATATTATTAATTTCACTTTTGGTGTGAAAGGGCCTTTACATTTTTAAAAAATATAGCTTTTGGGTTTTTTGTTATTAAAAACAAATAAGCAAGCCCGCCTCAGGTGACAAACAGTATTTTATGAATAATAACATATTAATTTAAATAATATCAGGTTGTTCTACAGCCCCCTTGGAAGTTCTCACAAGCACAGTTCACGCAAAATAACTAGTTTTTAAGTTAGCAGCTTACTGGTGGGAATGAATATTACTCCATTATTAGTTTAATTTGTATTTAGAGTCCTTGGGTCAGTTTAAATTAGCATGAGAGTGCAATTCCAAAACAGCGCCGATGGAGGGAAATAACACAAACGCAACATTTCATATATGTATTGACCAACAAAATATACAAATTACCATCAGTGCACATAAAGTAATAAAGAAGCCACAGTAAGTTCAAAAGAACCATCTAAAAGGATGGCTTGTTAGAAGTTTTGATCGACTGGAATTTTAAGTTGTCTTTAAGTTTATTGCATGAAGCAAACTAAAAATAGCATGAGTTGGCAAAGAATACTTAAGGAATAATGTACAGCTAGCAGGTTGTTATCACAGAGAAAAGACCGAGAGGCTTATTGGCAGCACGACAGGAAGCAAAGGGAGACTGAGCGTCTTTATTTTGCGATAACAATCTGCTAGATGTACATTATCCCGCTTTTTAAATGGCTTCTTGCCACAAAAGCAAATAATTAATAAATAAAAAATATAATATAATAATAATTTAAGTGGGGAGTCAGTCGAGTCATCGTCTATCTACTGTTTTTCCATACATAAATTAATGTTAAAAAATTTTAACGCGTGGTTAAGCATTTTTAAGCCACAGGATGGCACCAAACTGTCAGCGTCCTCTCCCTTCTACCATGTGCTCTCTGTTCTCTGCGGTTCCTCCTCCTAGCAACAATTGCAGCGCAATTTAGTTTAAGACATGCTTTTTTTGGGTCGTTAAATTATGGAATAAATAAATAAATGTGAATAAATATCGTTGCGTTATTCATTCGAATACTCTCCTCACATAACTTTTGCATCTTAAGAGGAAAACTCCTGAACATGCATATTCAATAAGGTCAGGTGCAAAAATAACCATCTACACCTTTTCAGCCCTAATTTATCACTGAGTGTTTTTAGGCAGTTTGAGCTGGTGAAAGCTGTTAGTGAAAATGACCCCTTATGGTGCTTAATGGTGTTTTTTTAGGCGATTCATTTATTGTTACGATAATTCTCACAGAATGGAAAACTATATATACTTATATAAAAACACATTCAGAATGACTTTGAGGTAAAGTTTTCCTTTTCCATCTCTTCAAACTGAACTGTTCAGCTCCGGTTGCAACTAATCCTCAAGATGCGTCATTTTAGTTTATAAAAAGGGCTCTGGTGCACTGCTTTCTAGAAGACTCCTCATTTAAGAGGCATTAAACACAAGTCAAGTGTGTGGCCTCTGCTGCAATTCAGTAGGAAATGCTGCTCTGAAGAGCACTGAACCCTTCTGATGTACTGTCTTGAGACTGAAAAGGCATCGATCCCTCGAGGGGATCATGGAAACAGTGGCCACAGGAGAATATATAAACTCCGCTTAAATGAGGTTTTGATGGTCATTTTATGGTCTCTTAAGTTGACCGCGATTGATTATGAGAATAGTAGAGGAAGTCCTAGATCACTAGACCTCTCAGCGTGGGCGTGACGTACCTTGACAATGTCCTCATTGAATGACTTGCACTGCACAAAGGATGACACATCGGTGACTGCTCCGTTCAGCTCTATGGAAACCACCTTGACAGGGATGGCCACGGTTCGGCCAGTAAGAACTGCCGTGTTGATAATCTCAGTGTCCTGGACATGAAAGAAAGAAAGAAGGAGAATGAGAGAGAGCCAGATGAGTCAAGAGGTTAGTAGAAGTTCACCGTTGCAAAGACCTGAATGTTCAGGAAAGCCCTGGAGTCAGGGCTAAACTGCTTAATACAGTGTAAAAACAGCAACTATATTAAAGTCAGAAACAATGAGCTTCACTCTCTATCAAAAAATGTCAGAGCAATATAAATTCTGCTTGACTGGTTTTAGAACTCATTCAAACACCTGAAATTAGAAGCATGTTCACCTCTGAGGAATGCGTCCCATCAGACTTTCCCAGTGCAGTTTCTTTAAAATGTGTATTTACGATAATTACATTGCATGATTTTTCTATAATAGAACAATGTTGTAGAATAAATGACATAAATGCAGTCACTGCCAGTAAACAAAATAGTATGAAAAGGTTTGCATGACAAGAAGGTTCACATCATATAAAAACTTTCTAACAAAAATACTGACAAATTTCCTTAAATTGCCACATACAGATGCCAATGCTTGGTACATGAATCATAACAACGCTTACAAATAACAATGATTATTTAAGAAAAGGAACAAATTCATTCTGACATCACAAGACAACTCAAGTAACTACTTGTGACCCCATCAAAAACAATAACAATGTAGATAAAACTGGCAAGCAGACTAATAATGCAACCATATTCATTATTTATGTCTCGTTGCATGCTGGGAAAGGAGCAAATAGAGTTGATTCACAAAATCAGTGCAGGAATGCCGTGTTTATTTAATTTATTTATTTTTTTA
>JAUYWG010000038.1:18376704-18388247 GCA_034779775.1 Enteromius afrohamiltoni
ACCGACTTCTGCCTGTTGACCACCCCCATTAAACATTGTTGCTCATGGATCCTAACGACTCCCGCGAATGCTTACAGTCTGTTACTGGACTGGATATCTTAATTGATATCTTAAATCTTAATCTTAATTTTAATATCTAAAAAAAAAAATAGCCTTAAGCTCCCGATGAAACATGCATACTGTGGCAGCTGTCAGAATACCCTGCATGCCAGGAAACGCAGGAGGTACTCCTGTAAAAGTATAGTTTTCCTGGTAGCATGCATTCAGTTGAATTGTAGGGTTGCAGGTGAGTGACATGGACTTTTCTCATGTGTGACACAAAAATAAAATTATATGCCAGAGTCCACTTGATAGAGATGAAAAAAGCTGTACAGAGGTTAAGAGGCTTAGAAACATGAACAAAAGAGGATGATGTTTAATTCAAATGATCTAATCTCTGTGCTGACTCTCAATCACATTGTCTTGACCTACGTGACAAAAGGCAAATAACACTTGATTCTACTGAATCACTCAACGTTCCTGATGATAGAATGAAAGCTTCTAGACTAGAGTTCTGTAGATTTATAGAAACGTGCATCTATTTCTAATTCAATTATTTTTGTATAGCAAGAAATGCATATTTAAAAATCAAATCTCTCACTCTCTAAAGTCAGAGATCAGTTAGAATTATAATTTAAAATGGACACTAATCGTGGAATAAGAAGAAACTATTCTTCTAATAGATACATCTTACATTTGTATTCTTTTGAATTCTTCTTTTTTTTGTCTAGGATGACTTTTGATTCCAAACTATGGTTTAAAAAAAGGAATTTTGCACTCTTCTTTTTCTTTTTTGAATAGTGACTTTGAACAGTGATGTTTTAATGTGCTGCTTCTGTCGTAAAGCCCTGCAATAATAATTTAGCATGAAAGAATACACAGGAAGCACTAATTAACATGAGTACAAACGTTTCATTGAATATAAGCCTCTTCAATTAGACAGTAACATCCTTAAACAAAGGTCTTAACTGAACAGACGGCATTCTGTTTTAGTTGAATGTTATTGGGATTAACAAGCAGATGTCTGAGTGGGTGAATGTTATGATTCAAACATGAAAGTTTAGGTTCTCTTTTTGTTGCTGATCTGCACCCAGATTGCCATTCAATACACACTGCTTAGTTTCCCACTGGGGAAGCTGTTCCTAGATCAGTGTATAAAAAGCCGGGAAGCTGACTTACCCAGGGACTCCTTTGATCTTGCTGGCTTCCACGGTTGCAATGGAGTGTTTGGCTCCGGACTGCATATCCCATTCAACCTTCCACTGGTTACTCTTCGATTTAGTCCTAAGGAGGTTCACCCCTTTCTTTGCTTTCACCCTGTAAAAGGAGACACAGAGGGTTTTAAAGAAATGTATATGGCTAAAGTACAACAAGACTGTTATGGATTTACACGATTAGAAAAGGAAATTTGAAATATTTGAATATTAATATGAAATACCTGTCTGTCATTTTCCAACTGCATGCAAAAATTGGACCAAAGAATAACCGTGCTTATTACTAGCGTGATTGGTTAATATTATATAAAACACACTTTCCTTTAGAAACTTATTTATAGAAGTACTATAAATTTGTGAAACAAAATGTCCTATAGATAGCACACATGGCTTCTGCATCTTCATTATGACCTCTGAGACCATACATCTAAAAAACACATCTTCTGTGCATCAATTTATGCACACTAAAGCTAATGTTCATCATACATTTCCCCTCTGTCCATTAAAATTCAAAAACATCAGTCTTTTCTCTGATACCAAACCCGATTTTGATGATAAAATCCCTGTGGAACACACCCCCACTCTTTCAGAGAAGCCATAACTTCAAACAGCACAGTCGTGCGGGGTTTCCAGCAACTTATATCTCAATAGATGGAAACTACTGCTGTTCTGTGAGCATACATGTACTAATTAACACCTCGAACAGGTGCAGTGACACAAGGCATGGTAAATCATGCGTGTTTTAGCCTCCTGATTACTGACCACTATCTGAGTTTCTATACTCTGATATCCACCATTGAAAATCGACCGCTTTGAGGTCTGTCTGCTTCCAAGAGCCATGTAGCTGCAATGCAGCCATACTATACAGAAAGATCATAGCAAAAATGCAAGACATGAGGTAATGAACAGACAAGACCAGAAAGAAAAAACATGAGAGCAGAACAATGGACCAGTAAATCAGAGAGATTATGATTTCAGCAGTTTTAATTATAGGTTTCTATCAAATTATAAAAAAAAGTTAATTAATGTCATTATTTGCACACCGGTGTGTTATATTATGTGTTTAATATCAACAGGCTATATTGCTGTACTTGAAACTCCCTTAATCATGATAAAATCACTGTAACATACGGCCTCATGTTGATTATTGCTTTCACTGAAGAACCAGCTTAAGAACACTTAAGAACTTCTCAAGAAAGTTGTGTAAGACAGCTGTTCTAAGGTGCTTTACGGCCTACGGGAACCACACTAAATGGTTGACCAAACACTCACAACGTGACGAAACATTCATTGATAGCAGAAAGTGTCCCCAGGATTAACCTCAGACGGTTTAACCTCAAAAACGCAGTCCTTTCTCTTTGAACTGCTGCTTCGAATTGCACTTACCTGATAAAACGTGGCCTCTCCTTTGAGGAGCAGACCATGACCAATAGCAGAAGCTTCAGTCGTCCATTTCAACAACTCAGTCAACAGAGCCTTATCTCACCCCGTCAGCCTCTCCATCAAGCACAGTATTGATGATCATAGGCTGCACTGCACTAAATATTGAATATAAGGGGAAAAATTGCAGGTCTGACAGCAACGTATGTGTCGTTTTCAAATCAAAGACAATATATTTTAGATAGGAGCATTAATCACAGATTTTTGATGTAGCTCTGTACTTTGCAGAGCAAAAAAGCTGGAAATAAAGATGACTGGCAGGCAACCTCATAATTTTGTGAGATGATAGAGAGGACCGTGCAACCATTAGATTATTCAACTTATGAAGCATAGCTGAATTACTTTATCTTAAAAGCCCTACATTGTCCACATTAATTAACAGTAATCCACACTCAACCGTCAAATGTAACAAATGTCTTGCGTCTTCAGGCCATACGTTATTAAATGAGAAAATTCAATAGCTGGAACTTTTTTTAAAGTGACGAATCAGCACTCAAGACAGTACATTTAGTGTGTAAGTCACTCCACACAAAAACAAAAAGCAAGTTCCCAACAAAAAAAATAAACATTTTCAACTAAATGATTTAATACACATTCATATTCCTAGTCTTACTCTTCTACACTTTATTTTACAGTTCTGACTACTACTTAACTTTTGCCTTAATATATTCTTAATTATTGCTTATTAATAGTCAATAAGGCAGTTGGTAAATAAAGCAAATATGGTGGTGCACAATATGTGCTTTGTAAGTAGGCTACTAATAAACAGCCAATATGCTAGTAATATAGTAATATGCATGCTATAAGCAACTAGTTAATAAAAAGCATTGGACCCTAAAGTAAAGTGTGTCTGTATATATATATATTTATATATTTCACAATTTCGAGCTTGTCGGCATAAATTAAGCAAAGCTTGTTTGGTGTGCTGCTAATGGATGAGAACTCAGGGTTAGAAGGACTGCCGAGCCCTAGGGTGAATAGCCCTAAGGGCTTGGGAAAGGGAAGTGGCAAATAGCCGATTCCTAACCCTGATGGGGTCTGGGACCTTATCTGGAACCAATGCTCAAAGGGGCTGAGGCCAATGCCCTGGGGATGAAGCCGGCACTCAGAGGGCTGCAACCTTTGCTCAAGAGGGGCTGAGACCAATGCTCTTGGGGACTGAGACCGATGCTCTGATGGCTTGAGACCAATGCTCTTGGGGACTGAGACCAATGCTCTGAGGGCTAAGACCAAATGCTCGAAAGGGGCTGAAACCAATGCTCCAAGTGCTGAGACCAAATGCTTGAAGGAGCTGAGACCGATGCTCAAAGGGGCTGAGACCAATGCCCTGAGGGCTGGGACCAAAGCTCTAAAGGGCTGAGACCAATGCTCAAGGGGGGGCTGGCTAAAGCTCAGAAGGGGCTGAGACCACTGCTCTGGGTGCTGAGACCAATGCTCTGAGGCTAAGACCGATGCTCTGAGGCTGAGACCGATGCTTGAAGGAGCTGAGTCCAATGCCAAAAAAGCTGCAACGTGCAGAGCTGGTTGAAAGAAGTGGTTGGGGTGTTGGGGGGCGGATTGACGGTCGTGTTGCTCTTGTCAGAGCGGATACAGCTTCTGTAAGCGTAGAATGACCAGTGCCCGAGGGTTTGGATTTGGAGCTGGGATAAACCTTTTTCGGCTGCGGAGGTTGTGGCTCCAATTCTGAAGTTTTCGAAGGGGATGCTGGCAAGCCGCAGGATAGTTTTTAGGTGCTTCTGCAACCAAAAGCGAGTAATTGGTTTACTGAATTCGTCCGTGAATAAAGGGGCAGATGGGGAGGCGGGGCTAGCATTTCTGTAATGAAGGTAGGCGAGCAGGGTTTGCAGGGGTTTAATATCACAGTGGAGCTTGAAGATATAAATCTAATGGCCTTTTTTAAATTGGTCAGTTTTGCTCTTTTTCAATGACGCGGAGATCGGAAATAGTGAGGTGGATACTTGGGTAAAATGTGGGGGTTATTAATTAGTAATTAGGTTAGTAATTTCGGAGCACCTTAGGAATCCGGAAAATGTCCAGGGTTTTAGTGATGTGAGGGAATAGATAGCCTAGGCGGAGAACGGAAATGCATTTAGTTAGTATTTCGAGGGTAAGAGGTTGTCTATTGTCTGGGCGGGGTGGATGAGACCTTTGAATGCCTTTAAGCAGAAGGTTTATTTGAACATTAGATAGGCTGTCTTCGGGAAAGCCGAATATGATCTTATGAAAAAATTGCATGCCGCTCAAGTAACCTTTAACGGAGCTAGCATGCATGCTATTTCTGAGGTTTAAATTGGAGATAAATGAAGTTACGGAGAGGAAAGGAAAGGATGTGACTAGTGGCCAGGTATGGTTTTCCCATACTAGGAATTTGTACTTTTTCTTATAGGGCGAGTTTAGGGATTTGATAGGATGATAGTATAATTGCGAAATTGGAAGGCCAAGATCGTAAATATATAAATGCCTACGTGCCCTCCTCCCGAAATGCATTTTAAAAAACTATATATATAAAAATACATATTTAATTTGTATTTTTTGGTTAATAATTCTGAAAAGGCTTTGCTTTTATTATTATTATTTTGTATCATTTTCATTATCCACTGAACCACATAAGTATGAAACCATGTACTGATACAGTTTTTTTTTAATATGCCACATTAAGGAAGTAAAATTGGTAGCAGCATTTCCAGATCGGTACTGACAGCTAAAAATTCTGATTTACCATGAAACGAATAAACTACTTTTGAAAATATTAAATTGAAAAACATCAATGTTATATTGTAATACTATTTCATAATGATATGAAAATGAAAAAGCGACATGTCATGATGCATCAAATGTGTACATGCTTTATGGAACAGTAGCCATTACACCCTTCAGAGAACTGGAGAAGAGTCCTCTGTGGTGAGAAAACACAGTGATGTTTTAACAGAGATCTGCCATTTGACAGCTTCTACATAAACAAAACGCAAGTTTATAGGGCCGGTCTAGGATATGTTCACTGCAACGGAAACTATGATTTGCCTTTCTATTTCTAGAACAATGACCAGACACTAAAGTTGCCTATAGCAGCAGTGAGAAACACAAGCAGTGATGAATAACTCTAGCCTTCCCCGTAGTCTCTTACCATAAAAATTACCGTAAAAAACCCATAAACAAGCAGGATAAGAAATGTCAGCAGATGCATGTCTCCAAGGCATTAGGCACTCACTCCCTCTTTCTCTGCATTACTGCAAAAGCTGTCCCTCTCTTCAATGTCTAAATCTGGCCGGCAAAGATTTTTTTCCACCCATTTGTAGAACCAGGGCTTTCCATTAGTTCCACTAGAGAAAGGGCCACTTGACATGAATAAATGATCGCTGGAGGTCTGCAGGCAAACACTTCCAAGTCACAACACACAAAGATTAGTGCATGTCACTCGAATCTTTTCCTTTAAATATTAAAATGACACTCTAAAGTGGCACATGTACGTGAAATACGCTCCCTGTCCAAATAGACAATAATTATTTCTTAAAAACACCAGCATCTACAGATCACGTTGCATTTTCATCAGTGCAATAAAATCAAGCCACTATCAATGTCAGACAGCATTAGACAGCATCATGCCTTCCTTAAACTGGTAGATTGTGTCTCGGATCAGTATTTTTAGACCATATAATTGCATGTTCTGCCTTCCATTTAGTGCCACATAACATCTGTGCCATAACAAGTGTCCCATATGTTCACTACTTCACAATACTAGCAACAACATTTTACTTTCTCAAACTTGAAATGGCTCTGAGCCTATATGGGTGTAGAGTTTGTACTATTTAAATTTACTGATTATACATAAAATCATTAGGTATATCTATTTTGATTTTATCGAACATGCGTAACTATTCCAATACTCCCACACACAACTGAACTCATTAGACTGGCCATTTAGGACAAACATCAATAGCTCACATGATCCGACTTATTCTCTGTGTGTGATTGTTTCGTACTATTGACTAGGAAGGATCTATAGAGGCAGATGGTTATTTTGCACAATTCAGAGCGCTAAGATCTGCCACTATTCAAAATACTGTTAAACTAAGCACAATGAAAAATGACAATGTGAGAGAGAGAGGGACAGAAAGAGGGTATGCTGGCACCGAGAGGAAGAGAATTATGGCATTTCTCTGTCACTTCGGAAGAAGATTTAGATTGGAGTGAGACAGGGCTGAACCTGCCAGCGAGGATTTGCACAAAGATGACAATTCATCAAAGGAGGAAAAGCGACTATTCAGAGCAAAAAATGGTTCACCATTTAACTTAACAACACAGGGCATTCAGAATGAGATCATATCTACTCAATCTATTTGACTTCCATCATATCAAATAAAAATGCTGAGGCAATTTGAAAATGCTACGTCTGATAAAATATAAAGGTGATAACAGTACAAAAACATGTACTTTATATTTTTGGGGTGAGCCTTAGTAAAAAAAATATACAACAACACACAAAAAAAAATCCCATTTAAAAGTGTCAATTTAAAAATGGTAAACCGTTTATATAAATAGATTAAACAACTTTTACATTGCTACAAAAATTATATATTCAAAATGACAATGAAGCATTACTAAATTCATGAAAATTTAGCTTTTCCATCACAGGAATAAATTACATTTTATAAATATTTAAATACAAACAGGTATTTCAAATTGTACAACTAAATTTATGGTTATTTATTGTTTATCCATCAAATAAATGGTGGCAGTGTAAAAAATAAAGTAAATTATTAATATAACATATGAAATAAAACATATTATATTTAGGACTGTTGAATACTGAATTAAATATATTCAGATTTTAATAATAAGAATAATCACAATCAAAAAATCACAATCATTATGACTGGCCGGGTTATAATATTGTGATTTAAATAATCTTGTCTACATTTTATTTTAATTAAATGTTTTTTTGTTTTTTTTTATCGTAACACATTAATCGTTTATTTTATATTGAAATAATATACTGTATGACTACTGATATTTTAAATCAATTTTTAAATCATCAATCAGTTTTTACATTTTTGTTTTAATGTTGTGATCATTGTTTTTATGATTGTTCTACTTCCATTTTGTGATTATTGTTTTATTATTGTTTTTATCATCATTCAGCTTCCTTTTATGTAAAGCCCTTTGTATCACCTCTGTGTATGAAATGTGCTACATAAATAAACTTGCCTTTTTTACAAAGTGGGAAATGTAATCAACTGTCACAAAATTTTTCCTTATGCTAAAAAAATGTCTTATCAATGAACCAAAATAACAATGTCACCGTATTACTATGTAATAAGCCTCGATACAAGGGTGATGCAGAGACTCGAGCTGCCCCCGGGAAGGTGGGAAGGTCCTGTTTTCTCAATGCAGAGAGAAAGGCCAAGAAAGAAAGAGGATGAGCCAGAACGATAAAGGGAGAGAAAGAGAGAGACACTCAGCAACTATGTAGGAGAGGGAGAGAGAGAGCGAGAGCCATCCGGTGGTTTGCAATCCTCCAGCTTGGAACACAATTATTCTAAGTAGTTTTCCCATCAGTAGCAGGCATGAGCGGAAGACCCTCGGGTGAGCCAAAACCTTTTCTGCCGAAGCAATAGGGGGGAAAAAAAGCAGCTCTCCAATTTATTTGATAAGGCAAGTGGAACTCAGTCCTGCCAACTGCTGCAAAGAACAGGAAAATCACCCTTGTACCCTCAGCCAACTCACGTCAGGCAGCTGACATTTCACTGGGCATTTCAAAAGTTTGATGTGTAACTTCATGATTCATTTATATGTTTAAAGTGTGGGAAATAAAAGTCTTTCTGTAAAGAGAAAAGTACAAACATGCAACTAAACAATAATAAAAAAGAATAACAAATTCCATTACATTTTAAGAGAATTACCTATAAACTAAATCATTAAAAAAAAAAAAAAAAACTTTCTGGTTGGCTGAAAGTGGCAATGAGTGTAAGGTAACAGCAATTTTATAAATGTCTCAAATCTTACTATCCTTCTGAATTTTTATTATTATCGTGCCACTTACAAATCAACTTTACAATCATAATATGCTTAAAATATCAGATTACATCATGTAACCATTTCTCTTTGTGTTTACAGTTAGCTAAAATTTTGCAAGGTTATGATCAGCTTGATTGGCCAGATACCATATCACATTGTAGCCTACAAGCATTTATTCGCTGCTTGGCCAATAATAATAACGTCTATAACAATCATAATAATAATAATAAAAGTTTCAAAAGATGAGAATCCAAAATATGAAATCTAATTCAACAAAATATTCAAAGCTTTGTGTTGGGCATTTCCTCAGCTTGGCTAGCCTGCTAATTCTGCTTACACTGAGACGACTGCAGGGAGCAGCAGCAAACATCTTATTGTTATGGCAACCAAATGCATTGCAAGCTGATTTGCTGAAAGAGACGGCAAGTACAGTATCAGTCACTTGCATCAGCAAAGATATGCCTTCCGTTTCTGCAATATCATCTAACCAAAAACAATAGGAGACGGCAGTCAAAGCAGGGACAATTTTAATGAATGATTAAGGATTTGTGAAAATGGAAGTCTAGTTATCCTATGACTAAAATATTATGAAACATGTGTCTGTGATATCAATTTTATGACATGCTATTACATAGTGCCTTCCCACACAGTCATCCTAATCTTTACTAAGTTACTCACTTTTAGTCTGGAAGTACATGAACTGGGACACAACTCCAGTGTTATAGTCTCATTCACGAGAAGGACAAATCTGTCACAGAATCAGCCTGTCTGGATGCATGGCATGCTGGTACTGATCTTATGACAGTGGAAACCAACTAATCACATCTTCATTTTTCTAAATTTGCAAACATTTTCATTTGGAAGAATCCTGCCTTTTATCTTTCTTTCTTTGCCCTCGCTTTTAAAACTGAGAGACTGACACGATAAATTAATTTGATGGGATGATAAATGTCAAGCCGAGTGCTTCTGAAGATCAACCAAATATCAGTTTCTTTTCAACACGGAATCAGTGTCAAAAACAATAAGAGAACCAGCAGTTCAAGAGGACAGATGAGAAAGCATCAGAGCGTCCGAAAGAGAAGCCTGTACTGATTACTCTATGAAACAAAACCTTATCTCTCGTAATTATAAAAGACATTTTGATAGCTTAAAAAGCAGTGTGAGCCTGTGACCTTGAAAATGTTCATTTTACGTAAACCAGTTGTTAATATGAAATACATTTGAAGCAAATGGTTTCCAATTTGCATGTAAACGTGGCAAATTTGTAGCAATGTTTGCCACAGGGGTTTGAACGTTGGAGTGCTTTAATGAAAGAGAAAGATGAAAATAAAGGTTTAGGGACTGGAAAAGAAACAAAAAAAAGGGTAAAATAAAATTTTTAAATGTAATTCCGGCAAGGACTGCACAGAAAACACACTCATACATCTTATTGCCACTTGAGCTTTTCAAGTGGATCAAGCCTCTGGTGTGGTGACAAAACTAGCACAAGAGCCTTTTCTAATTAACTCCTCATGATAAATGCAGCAAAATACCACTCTCTCTCTTCTATCCATTCACTCTCCTCCTATATTTTTATTATTATTATTTTTTCTTTTTTTTATTGAATCAGCGTCAAAGATAATAAAAGAGTGAACAGTGAAACATGACACATAAAAAAGCAACAAAGAGTAAGTGAAAAAGAAGCATTGAATCTTTTACTGACAAAAATGAGGAATGTGTAAAAAAAAAAAAAAGGCTTTAATGTAATTTAAAAGTTAAAACTTTTAATCATGTTTAACAAAAAAAATAAATATTAACTTCTTAATATCAAGATGTTTTTGTGGAATCACATCATAGGAAATTTTGCTACTTTGGCATGCAAATATTACTAAGCAATAAAGCAGTTTTGTTAAAATATTTATTTTGCTAAGAAATCATTACAAAAGCAACATAGACTCATTGCGTTATTTAATATGACCTCAAAATACTTTTACAATAATGCATAATATGTAAACTATTTTACATCATGTAACAATGCTCTGTAATTTTGGCTTTTCTAACATTGTAAACATGCTCTATAGCTCACCTGGTACATCACTGTAGTGCTGTCAAAATGTATTGTGATTAATTGCATCCAAAATAAAACTTTTTGTTCACTTACAGTGTATATATATATATATATATATATATATATATGTATGTATATATGCTGCATGTGTGTCTTTATATATATATATATATAATAAATATATACATGTATATATTTATATAATTTATATTCTATATACATATATTTAATATACAAATCTAAAACTTTTCTTAAATATTAATCATGATTAATCATTTGATAGAACTAGATACAAGTCCCGTGAAACATGAGTAACAATAAAAGAACTAAGAATTCTTAGAAGCAAACTAAAATGATTGCTTCATTAAATGTGTTATCTCATGTTTGCTTTTGTTAATACAATTGGTTAGATTTAGTGTAGGCGGCGCATTATTATTATAAAGAACTAACCATTAGCGCCACTCGCCAGACATTTCATTTTTAAAGTGTGGTGAAACATGCAAATTAATTTTATTAATTTATTCAGAAATTGTGCTCTTCATAGAAGGAGAAATATGTATGGACTGCTTTTTTATTAATTTATTTTCTTTAATACCATCACAGGCCCAAGACGATTGAACAGTTAGAGGCCTGTATTAGACAAGAATGGGCGAGCATTCCTATTTCTAAACTTGAGAAACGGGTCTCCTCGGTCCCCAGACGTCTGTTGAATGTTGTAAGAAGAAGGGGAGATGCCACACAGTGGTGAAAATGGCCTTGTCCCAACTTTTTGGGGATTTGTTGACACC
>JAUYWG010000038.1:18398076-18436859 GCA_034779775.1 Enteromius afrohamiltoni
TGCCTTATTTGCAGTGAGATAATCCATGGCTTGAATTTGCAAATAATTGTAAGAGGCAACTGGTAAAGATGTGTGCATGTGTGTACACCAACACATCTGTGTGAGGGGCTACAGTATGCAGTGCTGCACAGAGTCCTGGGTGTAAGGCCTGACTCTTTTGTTAATACAGCTGCACATAAGACTGCCTTATCTTTGGGCCCCAGGCGAACCACCCTGAGGATTGTGTGCTCCTGTGTGTGTGTAAAGAGGACACAGAGGAAGGAAGGAAGGACCTGTCTGAGTAGAGTTGTTCAGACTGCAGGACAGTATGTCAGTGTCGGTGTAATTACTGTAATGTACTCCAATTACTTCCCTTTTAGTCTCATTCACTGTCTGCAGTTTAAACTGATACTCACCACACCAATAGAAGATCACTGTAATCTTATCCAAGACTATTGGAAATCAAATCAGAAACCTTTACTACAGTATGACATATGCTACTGCATAACAATGTCTCACCACTGACTGGAATGGCTCTGATTTGCTAGTTGGAGAGTGGGGAAAAATAATTTTGCATCAATCATTTTCAATAAACAGAAAAAGAACACTTTGGGCATGAATTATTGCATTTTCATATGTTGTATGTATCCTTTTTTATGTCATACAAGGCTGTCCTGCATACAAATATAGACTGTTCAAAGGCTAGCACAGTCTTGTTTTTCTAGTTTTTTCATAACTTGTGCTTTCCAAACTTGCTCATCGACCTGGAAATGGTATAGAAAGATGCATTTTCAATATCCCATTGACTGAATAATCTACATCCAACAGTACAATCAACTGAACAAACTGGTCTTGGACAGTCTTTCTTGTATTCAGAGTGAATTATGGCATCTGTCCTGATCGAAAGGCTGTATTTTCCTCAAATTTATTTCAACGTAATAGTCAGAAGGTTGTATGCAAGTACAAAAACATTTCAGGTCTGCAGTGTTGACCTCCATGAATGCAGCCAGAATATACATACAGCTGATAAGACATGTATCTTTTATAATTACATTTATTTCTGAAAAGTGTTTATTTTGTACCACGGATAATTGATCAATAATTGACAAATAAGTTGTTCTGTAAGTTTTTGTCAAATGGTGTCTATAATGACTAAATTCTATTAGTAGATGGAAGCATAATTAAATGTTACAATATATACCAAACAAAAAAGGAGGATGATGATGAGAACTTTGAATAATTATCGCCCCAATTCTTCAGAGGTATACGGAATTTGCAAGAGCAGCTTCCGTGTGGGCCTGCAATGAGTCATAATGAATTAAATCATAAAAAAAAATATACTGCTTTTGTTACAACCAGCTGGATGGCTTGACGTAGAGTAACACCATGGTAATCACCGCAAAAAAAAAAAAAAACTTTTCTTAACGTAAGCGAACACCTACCACAGGCTTTCTAATAGACATGACCTTTCGACAAGCACTACAGCAGAATACAAAAAAACGTGACCTTTTAGTCTTTGATAATTGGCTAATAAAGAGACCAGCTCAGAGACATGTATGAATATCCAATCATATTGGCTCAATGGCATCTATCTATATCACACAGCAGAGGGCATTTATCGCACGGGCCCTTATAATGTGCCAAATAAGGGGGCCTGAGTTCAAGAGTGTCATCAGCACAGGCATGTAACAGGAGATCTCAATACATTTGCATTCATTTTTATACTCCGTGCCAGCACTAGGAGGGAAGATGCATTTATAATGTCACCTTTAGCATGCATCCACCCCCGTCTGATTTAAGCATATACCCACACACACACCACTGCGCACCTCCACAGTCTGGTATTCATTTAAGATAACTAATTTGTGGGCTGTATCTGCCGGTACACGTAATGATTTGGACTCTCACCCAATGGGCAATCCTTCTTGGCACAGCAAAAGGTAGCATGTGCACACTGAAATCAATATCAATGTCAGCCAGTGGCCTTCTGGCCATGCCATTTCATGTCATTGTTTGTGTCAACAGAACAGTGCCATGGAACAGAGGATGAATTATATGCACAATTTTATGTCATTTTTGTGACAGCAAATTGAGTTTGAATAGGCGCTCAAATGACTAAAAGTATTTTGTAACAGCACCCAGAAATTTGCACCTTAAATCCTCCTGAGATATTGAAGAAAAAACAATTGTTGTAAAGACATTGGAGGTACAGACCTCTTCTTGTTTGCGAGAAGAGGGGTTTGGGGCTTTAGAAGGCTTCTTTTGAGATTGTATTGATCTGCACAAAAACGCAAGATCAAAAACAAGAAAATGAAATAGCTTCAGGGAGCCTAAGAAACCAGTCGACAGAAAATGCTAAGGCAAAAATGGGTTGAAACTGCCTATTGTACTCAGAGTCCCTCTTGCTGCGAAAATGGTAGATGTGATTGAGCAACTACCAGTAGTGGGAGGGGATAGAGGCGTCCCTTCTCTGCTGGGAGCCAAAGACTTGTGTATTGATAGACAGGCTGCGGGAATTGTAAAATGTGGATTGTTTGGGATAAAATGGTGGATAAGCTCAACTAAACCACTTAACTCACATCATTCATGTTTTCTCAGTTGGTTGCATAAAGGAATTTTCCTTAGTTTTTCAAGACAATGATATAGCAAAAATGCAAATAAAATTAAGGAAAATTTACAAAATGTGACTCCATACATTAGTAAATTTCCTTTTTTGGGGTGAGTAAATAATTTGCCATAATTTACATTTTTGGATGAACTATTCCTTTAACACTGAGCAATCACACACACACATTAAATACATTAAGGTTAATGAATATAAAAATATAAATAAAATTTAAATAAGAAAAAAATCTCACATAAATATTCACAGAGACTAGTCCATATCATAATTTAAATAAGTGTAGTTTTGGTTTATATTTAAATTTTCATCAATGTTAGAATAAATAATATAAAATAATGACACAAACAAAATAATAATACAACTGCTAAAACTTTCAAATTAAAATAAAAATGAAGCAAATAAAGGTGTTCAAAACAAAATAGAAAGAGAGTCATACTTAAAGTAGAGGTTAATGTGTGTTCGTGGTGTATAAATTAAAGGGTGTTCATTAACAAACTTAGGCCCCGTTCCAAAAATCAAATGGCAATCTTTTTGTGGTCACGTTTCAGTGACATAATGTTGCATAAATTGTTAGGCAGGTGTCTGCTGTGGAGTCAGCATCTGCAAAAGGGTACATCCAAAGCACACAGTGGCCACAATGGGGTGCTTATGAGCACCCTCTGAAACTTGAAATGTCAAATTGGACACCTGATGGTCTTGCGGACCTCAAGGATACAACACAAAGCAGTAAGCACACATCAAGCCGCAGCGTTGGGCTGGTGGGCACACTCAAACAAACACAAATGTTTTATGTTTACACTTTTCTGGGAGACCAGCTTTTGTTACTGTCACATGCATATTAAACTGGAAAGAGAAAAAGTTACAAAACCGAATATTTACACACTTTAACCAGAGTAGCTCATTAGCACATACCTCATACTGTCACAATGCAACAGAAATGAATGGAATAATTCAGTGATACTAAAATAACCAGATTCTGGCAGTACAAGACTAGATTTGTGTAAAATCAATTTCATGACAGATTAACTAATTATTCAGCAGGAAGTGTTCTTTAGGAAGGTTCACAGGCAGAATAGCAGCTTGATTGCAGTACATAAGCACATGCCAAAATTCGCTGTAGCATTGAAGTGTTTCTTTATAGCTATAATGACTCTACTCTCTGGCCAGATCCTTGGTAAGCTAAAGCTTTCAATAATATTTATTTAGGTCTACTTTATTCTAGATCTAGATTTATTCTGACTAGCTAAACAGATGGGTTCATATAACTCAGTAAAACACAGCAAGCACTAGCCCTTTTCCAAATGGCACAATTAATTGTTTCCTTGACCTCTTACTGTATGTGTTCATGGTCCACCAGACCATAGTGTACAATTTGTTATTTTAGGATTTAGAAGTGTCCAAGAGTGACCTCTTCGTGTTAGCTATACATAACAGTTGCCAACTAAGTGCGGATAAGCTAGCCTAGCTTTGGTTTTGGCAGAGAAGAAGTTGCTTCTGATCACATGAACAATACACAATTAAAAAAAAAAGGATCTAATTAACTCTTATGTCTTGGTTGTGTATCTAAGACTTATATCGGAGACAACAGAAACTGTATCTGTGCTCTGACTGCAATGTATACATTTTAAAAAATCTGTTTCTGCATATCAAAAAAGTAAAACTCATGTTGATTAGTTTGGTGAGAAGCGTTTAGCTTCTATCTTGGTCAGACTTAACCAAGCAGGAAAGAAAGTGTCGTAAATGTAGCACAATAAGATTTCAATTGACTTTGACAGAATGGTGCTGCATGACCAATTTGCTGTAATGATATAATCCTTGGCGGCACAGACGGCCATGTTTTATGAGCAAAAGAACTTGGCAAGTAAAGCGTAATGTTTTGCCAATACTGCTATTGCAAACATAAAATTAAGTGGCATCCTCAGGTGACAGCAGTTGCGTTGCTTTATACAAGTTTTATTTGAGCAAGGTGCTGAATTCATTTCAAAGACAACATTAGAATACCAAACACCAAGATCTTGAAAATTGCTGCTTAAGTTAACAAGCCCTTAAGATCGTGGAGAATCTTTATAAGTGATACACTGTAAATCAGAAGGCCTTGGTATGATCTAAAGCATAACTAGGTAAATGCACCATACCTTGTGTGCCAAATCTGTATAAGTTTGTCGATATGAGGGAGATTGGACACTCGGCCTTTACTCAAGAACATGCAATGAGAGGATGATGACTGCGCTTGAAATCTGTCTGTTTTAGCACTTATCTTCTGAAGGATAAGAGGCGCGCAAGAGAGAACAAGAGACCTTTCTCCTTCGAGCATAATAAATGTCATGTCGCATTTCAAACTGTCGATTAACAGTTCCTAAATGTTACAGCCAGTATTTCAAAAGTTCTTTAGTTCTAACAAAATCATGAAAAAAAAGTTCACAGGCAAAAAGACCTTTCATGCAAATTATTTCTTCTCCATTCTGCTCCTGATAATTTAGTTCGTCTCATTGTAGTAATTGATGTTCCGTCAGATCTTTACAACCTCATTGTTTATTGTGAACACAGCATTTCTTATAAAGAAATTGAGGCAGTAATCAAAAAATGTTCCCCCACACCAATTCTTTTTTTGTGAATCTGTTTGTTTGGATCAGAAAAATATTTCTTTTGTGTCCTTGAATGACATTGTATGTCTTTTTGTTGCAAGAAAACTGAAGCAGCAACAGGTCTCTTATTCTAGGTTGGGACGAACAATTGAATGTAATGGATTATTTGGAAAATATGTAGGGCTGGGACTTGTTTTTGTGTTGTTTGTTGATTGACGTGTTTGGAGTAGCCCAATAAATTGTATGTTTCCAGTAGGGCTGTCGCTATCGAATTTTTTAGTAATCGAGTATTCTACTGAAACTGTAATCGATTAATCTAGCAATCAGATAAAACGTTTTTGCTTAATTAAAGACCAACATTAAATATGCAAGAGAAAATAAGACAGGTCTCATAAAACAGACCAACTAGAACAACTAATTGGTTTCTTTTTTGGAATTTTTTTTTTTACGTTTAATTTATTGACCATATTTAATATAATTTAAAATATTAGGTAAAATATTATCATCATACAGTAAGTTCATGACTGTGCATTTATAAACCCTTTTCATTGCAATCAAAATAAAATGACCACACCTGTTGTATTGAGCACATTAGACTTGATTACAACAACGTTCAGTATTCAAACTAAAGTATCAAGTAACGTTATTCATCCAAGCCATGGTATTGAAAAAGTATTACGTATGTTTAATTGTAAAAACCCTGCACAACTTTATTGACAGTAAACTCATTCCTTTGATAACTGCGTCCTTTGAGAACCGCGTCATATCTCATTACCATAAAGTTAACCTGATTTCAACTCTCCTCGATGCTCTCGCCGTCTATGACGTACCACGACGCCAGCTTACATTAAAAAAAAAAAAAAAAAGAATTCCGGCCACTTTGACGCTCTCGTCGTCGGTGTTCCCTCCACATCTGTCGCGCAGTACTGCACTGACCGTTGTGGTTTATCCCATCTATTTACCTGGTCTCGGGTGACAGTCCTCCTCATCTCTGAGTGGGACGTTTTTGTCGGTTTCTCCTGTTCATTTGGTCTCTTTTATTTTCATGCCAATGGCAATCGTATTTAAAGTAGCTGATCAGTATTTGATTTTCCAATCCGTTTTTGAGTTGGATAAATATTGCTTTGACTTATTTCATTAAATAATATGTGTATATTTAATTAAGTAAAATAAATACTTACTTATTAAACACAATATATTGCATGCTCAAACATCTTCAATATAGTGGTTAACAGCTTGTAAATGTAGCCAACCACTTGCCTGTTACTTACCCACGTTCAATTATGTGTAGCAAATCTCTTCCCCAATGCTAATTATCTGTTGTTAAACGTTTCCTCATAAAGCTTGAGGTGAACGCTCGCACAGGTGGTGTGTTTAATTAAACTACTTAATGGCAGACGTAAAAAACAAAGTGATGGCTATAAAGATGTGAGACCATGGGTTCGTTCAGTGGTGGGCAATGTCAGTGGGCCTTGGAATGGGGCATTTTGGGTGCATTGCTTCATAGACGAGAGCGAGTGTGAAGAGTCCAGATGTGGCTGACCAGCAGAGCATAGCAGCGTTGGGGTGACACCTCGTTGAGTCACCCAATCAGACGTAGCGACAGCAATGACACATCCTATAAGAAGCGTGGGGAGAATAGGGCTCACGGAACACAATGAGCTATAGAGCACAGGGCGAGGACACACGACCTTCAGGCACTGTCGTTTTTTGAGTGGACTAAACCTTCCTTGGAGTAATTGGAATATATGTGCTTTCATAACCTTCACCCTCTGCTACAAACATCATGATAACTCATGGATTGTTTTGTGTCTCGCAGCCGTTCTGTTCTCTCTAATGGCATGCTTGTGTACCTTTAAAAGTTACTGTCCTCTCATATATCATTTATCTTGTCCTAGATGGATATGAGCTGTAGCTGAAACATGCAGTCACTGTCCTCTCATTAGGTTGCTTCGATACACAAATGTTAACATCTCCATCATTTCTGGCATATTCAGACAATGGACGCCAGTTCTTGAAAATAATTTATGCAATCTCTAAGAGGTAAGATAACAATGCAGAAAACCTCCTCAGCATATTGCCATGATTAAATTAATATGATAGCATAATTCATTAACCCAATAAAACCTGCTGTATTATATTTAATATTAACATTTCTGTGATCAAAATTTTTATCCAAAACGTAATTTATTGTAACACTTCAGAATAGGGAACACTTATTCACTATTTCCTGTGACTTTTCCTTCAATATATTAAAAGTTTGCTGCTTTTTAATAGTTAGTAAGGTAGTTTATGTATTGGATAGGATTAGGCATTTACTATTAAATGGCTACTAATCTAGTATGCATGCTAATAAGCAACTAAGTAAGTGTCACCCAATTTACTACATGCTTTGTAATGTCTGTTGTGAGTTTCAAAAATAATACATGAGGTTTTTGAGAAACATTGATCTGTATATCTCTCAATCATCATTGCATAATAGGTTTTCATATGTCAGGCCTTACAGTGTTGCATATGTATGCAAGGGATGAGTTGGGCAATTTTAACTAAGTATTTAATTAACTATTTTAACTAAGTTGTTTTTTTTTTTCTTTCTTTTTCTTTTTTTTTTAAATTACTTCTCTGTTTGCTATGCAAATCTTTTATGTGAAATGTGGATGCTTTTTATTTGCATGGCTTGACAAAAAAGATTTAAAAAAACTCAAATAGTGATCAGAACTTGATTAGCAAACACTTTCTGAATAAAAACACTGCCACAATGCCTTGGCTTTGTAAAGGTGTTAAGAATGTTGCTATGTAGTTTCTAGGCTATTTTGGGTTGTTGCTGCTAGGTGGTTACTAAGGAGTTTAGGGTAGTTGCTTACTGGTTCAAATCTATGGATCTAATCTAAGATGTCTCATCTCTAAGATGTTCTCGTCCTTAAATATGGACTCCTTCAATGTATATTTAAAAGGTTGCTTTGACAAATTTATCATCTGCAAGCCAAAAAAATAATAATAATAGCAACAGCTCTTCAGAACAAGATTCATGTCTGCAGTTTCTCACCAATAGAAACGTAATAAACACTAACTAACCATATTCTGATAACTATTCTGGCCAAGGAACAACTATTCTGTCTTTGTACAACTAAGCAGAATTGTTTTGTGACCTCCTGGGTTGCCACTGGCTTTTGCCTCACAACATCTGTTTGTCTGAATTGCTGGAAACCGATTGTGCATGTACTAATGTAGGCAATTTAATTTATAAGACATTTAAATGTTAATAAGATACTCACAACAATTTTGCATTGCCTCAACAGCTCTGAAATAGCCCCCTGGCCGACCCAAATATTGTGATTTTTTCCCCCCTCAGTTGTTAGTTGTACAACACACTGTTTTTCATTATCATTCTACAACAGCGAGGCAGTAATTTTTACTCTGCAATGGCTACCAGGTTGAAACTGTCGAGCCAAAAATATAGCATTTCTCCATGATTACATGCAATCTCTATAAATAACAGATGTAAACAGTTGAAGATTTTAAAATGTAGGAAAAATGAAAGTAACCTGATGGTGGGTAGGAATGTGAAGTGGGTGGCTGAGCTTAATTCATATTTAAAGAGTTCCTTTATTACATCTTTAATAGCCTTTTTTGTTGGTGTCCCTCAACTTTTGGCTCCCAGCACAGTTTAATTCACCTCCCATTGAGTTGACTGGCTCAGAGCTCTCAACTTCAGACTTTCATCTCCTTTCTTTCTGCCCAAGCTTTTATTGCTCTTCAGATTTTCCTTGGAGAATTAATGCCACCATATTGGACCACAAAAACTCCAATACGAGTGCATAAAAGTATGAGGTCAGAGAGATTTACTGTTTGGAATTTAATATCACAGCAAACAGAAAAACTACTGCAGATGAACTTTCATTGAAGATATTAGGTTGGCAAAAAGGTATTAAATCTTTCCCTCATGACACGGAACTGAAATTAGGCAACTGCTTCTTTACAATATCAATCAGGTTGATGGCCCTTTTTGCCAAAATGCCCCGGGATGAAGATAACTCTTTCAGATTCCACTTCCAAACTAAGGATAATTCTCTACATATGCCATAACATTAAGAGGATTAGGTTTAGGAAGTGGATCGTGATGCTTGTAGTGACAAGCAGCAATATACTCTGTCACTATCTGGACACATCCCTGTGATATGCCCACATCTGCTCTGTAATTTGAGCAGGCTTTTCTTTTAAAGGCTGTATGACACACAATATTGACTTATATCTCTTCAAAAGGAGAGTTGTTTTTAAAGGCTCACTCATCTCATTGAAAATTTGATAAAACAAACAAATGTATGGCACTTTTAAAAAAACATTTTGTTTAAATCATGTACAATTACAAAAATAAAGCACATTTGAATCGATATTGAAAAACTCTTGTTAACAACAAATTCAAATGAATATTATTTCAACATGCTTCCTATTAGCAAAAATCTTTGCTTGTTGAAAAAATGAATCGTA
This sequence comes from Enteromius afrohamiltoni, assembly GCA_034779775.1. Lineage (NCBI taxonomy): Eukaryota > Metazoa > Chordata > Actinopteri > Cypriniformes > Cyprinidae > Enteromius > Enteromius afrohamiltoni. The sequence continues at coordinate 18,407,752 of JAUYWG010000038.1, forward strand.
TCTGACAGCAAACAGGGCATATGTATGATGCTTCATCCACAACACTAGGTGTCAGTATACCAAGACAACTGCCATAAAAAATGGCAATGCAATGCTTTTCCCCACCATTACCGTTCTTCTGTACAGTGGCAATCCAGTCTAACAATAATACAGTGTAAATAAAAATAAATGATACTGCAAACACTGCAACAACATCATCTGACCTATAAAGTCTGTCAGACTTCACGAAAAATAGATCCATTCTGTAGACACACAGACTAAAGTTCAGACTATGTCAGATAAAACTTAATTAACTATACTTGCTAGGGCTACACCACAGCTCTGCCTGCTTCTGTTCGGGTTAATGTATTATCGAAGCCTAATTAATTCATGGTGAATTTCTAAATTGAAGTCTGTGAGTTTTATTACAATTAGAGGGACTGTTTATGAAGCGTTCCTTCGACATGCCTCAAAGAGCAGCTAATATCCTACCCCCTTTCCCAATTTTCCTCTGCCTTCTAAGATTTAAAGAATAATTTTTCTGCACAAGAACCATAACCCTCCTATTCTGTTGATGATGACAAATAAAATAAAACACGCAGGACAGATGAGAAATATGCCTCATATCCCCATGGCTCTAATTCGACAAGAACTGGGTCAAGCTCATGAGAAATTTAATTTAAACAGATGTCAATTAATACCCATTATGTCTTTACTTTGAAAAGCAGAATCCTTCTCACAATCTCTTAAATCCTGGCACTGCACTAGAGATTTAGTTAGATCCTTTGTGATTTGTGTCTTGCCTCTTGGAAATTAGTTTTCACCTTGTAAGGAATCTGAGTCAATGAGATTTTTTTTTTCAACTCTCTGGAGCTTGTAGAAATCGAGACAATGAATAAGACAGGAATAAATCCTGATGTGGTGCATATGTACTGCTATGCTAAATGGCAGTGTGTATGCAATAACTACGCCATATGATACTTAACAATAAGAATTTGCTTATTATTAGCCCTGTTACGACAAACCATGCATGGATACAAAAAATAGAAAAGAACTTACTTGAGTGTAAACTGCTCCACAGTAGAATTTGGGACCAGGAGCAGGTAGATGTTGAGGGTCTCTCCTGGTTTTAATGGCCTCTCTGGTAGCCTCAAAAAGAGGTTCTTGTCCAGTTGTTTGTCTACCACCAGCTGTTCCTGATTGGGCTGGTACAAACTGATGCTCCCAATACGGAGAAGGGGTTGTTGGGATGAACTCTCCCCTCTGGACGCTCCTCCTCGGCGTGGGTAGCTCTCCCCACATTCATCATTGCTGTCTGGATCATGGAGGGTATAGTAAAGCTCTACTTGAAGGGTCTCCCCACTAAACTCAAGCCCATCTGTCCCTGAGGACTTTCTGCGACCCAGTGGTGCTACATTAGCATTAAACCATGTCGAAGGGAGATCCAGTTGGGCCAAGCACTGCGCCAGATTCCCTTGAAGCCTGCAGGATGTTTTGATCTCCCGAACATCTCTAAAAGCATGCAGCCTCACGCATGGAAGCTTGTCCTGAATCTTGAAGTCATCCCAGTCCCGTCCTGCGATATAGAACAGCACCTGAACCATCGGGTTACTAGCAAATACTCTGGACTGTACGATAAAGGCCCGGACCTTCCAGTTGACTGTCAGCCTTCCAGGAATGTCCAAAGGACTTGCCGGCTGCAGTAGGTCCTTGGACAAGGTCTGGTCTTGGGTGAAAGGTCCAAGTGAGATGTTGATTGCAGGTAATTCCTTGGTCTGGAAGACCACAAAGCTTTCTGAACGCTGAAGAGGGTGTCCACGTTGGCTGCCATATGGTTGAACTCTGGTCTCTTGGAGAAAGAAAGCCAACTGTGTGTTGGAGAGCTTAAAGTTGGCAGGGAGGTAAACTTCTGGTGGGCTGGAGGTGGCACTAGGAACCGGGACACTGAAGAGGGCATCAGAACTGGTAGGAGAAACTTTACCAGCAACTGCAAAGACAAAGAAACAAGACAAAATACTATTAAATATACCCAGAAAATAGAGTATGGTAGTAAAGGATTGGAATAGCTTGCACATAGGTGTAAACTAATTAAAGAATTAAAGAATTCAGGAACTCTAGAATTCAAGGAACACTGCTCAACACTGAAAGCACTCAAGTGGGAACTCTATACAGCTTTACAGGGAAAGCCACTTGAGTTACAGTGATCCAAGTGGCACTTGATTGAAAACAACTAGAAAATAACAAGTTGCAATATGCTGACTTCCTTACATCTTATATTTTGCATAAAAAGGAATTCAAGAACTACTTGTATCTGCTAGTGACTGGGAAATATTCTCCAATTTGCAAGCGAACACTTGTTCTCCCTTTTATGCTTTGGCTCTTACAATAGACTTTGAGATTAGATGGATTTGTATGAGTTCAAATAACTAGCAATAAATTCTTATGGTAAATACAGTGGCTTCACAGAGAGGACAGAGCGGGTCATCTTTAATAGAAATTCACACTTTTTTGAGAGAACTGAGATATCGACTTGGATGCAACGGTTTGTCCGATAACAGTGTACACCGAAGATATCATTGATTCCTATGCCTTGGGCTCCTAAGATTAACTACCTAAGACTAGATGCCCAATCGATTGTTGAGAAACTTCAATACACTGATCATAATCTCCCTGTACTGGAGAGAAATGGAGAGACTCTGACCGTAAAATTTACAGCGAAGTTGAATATAAAAATAATAGTAAGTTTTCAAAGCTATAAACAGAGGGCACACATGCACTGTATTCAACTATAGAGCTTGCCCTCAAAAATTAGTGGAACAGTAAAACATACTTATCATAATGACAAGTCGAAGTGAACAGAGAATCCATGGCAAATCCACTTGAACAACAAAATGTCCCATATTCCACAAATGCTTTGCATTTAAACAGAGTACTTCACAAATGTTTTGAACTTTACAACAGGTACACACACGCACACAAAAAGTATCCGTGCAGCTAAAGCCAAACCTCAGAAAAATGTGATAGCTGCAGATCAAGCTCAGTCCAAGCTTTGAAAACCTGCTCAAAGTCTCCAAACTTGAAAGCACATGAGTAGTATCCTCTCAGTAGTAATCCAGAACTTGTTCAAAGATCTGAGAGAGACTGATCAATTGTGCCTGATGGGAGGCTCCGAAGGCACCTCATGCCCTGCAGCATGATCGGAGTGAAGCTCCACTAACATTCGCTCACTCCATCTATTCTCTGCAGTTCCTGTTTGAGTGTAACTCCTCCTAGCAGATCCCGTTCTCCTCTTACAGCCCGAGACAAAGCCTAGACACCGCCCTGTCTCACCACACCTCACCCCAAACTGTAATAAACCCTTTAGCTCTCATTCACAGCCAGTGCAAAAGCACTCCTCCCAGGACACCACCGTGGCAGACTACAAACTACCCTTTTACATTCATCTTCTCCCACTGGACGTGTTGAGGCAGACTCTGAATGTGTCTGTGTGAGGGAGAGTGTATTTGTTAGGGGGGCTGGGTTTGGGGGAGGGATGCATAGTTTGAGCGCCTTCAGGCAAATAGTGGGGGATTAGTAGGAAGATCATTGACGAATTAGCTCTCCTTCTCCCCTCATACAGCAGACTCTGGAAGACACATTTAATGAAGATGGGGGTTAGGGAAGGAAGTGGGTCGTCTACCCTTCCAATTGCCCAGAGAGTTCTCAAAAGCTCAAAGAAGCTGGAATGATACTCTGTCCAAGCTACGCTACTTCACAAAAAGCTGCAAAATGTCATTCATGACATTTCTGACCAGAGCATTTCTCGGCCAGAACAGAATTTATCATGTGCTACTTTCAGTGATGCAAATGACATCTTTGAGACTACTTTCAAGACAGGTTCCCTCTACTCCATTACATTTCTGACATTTATCATCGTGCTCATTCAACAGATTATAAAAGCTCATAGATTGGGTTTCACTCAAGCTTAGAGGTTTGAACACCTTTTGGTGTGGCTGTGCCCTGTGGAAACAGATATGAATGCCTCTTAAAGGGATGAGCTAATGCTTCTGAAAGGCAATCCATTACAAACACATTAAACACCAAAGAGCTCTTCTCAACTACTTTTTTTCTAGACATAGGCAGTCTAATGTATATATTTCAATAACATCATCGGATTATGTGCTTGCAGTACCCCCAGGGACAGATGCTATTAGAGGTCACAGATTCAAAATACATCATGCGCATCACTACATAGGCTGTGCACTGTGTCAAAAAGAAGGCACATATGGGACTACAACATGACACCAAAAATCCACCCCGATCCCTCCTCCCGGCCCCACTAATAGACCTCTGGGTGTAGTGGAGTGGCGACTGCTGTTGCTGAACTCAGTAACAGGATACACATCTGTTGGTCAATGAGTGTGGTTCGATACAATCCTGAGGGCTTTCTGCAGCTTTTAGCCACAGCCTTATGAAAGATAATGGAATTGTCATGTGTAATACGCCTTTGAAATCCTGGAGTTTCACTGTTTAATTTAACTCGCCTTTGCTGTCATTTTTCTCTGTAATCCCACACTTATTTTTTATTTTATTTTTTTGCCACATGGCCAATGTAAAATGCTGGAAGTAAAGTAAGAAATTCCCCACAAGCATAAAAAATTTCCTTTGAAATAATCTGTCAAGTGGGGCAATTGCTCTAGGAAATAATCCATGCAGCTTTTTCTTAGGAAAAAAAAGTGACAAGCATTAGAAAAGAACCCACGTTGCACACACATTATGAATGTGTGTGCAACCTACATTTGCAAGTTTGATTCTGTCATTTGTTTCAGAGTCTGTTAAAGTCTGAAAAATGCTTAAATGGCTTTGCATTCCATGGTTTGAATTACTAAACAAATTGAACATGGTAGTGTGTTAGTTAATGAGCTGTACCTCGGAAACATCTCTATGAAGAGACAGGAGAAGTGCTAGTGGAATTGTTCTATTTGAATTATTGCATTCAAGTGTACCTCAAAGGAAATGCAGAGAGAGGAAATTGAATGAAGAGGCAGTGAGAATACAAGATGTGACATATGATCAAAGATTGGGATGATGCAATTTGAAAGGTGAATCACCAGACGACAGAGAAGGAGAATGCAACATTCGATTTGCAAAAACAAGAATTTGCATAATTCCGTGATTGATAAAGTTACGTCTGTTAAATGTGAGATTTAACTTCATAAACAGATGTAGTATTTAAAGTAAAGGTAAAACAGATCATCTAGAGCTGCAAAAATAATCAAAAATAAACTACCTCTGATTGTTTTCTTTGACACTGTAATTTAATTTTCATTAACAAAATTTACATTGATGCAACTGATGGCAACTGTGTGCCATTTCCCTTATGTATGTGTATTATATGCCTGTAGAAACATTGAAAAATTTCACATTCTTAGCAGCATGAAAAACAAAACTGTTCACCATATTTTGCATAAATTGCTTTTAGAACGCTTCACAGCAATGCTCTCATTATGTTATAATCACTAAAGCTGCTATACTGCAAAATGAAGTGAAATATAAAAAGTATTTGTGTATCTATATCTCTGCATCAGATCGCTATAATCTCATCAGATGTTTATTGTTAGTGGCAGGTCCAAAGTGAAACTCAAACTCTTATTTGCATCCATGTGCACAACAGACACCTTTGCAGTCACACTGTAAAAAATGCTGTGATTTTAACAGTAAAAATGCTTCCTGTTTAACTACCTGTTAAATGGTTAATGGTAAATTCTTGTAAAATTTACAGAAAACTCAAGAATCCAAAATGCATTGCATTTTAAATTTTGTTTAGATTTTTATGTTTTTTTCTTTGAAATACCTACGTTTTTCTTATCAGTTATGTTTATTAGGGCTGTATGTTACATGCAATGCTTTAAATTGATGTTTAATGCACATTTAAATTCATTGTTTAAAGTCTCATCAAGATAGTGTTTAGTGCTTGTGTGAATGACACTGAACACCTAATACATATGTTCATATTTAAAAGCTGATTGTGATGGGCTTTGGTTCATCATGTGATTTTGTCATCACCACCTACATTTGGTGCTTATCAGTATATTTCAAAGGTGCAAAACAGATTTCAGTACTTGGGTTGGTTTATTAAGATTATATCAGTTAATTTAATTACGGTATGTAACTGTAAACTTTTCTTCAAATTGTAAAACCTAAAATGTTGTTACCTATTTTTTACGGTCGGATTCTGGCAACCACAGCTGCCATATTGTTTACTGAATTCTTTACAGTGTTGTTACAAAATTCAAGCAAGAAGGGTGTTGCACAACCAACAGTTTCACGTTTAGTTAATCACAGCAGCCTTAATCATAATATTATTTTCTTTTTTTTTTTACAGTTGTTCTAAGAGTTTGCTATTTTTCATTATCACATAAATGTCCCTTGAGTTCATACATTTTTCATCAGTTAGGCCAAATAAAGAGTCCATTAATTCACCAAAAATGAATTTAGGAACTCTAAAGCATACACCAAACCTTTTGATCTATGGCTATGCTAACGAGTCTGTCAGTCGGAGTGATTCAGAGGCTAGTGAATGAACTCTGGCTTGAGTTCGCATGACAAGCAACAGTTGCAAATGAAGTGATTTACATACGAAACAGGTGCTTCGACTGTTAGAATCACATCAGGCCTTGCCGTATCACAAATAGTGACTACCATTGCATTGCATTCTCTTCATTACAGCACTATGGTCTCCGTTTCCACTGAAGAGAAGGTGTTAAAAGGAAATTATTAGAGGGAAATAGGCTTTTCAGATATTCTGACTCTAAACCGTTGACCATATTTTGCTATTATTTCAGCATTCAATACCATGAGGCCTAATGTATTTTCTCCTCTTTGCGCTACTTGGCCTTGTCTGTCCTACAAGTGCCTTTTGCGATGAGTGGATGGAAATTGACTTAATAACAGAAATGCGCGATACTGAGCAGGGAGCTGATTGCTAATGCGGTGCCACTGCTTTGCTGCAAAGTCATTTATGGCAGAATTAAATGAAAGGGAATGAGGAGATTTGTCATTAAGTGTTTGACAGGATATAAATCAGAATCCAGTGAATTTGGATGGTGAGGCGCATTGCCACACATTCAGATTATGAAATATTTAAGTGGCTAATTATAGCAACTAAGCAAAATTATGATTCTATGCACAGCGTAGAAAAATATCCTCATTTCCAGAAGCTGTGAAAATGTTAGAATGACAATTTCAGGTTTTGAACATGCATTCAAGCCACAGAACTGGAAAAAGATATGAATGTTTTTATCGATCGATTAACTATATTACTTTAGAAATATATATATATAATTCTGTCATTTAGCATTACAAAGCGATTTAACTGGTTCGGAACTCAGAGTATGAAATAAGATGCCTGACATAAACAAATGTATTCATACCTGCCCTCAAATACGCACAACCACAAACACACAATCATTTTTGCTAACTGCATTGATTGTACTTTAGAAGAGTGTTTAATGAGCATGGGTAAAAAAACACAATCGGGAGAGACCCATTCCACTGGGAATTTTAATGAGTGTATTGACTGAGAAGATGTCTGGGTCTGTTGATAAATGATTACAAGTGAAGCACATTGCTTTCACCTTCATAAACAATACAGTCTGCAGCATTTTTAGTACACAGAACAGAAACTAAATATCTGGGAGGTGTTTGAAAACATTTTAAAGGAAAAAGAAATATTGGTCTTAAAGAGCAATTGATTATATTGTTTCAAAGAGATAAATTCCTTGTTTTAAGCCTCTGTAGAAAATGATATAAACTGCAACTGGTCTGCACAGAACATCATTTATGCCAGTCGTTGTACATATCCATCACTAAACATATATTTTTTTACTTGTTTTGATTATACATCGAGCTGAGATTAAAATGTAGTATTTCTCAGTTAATACTGTATGTTTATGGTGAATGGCATAATTTAAAATAGTAATTAAAATCATGTTATACTCCATTTTAGTCAATATTTTTTCAATATTGAATTCAATTTTTCAATATGTATGTATCTGTATGCATATTAATTATATAACAGGTAGAAGGAATTTTTATTTCATGCCAACTTGAAAGCTTTAGATGGAATATGTTAGCCGACAGGGACATGCCAACAACCCATTTATGTACATTTTACATGAACTGTAAAATGCCGGAAGCATTGTCATCATAATTTCTCACTAGACATGACTAGTACATCATATGCGAAAAGCATTGAGAGCTGATGTTCATAAAACTTCATTAAAATTTAGTCAAACAGAAAAAAAAAATAAAAAATTAAATAAATAAATGTAACAAACATGCATCTCTCATAATTTGGTTGTCACCTTCTTCTGTTCCCATAGTAAAGAACCCTAAAATTCCCTACCAAGTCACCAAAAAAAAAACAGCTTATGGAATCGGGACAGTACTTATGATGATCAAGTATGAAAATAATACACCATAAAACCTTAAGCCTTGAATATTTCTGATGAATTTCAAAAGACTGAGATCTTGGCCTGTCAGCTGTTGCAATCCACAGGGGACACCGCTCTTGATAAGCTATGAACTTATCAAATATAACAGTGATTTAAAAAAATAAATGAAACAGACATGTGTTTCTCAGTTTGGTTCTTGCCTTTTCCCTTCCCATAGATAAGGCCCGAGTCACCATAACAACCAACAAATTTTGGTACAATATTGATAATGAACAAATGAAGTTCGAAGTGAATCCAGCAATATCTTCAGATGTTCTATCTTTGAGTCTATCGATTGCAACAGATTACGCAGATTAAGACTCACCACGAACACTTTTCATTAACCGTCTGCACCAAGAGCACTATTTCAGAACAGTTTTCATTCAAGAAATGCTAGTCGTGGCTTTTATTGGAATTACTTCACTAAGCCGGCAAGGATTTGGAGATGAACACCCTCCCCGTTCTTGACAAACTGCTTATCGACAAGTAGCAAATACAATAAACTGTAAGACCTTAAGCCTTGATTATTGCTGAGGAATTTGAAAAGTTAGCGATCTTGGTCTGTCAGCTGTTGTGAGCTGCGGGGGACACTGCTCTTGATAAGCTACGATTGTACTCATTCAAATGTAATAGTTATTCATGGCAAACACGAACATTAAAGTTGAGTGCTGTATTTAAGGGTGCAACTAAAACAAGACCAAAAGCCACATTAAGCAACAGGAAATTACAGACACTATTACTGCTAGTGTTATAAAACACAGACATTTTACTGCACAAGACCATTTTCATTGTCTTCACTCCAAGCAAAATAACTACACGCTCGTGTGACAAGTTCATTCAAATCATTACTGATTAGCCACTGGAAATGAACATTGGCGAGACATACATGAAGATACTCAGGAAATTGATGTGACATGTCTTGTGCATCAACTGTGCCACTCAAGCTGTCATCAAACTCTTTCATGCATGACTGTCACCAAAGAACCTCTACATTTCAGTGTGTCTGCAGGCACAACGGAAAAGTTCAATGAATACGTAAGCATCGCCCTTATGTAGACCTACTGTATGAGATGTACGTCTTTTGGCATTGCGAAACTCTTTAGGATCACTTTGCTAATAACTCACTAATCTTCTCACATTAGGAAGGACATTTCATTTGAAGCCGCTGGCAGAAGTAGGAGATGGTTTTCATCATAGATATGTATATTTAAATGACTCATTAGTGACTGCTCCTATTGGGCTGCTATATGCAAACCACCTGCCATATCAAAATAGCGAATGTGGTAGAATTATGGTATCTACGTAAACATCTGAGGTCTTCATGACCTCATGCATAACCTATGGAACAAAAATCCTGCCGAAAGTATTGAAATCGAAAGAGTATCGAATTGAGTATCGAAAGCTTGGTGAATTCCACAAATAAATAAAAAAATACATTACAATTAACAGTGCTTGCATTTTAATGCATTGTATTTTAACATGGTTGTATATTTACAAACGCAAAGTTCATTTTCAAAATATTCAGTTTGTTTCATTATTCAAGCAATAATATTCGCCAGGCAACTTTCGATTAGTTTTATTTCACTTTACAAATTCGCTTTCTAAAATTCAGTGGTTCAAATACGACACATCCGGGAACTGCAGGTAAAGCAGTCGATTACCGATCCAAGAAGCCATCTGCTGTTAGACGTCTTCACCAGCGGGTGGTGCTAGCGGCTTTGAGTGTGAACGTCTTCATCAAAGCGTCTATCTATCGGTGTTTCACTCCTCCATAAAAGCCAGCTCTCACATGTAAATCAGTGAAATCCTGTAACGATCAAATCCCCGCATAATTAGCGATTGTTCAAGTAAATCCTCATTAGTTACGTAATGAATCAACAATAATAAAAGACTGAAAAGACATGTGTAACAGTAAATTGGATTCGTGCGCTGGGACGTCGCCAGAACATCTTCAGTTGGGGCATTGTGCCCCACAAAACGGGGGCACACTTTATTTCTGATCTCAGAAATAGACATTCCACATAACTAAAACATTATTTATGAGATTTATATTTCAGTCACCCTGTTTACATGATCAAGAGTGAACTTAATATTGAGAACGAACAATGTTCATTTTATCTAGTTAATGATAGTTAAATCTAGTTATCTAGCGCATATTTTTTTCGGCGCCTATGGTAACGGATGAGAGCTTTCACATAGCATGGAGGAGCGGCGAGGCAGTGCTTAGCAGGTGCAGAGCAGGAGCAGCAGTGCTACGATAGTCTCGGCGCCGAGTCTATTTTTGCTGCGCTGTTTATATGCTGAATTAAAGTGACATTGTTGAATAAAGTGCACTTGTAAATTGCATTGTTCTTGATCTAAACTGACCAGATTAACATGAAAAGTAACACATTTTACCATAAAATGTTTCACACTCACCATATGAAAAAATATGATGACTATAAACTATAATAAGGCAGTCGCATAAAGTATTTTGGCTATGACATAAATCAAAGCACACAGTGATCCAGAAGAACGCTGGAAAATATGAAAAAAGTAGCGGACGAGTGCAACGAGAGGCTTTTCTATTCGTAGCATATATTTAATTTGGGACTATTTATTTTATTCCTTTTATACAGGCATGAATGGTTTTATTGTGTTCTTCTCCTACTCAGAAGCGCTGCAGGTGCGCGAGGGGACGATGTGAGTCTGAATCTCTATTTCTGTGCTGCTATATTTGCGTGTGTCCGCTGCTCCATGCTATTATAGCTTCTTGTCTTCCTCCTATGTCCCCCTGTATAGATGAGAGCTTCTTTGAGCTGCTGAAAACCTGACGTTCTCCGCAATATTCATTAACTAGACAAATTGAACGTTGTTCGTTCTCAATATTAAGTTCACTCTTGATCATGTAAACAGGGTGACTGAAATATATATCTCATAAATAATGTTTTTGTTATGTTGAATGTCTATTTCTGAGATCAGAAATATAGTGTGCCCCTCTATGAAAACTGAAATGCCCCAACTGAAGTTCCGACGACGTCCCAGCGCACGGATCAAATTTACTGTTACACATGTCTTTTCAGCCTTTTATTATTGTTAACTCATTAAATAACTAATTAGGATTTACGTGAACAATCACTAATTATGCGGGGATTTGACCGTCACACGATTTTACTGATTTACATGTGAGAGCTGGCTTTTATGGAGGAGTGAAACACAGATAGGAAGGGGGCATAAAGTATTTCTATTAACAGCGCAGCCCTAAAATAATATCTTACAGCAAACACTTTGATGAAGACGTTCACACTCAAAGCAGCTAGCACCACCCGCTGGTGAAGACGTCTAACAGCAGATGGCTTCTTGGATCGGTAATCGACTGCTTTTCCTGCAGTTCCCGGATTTGTCGTATTTGAACCACTGAATTTTAGAAAGCGAATTTGTAAAGTGAAATAAAACTAACCGAAGGTTGCCTGGCGAATATTATTGCTTGAATAATGAAACAAACTGAATATTTTGAAAATTAACTTTTTAAGGTGAATATTGATTACTGAATTTTAATAATGAAAATGTTTGTAAAATGTTTGCGTTTGAAATATTCATAAGTAAATATACAACCATGTTAAAATGCAGCGCATAAAAATGCAAGCCATGAACATACAATGCATTAAAATGCAAGCACTGTTAATTGCAAAGTTTTTTTTTTTTCTCCAATTTGTGGAATTCAACAAGCTTTTTATTTCAAATACATTCGGCAGGATTTTTGTTCCATATAACCCAACAAGATTTATTTCATGATACTAGTTTCTGAATCCTTTTGTAAAGCTTAAAATTAATATACATTATTTAAACCATTTCTTTGTTTACTGTAGACAGTAAGGCTGGGAAAGAGATGATGTTAGTTAAACAAATTTTACAATGCTTTATTTCAAGGTTTAATCTAGGGAACCTGTGTAAAAATGCTCATTATAGATTAGAGTTTGTTCATACAATTATACCAAACATTTTAGTAAGTAAATCAACTAAACTTGGCACCTGGACAAAGGACTTCCTAACTATGTAAGTTGCCATTAAAAACTGCCGCAAAAATTTTGCGATATTTCATAAATGTCAATAAAAAAAGTTATGCAAATAAAATGCAATTTTTAGCTCTTAAAATAAGTCATGGTAAGACATGTTGGTAAGATGATTAATTTTGCAGCCAACGCAACGAGATGTAGGCGTGTATCTGTGGCGACGCTTCACAGAGAGCCACTTTTGGGACGTTTCTGAAATATGCAGGCGCAGCAGATGTTTGCAGTGTAAATAAGGGGTTTTCCAAGCACTATTGGAAAGGAAAGCAACTAATACTTGAGATTGGCCACATATGAGGTGGTTCTTGGAGGTTACAGTACACTGCACTATTCACTGCAAAATATACAACATTTTTTAGAAAACACAAAATTATGTGAGTGTAAAAACTAAATTGTTGTTTCTTCCATTGGGCATATTTTAATTCGCTCAATTTTAAGGGTAACTGAAGCCACTAACTGGCCACAAAATGTCGGATTTGGCCCCCGACATCTCTACCATCTTGCTCAGCACTGGCTCTCCACAACTGTTCTCTCGCTCATTCGACCAACACCACCCTTATATTTGTCAGCGATACTACAATGATTGGACTTGTTTTAGGAAATGATTAATCAGTCTAGAAATGAAGTCCAGAAACGAATAGGTTACTTCCGTAACCCAGGTTCCCTGAGACACGGGAACGAGTGCTATGGGAAAAACTCCTTTTTTCCCCCTAACTGAAGCCTATTTAACACGCAGTGAAACTGCACAGACATTGGTTGCGCCATGCTGCGGCAACCAATGGCTGGCTCCTGCCTCGCCCCCCTCAGGAGTGTGGTGGCCGCTATATATAGATGCCTCGCCCCCCTCAGGCAAGGCCATTGGTTGCCGCAGCATGGCGGCCAGCCGATTGGTTTAAAAAATTAACACTGCGCAACTAATGTCTGTGCAGTTTCACTGCGTGTTAAATAGGCTTCAGTTAGGGGGAAAAAAGGAGTTTTTCCCATAGCACTCGTTCCCGTGTCTCAGGGAACCTGGGTTACGGAAGTAACCTATTCGTTTCTGCTTTATTAGAAATTTGCTCTTTTAGACGCCAGATGGCAGCAGGGGAACTGTCCAGCTGCAGTGGCATATTCAACGGCGTAAGGCTTGAGTTAGGGACAGATCTGAAGTCCTGTGGTGGTTCAGCCGCTATATATAAATGGCGCCGCCCCCTCAGGCTACCTTCGGCAGAAGCCAGCCATTGGTTGCCGCAGCACAGTGGCCACCCGACTGGTTTAAAAAATTACCACTGCACAACCAATGTCTGTGCAGTCTCACTACGTGTTAAATAGCCTTCAGTTATGGGGAAAAAAGGAGTTTTTCCCATAGCGTCTTAGCAGACGCAGTACGAGTGAAGTGTCATCAGGGAACTACATGTGTGGTGCTCTGAATACAACTCCAAAAACAGAAAAGCTCATTAAAGACTTAAGAAGGTGCAGAATTGTGGCAGCCCCAACCTACATCAACGAGGACGATGTGGATAGGTCAACATCTTAAAATTCCTGGGAGTCCACATATATCTTTCTTGGTCTGATAACACCTCAGCAATAATCAAAAAGGCACAGCACTTCCTCGGAGCACTCAGGAGAAACAACTTGGGAGTGTGAGCTGCTGGTGTCCTTTCACCGCTACTCCATCAAAAGCATGCCAGTGTACTGCATTTCAGTATGGTACTCCAGTTGCACTGCAGCAGACAAAAGAGCCCTACAAAGGATAATCAACACAACCCTTAAAAAAAAAAGAACTGCTGGATGTTTATACCCTCTCTGGAAAGCATTCCTCCCTCCTACTATTTCTCAAGGGCTAAAAACTTCATCAAGGACACCCAGGAAACCACCTGTTTAATCTCCTGCCCTTTGGCAGGTACAGATTCTTAAGAACAAGGACAGTTTCTTCCAGGTGCTGTCAGGACTAACTAAAAACTAAAAAAAGGCAAAGGTCAATGTGAAATCTTTTTGCAAGTTTCAGCATAAACATGACCCCAAACAATCATGTTTTGAACAAGTTCTGCAAGCAGAAAAAAAGGACACTATCGAATAAATAAGCCAAAAAAAATTATTTATTTATTTATTGAGAAAAAAGGACCTTGTGTCTGTGAACTGCAAAAATATGTGAACCTCTAGGTTTAGCAGTTAATTTAAAGGTGAAATTAGCTGAAAAATGTTACAAAAACATCTCTAAAGAGCAAATGATCTCATGATTTAGGCCTGTTTTGCTATATCTGGGCCAGAATGGCTTGGAACAATGAATTTTAAATTATACCAGTAAATTCTAATGGAAGATAAAATGAAAATGGGCCATGCAGCAAGACAATGACCATAAGCATACAAGTCTTTTATCAAAGAATGTTTAAAAAAACTAGCTATTCATGAGAGGAAACCCATCAACATCACAGATTCGCAGCAGTTCTTTACTGAAGAATGAGGTACATGAGTGTGGCCGCCGGACTCCGCCCCTTACCTGGACCCTACTCCTTCAAACAATGCCTGACCTTCACTACCTGACCTGCAGCACGACAAGGACACCAGTTCCCTTCTTTATTTTGGACACTTACATATGTGTGTATATATACATACATATATATATATATATATATATATATATATATATACACACACATACATACACACTCTTAAAAATCTCAAAAGTTAAGCATGTAAATGTGTGAGTGTGTATACAGACATAAACACACACAGTAGATCCACATTGTAATTTTTCAATGTATTATTGTATGTTTTAAATAATTTTAAACTCTGACACTTCCAATTAAACTTGTTTTTGCTACCATACAGTACATAAAAACCCAAATGATCTTTGATTGGCTAATTACTTGCATATGAAATGAATTATAACACCCCAGCCAAGCTGTTGTATATATTTGTGATAAAATGTTGGTGAGAATAACATTGTGAACACGAGAAAGAACAAAGAAAATGTATTTTTCATTAAATGTCCCTTTAAACAACGGTATTCATTATATGGTTTAAACGCATCCATCAGTATGTAGTTAGCTAATGAAACCTTATGTAAATTGCAGAACACTGAAATTTCACATTAATATTGTTATGGCTTTTTTAATGATGAGATTCAGGTTGCACTGAATATTCCCATAAAATGGCTCTAATGAAGCATGGTTTATGAGGACGAGCGCAGGCCATCACAAGAGCAGTGCAGTTCATTATGAATGTTCAACAGGTGTTTACTATTTTTCGACACAGCACAATCAGATGATAGACATCAGTATTGGTGGGATATCTATACCCTGGAGCTAAAGCGGTCATGTCAATAGATTGTTACCTGCTGACACTTCCCCAGAGAGCACCTAGCTGTAGATGCAGCCTTGAGTTTGACAGGGGTCATCGATATCACAGAACTCATACCTCAGCTTCAGTGGCCGCGCATTTACCCCATTATCACTGACCTCCAAATATGGCAGTTTTACTTACTCAGCAAACAAAAACTCACACAGTTCAACCTGAGTGCATTTTAATTGATGCTGTTTCTCCATTGTTTAAACATGACAGTGACGGTGTGATCTTTTTTACTAATCCATTAATAGGTGATGCCATGATGACTTGCTACTTCAGTTTTCCATGACAGAAGTGGTCAGAAAAGTCTGCAATTTATGCTATAAAAGTAAAAAATCTAAATAATTAACACCAAACCGAAAGCAAATAACAGCCAATTTAGTGCACAAAATAGCCAGCTTGAGTCGCGTTCAGATCAGGTAGGCCTTTTAAGGACACGTGTGATATCACTGAAGTCATTTTCAAAGGGAATGCTTCCAATTTCATGAAAGCGTTGAAAATGAGGCCATGCTATTAGGTCAGAATGTATTCAACCTGTTGCACAATGCTTTCAAGTCAGACTTGTCATGCTTCAGATAGGACCGATAAAAGGAAACAATGCAGAGTCAATGGTTAGCAATGATTTCTTGATCTCTCTTGCGAGAGCCGGCAGATAAAAGGAAACAAGCCATTTCTATTAAATATTCAAGAAACTCTCACAAGCCGAGCGTATGATTTATTGATTGAAAAAGCGGAACAATAGAGAGCAACTTTTTTAAAAGCTCCTTGGAGTGAAGGCAACTTTTTATTAATGTGTAAGAGGTAGAAGAACCACCAGGACCTCTCTAGAGCCATTTAAACGTTTAGCTCGGCTGTACTGGGTTAACGCCATTCACACGACGCTAATGGACTGCCCTGGGAACTTTTCTCAAAGCTAGCACCAAGGTTAGCCTTCCTTCAAAACAATCCTTCGGGGGAGATATTAAATCCACCTAGAGACTGGAAAAATAGGCTGAGAGGGGGAAAAAGCTGAAACAGCAATTTGTTTTTTAAATCAAGCAGAGGCTTGGGAATACGGGAACGTTCAGGATCACCATTCCACAAGCGCCATTACAAAGTGGGTGTTTTATGCTATGTTGGGCTTTTGCTCCTTAATAGGCCACAGTAGAGAAGTCGTTTGCACCGGCGCTTTGCAGTCCATTGCATTTTGGCCTATATATGCATTTATACAAGTTGTAAAGGCCAGTGTCCGTGTGCAGTTAAGGTTGTTGTACTCCACCAGCATACACAAGTTTTGTTTGAGCTAATTTGTGTACCCTATCCTACAGCTGTCTTCTCAACCTCTCTCCCTGGTGGCAAAAATAAATAGCAGATCTGTTGTTCAGTTTTTACTTGAATTGTACCTGTACTGTAAAGGTACTGCATAAATATAGAGTCTATGAATATTAATTATTTTTCTTAATATAACATAAAATGTAATTTCAGATTTCTTCACACACATATAAGCACCAATGTTCACTTTTAACATTTTGTCGAGAGGTTTTGCCTCACTTGTAATTCAATGTTACATGACAATTTTTTCAATTCTTTTCCTTTCTGTGAGCTTTTTAATTGACTTTAACACAGTTTTAAATACTTAGATACAACATTAACAATTTGTTCTCATTATCATGATTTGCATGCCTGACATATTAGAAAGGTCAGAAGCCACATGAGAGTTGAAAGATGGTGTCTGAAACAATTCCATCAAAGGGATTTCAGAAGGTGTAGTCTATCAAAAAAATCAGAATAGTCTATATATTTTAGACGCAACAAAAGTCACAATTAAACAAAGTATAAGTTTTTATACTGTCGTGACTAACATTGCACATCAGAGCCCAGGTTGACCATTTCAAATTTCTAATGGAAGGACAATTTTTGGGAATAGTCTTTCCTGTCAATACAACGAATGTCACTGAGCACCAAAACAGTTTGAAAACCAATATTCTTTTATTTATTATTATTAAATATTCTTTTATTTATTATTATTAAAATATATATTTTTTGTTCCACAGAAGTGAGGTATAAGGGAAGTCATTGAGGTATAAAGATATTCAATATTTGTATTAATTTTTGGTTTTCAAAGATTGAAGGTTGAAAGTTTTTTTTTTTGGTCTCCTATTAGGCACTTTACAGTTTGTCAGAAGTAATTGAAATGAACTGAAAAAGATCCATGCCTGAACTTTTATGTAATCATTGATTTCAGTAACCTGAAGCACAGAGCAGTGTAACTACCCCGTCTTTTTAGGCCTGTCCCACTACAACCACTTCTAAAGTCCCTCCAGAGCATAAGCACAGGTCCACACACTAAAAGTGGTATGCCAGGTTCAATTTTGAAGCAGCCAGTCACAAGTGCTCCTAAATCAGCTATGTATTAGCTCAGGGTTCTAACAGTTTTAAAACACTTTGTGGAGGTTAATACTATTTTTGTCTGAATTAACCCTTTCATACTTCGTCCCCATTGCTATATGGATGGGTTGTCCTGATTTTCTTATTATGGCAATATGTGACTTTAATTGGGATCCTGTGGCTATTGGATAATGTTTTTAACTTTGCTCTGCACAGCTATACATACAGTTTTTGGAACTCTCTTCTGAAAAGGGCCTACTATGTTGGATGATTTTGCACTTGTTGCTGCTTTAGCTGTTGACTGACAAACAGAAATGCTCTGGCAGGCTGGTAAATTCGTGTAGCTGTAGCGGATCCATCGTTGACTTATAATTTAATTAAAATGTTAGTTCAACCGAAGTTGAGAATTCTGTCATTAAGTATTCACCCTCATGTCATTTCAAACCCATAAGACCTTTGATCATCTTTGGAACACAAATTAAGATATTTCTGATGGAATCAGAGAGCCAGCCGACCCTCTATAGATAGCAATACGTCTGAACTGAATTTTTTCTGGGATCAAACTGAAATGATCCCAGATTCAGAAATGTAGTAAATACATCGGTATAACAGTCCATGTGACATCAGTGGCTCAACTTTCCTTTTGTGACTCTAGGAGAATACTTTTTTTCCTTAAAGAAAACAAAATAACATATTTTACTCTACTATTATTCTCCCTTGACTTACGTCTTCTGCTAAGCTTTAACGTATTTGACGTAATTAGCCTTGTTTACATTATGGGAAAGCACGCACATGAACGTAATCTGCGTTTCTTCGCTCCTAGATAAAAGCGTATACAGTGCGTTGTGATAACCTCCAAAATGGGCAGAGGATGTAAGTCACAGGAAAAGAATGTTGAGTAAATTATGTTATTTTTGTTTTCTTTGTGCAAAAAAAGTATTCTCCTAGCCTCGCAAAACTGAAGGTATGCCAGGTTCAAAATGTGGTTTTTACCACATTTCTGGATCTGGAATTATTTCAGTTGTCCTGCTGTCTACAGAGGCTTAGACAGCTCACTGATATCATCAAAAATATCTTTGTGTTTAGAAGATGAACAAAGATCTTATGGGTTTGGAACGACATGAGGTTGAGTAATTAATGACAGAATCTTCATTTTTGGGTGAACTAACCCTTTAAAAGGTACCCTCCTGTATTGTCTGAAACATCCCCCTGAAATATAAAGCACACTGCACTGAATATTATTTGCCTAGTCGTTTTTTTAACTGTTCACATCTTTCTATGATGAAAAAACTCTTGTGTATACAATTAATGACGTCTTGCTGTAAGCATCCTGGCTTAAAAAACGTTTTAAGGATAAATTACCAATGGACTGAATTAAACCATACTGAGGAACATATCCAGCCTTTTGCAGATGCAAAATGATTTGTTTGTTTTGTGCACATGCAGACTGACGTCTTTGAGACCGTAATGCCTTGATGTTTTTCAGCATCTCACACCATAAGTAAATTAAATAGCTGGGTTTTTTTTTTCTTTCACATACAAGATTTTCAAAACAGAGACTGGTTATTATGCAGTGCTTGGATTGTATGAAATTCCATTGAAAGTTGATGGTAACATAAGACTTTTTCATAACTGTTAAATTACGAACAAATTCAATTTTAGCATTTTACAAAATGTACATTGCATGGAATTTCAGTGTGGTAAATTTTAATGCATCATAATAATGGCAAAGGTTAAAAACAAAAACATTCTGACGATCTGTATTAAAATTGGTGTTAAAATATTAATTGACAACTGTAAATAACATCATGATGAATGAACGCACTACAAGAGAGGTGTGATATACTAAACCAGGATTGCAGATGGAAAAAAAGATGCATGTCTCAGTTATAAATCACACACATTGTCCCGAGAGACACTGGGTATTCAAATCATCTTGTGATGGACACATTTTACAGAACCAGTGATTTTTCACAGCAACATATTTTAGAAAAACAGATATTTTCCAAACATCTGACTGCCTTTATCTACATTGTGTTAACACTACAGATTTCCAGTTCTCCAATTGCGAACATGTCCATCAAATCAACACAACACAGAAATGGTTTTGTCTTCCAATGCCAGACTTTCTATCCAGAGAGAACGGTGTGTGTTATGACGAAGCTTGTTACTGGAGGTTTCTGAGGTGTATGTAAATATAATGTAAACATAATGTAGACATTCGGTTGAACGCATGTATAATTTATTTACATATATTAATTTGTATATGTGCATTTGATGCCTGCTTTAAACCTTTTAGCACCTCATAGGTATGCAGGAGTTAACATTAGAATGAGAAATTAACAAAAGTAACAGACATAGTGACTTAATATTTACTTTCTGCTTTTTGATCTGTTGCGTAAAATCATATATAGCTTGCTCGGGTGATATTATTTAACTGCAGGCACACTCCATGCATTTTTCAAATCACTTATCCTATAAAGAGCCACAAGGACGCTAGAAACAATCCATCCAGCTTAGGATATAAACATTCAATATTGGCACATTTTTATTCGTCTTGATGTTATTTAATTTCCAATCCTGGTTAGCATTACCACAGCCATTGCTCACTACAACATTGTGTAAAATATATTTTTTTAATGCTTAAATATCAGTGTTTTTTTGTAAGCTAACTTTATTTATTTTCAAAAATTGCTTGAATAAGACACTATTGGCGACTGGGTTGTTTGATGTCTCATTCCAATCATGCTCATCGCCAAACATGTTTCATAGCCAGAGAAATTTCAGTGCCAGTTCGATATTGCTGATTGGAGTTGTGACCTCATTATGTATAACAAGCGAGATGTGATTGCGTGACTGGCCAAATATGCTGAAGAATATCTGAGTAAATAAACATACAACATTAACTGCATTAAACCAGCAATAAAGCATTTGCATTTATTTGAGCCACAAGAACATCTAGAAGTGTCATCTTTTTATGCGTGTATATTTAGTATTCAACATTCGAAGTGGATCAAAACCTTTCATCAAAGTTGAAAGTCCTAAGACAAGAATAGGTATTGTTTTTGATTTTAGGACAACTTTGATGAAAGGTTTTGATCCACATCGAATGTTGACTACTGTACACACACACACACACATACCTGTTCAAAGTTATTGTTATTGTTTAAAAAATTTGGGATTTTAAAAATAATACTAATAATAATAATAATTTCATTACGAAACTATTGAAACTGAATTTTCTATTCATCAACATTAAAATTACACATTTTTACAGAATCAGTATTTTAGAATGATTTCTAAAGCATCATATAACATTAACATTAAAAACTGGAGTAATGAATGAATGAATGAATTAACAAAATTTTAAAATGTAATATTTTAGAACAACAGTTCATACAATAACAACATAACTGTAAATTTATAAATAAAAATCCAAAGTAATAATAAAAGAAAATCCAAGTGAACTTGTGACTACATACAATTTATTTATTCAAATACATTATAATAATATCTGGGGAAAACTGACATAATTAAATACTAATTTCTGACACATTATTTACAGATATCTTTATTAAGACAAAAAAAAAATAGCTAAAATAAACACATCAATAAACAGTGATCCTAGAATCCTTAGGCTTTTGGCTCACAGGGATCCAGGTTTGAGTTTGACCTGGATCATGTCTGAATCATATCCCTCCTCTCTCATCTTCACTTTCCTGCAAATAAAGGGCAAAAAAGTCCCAAAATACAGTGTAATGGAGAAAAAGACTCTCTACCCATTTCTGCCTCGCATCCTTTCACCAATTGAGCATTTCCAGGTTCTTTTCCCCACAAAGCCTTCAAAAAGGGAAAAAAAAGTTTCTAACAAATGATTCTGTTTTTCTATCAGTCAGTGCTTTCTGAAACTGACAAGAGATTCCCTTGTGTCCAACAGGGATGTAAGAGGCTGAGCTCGATTATGTGCTTGTGCATTCTGGTCGTAACCGAGAAGAGAAGCACTTTGACGAAGAGCCGGGCACAAGGATAAACAGCACTAGCAGTTTTGTCAAAAGGATTTCCTTGCTTGTGGAGCAGTCTATCACATCTCTGTCTCTGTCATGGTGATAAGAGGTGTGAATGGGAGATTAACGGCCCGCCTGTGACAGCTTTACCTTGGTTCTGCCCTCATAGAATAGCTAAAAAGACAGGGAAGTTAAACCCTTGGAAAACACTTTAACTGTCACTGCTTAAAGTCCACCCCCCCTCCTGCGAGTGACTCTGGGACATGAACGCTACACTCTTAACATACTGAAGAAAAGCAGAATGATTCACTTAAATATGCAGCGCTTCTCTCTGTGCATATTCTCATCAAAGGTCTGCCAATCTAGGGCAGTAAGGACTTTTATTTGCCCTGCTGATACATTTTCACTGGTCTGGATGGGAAGTAACCTGGGCCCACCCATACTTCCTGTGGCGCTACATTTTATTTCGCAAGCAAAGTTAGTCTAGCAAAGCTGCTGGTTTAGAACATTTCTGTTTCCAAAAAAGTGGGAAGCAATGAAAAACGAGGTTGATGGTCTAATGTCCATTTCTTGTGTTTCTTGGCCCAAACAAATCTTTTCTGCTTGTTGTCTCTGCTTAGCAGTGGTTTCCAGAGTGGTTGTTCTAGAGATGGGTTTGCTGCTAGAACTCTGTATGGCATTTATCTGATCGGAGCTGCTGTTAACTTGCGATTTTTGAGGCTGGTGACTCGGATGAACTTGTCTTCAGATCCAGAGGTTACTCTTGGTCTTCCTTTCCTGGGTCGGTCCTCAAGTGTGCCAGTTTCGTTGTAACGCTTGATGGTTTTACTCCAATTGGGGGACACAGTTTTTGCAATTTTCCGGACTGACTGACCTTCATTTCTTAAAGTAATGATGGCCACTCGTTTTTTAGTTGATAAAAAAAATATGTTTTCAGTTATCTCACCTTTTTTTGTTAAGTACATAACTCCGCATGTGTTCATTCATAGTTTTGATGCCTTCAGTGAGAATCTACCAATGTAAATGCTCATGAAAATAAAGAAAACACATTGAATGAGAAGGTGTGTCTGAACTTTTGTCCTTTACTGTATATATATATATTTACATTTAAACATTTATACTCTGCTGTAAACATCTAAATATATAGTGCAAGAAAAAAGGTCAGCAATGTTCAAAACAGCACAGAGAAATAGTCTGGATTTCAGTTCAAAAGCACAGGTACACAATTACTGAACACAAAAAGTCTAAAACTCTCTCACACTGGTCCAAACACCCAAAGGTCTTGAACCTTTTGTCTAAATCCAACTTGGCACATGAATGTGGAACTAAATAAGCAGGTAAATTATGTGGTAAATAATATCTCAAACCTTACATATAATTAGTGGATTAGAGCTTTCTGGGAAATGCTTTTAACAAGCGTCTGAGAACCAAAAACATAACAACATGATTACAGGTTGATTCTGTAGACAGGACTTCAAAAATAAACATGAACTCTGCTGCACTCGCTGTGGATTTAGGCAAAATATTAATCAAAAAGGCCTGGCAGCAATAGTAGCAATTCTCCTTCCCTTTTTTTGTTGTTTGCTCATAAAGAATTACAGTTATAATCTCTGCACTTTTTTGTTTGACAGAATGATTTTGACATTTAATTGTCATTCATATTCTTAATGACGCACAAACTTGACATTTCTTCATTTCATCGTAGTAATAAATCATAACTTGAAAATTCTGTCAACATTTACTCACCCTGAAGTTATCACAGACCTGTAAAAATGTCTTTCTTCTGCTGAACAAGTCAATGGAGACCAGCAACTGTTTGGTTACTCCCATTCTTCAAAATAGTCTTCTCTCATGTTTAACAGAAGAAAGAAACTCATTCGGAATAACTTGTGGGTGAGTGACAGAACATTCATTTTTGGTAGGAAACTCATTGCATCATATATGAGCTAAACTATTTACAGTATCTTGTTAAAAATGCTGAAAAGGGTTCCTAATATATTCTCTAGGTGGTATAATCTAATAAATATTCCACTTATAAGTCTGAGCAAGTTCTTCTTCCTACATAAACATCTAACATAAATGTTTAACAATTTTTTCTTTAGTAAGCTGCTTTTATTTTAATTGTGCATGTTCTTACAGTTCGACTTCCAAAACTATTTTCTCGCAAAGTTACTGCCCGCTAGTGAGTTTTTGCTTTCCAAAGCCAATTTCTTTCACATTTTGAGCTTGGTGGGTGTTAATTTTACACTCTGACATGAGTTGACAATTTTGTCATATCTGAAAAATGTGCAAAAACAAGATGTCCACATGCACACCAGCGCATCCTTACGTTGGTGGTTATGCTGTCCTACAAAGGCAAATGCAGTAACTAGGTCAACATTGAAAGTAGGGGGGAAAAGTTGAATTTTGATTTTATATTTGAATCTTCTCTTTGATTGTTGAGCCAAAACATTTCTGAGAGTCCTGGGGTTGGAAGAACATCTTAAACATATTTAGAAAGATGTTAAGAAATTTTTTAAGGTAAACTAAGTTTGTACGAATGTGCCTAAGAGCATTTTTTTTTTAAGTAAGTTCACAAAAGTTTTCTTAAGAATGTTTCTTCTAAAGAAGAAAATGGCAGGCTTTGGTGATCTAATTGTGTGCCCTTTTTTGGCTTTCTGCTAACCCTGAAAACGGTTAAATACCACCTAAAGATAGTTAAAAACTAAAGAAACTGTCTTTTGTCTCTGTACTGTCTGCAGATTGGAGTCATTTGCACTTTATCTAACTTGAATGCTGTGGGTGTCATACTCTCATATGCTGTACAATTAGAAACATGGCCATTGAGTTTTGTAAAGTTGTGGCAAAAAGCTCAAACTTAACCATGACCATTGTTTACATTATCTATGAATTGTGTAACTTTAGAGAATTTCCAGAGTAAAGGCTTGTACACGCCAGGGCAAATATCGAATGTGAACAAAAAGAAGTCAATCCGGCTACAGTGTTCTTCCTCAGGATGCTCGCAGTTTTGTTTATTTACCTCTAGAGTGCCAAAAGTTACGTACTGCAGCTTTAAACTATTTTAAGAAACAGAGTTTCGCAAAAATATCAAGAAACAAAATAGACATGAACATTCTTAATAAATTTGTTTAAGAACATAGATGTATTCTTAATTTACAAAATACAAAGAAAATATAATTGAATAATTTTATGACTCTGACTCCAAAATTTGAGACCTAACTAAATTGACACAAGTTAGTGTAGTTATTGGTTTTTGCCTTTGCGCAGCAGTGTGGTACAACGATTAAAGACTTAACCTGCTAATTCAAAGTTCAATTCCAAGTCGGGCTGACTCATCATCTGAAGATTAATTGAGATCCCATTCCAGCCCCATTGTGTTCTCCAGCAAGGTGCTTGACCCGAAGTAGCTCCAAAGGGAATGTCCCTACAATTAGTACAGTGTAAATCTCTCGGATGTAAAGCATCTGCTAAGTAGCAGCCATTGTCCTCTCCGCATAATCTTAAAAGCTCTGCTGTCAACTCAGAAAATGTTCTCACACTCCAAATATAAATATTAAGCTATGTTCTGCTCCTTTAGCAATGGGGCTGAGTGAGTTGCAAGCCGGGTCCATCTGTTTGCATCTGCTGTGTTTAGTACCCTTATGCGTGAACATCTGTGTAGAGGTCCTATCATCTCCACCCTCATGTACGGGCTTGGAACAAAAGACTGCCTGCTCTCTGTAATCACACTAAAGTTCTTCTGATGTTGTCCCGTGATACATGGAAGCCACTTCAATTATGCATGAGGACGGCATCAAAAAGGCTTGGGGAAAGTTTTGTCTTTTTGTTTTGTTTTTTTAAAAAGGGGACATGTTGAGGCTTGCCACTTCTGAAGAATGTTTGAAGAGCTTTTTAAACATAAGCACAGGCATTTCTTAGCAATCTCTCTGCAATTGGTTATTAGATTTAATGAGTAGAATAAAGCACTGGTGTTAAGGATCGGAAGTTAACAAAAAAATGAAAACAGGCATTTATAGCGGAGCATGAACATAAAAATAAATGATAAAATCTAGCACACACGAAGGCTTCTGTGATTTCCATGCAGCTCTGAAACCAACGGGTGAGACGGGTGATGCTCAGATATAAACAAATAAGGTGAAAAGACATTTCTCTAATTTGGCTGTCAAAATGACTGTGGTGACACAGTACTTAAGATTAATCGGTCATGTGGTCACAGTTCAGCCTTAAAGCTTTTTTACAAAAGCTGTGCAAACATTAGATAAAGCAAGACTGGATACAAATGAAATCCACTGCAGAGGTTTAGATATTAGGTGACCTCACCAACACAATCTAGTTTCCTGAAAGATCTACAAATGCATAACCAGTATATATGTGTGTGTCTGTGTAAATAGTCTCTCTGTGTGTGTGTGTGTGTGTGTGTGTGTATATATGTGTTTAAAATAAATGTTTACTGAGTAGCAAATAAGCATATTAAAATAGTAACAATTTAAATTAAAATATACTAAATGTATTACAAATTTATTAAAATGGAAAAAAGTTATTTAAAATTGTAATATTTTACAATATTACTGTTTTTACAGTTTTGTTTTTTTTTATCAAATATTTGCAGCTTTGAGAGACAAAAACATGAAGGAAACTAATGTGTTAACCACATATTTATCTGTAATTTATGGTGATAATCTATAATAAATAAATAAACAAAACAAATAAATAAATAACCCAAATAGCATACAAGTAATTCTGAGATTGTAAGTCAAATAATAGCAGTAAGCGCAGAGTCTCAAAAATGTTATTTTAATATCTTGTCATAAAAGTAAGATTTCCATTTATTATGTACATTTGAGCATGTTTATTTGTGGCTGTTAATGAGCTCTTATTAAATAAAACCTGTACTCAATAATTAAGGTTACAAACTGGCAGACACTTATTAAGTGCTAGAAATGACTTTGAGGATCACAGTCATATTCTCTCAAGCGGTATGAATGTATCAACACATGATTGTTAATTTCAATTGGATTGTGAAAGAGAACTGTGCTTTATACGTGAACGATTAAAGTGATTAAACTCCATGATTGTAGAGCTGGAGGGATCTGTCAAATAAGCATCGCACACACAAAGCCAAGCAACCTTTAGCCTGTATTGGGAGGTAATAATGAAAAGCCCTGTAGCCAGGCTGCTGAGCTGATCTTTGATATGGCCTTTTTCCTCATTAAAGCCCTGGACAGCTGTCCACTTCTTCTGTCGTGCTTTATGCTAAGTCAGTATCAGCCCTACAAGACAAACACACACTGACAGATTCCGACCAACACAAACAGATCCTGGCTAATTAAGCTGCTTTTCTAACTCTCAATCCTCCTGAATCATCCCAGGATAACTACACACAAACAGATTAGCGCTGGAATCAGGTATATCTTGTAACCACGGGACAAGCTTGGACGTAATGTTCCAGGTAAAGAACAACAAGCTGCCAAAAAGTTCTTCGCTCGGAATACTACTGTCAGTATTTATTCACCTCCATGTAATAAAAAAATCCTACCAGTATGCAGTTTTAAAGAATCTCAAAGAATCTCGTTTTGCGTATAAACTGTGCTACATTTAATCCTACGATCATTTGAGAGCAGCAAGAAATGTTTAGGTTTCCACATAACTGCAGTACTGTGAATCTCTGCAATTCAGAAATGCAAGAAAATTCCTACTGTTTTTGCGGATGAGCCAGTTCACAGAAAAGACTAATGCTTTATTTGTTTAACGAAATAACAATATCAAAATCTCACGATACAACAATATCATTATATCAGGTCCACAATATGGTATTCATGCAGATATTTCAGCTGTATTGCAGCTTGGTATGTTATCATATTATTTTAGTTCATAGTACTGTAATCATAAGCACACTGGTTTGCGGTGAAGATGGTTTTTAATTGTTTACTGCACTTTTATTCTTTTAGTTATTTAATTATAGTGGATAATGAATGAAAAGTATTGCATATTGACAGAAAGTAGCTTACTTCCACATTTAAAAATGTGGTGGGTATATTTATTATATAATTTTTATAAATAAGAATATAGTGCACAAGACATGTGGTTAAATTTTACTGGGAGATTTTTGGAGCTGAACAGCTGTGGTGATTATAAACCTTAACTATTGAAAAAAAAGGGTTACGATTCTCAATTTCTTTCTTCCACAAAAGCATGTGAATAATGTGTTTAAACATGAGGATGAGTAAAAATGACAGAATTTTCATCACGTTTCTACTGAAATGTTTGCATATGAACTGACACTTTTTTGGAGGGAAAAAAACATTTATACCATTCACTTGAACTTAAACGAAAAGGCTTAAACGCTAAAAGGATTCAAATCTGCAGTTGCCAATTTTGTGAACGCTGCTTAGTTTTTTCTTTCCATTTCAGTTAATGAAAAAGAAAAATCTCGCTCTCTTTTTTTTTTTTTTTGCCATTTTAATCTGTTTGCCCAGCTGTGACGTTCCACCAATCGTGACAGACAGTTCAATCAGGGTTGACTGTTGGAACATCAGGGTGACTTGCCTGCCTCAGAATAATTTTCCAAAAGTAAAAGTGTCACATTAAAAATAGAGTGTCAAGGTGTCACTTGAAGCCAGAAAATGGTTTCTGACTGCTTTAGAGTTGTCAGGGTGATATTCTTGGCACTTTATTTATTTGAACACATTAATTTATCATCTCTTAATTACTAAATTAGAATGAATAAAACCTTTGCAGCAGTCATTTTGCTCTCCAGATAGACATTCATATTGAGAAATTATACCAAAGATTAATTATACCACAGAGGTGTTAATTATCGGACCTAAAAACCCCACAGGTAATAATCTAGAAGACTGTCTAACACTTGATGGCTGCTCTGTCAGTTCTTCTTCATCAGTTAGGAACCT
>JAUYWG010000038.1:18440380-18455513 GCA_034779775.1 Enteromius afrohamiltoni
ATATTAGCCCGGTTCTGTCAACACTGCACTGGCTCCCTATCAAACATTGTATAGATTTAAAAATCTTGTTAATTACTAAAAAAGCCCTGGCTTAGCTCCTCAGTACTTAAGTGAGCTCTTATCACATTATAGTCCTCCACGTCCGCTGCGTTTTCAGAACTCTGGCCATTTGATAATACCTAGAATATCAAAATCTACTGTGGGTGGCAGATCTTTTTCCTATTTATTTACAA
Organism: Enteromius afrohamiltoni; assembly: GCA_034779775.1. Taxonomy (NCBI): domain Eukaryota; kingdom Metazoa; phylum Chordata; class Actinopteri; order Cypriniformes; family Cyprinidae; genus Enteromius; species Enteromius afrohamiltoni. Next base: position 18,440,614 of record JAUYWG010000038.1, read on the forward strand.
TTTTGGGAGACTCTGTCAGTTTAAATCTACATTAAAGACACATCTCTTTATTCTGGCTTACACTGAACACACTAATACACATTTATCAAATCCGTTAAAGGATTGTTAGACTGCATTAATTAGATCAGCCGGAACCGGCCCTTAACACACCATGTACTCTTAACATCATAAAACAAATGGCATCTAAGCTAATATTAGTCTGTTTCGCTCTTATTCGGTTACTCGGTCCGTACCCAGATAAGATGGTGTATCAGCACAAAGAGATGATCTTCATCGGAGACCAGAACACCTAAATTAGCCCTGTGGACAGATCATCAGAACCAAATGAACACGAACACACACAATTCCCCAGTTTCATGGACAAGGCTTAATCTTGCTCTCACATATCTTAAAACATGTCAGTGTCATTGTTCTGTGTTAAGATGCTCACCTGTAATATTTTCTTATAAGACATTTTTGTAAAAATTGCTTAAATATCTTAATTAAACTAATGCCTAGTCCTGGCTTAAGCTAAGCCCCGTTTGTGAAACCGGGCCTATAAGTCCTTTTTAAAATTAAAATTGAACTGGAAGTTAAGTGCTGGGTGTCCGTCCAGAGAAGAACTGGCCCCCAACTAAGCCTGGTTTCCTCCATTCTCTCACAGATGGCAATTTTTTTCCTTACCACTGTCGCCTCTGGTTTGCTTAGTTGGGTGCATCTAATTTTTAGTGATTATCGTAGTTTTTAAAATAAATGTAATAAATAAATAGTTTTATCTTGTCATTATACATTACCATCACTCTATTCTCCTATTTCCTGTTCAGTGCTTTGCTACAATCTGTATTGTTAAAAGTGCTATATATATATAAAAGTGATTGATTGATGGATTGATTGATTTCTTTTGAATAGACAAGAAATATTATGACATTTCTCAAAATACCTTTTTTTAATATGCTCCACAGAAAAAAGTAATATGAAAATATGCCAGGAGTGTTTTAGGTGTTGCCATTTAATACAATTCATTAGTTCATATTATAGATGTCATATTAAAGACGTAATTTTATCATAAAATCAATGTTTTGTACATGACCTTTTCTACCATAATTTTGCTTTATTGTTTCATGTAAATTTAGCTAAAACAACTGGCGCTTCTCATTACAAAAGGTTAATGTATATTTAATGAACTGTTTGTCTTCTTCCTTGGCAATAACTGTAAAAATGTTCAATCTGCTTAAAAGTAATAGAAACAAATCCACCCTGAAAAATACTCAATGAGTCCAAAAAAGTGAAAGGGCACTTACCAAAATGAACACTCTGGGCAAAAGATGCAGATGTTAGAGACTCAAGGAGAAAACAGCTCAGTGATTAACTGCTCATTCCTGTTCTCTGAATCAGCTGAAGCCTTACGTTTCCTCTTAATTGGTCAAAGATACATGTGGCACATCTGGCAAAGATACATGTGGTTAATAAAATAGGCCTACATTCAAAAAAGATGTAATGGATTCCCCACACTCAGTTTTACCAACGAGCCTCATGACTCTTTCAAGCTACAACTGTTCTCTTTTTAAGAATGCAAACCAGCACTTCACTTAATTCACTGTTCTGTAATAGGCTGCCTAGTCAAGTATTGGATTAGTGAACTACATGAACCTAAACAGCTGTTGGGCAGTAATTTCTTTCAACTTGACCTATTTTATTATAATCCGCTTTTACTGTGTATTGCAGGGAAAAGAGTGGAAGTCGGAAAATTCAATCAAAAGCTCACTTAAAGCTTATATTTTCTTCTGAATAGGCAGTAATTGGAATCAATGCAGCAGCTATTTGACTAAGTGAAGCATCACTGGACAACTCCCCTTAATCATCTGAACCAAAATAGACATAGCAATTTGCAAAAGAAGGATGACCCAAAACAGAGTCAAAACAATCTCCCTGCTCCCAGTGGTCTGTTTTTCTTCATCTGTAAACACAAATGTCTCAGCACAGCTGTACACTGCTGTTTGCTATAAATCATACACCAATCCCCTCGCGGTGATCCAGAGCTTTTGCTTGGGCCAAAAGGGGTCCTTCACAGGAAACACCCAAGCGAATTAGAGAAACACTCCTCCACAGTTCAACCAATTATTCTTCGCCTCAGGTGAGGTCCGCTGAATGTGAATCAACAACAATAATCAACCAAAATCTAGGCTCATGCAACAGAGATCTTAAATAACACTGGAGCTTAATGAGATTGTGCCACTGTGCACAGATAGTTGCAAGAATGTTCTAAATAAGTATTTTTAATTTTTTAAGTAAAACTGTATAAACATGCCTACATTTACCTGAGAAGTTAAGTAAGATTTTTATGATGTTTGGTTTCACTTGTTTGTAGCATATAAGCAGTGAATATAAGCAAGTTTGCTTCTCTGTTACATTTATACTGTCACAACTGGGATTGTGTTATTGTTTTACAGTTCAAGTGAATAAAAACCAAGGAATGTTAAAAAAAAATCTTGTGTGTGGAGCTACTTTCATATGCCACAGTGTTCAAGACTGTGTTACTAGTTTGTTACTACTAAAAATGAATGGGTAGCATGATAAATGGAAGGATCTGAGAATATAGATCATACTATTGATTATATATATAGATCATGCATGTAGATCATGTTTTGATGATTTTGAATCTGATTGGGACAAAGTAGGCTAGTCAGTGAAGGAGATGTCTTTACAGACACAGAAACATCTCTAGCAATGTTGTGGATGCATGTGTTTGTGCGTGATCTTTATATTAACAGAGCAGGTGTGTAAACTAAAAAAAAAACAAAAAAAAGAAAAGAGTTAAATGCATCAGACTTTACCAAATATGGTCATTTTTAAGTAATAAATCAATTATGATCTGATTTAGCCACAAGATGATAAGAGATGCCTGTCGAAATGTGTATGCCTGCAGCAAAATTTATTTTGTGGATTGTATTAGATGTTAAGTAAATGTATTTAACATTACATAATAAATTAACTCAGTAAGATGTGAATGAGTAGAGCATTCTTATAGTTTACTGGAGTTATTTATTATTACATTAATAAACTGTGGCTGAATGGCTCCTTTTTACATTATTCTTTTCATTCAACTGACTGGTGGAAAAACTGAATCTGTTCTGGAGGTTTTGCATTTGCTCACAAAACATCTAGTGACTTGCTTATACGGTCTATATAGGAAGTCCCTTCTAGGTGATTTTCTTTTTTTGGGATGTGTACACAGGGCTGAGATGGACACTTCAAGGTCAGTATTGCATAAGCTTATGTGCAATGCACATCTGTGCAGTCCCAAAGGTGTGGGTGATGTATCACTCATTGGCATTGGATGGAATGGTGCAACATGTCACTAGAGGCTCTTTATTAGAGGAGGTAATGTCAGTCGCACAACTCACACACACTATATATATTTCACTATATGACATTTCAGTACATACAAAGTGACCTGAATACATCTCTTCTGATGAGCATGTTTTAATATATTTTTTGGGGGATCATAAAATTGCCAACAAGGTTTTTTATTTTATTTATTTTTTTATTCTGGTATGACCCCCAATGCTGTATTTATATGATTTAAATAAGTAAACACTTTTTTAAAATATCACTATATATATGCTGATATAATATGCTGACTTGGTGCTCTAGAAACATTTCTAGATGTCAGTGTTGACAAAAGTTCTGTGAGTTCATATTTTATTTTAAAGAGCTATACGTCTTTATGACCACTTATAAAGTGCTGTACGTACGTTTTTTGACTCTTATAAAGCCAAAAAAATAACTATTTAGGAAACATGTTATGTTTACATAGCTGTTTCTCAAAAAATCACCCTGTAGATGGTAATTATACTTTGAAACGTGCTTTCCGGGGCGGAATGCCTTTGTTTTTGTAGTACCCATTTCAACAGCTAGCTGTCATTCTTACATACTGCACCTTTAAGTGTTACTAAACATTAATTACTTTGACCTTTTTTACTGTATGAAAGACAAAGTTAGTTGTAAAGTGTCTTGTGGTGGACTCAAAACATAATGATATGTATGAACTTTATATTATCTTGTCGATATGCCATTACTTTTTACTCGACTACACCACAATATGATGAGTCCTTAAATTGACACTTGTCTTCTTCTCACCAGCTGGCGAGGAACTCAGTACACCAACATCCGATGCTTCAAAACATGCTGGTGGCTGTTGAGGACCTCCCGTGTTCATTTGAATGTGACTATGTGGTGTCGTGCCTCAACTTTGAGCAATCAGAGTGATCATTTGTATGCATAAGAGTGTACAGCCACTCTCGAACATGCCCATCACCACCTCCGCAAGAAGACGTGTGATGTCACCGGCTCAGGGTGACAGGCGGCTGCTTGTGTCATCCGTCAGAGGCTCTGACAGCCTCGTCACTGGCTTGTCATAGCTGTTGTTTGTCAGGTCAGCGGGGCCGCCAGCAAGTCCACAGCCTTCGGGACAGCATAATACACCAGGGAGTGCATCGCAAACTAGGGCCTTCCTGCCTTCGCTCACTGTGGCCATCACATGAACGGCTCACACACAGACTGAGGTATAATGAGACAGGGGAGACTGGGGGCTGGAAAGGGAGTTGAGAATTGTTAATCTCACCCCGCAAGGACACGACTTGTTGTTTGACGGAGACAGATACGTGTCCATGGGCTAATGTGAGTGAATTACAAACCACATAACAGTTCAACACAAGACACCGTGCGTATGAAGACACGTAGATTTGTAAGCGATCCATTTTCAGCTGTAGCCACAACAAATTGAGTGGTTTTGTGGGAAAGGTTGTGGATCGCAAATGTGACAATGAGATATACACACAATATTGCTACCTCGTCTCATGGCATAAAAGTACCTTGGTGCACATTTTAGGGAGACACGAAATACGTACCAAGTAGTACATATCACTGCAGTTTCCAAAAAGGCAGTAAAACTCTGACACCTTCTATACATTTTCATACAAAGTTACAGAGTTTCAATTAATAAATCTAAATGTTCACACAGTTACTTGAAGAATATCATGTTATGACTAAATATAAAATATTAATATGCTGGGATATTTGAAAACTACTGCTTTTGAACATTAGCATCACACATATCCAGCTTCATAACATAGATGGTAGGCTTGTTCGGTAGCTATATATATATATATATATTTATGAGACTAGGTTGCTATATTATCACAATATCAAAATACATCTAATCATTGAAAAGTAATCATTGGTGATTTTACTCATTTTAGGGAATGGAATTTGAGGCCCTGTTTATATCTAGTATTACGATCGAATCGTGATGAGTAGGAAGACATTTCTGTTTATACCTGCTGTTTCAAATTTGACCACTTTCCTGATTTCTTTGATGGAAGGGTCTATGGGTGCGTGTATGAGTGGGCCTTTTCTGATCTTTTGATCAGCAGATTGCTTTCTGCTCTGACAGCCACAAAACTAAACACTGGGTGTGTTATAATCAGGAGAATATACTGTGCTTTGTACATGTTTGGCGTTAAAGTAAACTTGCAGTTTAAATAAAGTTTTACTCCTTTCTTGCTAGCACACTTCAACAATACGCCCTGTAATGTTTAATAAGTAGGTTAATTAGTGGAGAGGAGTTGGTCAGAGAGGAGTTTAGTGGCAGCTTGAACACAATTGACCACATGTGCATTCACACCACGAACTGTGCATTTTTGGCTGAAAGTGAAAATTCAATTTCAAAAACAAGTTTGTTTGACTTTTTTTTTTCTTCTAAAAGTTCACTAAAGAAAGTTTGTTAAGCAGGCTGAAACATGCAAAACAGGCCGGGAACTAGAATTCTGCTGTAGCTAACTGAGATTAAGGTCAGCTAAATATATAAAACAATATATACGATTTTTTAGATACGATATATCATATCATATATATCATAATATCAAATATTTTTATTTAATCATTTTTTTACATTTAAAAACAAACTAAAATATTTTAGTATTATCACAGTTTATTATTTTGTGCATTATTTTATTTAAAAAATAAGCTAAATGAAGTGCAATCATACTATTATTACTCTTATTAATTGTATTTTTTACTGTTATATTTAATGGTGTGTGAACTCGGGCCTATTAAAGTGAATTAAATTATCTCTGTAAGTTGTCTGAAAACAGTCCACAGGGAAGTTCCAAAACTGTCCTGGCCTAACTTGAATTTCACATTTACCAAATTTTTAAAAGTTATGTTACAGGTTACACATATAGTAGCTTTAGTAGTATTACTGCATTTTGACCAAATACACACAGCCTTGGTGAGCAAACAAAAAACCTTTCAAAGGCGTGAGAAAATACCGTACCAGTACCAATCCCAAATTTTTGTTCAAACATTATATTCGAAAATCTGTCAGAAACTGGCCTTTCAATACAAAATCTATTAACTTCCCTTTATGGTGACATCCATTTTAATATGGGTTATGTAAAAATAATAGATGTGTCGCATAACAAGAAGGTCACAGTAAAATGATGTCACCTCATTTAGTCTGCACTCCTTTTTTCCAACCAGTAGGAGTCTAATTTAGCTCTTTTGGGACTTTGGGCCAAAGCAGTGGGATGGGCTTCCAAAAAACCCGGTAGAAATTAGCAGGAAATACATGCAATCTCTCTCTCCCTCCAACGAACAAGAGCTAAACTCATTATCTGGATAGAAGGGCATGTGTTCCACTAATCTCTGACATCAAATCTCCGCTCATGTCCAACATGTCTGATCAGCTTGATTTGAGTAAGAGAGGTACATCGCCCAGCGAGATTATTCAGACAGATCTAGCGCAGGATGATTTAGTCGTGAAACTAAATCCCTGGTACATGACAGCCTATCTACTGCAAAATACCTTTTAACATGTCAGTTCAAGAGTTCCGTTTAACACCGTGATACACGATTAAGGACGCGAATTTTCCCATCTTAGATTGATCTCAACATCTTGTGGCACACTCATATCAAACTTATCTTGAAACTAAACAATAGAAATGTAAAATCTGGTATTCACAAACGTCTGCGAGGCTTGTGATGTGGTGAAAGGTACCATGTTAAAGTACCTTTCTATGCATCTTATGCCAACGCTGGGACCCTGATATGAAAGCGGTATCCCTCATATTCTTGGCTCATAAGTGACAATAATGTGGGAGAGCCAGGCCTGATACATGACTAATATCTTCTCGAAGCCAAGGATGTCATGTTAATGGCTGAGGAGGGGGAGGCAGAGGAGGATCTGATGTGGCGCTGACACAGTCTCGAAGTGTCCTTTGAGTGGCAGCTAGGTAATGAAGTCTTTGTGATGAATCTGAAGGGAGATGGAGCAGTGATAAAGCACAGGCTTAATATAGCGCAGCCCTGCTTAAGCCCAGCGCTTACAAGTGTACCGTGCCGCTACGAGTTAAGAGAAACAAGAATACTGCGCTCTTAACTAAATAAAAGGCTTTTAGGATTTTTCAACTAAGTAGATCACGCTGACAGACAAATTCATGCGATTATTATTATAAGGCAGGGTCTTCTTATGGATATTAAGAGAATCACTCACTTTGGAGGTAATATGAGCAGAATTAGGGCAAATGCATTAGTATCGTAAATAGTTTTTTTATTCTCCAAAATAATTCATTTATCTTGTTTAAAAAGACACTTTGATATAAGAATTACTCCCTAAAATCAGAAAGTTCTGTCTGACAAATTGTGTTGTGTGTACTTACACATACAGTATGTATTTCGAAAGTATTTACATTTAAATGCAAATATTTATTTTACAATATATAAACGTAACATATTATTCTTACATATACATGCATGCGTTTGTATTTATATATACATAATAAATACAAACAGTATACACAAATATTTTATGAAAATGAAAACTTTTCTTGTGGATTAATCGTTTGATAGCACTTATAGTCTGTGTGTGTGTTTATTTTAATATGCTAACTATCTATGTATGTGTGCATACCACATGCAATTTGTATAGTATAAAAATAATTACGCCTATGGAGACTCCCCACTTTTCACAAAAAACTAACGTGTGTGTGTATTTATCACCTTATGGGGACTAATTGTCCCCACAAAGATAGAAATACCAGTAAATTTTGACTTTGTGGGGACATTTCTTAGGTCCCCATGAGGAAACAAGCTTATAAATCACACAGAGTTAAGTTTTTTGAAAATCCAAAAGTGCACACAGTTTCCTGTAAGGGGTAGGTTTAGGTGTAGGGTCAGTGTAGGGCAATAACACATACAGTCTGTACAGTATAAACACCATTACACCTATGGAATGTCCCCATAAAACATGTAAACCCAATGTGTGTGTGTGTGTGTGTGTGTAAATATGCACACACTCGTTTGTTTTTTGTAAAAAGTGGGGAGAAAACTGCATGTGATATTACCCTACACTTCAATTTACCCTTTACAGCAGCGGTTATCAAACCTGTCCTGCAAACACCCCTGTCTTGCACATTCTGTATGTCTCCCTTGTCATACACAGGTGTGTCTGATAAGGGAGACATGCAAAATGTGCAGAGCAGGGGTGCTTGTAGGACAGGTTTGAAAACCACTGCTATACAGGAAACTACAGGCATTTTTAGAACTGTCAATAGTCACCTTCTCCTTGTAATACCTATGTCATGCCCATGTCATTATAGAAAACTACGTCCTGATTTGTCACAAAAACATGCACACCTGCACACACACAAATATATGAAAAAAAGAAAATGGACACCACATGACATTTTTGGAGTAATTAAATTTGAACTTTTCTAGAAAATGGCAGGAAAGTTTTTTTTAAAACCACTTAAAAACCCACATAAATGCAAAGACCACTTTTCTATGTGCCTGACACATGTTTTTTTCTTTGTTGTGGCCACTTATACTTATGCTATCTTTACATTGCATTCTAGACTAAACATTTAATCACTGAATCACCAACAGAACTGAAGCCCTGGAATAACGTCTGAGCAGCAGGAACACTGTTTATGATATCTGTCGATTCAGTGTTTTCACTTGACTGCTTAATAATCTTCTAAAGCCCTGCAGGTGTAATAAACCTTTCCCCATCATTTCACACACTAAAGAAACATGGAGCCAAAATAAAAAAACCTGAAAATTAATAAATGGAAGCGTATATACAATAAAGGATTCTAAGTGTAGCCCTAGGTGAATTATTACGAAATAAGAAGGAAAAGTAAAGCCATGCAAACTCTATCAACTTCCATAAACAAAACGGCACTCAAAAGGGGGTTGGTAAGTGAACCCCCTACCTGGTCGAAGAGGAGAACACAGTCAGCATTGCAATGACCAAATGCACTGCGCTCACTTGTGGGATGAGAGAGTGGTACCATACCAGAGTGGTATCTTGCTCTGGCCTGTCTCTCTCAGCAGGTAACTCATGAACACAATGAATGCAGCCTGAGAAATCATTTTCTGGTAGGATGGAGAGAGGGAGCATTTGTTCTTGCTCTATGTGCGATCCACATATAAGCAGGACATCAGTAAAGCAAACACGTGTCAACCTTGGCTGCAAAGACTCCCTGCTTCATTCTTCTGCCCTCAGCAGCAGGGCCATTGCTAAAGCTGTGAGGTGTGCAACACCCTTCTGTGCCCTTTTGGCTTCTACTTTTTATTTTCTGTTCTTTCTCTCATACTTTCTGACCCATACACTTTTTTTCTCCTGCATTCTGCAGTTGAATCTTTGTGAGATTGATAGCACCAGCAGGGTCTGGTCCGAACTGGGGTGAGATACGGCAAGATTTCCACAGGCAGAAGATAAAGGTTTTTCCTGTACCATTACACAACCTGGCAGTCCTACTGAAAATCAACAAGATATTATCTGTCCTCCAAGATTTATATGAATCTTAATATCTTTTGCTCCAGAAAATAAGCTATATTCTTCAGGAGATTCATTTCCTAGCAGAAACAGGGAGAGCAATATTATTTATTGGTGCAGATGGCATTATTTACTTAACTTTGAGGGCTGCCTTCCGCAGGTTATTAAATGTTTCGAATGTAGTGTCTTGCAGTGCTGGGGAGTAACTAACAGAAAGTATTGAAGCTGCTAACAAAAGCATTAAGAAAACAGTATAGCTTCTCTAGGAATAAATAACTTTTTATACAAAGTATAGTTGCTACTTTTAATGTCACATTGTATTGCAGATGCAGCTTTACCGAATTGAAGTTCAATTTAATGGACCAGCTTTATATTAGGCGTCTTTAACTGCTATGAACATAATTGTTCTGTAAAATTAACTTTAGTGTTAACGTTGCAATGAAAAATCAGTAACACTTCATTATAGGGTCTCTTAACTAGTAGTGTTACCAATATATATATATATATATATATATATATGCTGCTATTAAGGAGGGTTACAGTTAAGGTTAGAAACAGGTTCATGCTATGGTAGTTTATGTACATAACGGCCAGGTTTCATAAACCTTAGCCTAACTCCAGGGTTAGAACATAGTTGAATTAGGACATTTAAGATTTTACTCCTATAGACACTATTAATTTAATGCTGTCATGCAATTTGAGATCCAATCAAAAATAGTCATTGTTTTTTCATCAGAATTATACTTTTAAAATAAATTCCATAACACCAGCTCCATTGTTTGGCCTTTCATTCATATACTCCACGAAAACACGCTCAAAGTAGTTTGAAGGCAAAAAGAAAGCTGGAATTGTGCAAAGCAGGAGAGCTCTGTACTTTCTGTCAGAGCTGTGATCATGCATGCCTTTTTGATGTCTCTGTTAATTGGCAGCCTATTAGAAGTGCTAATAGTGCAGCAGGAAGCCACAGCTTGAGACATAAATGTGATCGGGGCCAATCATTAGTCACGCCTCAATCAACCTGTGCCTGACACCTGCTGCCACCTATAGCAAATCAATCAGGGCTTCATAATCTTAGTACCCATAGCTGTCACACCATCTAACAAATCACGCAAAGTCTGCAGGCTGCGGACACACATGCAAAACACACAATCGTGGGTTATTACGCAAATTAAGCACGCGAAGAGTAAGATAGCTTGACACCTCACGGTTCTGTATTAACAAAGCTCAGCGTGATTACTTCAAAAAACTGTGCTACTTGGAGGGAAATACAGGAATCATGGTGATTACCTTGTATAATAATGCATCTAAATTAAATAAAATATTACTTGTGAACCTACAGCCATACTTGGTCAAACAAGGCGAATATTAATATTTAATTATAATGGTAGTAGAGAGCATAAACGAATACATAAACCAAAGATTTATATGAAGTCTTTCTGAAATATTTATGTCAGTAAAAGGTCTACATGGGTGGCCATGTGGGGTCTCGAACTATTATTGATAGTAGATATTTCATGAAGTGCTTTCCTGACATACACAAGAGTGCACAGCAGGAGGCATTGATTGAGGAAACGTTCTACATTAACCTTCCGGAGACAAAATACGCAGCACAGAAAACATCTGTTAAAGTGCATCTGAAGGTTGAGGCGGAAGGGTGAGACTACGTCAGAGAAAGAGGAGAATAAAAAGTACAGTCATTAAGCATAAAAAGACCATTTTTGATGACCTGGTGTAATATTGTGAAATACTACTACGATTTGATTTAAATCTTGTCTCTTTCAAAATATAACTGATTTTTTCAATGGCTTTCATGAATACATTTTAAAAATGTAAATTTTCTTGCCCTAGTGGGAAAAAAAAAAATCATGCTAAATGTATATTTAAATTCTGCTAAACTTGAAAAACTAATTGTACTTAATGCACTTAAATTCTAGGCTTAATATTTAGAAGTAGTCCAATTATTATTAAATTAAAAATGTTATATCAGTCTGGAATATTTCAGTAAATATAATAGATTTGAAATATACTTAGTATGAAATAAATATATTTGAAATATTAAATTTTTTACTAGTGTTGTGCTCAATAAACATTTATTATTGTTATATTTAAATTAAAAAACAGTTGTACTGTCTAATAATTTGACTGATTAATATATTATGCTTTTTTTTTTAATTATCTGATTAATAGAAATGACGTAATATTTGAACACATGCAATTCTAAATGTCTTTACTGTCACTTTTGGTCAGCTTAATGTGTCCTTAAAAAACTAACTAAGCTAAATTATAAAAAAAAAAAAAAAGTGTGTACATATAAATATAAATCCCAGTCTAGTATGTTAGAGCACGGTGTCAGTGTTGATCACAACACAACCAAAGTGGTCATGAATACTTTATTTCATAAACTGACAGGGGGCATCCTTGGAAGGGAAGAGTGGAAAATTCATTTAGCACACTCACATATTCCCACACACATACACACAATTTCCTAAGGAGCTCCATTGAATTGTATAATTCCACACAGGAGAGAAAATCAGATGGAGGGCCTCTTTAATCAAGTTATTTTGGAGGCCATTGAAGTTCTGCTGGCCTTTTATGGCACATTAGAGTCTAAACTGCAGCTGTCTAACCCCCTCCCCTCACTCCAAGCATATGAGGGTAATGAAATTAGACAGCGTGCTTCATGGTTCAGCATTGTCCTGTGCCTGCCTGGGCTCTTCTCTCACCGCTCTCCAGAGAAGAGTTACCAGGATATTGCTAATCTCTCACAAAAGACGGATTAAGTGAGGAGACAATCAGGAACAGAATGTCAGGCCACCGCACCTGCTGGCCAACATGACAATCACAACATTGCCCCCATCACCCACTGATTTCAGAGCAGAACACACGAGAATAGAGTGATGTGACCAGCTGTATTAATAAATTGGTTGTTTTTTTGTATGGTCAGGTTTGTCCATACGAATGCTTACCACCTGCTTTTGCAACATGAGAATAAAAAAAAAAAAGATTTAAATCATGCTATAATTAATAAATAAATTAAAGCCCAAAATACACCATAATTAAAATTGCTATTAAAAGATCAAGTTAAAGGGAGCATGTTTAACAATTTACAGCAAATTAGTATTTTGCTTTATGTTTTTATTTTTTTAATCAGTTTTCTCTCACCAAATTGACATATTTTTCTTTTCTTAAACATGATAAGAGTAGAGTGTCTGAACAAGATGTTATAAATTAATGGTGGACAAAAGGAATTCTCTTTTAGGCCCAAATACATGTTATGTTCCTCTTCAAAACGACATCGGGAGGATTCCATTTTTTAACTCTTGAATAAAATCTCAGATTTCAGCTCAAAGAGCCATGGCCTACTTTTGTGATGCTGTGGCCCTTAGCTTTTACAAAGAAACTGGACCTCCTTAAATGAGGGCTTCAAGTTCTGATTGTCACCCAGCATTTCTTTCCATTACACATTGATCAGCTCTTTAACAGACCTAAAAAAAACAGGACCAAAGCCTCTCTTATGATGACAAAGCTTTCTTATCTCTGTTCCTCAGGACGCTAACAAGCTAACAGGCGGCAGCTGGTGGCAAAATTATCGCTCTTTCTTGGAAAAGTGCTGCAGTGGATTTTCTTTTAGCTCAGAGAACATATCCACTGTGAAGCTGGGTAACAATACAACATACAGAGCTCATGTTCTTAATCTGCTGCTTGTTACTGGTGTTGCATTTCTAAGGTATATAATGATGAGGTATACATCAGGGTTACGTACTCGGCCATCATTATCTTCCTAGGTGGGCGGAACTGATGAACGGTTGAGAGCTAATCACACATGCAATAAGGAAAATTTTGACTGATTATCTATGATATTATGTTTTACATTTAACGGATTTACATAAAACTGCATGTGCATAAAAATGCCATACTAAATAATAATTATATATTTTTTGTAAATTAATAAATAAAACAGATTTCCTCTCATGTTTAATTCAGCAGCTTTGGCGGAATCCTGGGAAGGCTCCATTCGATGGTCCCTCATGCGAGTCCAATTTCAGATGAGCTGACTACTGCAGCACTAAGGGGACCAGGGGAGATGTTTGGTTGGCCAGCGATTTTGGAAATCCAGTAAGCTCAGGGGTACAGGGATCAGATCTCAGTGAATTTATAATAGGGGTTTGTGGGGGGGATTCAAATGGAAACTGCATAACTGCTGAATAACAATGACCTTGAAATGAGGGGTGGAGAGAAAGGTGATCTTTCATGCTGATCTGACATGAGTTAAATGTTCACCTTTTTTGAGGGTTCAGTGTTAAAATATCTTTTGAAGATTAGAGCCATGGTGTGTGTGTTTCTCATTTAGCAATCCCAAATGAGTTCAGTGCTTATAGAGGAGAAAGATAGTCCAGCTTAGCCAGTTGTTTAATACAGACTATTTGTTATATACAGACTATAAGCTAAACATGCTGCCAATACAGGCAGTATATGGAGATATGGAGACTTTTCCAACTTTTGATTTCATTTCTTGTGAGAATTTAGCATTGTGGCAATTAAATATTTGTTAGTTAGTATAGATTATTAGAGTCAGATGCAGTTTATGGGCCAGATTTACCAAACACGGAAAGTATAGCGTTAGTGTAATTCCATAAAAAGTGCAGAAGGGAGGGAAAATTCTTCGGGCGATTTACTGACAATGATCATTTCCATAATGACCAGTGGTATATCACCAGCATATTATTGAATAATGGCGTAAATACTAGTAATCGAGTACTAGTAGTTGACAAGGAACAAATGTTAGTAAATCACATTGTATTTCATTTCAATTCTCTCCTCTCATAAAATTTTCACTTGAAAGGGAAATTAATCCATATTCAATAAGGTCAGACACAAAAACAACGGTGTCCATGCCTTTTCAGTGTGAATTCTTCCCTGTGCTTCTTTAGTAAATCCTGAAAGTAATATTTAACGCCAAAAGACCAGTTTGTGCTGGTGCGAGCTGCAAGTTGTGGGCAGTTGTGGCCTAATGGATAGAGAGTCGGACCTGTAACCCAAAGGTCATGGGTTCGAGTCCCAGGTCCGGCAGGGATTGTGG
>JAUYWG010000038.1:18464407-18482210 GCA_034779775.1 Enteromius afrohamiltoni
TGTTCACTTGGATGGGTTAAATGCAGAGCACCAATTCCTAGTATGGGAAACCATACCTGGCCACTTGTCACATCCTTGTTTCCTTGTTTTTAAGTAAATCTGACCCTATATCTGCGGTCCTCTTTTTGGTTTCGCTGCCACCTGCTGGTATGGAGTGTTATTTCATCTCCCATAAAAGTAGAATGAGTGTGCTAATTGGCCATTGGATAAAGTCTTTGCAGTGCATTCAGACAATACTTTTTGCCCCAGACACAGAAAATCCACTTGTCTGTTTTCATCTGCACTAGTTCTTTGATGTGGTTTTGTGTGCGTCAAACAACCAGATGACCTCAAATATAACACACATGAGCTGAAATGATTTGCTGTAATGTTATTGTGATCATGCAATGCCACAATATTCAATCTATGTAAGACTCTGCTGAGTGGATATTGCCGTTTAATCTTCAACAGAAAAGCTGGGACAGTGAAATATAGATATAGGAGTGTATCCTTTTTAAAAGTCCTTGCCTAATGTCCCTCAAGTGGGAAAAAAAAACCACACAAAGCACTGCATGGTGTTTGCTATTGTTGATTGGAAACGAGAAGGTCAACTTCCTTGACAATAATTTAATGAACAATTACTTTCTGCACCTCATAAATTAATTACCCCAAACCCAGGGTGACAAAAACATAAGCGGCTAGTGAGGTGCCTCAGGCTCTTTGTTCTCATTCCCAGCATGCATGCAGCCAATAAAGCAGGATGCTGTGATGAACGCTGACAAATCTAACAGACATTTATCCTGACACTGACTTCCATAAAAATCTGCAGGTACTTTGCTTGAAAGGGGCAGAGAATGTGCAACCTCAAAGGGCTTCACAAGGGGATAATTGGATTGCAAAGTCTGTGGCCTAATTAAATTAAAGCATAAAAACAAGCTGTTGCCCCTCTCATGTGTGGGAATGAATGCTTAATACGGACATGTCGCAGTTAGCTGGTGATGATGCCACCATCATTTGTTTTCCATGTTCACTTAGAAACTCTGAGATGGAGTGAGACAAGAGCTGAAGAGGGACGGTGAAGGTCAAGTGGAAGTAGACTTTGTTCTGTCAGAGGAAAGGAGCCTTTTTCTCTCGTTTTTTTTCATTCGTCTCTCTTATCTTTTGTTGCAACTGCTTAAGTGCTGCCAACTGAGGTGTGATATTAGTATCATCTGCCTCTTCAATTGGAAATGCAATTTTAGTTCAACGTGTCCCTTCTGGGGGAGGGACGTTCTTGATGAAGAATGGTGACCGTGCACATGACTCGTTTTGCATGCCGCAAAGCTCTCGGGGAGTGGTGAACAACTGGCAGTAGATAAATCTCATGCTGTCTTCTTATGCCCACCAGTTTTGTAACTGGAATGTTGTTCTTTTCATGTATAACAGGGTCAAGTTAAATGCCTAGGGATTAACGTATGCTAAACATATTGTGGTATATTGAAACAAGACAGTAAAGCATTTGCTTATCTCAAAAAGGCAGGCTCATATTCCGAGCTGGTTCTTGTGGCTTGTTGTTGGTACAGAATATGACCAGCACGGGGACATGTGATACCTTCAGTGTTAAATGCTGTGTCACCCATTAAACGCACCAACAAGCACAGTCAGAACAATATGAGAAGCACTACAGCAAGCCTACTGTCAATCAAAGCCTGTCATTTTTTTCTGTCGTTGTAAACCAGATTTTTCTATAGAGTGCAAAAGCATCTTAACATTTTTCATACAACCAAAGTACATAAGATTTCTTTCAAACTCCAAATGGACAGATAAAAGCAGTCCATTCCACTCACTACAGAATTTTAGAAGTTTTTTTTTATGTTTAATGTATCATCTGCACCTCTTATTTATTTCTGGCATTAATATTTATATATTTTTTCAACAGTCTTTTGTTCTTTTTGGAGATTGTTGTTTGGTAAACATCAGCACAAATTATTCTAAAATTAAAATGTTAAGTAAAATTAATCTGGATTATTTTAGTCCAGATCACTTGTTTTTGGAAGCATTTTTATCAAAATCTTTGTGTTCATTTTAACATCTTGCAGACAGCATGTAGTCAATGAACACTAATGGAAGTAAAGTAACAACTTTTATTATTTTCACTCAAATTATGTTTGCAGGGATGGATTCTGAATAAATAAATACATAAATAAAGACTTATATTCATATAGTGCCTTGAAGAATGCTATGATATGTTCCCATTTCACTGTAGTGAATGATTCAAAAACGTTTTGATGTTTATATCACATAATCCACTCCATATTTATCTCCACATGGTTTTTCCAATGTAGTAAACTTGTTCGGAATCTCATCTAGTACAGCACTGCAAAGCAATTGAAGTACAATGAAATAATAGCAAGTAAAAGAAAAAAAAACAGTAATGGTATTTTACATTATGTCTAAATGTAATGACAATTATGGCTTACACCCTGATGTGACCTATCTGTGTTCTTTTCTCTCAAAAATGCAATTTTGACTGGGTGCTACTTAACTGCTCCAAAATATGGTTAGCAAATTAAGGCTTTCATGTAATCAACGTCATCAATTTCTATGAGAATAGATTGAGATATTAAAAGAATATGTCTAATTTTTCAACCCTGTGGGAGGCCTTTCTACAGAAGACGAAGAAAAAAGAAACCAATGGATTTGACTCTGAATTCCCATACACATGACATAAAAGCAAAAGAAATGGGATTAAACAGCTGAGTCATACTGGAGGCTGTTCAACTTGCCGGATGGAAAGAAAGTATTAGCAAAGGAGGGCAGGCAAGCGGAGGGATGAGTGAGCCTCTAATTGCAGCAGCCCCAGTGGATTGGGTTTCGGACTGGAGCGGTGCTGGCTATCAATTCTGCTATAGAAATCAATGATAGACTAAAGCTCAAAGAAGCTGGGGTTGCCATAATAGAGCTTTTCCCAGTCCTGGAGTAACAGAGCTATGAGAGACATTCATGTAGTACCATTCACTCAAGAGACCACAGAAAAAGAAAAAAAAATCTTAAGAAATATATTTGTAATCCTAACAAAGAGCGACAGGGCTCAACTTGGAGGGGTTATTTCAACAAACAACTGTGCCGCTTTCAGAATTAAAACTCTCCATCTTATTCATTTAAAAGCAGCAACATGCCATGCTGAAGAGGCCTAGTAAAGTACACCAGATTGTGGTAAATTGTTAAATGGCGATTTTAACTGTTACACATTTAGAATAAGCCAAAACGAGCTAGATTGCATAAAGTGCAGGTTCTGTACCTCTGCAAATGCTGGTCCTTGATTAGAATTTAATTAGAACAAAACTAAGTAGCAAATGTCACACAAGCCGGTCAGTCAATACAACCCCATTAACTCAGCATGCAGAGGATTACCATGCTGCACTTGTTCCGCCACCTACATCAGTCAATTGAGTCCTCTTAAATCTGCTAGAGACCAATGTAGAGAAAAAGCACTGCAATCACTGTGGAAACACCCACAACTAGCATTTATTTACACTTCTCAGGCTTCCCATATTGTGGGTTGTGTACTGCTGGAGGAATATTACGCTTATCAAGTGGTTAACAGGTTCATTCAAACCACTGCCAATGAAAAGTTAACTGAAACAAGGAGAATGGAGAAAAAAAAGGATTTAGTAAATA
Source organism: Enteromius afrohamiltoni (assembly GCA_034779775.1). Taxonomy (NCBI): domain Eukaryota; kingdom Metazoa; phylum Chordata; class Actinopteri; order Cypriniformes; family Cyprinidae; genus Enteromius; species Enteromius afrohamiltoni. The sequence continues at coordinate 18,468,047 of JAUYWG010000038.1, forward strand.
CATGAAAATGCACAGTAGTTCATTTGGCAGATGAATTGATGGAGTTTTTCATGCATTTTAATGACCTTGTTGCTGCAAACCCCCTGGTTTACCAGTCGATCTACATGAAGTTACACCCCAGTAAACACCCCAACCTTCCCCTTAGCCTGACCCCTTGAAATCTGATATTTGTGCAGTTCGCTGTTACTAATAAAGCAATCAGGAAACATGCCAAACCAAAATCTATTCATAAAATTTAGCCTCTGCATGATCAACATCCATTTCTTTATATTTAATTTCCTCCCTAAAATTGGTTGGCATGGAACCAATAAGCACATGCAGATTTGGTGCTTCTGCCTTTTATAGAAAATGGATAATAATAGTTTACGATTAAACTGAGAAATGGTTTTTGATTTAAAAAAAAAAAAAAAAAAATTATATGAATGACAGATGTACACTTTCAATTATGTACACTCTTAAAATTAAAGGTGCTTTACAATGCCATAAAATAACCTTTTTGTCTAAATGGTTCCATAAAGAATTTCTGAAGAACATTTTTGTTTCACAAAAGGTACTTTGTGGTGAAAGAAGGTTCTTTAGAGTATAAAAAAGGTAAGAAATGAATGAATGTCTTCTAGATGAATTCTTTGTGGAACCAAAAAGGATTCTTTTATGGCATCACAGGTACAGTCACAGCGTTTTTTTTCCCTGTGTGTATTTATTAAAGTGCCCCTATTATGGATTTTTGAAAATGACCTTTCGTGCAGTCAGTAACACAGCTCTAATTGAATGAAAAATCCTGCAAAGTTTTCCATCTGAAAGTGCACCGTGTCTCTCAATAGAAAGAGTTGACTCGGAATCATTTAAACAAGTAATTTCTAAAATGAATCCACAGCAATTTCATGTTGATGTAAACATGAAACATTAGAACTTGATTTTCTGTTTGTTTGAATGAAAATGTAAATTATTTTTTTTGCCACGAGTTGCCACTTTTATAGCTCACAAACACTGCTTTAAATTAAATCGACCAATCACTGCAGAGTTATCGTCATGCAAAGGAGGGGTTTGGAAAAATAATTGATTAAACAAATCATTTGGGAGAGCAAATAGGGTAAAAATAATAATAATAAAAAAAGTTTTTTTGACCTTGCATGCATGTCAACCTATCGTTGGAACTCCCAAAACCAAAATATGAACCTTTCATAACCAATAGCGGCACTTTGATCTTCACTAATTAAGGTATAGCACGTAATACCCCACAGCATCACAATGTTCCTTTCTCCTTAAAATACGATGCAGTTTACTGTTACTAATAAACCCAAACAGGAACATTCCAAATCAGAATCGATTTAGATTTTTTGACTTGATTGATCATGATTAAACATAGCCTTGGCAAAATCAATTCCTTCAATTACTGAACAGACTTCCTCATCCGTTTAACTCTCTAAAATTGCTTGACATGTAACCAATGAGACTATGCAGATCTGCCACTTTTGCTTTTATTGAATATGGAAAATAAATAAGAGGTACACAACAAATGATGTTTTGATGAAGCTGAAGTGACTTGCTTGCCATTTCTCCTGTGTCTGGGCTTTTATTTCGCATGACATCACTTTTAAAATCGCGTCTGTGCTCAGATTCAGTGCTCTAACAACTTGAATACTAAGAAGTGATTGCCAAACATGAAAATGCTGTTACACAGAGCAGGATGGGTAAATAATTTACTTGCAGCAGTGCACTATGCAATTTGGAGAATAAGTTTTATTTATGTTTTTTTTTCCTTCCCATAAACAAATCATTTTCAATCTTCCTGCACTCTTTGATGGAGGACAGCCCATTTTTGTGTCTGTTTTATTATTATTTTTTTTTTAACTGTGAATAGGTTGCAAAGCTTATCCAATTAACTAGTCACATGACAGGCAGCCGCCATGTTGATAAATGCCAATCCCAGTGTACAAGTCTGCGCAAATTAAATAGACAGCCCTCCCTTGACAAATAACAGCTTTCTGAATTTACGCTCGCCTTATAGCTGTCATTCTGAGGTTATAGGCCTCGGGTCATGATATACGACTCAATCTTCGGACAGCCTGACTTTGTGACAGTGAACTGTCGGGCAGAGAGGAAATTCATTTGTTTTGCTAATTCAGTTTCACTCCGAGGCTTTTTCCACCCAAGCTGTCATTTGGAGTCCATCATGGAGGAAGAGCAAGTAGCATCTGGGCCAGTATCCCCTTCATAAAGAAGTTACACATCAATGCCATTGACAGATAGTGCATCTTAATGGCAGAACTGTGTTTTAGGGCAAATTATATTTGCTTTCTATGCAATTCTTGAAGCTAAAAGGTCATGAGAAATTTCCTTTCTCCAGGGAAACAAACAAAATGGATGTTAAAAATGGTTATGTTTGTCTATGCTGTAATTTACAATGAAGCAAATTATTCAGAAGGTGGAGAACAGACTTCTTTTATCATCACTCCGCAGACTTCAAATAAGACCGAACATATAAATATTATAGGCCCTGAGTTTGCCGGTTCAATATTTTGCCTTTATAGCACACCACACCTCCAACACGATTTAACTTCATCTTCCTCACATAAATCAAAAGTGTGGTTGTACAGAATCCTCAGCATAGTCTGCCTGAAGAGCAACAGAGAGAAAATGTCAGAGCTTATCGTAACCAACCCGCAGCCCGTTTTTACATGAGTTATGACACTTGGTCTCAAGTGTGCATGTACTAGATGTATAACACATGTAACACAAGGCCTTAACTCTATGACCTTAACTCGATGCGTGTGTAAAAAAAAAAGTAAAATATGAACCTGGGCTACAAAAGCAGTCATAAGTAGCACAGGTATATAGTAGCCAAAAATACAATGAATGGGTCAAAATGATTATTTTTTTATGCCGAAAATCATTACAATATTATGTTCCATCAAGATATTTTGTACATTTCCAACCACATATATATATGTTCATTTGGACAACTTTTTTTTTGGACATTTTTTTTGCAACCTCAGATTCCAGATTTTCAAACAGTTCTCTTATATGGGCTCAAATAGTATCTTAGACTAAATACATCAATGGAAATCATAATTTTTCAGCTTTCAGATGACATATAATCTCAAAAATATTTCAAAAATACTTTGGTCCAGGGTCACACATAAGAAAGAAATAACAAACAAACACATATTAGGGAGATACATTTGTAGAGAGAGGGTCATAACAACCTTGTTTAATGAAACAATTATATAATATATTATAGATATTTATTATTATCATTAACATGCACTGCTATAAATGCATTTATTGCATATATTGTTATTCAAAAGAGATATTTTGTATACATAATCATCACATTTTTCCATTTAATTTTTACATTTCTTTCTAATAATGAAATAAATTAATCTATATATTCAGCAATTATATGTTAAATTCCTAAAAAAAAAGTGGTAGCAAAGACTTAAGACAATCTTATTTTATCAAGTAAGAGAAAATATGCATAATTAAATTGATCAAGAATATTTGTATAGCCTACATTTAGACAGAAAGGTAATTCAGAGAGAAATAATTAAATAAAATATACATGAAATCTGTTTAAATAATCATCTCTCTCACACACACACTTGTATAAGTGGTTTATAGGAACTATCCATAAGCGTAATGGTTTATATATACCGTGCAATCTGTATTTTCTATTCCCTTACTGTAACCTTACTAAAAAACCTACTGCCTATTTATTTATTTATTTTTTTTCCTAAGCCATTTTATTTACGAGGACACAGGAAGTGTCCTCATAAACCATGTTTCTGTTGTAATACCCATGCTATTATACACATTTGTGTCCTCATAAACCATGCATTCAAGCACACACACAATGGGGATTTCTTTATTAACACAAGATTCTCATCCATGTGACAAATAATGTTACATAAATCTATTTTGCAGTTCAAACCATACTTCAAAATCCTTATTTGGCAGCACTGCTGCTGATTTGAAATATGATGCCCACGTCACAGTCATAATGGACTATAGTTGTCCCCTCAGTCTTAGTGTCAAAGCATGATGAATGCCCTATATTATCAACTGAGGGGAAGCAAGGTCTCTCTATACCACCAACAGCTTCCCAGCAGGACTTGGGTCAACACTAAATGAAAAAAACACCTTTGTTCTGTCTCACTATGTACTTACTGCAAACCTTTCCTTTTTTTTGTTATTTGTTAATATAACCATGATATTGCCACTAAAAAACAGATATCCAAGATCCTTTGCATTAAATGATATATGACTGCAATAATTATTTCTCTCTGAGAGCTTTTTAACAGCCGATAATTAGAGTAAACAAAAAGATACAGGATGTAGAGGCAAATATGTAAATGACAATATCGTCAAAGAAAGTCTCATACCGATTAATCTCTCTCTTTCATGACATTATTCTCCAGGATGTCTCCAGGCAAAATGAATTCCTGCTTATGCAGAACATAGTATATGTTCCCATTTGCAGGCGTACTGCAACACAACCACAGTCACCTTCAAAAGCTTTCAAGGAAATAAGAAACACACGTGCAGCAGTGCCATGTTGAAGAGAGCCAGCTGTAGCATTTGGCCCGTTTCTCCGCTTATTACCTAAAGACAATATTGTAATAAAAACGAAAGAGGCCAGAGTCTTATCCTAACCAGGCCTAATATCCTGCTGCTGTCATTTAGATGATTCAAGACAATGGACGAGCTAATAGAAATGTACTTTTCTTCAGATAGGAGGCTGGATGTGTGTCGATAAATGCAACAGATCTGGACTAAGGGTTGGGTTTGACCATCAGGGAAATCAGAGACAGATGCACTCTCCAGGATAATCACCTTGCACAATCTCATGCTGAAATTCTCTTTTTCCAGGTAAGATTATCCAATGATTGCTTATGAACGAGCTCTCTCTGTGATACCCTGATTGTGTAAAAGCACAAAAACTCCCATCTAAATTAGGCTCTGTTATGACTGTGTGAGTGATGACAGATGCATGGCTCAAATGCTCTGGCCATGTACTGCTATTTTGTCATAACAGACGTAATCATTTGTAGCTTTTAAAAACAGCTTAATTTGCATATGATGTCTGATTATACATGTCTGTTATTTTCCAGGAATCTAGGAAATTGTAGTGTGGGTATGCCACACTGATGTTTACTAATATATAAAATATATACATACACATACACACATTATATATATATATATATATACAGAGGTGGGTAGAAACGAGTTACATTTACTTGAGTAAATATTTTTATACTTTTAGAGTATATTTAAAAATGGGTACTTTTACTTTTACTCAAGTAATTTTTTAATGAAAAACTGTACTTTTACTTCGTTACTGTGTGCAACACTCCTCTCGTTAAAAAGTTAAAAATGCTTCCGTTTATTGCAGACTAGCCATCTACATTTCTTTCTGCAATGAACGATTTGCAAATGATTCATTATATTGAGTCTTTTCTGTTCAAAGGCCTGATCAAAATAGTTGGTAAACCAATGAACTGGTTCACGATTCGTTCAGTTCATTCCGTGTTAGTCTTCTCCGTGTCAGAGTTGAATTAATATAGCCTACTTAAAATAGAATTTAACTCAGTGATGCAAATCTGAATTTTCATCAGCTGTAAAAAAAGTTTTCAAATGCATATCATCCTTCAGAAATAATTCTAATATAATGATTTATTGCAGGCTAAAAAAGAACAGCATTGATTGTAAATCAACACAGGAGGATATCTGAAGGATTATTTGACAGTGAAGACTGGATCACTGAAATAAATTACATTTAAAAAAAATAAACATTAACATCTGTGTGTGTGTGTGTGTGTTACAATTAACACTTAATCAATTAATCGATTTTCCACTTATGTTTTTCTGCGTGCGTCAGATGTGTTTTCAACAGGTTATCTTAAGGGTTATTATTCCATTGTTTTGATTGTAGTTTTAGTATAACACTATAACACCATTGATATTTTTTCTTTTTCTAATTAAAAAATAGGCCAATCATATGTATAATTATCATTTGAGGCTTAATACTATAGAAAAGCAATAAAGTTTTTTCAGTTCATGTTTTCATCTTGTTTGTATGCATGAATAAATATGCCATGCAGTTGCTTCAAACAATGGTATAAACATAATTTAGTGTAAAATGTGAAATTAACAAATAGCAATTACATTTTCAAGGGAATAATTGTTAATTATGTGTGTATATCTATATTCTGTTTGTGTATATATATTATATTTTACCTATATATCTAAATAAAAATAGATTATGGATATTCAGTATATGATCCAAAGTAACTAGTTTTTTATCCGATACTTTTTTACTCTTACTCAATAACTGTTCTGAGTATTACTTTTACTTTTGTATCAAAATAACTTTTATATTTTTAAAATATTTGTAAACTTTTCAATATACAATATGATTTAGTTGTGTGATGGCAAATGTGAATTTTTTAGCAGCTGTTTCTATAGTATTGTATTCGGTTCCCTTCTGCCACTAAAATCTATAAAGCTTGTTGCATTCAGTGTTCACATTTAACATTTGACATGTCTTACAAAAATAACAGCAGAAGAACTGGATTGGAATGGACACCCACATGCTCATTACCTGTCTACTGATAATCGTCACCCACATGACTGAAATAATCACAGCCATATATGTTGTCTGTACATAACATGTCTAAATGGAAGTAATTTTCTTTTATCGTTATATTTCATTTTCTTAGGACTGTTTACGACTAATGTTCTTAAGAAGAGCTTGTTATCAGAGTAAAATGAAGGGAATTAAAAATTTGATTTCTATATCTCAGCCTGGATTACATGAACAGTAATAATACAAATATAACATAATTATATGTTAATTAAAATCACTATATTTACAATAATGTCATATCTTTATAATATAACTTTTGTTCATTGATTGTTTTTTTTTTTTTTATTTCTCATACAATTTTAATAGGTTTTTATATCTGTGAGGCCTCCCAAAAAGAGATGGGGCCCCTCCCACCAGCAGTGATGTCATGTATGCACCTGCTGCAACATATGCGGAGTCCATCCCACCATTTAAATAATTGATTCAACAGTAATGAATGTGGTTAATTACCATTGCATTGATGCATTTGAAGTTAAAATAAAATATAATTTTACACAACTTCATAGTGATTTAGAATTTTTAGCTTTTTTTGGATTCTCCTTTAACAGCAATAATACATAAACATCAGTTTTAGGCCACGTTACGAATTTTTCACATGGTGTCCCGCGTGTGTTTTAGGAAAATGCTTGCTACTCACAAAACCATGCAATGTGAATGTTGCAATGTTTAATATCTCTGCAAACACTCGAATGCTCATCACCTGCAAAGTTGTCACAACAAAGCAGCACGATGGCACCTGGATTTTCAAAACGACTTTTGAACATTTCCTGTTCAGAGGTGGCAAAAAAGGCTTGTTACTAACACCTGCAAATGTAAAACAATTACGGTCTGAATAATCCAGACTAAAAATGTGTGAAAAATGAGTTTTTCTAAAAATCACATGCATGCACCTGGACAAATCCCCACCTGCTCCCTCTGCTCTATACTGCATGAATAAGCATGTGCTGGAACCCAACCAAGAGCACATGCACCGTTTCAAATCGCAATACCGTTCTCAAGAGACGTCTGGATGGCCCATTTCTACCTCAAAGTTAGCCAAGGGGAGTGCACTAGCAGCTGGTAATTACCGTGCATATGGCTTACCCCCTTAATTAGCACCAGCACTCCAAGTTTCTAATGAGTTTCGATTTTATTTCATTCTGTTTAAGAGACAACTAAAAGAAAAAAAAAGTGTCTCACAATAGGCCTGGCAGTGTGGATGCTCTCACATATATTATAAGTGTTGTTGTGACAAATAAAACCCTGATTTGGCAGGCTGATGCAAGACTCAAGCAACTTTTTCCTTTTATATCCCTGATATCATTTTATCACTTGGTTCCTGTATATACTGCAGTATATCAGACTGAATTCATTTTTTTTTAATACTCATTGAATGCACAGTGTCTAATTTGATTTTTGACCAGGCTGTAGATCTCAAATTATTTAACTGACAATATGAGTCAGCAGTTCCTCTTTTGATAAGTATGTTTAAGATAAAAAATAAAAGCATCATACTATCTATCTATATTATATGTAATTTACTTCTATAATAGGTTTTGCGGAACACTTGAAAACCTCCACTGATTTATGCAACATTAAGCAAAATGAAAATTTAATGAATGTGTCCTTATCCTCAGGCTATCAAATTTGAGTTTGTTTTTCCTTCATGTAAAGTTAAAAAGCTTTAATTATAGATTTGTTTCTTTCAAACATGCAACTTTTTACTTCATAATACATCAAGTAATACATTACTTGTGAATTATCGTTATGTTTTTATCAGCTGTTTGGACTCATTTAGACGGCACCCATTCACTGCATAGTATTCACAGGTGACCAAAAGCGACGGAATGTTAAATTTCGCTCTTCTAATGCTCTTCTAAACAACCCCATTTACATCTTGGATGGCCTGAGGGTAAATTTGCACAATTTTGTTTTTATTTTTAAGTGAACTATTCCTATAAAGAATGAAAAATGGGCTTTTTTCCATTATAAACAACTGTGGAAAAAAATGCAAACATTTATTCCATCTATTTTTACTGATTGGCTGACTGGCAGATTTGTTGTGTCAATATTCACAGAAAAAAACTTGAATAACTTACATTTTTGTTTGTTTGTATTGCTAAAAATGGATAAACCAATATAACATGTTGTTGTCTGTATATAGACAGCTGTTCACAAAACTACACAGAGCTATATTTGCATTAATAAACTCCTTATTCAGTTACCCAGGCAATAATTACATTTTTCTAATAAACTCACCAACCCTGGTTTTTGTGTATCAAGGCATTTTCCCTCAGGATATTCCCACTTACACTCAATAGATACTATCCCTCAGCAATTATATAGCAATTTTTATAATCTCTTTTCAGCACGACACAGATATTATGTATATGCCAAATGTGAGAGGAAAATAAAATACAGAGAAAAAAGAAAAAAAAAAAAAAAAGAATGATAATTTTCCTCTGGGAAAGAAGAAGAAAGTAAATAGAGCCATCAATACCAGATACAAAATAGCTGTCTTTTTACATTTTACAATGCAGAACATTACTTGGATATCATTTCTCTTATTACAAGTATGTGTGTTACACATTGACTGTCAATATTGTATACACATCTACTATAATAAAACAATGTCTTAATTTCTGATTCTGGCCTTATAAATTATAGTATATTTGAAAGACACCACAAGTCAAATAACTGAAAGACAATGTTATATATGATGGACTACTCTCACTCCATATATCTCATGATTACATGGTTTCATCTCAATCTTCCATAGAAATTAATACTTAACGTTATGCATTTTCTAGAATGCGAAAAACATGTATTAATCATAAGACAGCTGCTGTGTGCACTGTTATGAATTACAGGAAGGACGTTTCTATTTATACAGTAATGGTAAAGTGCTCATGGATTTTGTTTGTCTGTACAACAAAGCAAATTGACCGATCAATAAAATAAAGGCCTCTATGAAGTGATGTCATTAAGAAAAAAATGTATCCGACTGGATGTCCCCTAATCTTTTAGCCTGTGTCCAGTTCCAACTGGTTTTGCTCTTTTCTGGAGCATTAGAGCTGTAATCTGAAATAAAAGCTAATGCACAGGCTCAGAGGGGTTCATTTTGTGTTTACACACTGCGTCAGCTGTGACAAGGAGCTGCAATAGTTTGTCTGTGATTGACTATAACCTGTGGCTATAAAATTCACATAATCACACACTTCTATAAACCTATATTCAACAAACAAGCCTGCAAAGCATCTATTAAGCAACACTCCAGTTTTTGCAGGTTTGTGTCTTGGTGATCTGGTTGATTTTGATTCATATATTTTTATTGATTTATTTTATTCATATTTGTTTGACATTATTTTTGTTTGTCATCTTGTGCCACAAGCCAACAGCCAACTTTACATTCTTTAGATTTTTATTTTTTTTTTATATATATAAGTGTGATATGCAAATCTATAATACAATAAAAGTGAAATACAATGACAGTACTTGTCATATTTTATTGATGGACCCAGACTGATCTTAATGCAAATCGCTTGAGCAGCCTACTGTTGCTATGGTAATCTCTTCAAGTGAACGTGACTTCTATTTGTGAGAGCAATGTTTTATTTACATTTTAAATGATTTAAAATAATATAATATCAACACAAATATGAATGTTTTTACTGTACCTTCAGTCTAAAAAATAAAGACATTTCCTACCAACCCCATTTTCTATTTAATAGCAGTGTATTATATAATATTATTTGAAACTGAATTACTCAGTGACCCTGCAATAATTCTTATTTAAAAGTAACAAAAACAGTTAGCTTCATTTTTGCTGAAGGTCGAGTAGTAAAAAATCTGCCAAAATAAAGCATACATTCAGTCTGAGAACGCTTTTCTTTGCACATAAGAATGGTTGTACACAATTATTACTAAATGAGGTTCAAAGTCTGATCATTATAACATTGAAACTGCAGTCCTAGTCTCACACATAGACACTCTCAGACACACAAGAGCTCATAAGAGTACCTACAGAACAGAATGTTTAAATTAAACTGAACTCCATATCTGACTTATGAAAAGAACTATTTTTGATATATAAATTGGACTACGCTGCCTAATAGATGTGAGGCTTTGATGACCTTTTAGCTCATTCTGAGAACAGGTGGATAAAATGATGTCCGTTACAAACCCAGCACTTTTAATCTCTAATTCCCAGTGATGTTTTTTTAGGCCTTTCTCTAAAATGACAATCCATTTTCATTTCCATTTCACACCTTCAAACTTCAACTTAGACCTTGCAATGCCCTCATATGTTTAGGTGGCAGTTTTTTTCCTTTCACATTCCAGAAATAATGACAAGCTAGATGATCTGAAAATACCTAATGGCAGCCCGCGGCCCAGACATAAGGTTGATGCGTGACGTTTGACCCTTTTTCATAGCTTTGAAAGTTTATTCATCATGCCTGTCCCATTAAATGCATTTTATATTACTAAATGCAGTGCAGGAAAACAGCATGTTTTAATGCCATCATTGATTGTTAGTTTACCCATTGCCTGTACACGAGCGATAGCTGCAGAGCTCCCTCCATGTGAAGGTTAAACTATATATAGTTTCTCTGAAAGACCATTATTGCGATGCAGCCAACAAAAATGCCTGGTTCCAAGTTAAAAAAGCTGAAAAAGACTTACCTGCATTGTTGCATCAGGAACGGAGGAGACATAGAAAAAAGGGGAAGAAGAAGAAAAAAAAAAAAGAGTTAGAATAACTTTGGTATTTGAAAAGAAAAAATATTTCTTTTTTTCTGTTTTCCCAATTGGGGTGTTTTTTTTTTTGAAGAACACACACTTGTTTGCCTGGAATCACTGCACTGACAGATACTGTGAAAGACACCTTGAAAATCAAACAATAACGTGGCGTTAAAATTACCCATAACCAAACACCATTCCTCAAATTTACCTCCTTTCTTATCTTCGGCCAAAACTTTCAATAGGCACATCAAATTAAAGTTCAACACTGGAATATGTTAACGCATAAAGCAAACACTACATGGAGATAAAAAACGAGGATGCCCTGAAAACAGAAGGGGTGCTGTATTGATAAAGCTGAGCTGTCAACATTGTTAAAGGTTAACATCGCTTCTTCCAGTCAGCGAGTGTAATGGAGTGCTTTCATCACAGGTTGTGATTCACGGCTCTGCAGAAGGAGAAAGACTCCATGCTGAGAGTGACAAATGCTGAATCCATGTCCTGTTTAAGCTCTTGGGAACACCTGGAGTAAACCTAACACAGGCTATTACTATCAACTACTACAGCCATATTTAATAGTGGGGTCCAAAAACTCATTTTTCTCATTTATTTTTCATTGTAAAGTGTTATAATGATAATATAACTTAACGGAAAGATAGCGTACCTTGATTTGAAAGTAAAACCTGACAGTCTGCGATGTACGATATTTTCAAGACGTTTCAAAGAGTATATTTTGCTTCAATGAATGCAAGATCGATCATCTGACATTTTGAGGATGGTCAATGTCACAAATTTGTTAACATTTGATTCATGACCTAGAAATAGTATAGAATTCAAAATATTTCTACTACCTTTCACATCACAGCTTCAAACGTTTCGGTCCCCACTGTGCATATTTTGTTATTTTTTCATCCATCAATTGAGCAAAAATAACAGTAAAACATGTAAAATATTACATACAACGTTACTGTCACGCCCCCAGGCGCTCCACGACTTCTTTGTTTATGTTTTCATGTCATGTCCATGTGCTTTGTGTTTATTTTCATTCGGTCTCCCTTATGTGCTCCTGTCATTTGTAACCCCGCCCCGTCCTTAGTGTGTGATTGTTTCCCAGCTGTGTTTCCCCAGGTGCCGTGAGTTTTCATGTAATTAGTTTATATATTTAACCGTGTCTTTTTCAGTTCTCTTTATCTGTGATTAACGTACGTCTGCATTGCATGTTATTTGTCTGCATAGATCCCTGCATTTTCGTTCAGCTTGTTTTTCACTTTTATTATTAAATTCTTTGCACCAAAGTCAGTTCTGCCTTGCCTCGCGACAGTATTTCACAGCAGCCTTAACACAATCGTTACAGTTAGGTATTAAAATGATTTCTGAAGGACAATATAAAGACCGGACTACTGAAAATAAAATAAATCACATAGTCGGGTGAACATAAAATACTTTTTTCTCAAACTTTTGAATGTCAGTGTACACACACACACATAATAACAATAATATACATTTTTTGTTTAATACAATAAATATAACTATGATTTAGAAAATTACAATTAAACTGCATATAAAGCAGTTTGGAATAATATCCAATTATAGAACAGTAGATTAATTTTCTTAAAATAATTGACAATGTATGAAGCATGTATTACTCATGAGGCCAATCATATGCATCACCAGCATCAAAGAAGTTCAGAGTATGGGTGGGCAAGGACAAACTACAGAAATGAAACAACTCTTAGATGTTTCCTGAGCAAAGCAAATGAAGCACACCATTTTGTACCTTTGCTGTAGAGTTTTAACAAATAATGACATTGCCTTGAGGGAGAAGCCAGCATGTAGTGATTTACATTGAGTTACTGTGCTCTGCCAGCCGGGGATGTGAACACTTTTATGAGAATGCGGCTCCTGCAAAGTGAACATTTTTATTCTATTTTTGTTGTCACACATCTATTCTCTTTGTTCACAATAAAGTAATGAGACATAGCTATTCAGGTCTAGCTTAGCTCATTTGCACAATAAAGAAACAGAAAAGGAAACAGTTGTTTCTCATGGTATCTCTAGGTAAGATGTTTGCCAAAACCTCTAACAGTGTTAATCTCACCAATGAAAATCTTCACTGATAAAGTGCTAACGAAGACGAGACAAAAAAGATGCTGTGACAATAAAATATTTTAATTAAAACCTGTTATTAGCAAAAATATCAGGAAAAAATCAGCTAAATTATACTACAGTTAAATATGATCACATATTGCAATATAAGATGCACATGTGAACTAAGTAACTAAGTCTATTTAGCATGATTTGTTATTTAGGGCCACAACTGGTCCTAATAGCAGTAAAATCAGAAATTAATGTGCTATGTGTGACCCTGGACCATAAAACCAGCCATACAGTAAGTAGCATGGGAATATTTGTAGCAATAGCCAAAAATACACTGTATGTGTCAAAATTATCGCTTTTTCTTTTATGCCAAAAGCATTAGAATATTAAGTAAAGATCATGTTGCATGAAGATATTTTATAAATGTCCTACTGTAAATACTTACAGTGGGTACGGAAAGTATTCAGGATAAGTATTCACTTTTATTATTATATTATGTTTTGTTATATTGCAGCCATTCGCTAAAATCATTTAGGTTAATTTTTCCCTCATTAAATATACCCCATATTGACAGAAAAACACAAAATTATTGACATTTTTGCAGATTTATTAAAAAAGAAAGACTGAAATATCACATGGTCCTAAGTATTCAGACCCTTTGCTGTGACACTCATATATTTAACTCAGGTGCTGTCCATT
>JAUYWG010000038.1:18482310-18530034 GCA_034779775.1 Enteromius afrohamiltoni
CAGCCCTCCACCAGTCGGGGCTTTATGGCAGAGTGGCCCAACGGAAGCCTCTCCTCAGTGCAAGACACATGAAAGCCAGCATGGAGTTTGCTAAAAAACACCTGAAGGACCCCAAGATGGTGAGAAAGATAAGACCAAAATAGAAGATAAGACCAAGATAGAACTTTTTGGCCCTAATGCTAAGAAGTATGTGTGGAGAAAACCTGGCACTGATCATCGCCTGTCGAATACAGTCCCAACACTAAAGCATGGTGGTGGCAGCATCATGCTGTGGGGGAGTGTTTCAGCTGCAGGGACAGGATGACTGGTTGCAATCGAGGGAAAGATAAATGCGGCCAAGTACAGGGATATCCTGGACCAAAACCTTCTCCAGAGTGCTAAGCACCTCAGACCGGGCCAAAGGTTTACTTTCCAACAAGACAATGACCCTAGGCACACAGCTAAAATAACGAAGGAGTGGCTTCACAACAACTCTGTGACTGTGGCCCAGCCAAAGCCCTGACTAAAACCCGATTGAGCATCTCTGGGGAGACCTAAAAATTGCTGTCCACCAACGTTTACCATCCAACCTGACAGAACTGGAGAGAATCTGCAATGAGGAATGACAGAGGATTCTCAAATCCAGGTGTGAAAAACTTTCCCATCTTTCCCAAAAAGACTCATGGCTGTATTAGATTTAAAAGGGTACTTCTACTAAATACTGAGTAAATGGTCTGAATATTTAGGACCATGTGTCTTTCTTTTTTTAATAAATCTGCAAAAACGTCAACAACGCTTTGTTTTTTGTCAATATAAGTTGCTGTGTGTACACTAATGAGGGAAAAAATAACTTACAGCAAATGGCTTCAATATAACAGAGTGAAACACTTAAGGGTGTCTGAATACTTTCCGTACCCACTGTATAACAGAGCATTATCCCTGATTTGTAGACCGTAACCCCCCCCAAATACTGCAATTTTTCATTTAAATTTTTATTTACCATTCATTTACTACAGCAGTTATTTCTGACTGTTTGTCATTATATTTAAGAGCATTTAGCCATTTCTGTATATGTGCCCAGTTTTTTGCGAGGCTGTTAAAATGCAAGTAATATTGTTTTTTTAAATCAACTCTTGGCCTAACTATGGCAGGAAACACTGGCATCTAACAATACTTTGGAAAAAAACAGTTCATCTTAAAAAATAAAGCCAATAAATAAATCTAAGTAATAACCAAAACAGTTATTGAGTAAGTATCCTATTCTGTGTCCACAATATTTTGTAACAACATCAATCAAATCTCTACGTGTTTGAAAATATTGTATTGATGATGTAACCCCTTTTGTAATTTACTTTGAAATGAAACTACGTAACTCAGTGACATGCAACTAGTTATTCTCTGAAATTGCATAACATGCTGTACGATTTGTACAATGTACTGTACGACAAAAGTTATCTAGTAAAGGTCTTGGAGGTGGAAGATGCTTCTGTGGTACTTGAAACTTAAACATACTGACTCACAGCTAATACTGAAGGGAAGGTGGGAACACAAACAAAAAAGGCAATTCAATTATACAGTGTTCAGTAGTCTGGTGAACGGAAAAAGAAACTCCCTTTCAAAGGCCTCAGAGCATCACCCACACACAATCAAAATGCTGCTTACCCAGAGTGCCTTGCTATTACAAGAAGAACATCAACCGGTCGCCCACACAGGACAAGTGTCATGACAATAGTCATCAAGACCGATCACATTTACATTTATGCATTAGTAGTCGTGTATAATCTCTCATGTTCCCTTCACTACTGCTTGAGATGTATCTGCCATGTTTGCTTTTAATTACATCTCACTCAGGATTTGACCGAACAATAAAGAACAATTATTTTCCTTGGCTTTGTCCTTTGAATCGTGGTGCAGCCTTTTGCAGAATAAGCAGGATTCTGGTCAAATTGCACTGCTGGGCTCTTTTGAGGGAGTCTGTTACAGCATGTTGGGGAGAGCTCAAAGGACGGGTAAAGTTCACGCCACAAATCCTTTTAGGAGTCCAGATGTTACCCTTGTTTAGTATTCTGCATACGCTGTCTTTGGACATGCACAAGCTGCATATCAATTACATGAATGACTTAATGCTCACCAGAACAGCTGAAGATGGTGGAAACTACACTGAACACTCCAAGGCCAATTTGCTAAGAAAAAATATATGCTTTCATAAATACATTTCGCACTACTCAGATGGTTCACTTACATTTCAAACTGAAAGAGGTGAAACCCCTCTCTAAAAGAAAGAAAGAATTCAGTTCAATTTAAATAACAATTAATTAACACTTTACAATAAGGTGTCATTTGTTAACTTCAGTTGTTGTACAAATTAACATGAACGGACAACAAACACTACATTTATCACACTCTTTATTAATCTTAATGTTAGTCAATAAAAAAAACTGTCTTTCATTGTTTGTTCATGTTAGTTCACAATACATTAATGTAAAAAAAAAACTTGTGATTAAATAATAATTCTCTGACCATTTTTAAAAAGCATTAACTTTACTACATTTATTACTTAATTCATACATTAAAAACTTTTAACGTTACACATCTTATTTTAAGGATATTTAGATATTCTAACGGACAAAAAAAACATGAGTATAAACAAGTAATTTTTGCAGTGTATAGAAACTGAACAAGAACCGATATATTTTTAATTGAATAAGGTTTTCATAAATACACCCAATAAGCATGAGAAACATCTAAAACTAAGCAACATCTATTCTTTCATTCCTCTGTCTCCCGTTCATCCAATTACACATTGTCAAATGTCTAAAATATTCAGTTCTCCTGCTTTGCAATTTATGGCTGTCATAAAATTTTACTTACATGCAGACATTTCCATTCTGTTAGAAATGAATGACACCTCAGTGGCATTGAAACTAACAATTAAGTCCAACAGTTTTGACCTAAAGGCTTGAGGCTGTCTACATTGTCTTTGTTACATGCTTTTCACACTAACACAGTTCCTGCTGTGTTTTAATTTATTCAGGCCACAGACATTTTCTCTTTTATTTTATACATAATGTTTTTACTCATCAAATTGCAAGGCAAAAATATGTTCGAGTACTCCAAATGATGTATGGCATATGGTGACATATACTATTTTTGATTTATTAAAGTGCCATATATTATTTATACTCAATATTTATTATTTATTAATATGAATATTTCAGATCCTGTAATATTTTTAGGTCGCTAACCAAATGTAAACAAATTTGTGACCATGTTTGTTTGATCAAAAAAGAGGACAAGTTAAACTCATCCCAGGATAAAATCAGGTGTCTCTTGGCTTGTCGCTAGAGTTGCGTATATGGCACCGCAAGGTAACCAACTCCGTTTAAAATATTCAACACATGATAAGGCGATCATGTTAATCCTTTTAAAGAGATCTAGTAGCTAAGCCTCCTAAAGCTGAAATCACCTAGACAAAGATAAAAAGAAAATCTAAATAATAAAATTGTAGGGGAGGAAAAGATTAAAGGTACAGAACATAAAAAAAAAAACAGATATATGTGGTTTTCTCTGACGAAGTTTCAAAGGTTTTAAAGGTTTCAGGGTTTTCTTTTTTAAACTTTCTGCTTTATGTCTTTGCTTCAAGGCTCAAAGAAGCTTAAACTAGTCCAAAACGCTACCAAACCAACCTTGGTTGTACTTGTCACTTGAAAAGTCATTTTTACCCTCTGAGGCATCTTATAAAGACACTGCACAGGTACACTTCAGCAGACAATCTCGTTCCCTGGCCTTGTGGGTAAAGGTCTCCATGAGAGAGTGGATATATCAGGCTCACCTCTTAGAGGTGTCAGCTGAAAGGCAAGACTATGACTCAGGCCTCGTTATATTTTATGTGTATGGGGTATGTGACTTTTTCTCATCAGCTTACTGTCAGAAAGCTTAAGAAGGGGCCTAATTTATCTGACATAGATCAAACCGTTCTTAATGCATCTGACAGGCATTTTGATGAGGTCTCTGCAATGTGAGACCAATAGGTTCTTGTACAACAGGGCTGTTTAATTGACCCTCTCACTCCATGTTTTATTCTGAGCTAATAGAGCAGTAGTTATCACCAGCATGATTTTGAGGAAGACAAAGTTACAAAATCGGGCTTGGATGAGGTCAACTGAGGGACTTTGGGATGTTACGTGCCTTACACCTGCTTAATTAACATATAACACCTGGTAGAGGAAATCCCTTGTTCTGGCTCTGTGAGTGAGAGAAATATATTTCAACTCAGTATGCATTGCTGCATGTCAATATAGGTAAAGAGTTAAAGAAGTGACTAGAGTTTGTAAAAACTAAATTCTTACATCATTTACTCTCACTCATCTCTTTTTGTGGAAAACAAAAACAGAAACCGTAAGAACGTTATTGCTGCTGAATGGAAAAATACGTCTCTTTCTACATTCGCAACTTCAAAAACTAAATAAGTGACTGTGCAGTTTACAGCTGAAAGTGGCAGTTAAACAAAAAAATGATCAGATTATCAAATAAATACTGACAGTTTCTTAAACAGCGCATGATTTGTAAAATAATACATTTTTATAGCTTTGCATTAGCAATGACCTGCTAATTTTCCAGCTCTAAAATGACACAACTACTAACAAAAAGTAATGTGCAATATATTTTTTCTTTGCACAGAAGACGATCAGATCTTGCATCTCTTGTAATTAATGATGTACAGTATGATATCAAATCAGGTTACAGCAGGGTCTATTCAAAATGAAAAGATTTGAGGGCCATGATAATACAGAAGAAAGAAACTCAAACAGGTTTGGAAACAACGTGAGGGAGAAAAGGGACAAGAGAGAGAGAGCAAAAAAAATCCATTTAAGAATTCCAAACACTTATCACAGAGAATGGAGATTTTTATCTTGTTATATTATTCATCATTAATAGATTAATAGATCAAATTATTTCCTCTAATATAAATGTGGGAAAACACAATAAACATTACTACTTTCGTGAAGTTAAAAGAGTGATTAACATATTAAAGAGATACAAATAACACTAATAGCTCTTCCTCAAAGCACAAATCCTTTACAAATAAAGTTTCTGATTGATCAAGACATGGCCACCCAGTGCACACAAAGTGTTCATGCAGATCAGGAGTGTGTGTGTGTGTGTGTGTGTGTGTGTGTGATGATGATCTTTAACCCCCAAGGTCCAAGAGCCCATCAAACTGCTACATACCTCAGCACATATACAAGTCTTCATGCAACAGTAAGCAGCCCTTGGGTGATTAATCTACTGGGGCGTCCATGTGGGCAGAGAAGTGGGCGTAGACTGACAGGTCAAGGAAAGGCCTTGAGGAGATTTCACACTTGAGGATTCCATCTTTCTCCCGGTCAAATAAAGATCGAATGTGTTTTAACATAACTCTACCCAGAACAATGTAACCTCTGTTTGACGCTTTTAAGAGTAAGACAGTTATTCATATAGTATGGAACCAGCACACGAGGATTCTCAATCATTTTATTAGTATTGTCAAGGAGATGTAACCGTAACAGACAGAGTGTTAAATCTTAGATACTTTGTCTTGTAATTTCAACTAGTGAGATAAAGATCAGGACAAAGGTGAAGCGACTGAACCGGAGGAGGTACCGCCTGCATGGCCTGAATTCACAATAGCTAGAAATTTATGACCCCCTCAGCAAACACAGTGCAGGAAGAGGTGGATATTTTCCTATGACCTCCATTTAAGTTAATGAGCTTCACTCTCTGCGTACGGTCTGCTTGCCCTCCTCTTTGACTCCATTTGACTATTTTTATACTCTAGGCAAATTAAATGGCTTGTCAATTAATAAGTTTAAAAGCCCTGCTTAATAAACCAAGAGGAAATATTGCAACTTGTGTACTTTGTTCTTTTAGTCATTTACAGTTACAATGTGATAAGGTTAAGAAACATTACTAGTTAACTGAATGTTGCATATTAATTAACTATTTAAAATCATAACAAATTCAATTTCATTACAAATATTCCAAACCTCATTTCAGGTCATACACTTAATTTGCAAACTGTTAATGTAAGTAGTAAGTAGTAGTCAAACGAGTATTACACAATGTGTGATATGTTTACAAAGATATTTAATAAATAAACATAACACTTTTTCTTAAATTTATACATGCATGAGTATGTATTTATTTATAGCAAACAAAAACTTTTATTTTGGATATTTTATACAAAATAAGTTTTATTATTATTATTTTTTTTTTTATATGAGTTGGTACTGTATTTATTAACTAGATACACACACATACTAGGGCTGGGCGATTTAATCGTTGATTTATTCATGCACATTTCGTCAGTAAAGCCGTTTCTTTGATTAGTGGTAAATCTCAATCAGCTGTTTTTAAAATGCACAGCAGTTGATACACAGAGCTGTAGATCACTGATGAGCTAGGCAATATCATCTTCAGAATCAGAAGCGATTCATTTCCGAAAATGCTAAATTGTGTACCTCGCCAATTAAATCGCCCAGCCCTAACACATACTCATTTTAAATATTTACATGTATATACATTGATACGTTTATCACTATGTTACGTTATATATAAATATATTTAAGATACAAACATAACATTTTTCTTAAACACATGTGTTTGAATTTATACATACATAATAAATATACAAAGACAAACCCATATATTATGTAAGCAAAAACTTTTATTTTGATTAATTATAATTAATCGTTTGACAGCACTTATATATTCAACAGACATTTTTATCTAAAATTACTTAAAACGGCATGCTGCAAGTACAGCGATAAGCTTTGTTGTCTTCACTTCCACTGGTATTCACTGCAACTTCACTGCATATTTGCATCAAGTTATACTATGTTCAAATCTGCCACATCGCCAATGGTTGCCGTCACTCATGTTTCCTCAAATGGCCAACTCATTAAAAATGATTGACTTCAAATCGCTTTATTAAATTGAACCACTGTGGCATGGCATTTATAGTTTAGGTGAACAGCTCAAAAGTTTCTATGAGCTAATATTACAGATGGGTCACTCAGGTGTCAAACAAGAGGCAGAGTGCGTTAAAAATCCATGTTTATGCTGGTGGAACTACTAGTATTTGAAGTAGAATTCTGGGTTTTTTAAAATTCAATGAATATGTAACTTTAGGGGAAGAATATAAAAAAAAATTACGTTTAAATTAAGCCAAACAAGTACTAATTCACCCAACATTGGAAATGTATTCACCCTCAGGCCATCCAAGATGTAGATGGGTTTGTTTCTTCATTGGACGATTTGGAGACATTTAGCATTAGGTCGCTTGTGTGCTGTTAAAACGTCACTCCAGTAGATCAATTAACATTTTGTAAAGTAAAAAACGGAAAGACAGAGGACTCAAATTTTAGATAAGCAGGAAACAACAGTTCATAGTTCAACATTACTTTATAATTCTTTTTTTTAGTTAATTGCTCTACTGGAGTTGTGTGGATTCTGTTGACGGCACCCATTCATTAAAGATGTTCAATTGGTGAAGTTACATTTCTCAAAATCTCTCCTGATGCAGAAACAAACTTTTTTTTGCCAATTTTCATCTGTAGGTGAACTGTGGTTTTCAGCTTGGCATTTCAACATTAAAAAAAACCCTATCAAACCTAAAAATTAGTTCTGATTGGCTGTTGTTCTGTTACACTGTTGCACCATTTTGCTTTCAGTGAAAACAGAAAAAAATTACATGTCGCATTGCACCTGGTTAGGGCACGCTGTAGATTTAAAAGACTAGAAAGGGGAGGTTATAGTGCACTAGTCTGGGAAAATAAGTGATGTGACAAAAAGGACATAATGGACTTCTAAATAGGACTCATTCTCTCTCTTTGTGCCTTTTTTCTCCCGCTGTGTCTGTCCTCAGTCAGCCCACACTGCTCAGAGATAGCAGAGTAAGAGAACCATCTCCTAAAGCTGTAATGGATTAAATAACTGACAGAGGAAGCGCCATCAGTCCTCTCAAGCAATCATGACCAATGTCGAATCCTGTGCGAGTCATTTGTTTCTCTTCCTCATCACTCTTTCCCTTCTCCTCCTCATCTCAAGTGGAGGACCACTGGCTAATAACACAGCTGCGCGGCAAAAGTCATCAGCTGAGAGAGGTGAAAATTCAATTTGCGGATCTCCTGCAAACCAATAGCACAGAAACGTTCACAAGTGCTTATTTGTTACATTTACGATTTGAATTAGCATTCAAGCAATGATCATCAAGAGGGGACAGTGAGTAATGGTACATAGAGAGCTGGCAGGAGCTGTACTAGTGACACAGCGGCAGTTTTGGCTCACTGTGTCCTGAAAACCACCGGAAGCTCACTGGCCTCTGTGCAGTGGAGTGCCAATGGCTGGCACTGAGATCAGGAGTTCAGCTCTGTTCCAAAAGCTAGTAGGCTGCCTATGTAGAAAGCAATTTAAAGCATCATGAAGTAAGCATACTCTTGATGTGAAGCTTTGCATAAATACAGGTAGTCAAGACCATCGTACCATCTATAAACATTTAAATTGGGATCACTGGAAAAACATGTCTGTCGTGGCATTTCTGCTAAATATATTACATTGCTTTGGGCATGTTTCATGGCATATTCAAAGTGAATCGTCTTGTGAATGGTGCTAAAAGTGCACTCAGTTTTAGCCGCACAGATGAACGAATCTGCTAGTACTCCCAGGTGGAAAAGAAGTGCACTTCCATAATGTATTTAAAGTGCTCTATTTTTCTATTTAATATACTAACATTTATTTAAGTATGATACACTTAAGATCATCTAAGCATACTCAACTGTGCTATTTTGAGACACTATGAATGTGAACTAAAATGCACTTTTAACATACTATCTCTGCATTTAAAATAAAAAAAATATATATTTATTGACCACTTGTAGGTGGTTAGGGTCTTTCACACACTAGTATGCTCTTTTTAAATACTCTGTTCCTCGAGGGCTGTCTTGCAAATTTTAGCTCCAACCCTAATCAAACATACCTGAAGCAAATGATTAAACTGTTAAGGATTACTAGTAAGCTGCAAGCATGCCAGTTTGATCAAGGTTGGAACAAAACCCAGGACAGTGAGCCTCCAGGACCAGGGTTGAGAACCCCTGCTCTATTGCATTTAAAAAAATATATACAGCTTATTCTTACAAAAATGAATGCATTTAACTTTAAGAACCCAAGTCTTTCACTCTATAAATTGTGACTTGAGCTGACATGCAGTCAACTTTATGTGCGGCTTGTTAGGGTGCTCCTCATGTAGGCAGTAAATGCGTACTATAGGTTCTTGAACACATTTGCGTATAACACAACCACATGAGAACCTTTGACTTTTCCCACTAATGATTATCTTGTTGTAGAAAAATTATACAGCAAACTCTGAACTTAGATATTTGCTTCATGCATATGCAGTAGGAAAAGTCGGTCAGATCTCTGAACTTATATTTATGACAATGTGATGCACAATTATTATTGCATTATTGCAAAATAAACCCAGACAGGGTCATCAAGGCCACGACTTGCAGCGAAGGGGTCCAGAATCACCCTGAAAGTGTTTATTTTGCAGTAATGAAAGGCTGATTATACATTATTGCATGTATTAGACGCCTGCAAATAAACATATAAACAGACATTCAATATTGAATTGAGCTGAAATTGCATTATGTGACAAGAAATAGACTGCAGGGTGATACAAGAAGCTAACATAGGCAGACTTGAAAAAAATGTTTCTTTGATATTACGTTTACAACACTTTCAAATTGTTTAATCCGTTACGCTAAATATGAATTTACTTTTTTCTTTAACCAATTAGATCCATAAATCTGACATTGCCTTGTTACTGTGGTTTTAGGGCTGAAACGATTCCTCAAGTAACTTGACTACCAAAAATGATTGAGGCAAAATCCTCTGCCTCAAAGCCTCTATTAATTAATTTTAAAGTTTATGTCACGTTTTCTCGCAATTATTTTTACATTACTGTGACAATGCACTTATGCTTACGTCACCCACGAAGTGGAAGGAGACGGCGGTGTTTTGATTTGAGGGCGCAAACGCGAACAAGTGTGGGCTGGGTAATAGAAGGGAACAATAACAATGGCAATGAGCAAAGAGACCAAATGAACAGGAGAAAACAACAAAAATGTCCCACTCAGAGACCGGAGCGTGACTGTCACCCGAGACCAGGTAAGTTCAGTGTAGCGTTAAATCAATGCGATTTTAAATTGATAGACGGCTGTTAAATAATATACGTTAATTATGGAAGGGATAAACAACAACGCTCAGTGCAATACTGCACGACGGATGTAGAGGAGCTGTTACCGCGCGTTCACACCGCCGCATCGAGGAGAGTTGAAATCAAGTTAACTTTATGGTAATGAGCCACCGCTTGGCAGGGAGGCAAGAGCGAATTTTGACGTTCTCGTCGGCAGCGGTGTGAACGCACAGCTACACTGTTCCGGAATATTTATCAGCTTATACCACGGCTACTTATCAGGACTGAGTTTACTGTCAAAAAAGTTCTGCATGAGTTACATACGTAATACTTTTTCAATACCATGGCTTGGATGAATAATTGATACTTTAGTTTGAATAATACTGAACATTTAATAAATTGTTGTAATCATGTCCTTAAGTCTAATGTGCTCAATACAACAGGTGTGGTCATTTTAGTTTGATTGCATTGAATAGGGTTTGTAAATGCACAGCCATGAACTTACTGTATAATAATAATATTTAACCTAATGTTAATATTAAAAATTGTATAAATATCAATAAATAAAAAATGAAACCAATTAGTTAATTTTAAGATACGTCTTATTTTCTCTAGAATATTTAATATGGCTCTTTAATTAAGCAAAAATGTTTTATCCCATTACTCGATTGATCGATGGAATTTTCAGTAGAATACTCGATTACTAAAATATTCGATAGCTGCAGCCCTTTTTGGTTTTTGTACATATCAGGGTAGTTCGGAAATGAAATGTCTGGTGAATGGCACTTAAACGCTAATTCTCCATAACTTAATTAAAGATATAATATATTTGCTGAAAACATTTTAAACCATTTTAGCTTGCTTTTACAAGTCTCTTATATTGTGAGTCTCTTAGTCTCTTTTATTGTGAGTTGTGTTTGATGGGACTCTTTGCACTGCCGTACCAGGTGAGCTACACAGCAAGCTTACTACAACATAAAAGCCATACATATTGTATTGTGGATGCACTGGTGACATGCATTAGCTTGACCCATTACTGATACACACAATCACAAATACACGATACAGCTATGCAAAACACCTATGCAGCTTTAGATGTAAAGGAACAGAAGGGTATATCTGCATGTGGTAATTTTCAATTAGGTATCCAACAAGACAATGACCCACATGCACAAAGTTTTAATTTACAGCACTGCTTAGCTGTGTTTCCATGCTCATCTGTGATTAAAAAAGTTAATGTTACAATTATGCTCATAGCTTTATGGGCACGGTTGCCATGAATCACATGTATGAATTCTGGTAACTTGCAAGCAGAGAAACCAAAAGTCACACAAACAATTGACTACCAAAAAATAAACAACCCCTCCTTTACAAATCCCCAAATGCACCTGATGAACCTCCCCGCTGGGCTAGAGTGGCAGTTTCTGCCAGCACCAGTTTGGGCAGCGGCGCGTACACAAAGACAAAAAAGTCGAGCAGCAGACTCCACCCCTCTTTGTCAGCTGTCGACCCCATTAGCAGTTTGGGGTCTGCGTAAATTATGCAGGAGCTTAAATTCATTTTTAAATTTTAATTGTGGGCTGTCTGGAGACATGCATTAAGGGAATCCTCCTAAGTGATTCTCAGCATCCTAGGCTACATTTAACTGCTCATTACAGAGGTTTGGAAAGTGGATGCGAGAGAGAGGGAGAGATGGACGGGAGGGGCCACAGCTTTCTCCCTTGAGAGCCTTTGCGTAGAGCTCTCTGACAACCACCGGCCCCTCAGCGGATGGCGTATGGAGAACCACTTTAGCCTCCATGTCAGCTCTGGGGGGGAAATTATCTTGGTGAACAGTAAGAGCCCTACGTTGCAAACATCAGCAATTAACCCACATTTAGCTACCATGAAATCATGTGATGTTTGTCAGAACATTGTCGAAAAACATGAAAAAACTATGATCACTAGAGCTGGGTGAAATGCAAAATCTACCCAATATCGTGGTCAGTATCGTAAATGAATCGCCTGAGAAACTGAACTCGATATTGCGTAGCCTGCCAGTGTTCTACGGCTCTGTGTATTAACTGCCACTGCATTTTCTTCGTATTTAATATATTTTTATACAAGGAAATATATGCAGTTTAGCATAACTTAACTTAGTTAAATAACTGTGTAATTTTAGTTATTTTATTTAACTTAAATAAAAATGTAGGTAAAAATGGAAATAAAACGAAAAATAATAAATGAATAAATAACAAAATGTTTAATAATATCTCAGTGATACCAAAACTAAAACAATACTCAGAAAAAAATATGATTAAACATCAATTATAAACACTAAAAAGCTGCTTATTAAAGATATTCATCACAAAGGACACAATGTTCGCTAGCTTGTTTATACTTATTTATTCAGAGGTCAGATATGACTGAGACAATGTTTCTGAAGTCTTTTTGAATCGCACACATAATGCCATTATAGTAACACAAGGTTGCATTTTAACACCAATACGGGAAGGATAATTATCGGTTGTTTCCCACGCCTGCCAAACAAATAGCTTTGCGCTTGCTTTGCCCTTTTCCACCAGTGTTGACCAGCGTCCCTTTTGTCAGCCATAACACTTTAATCAGCTTTGGCTGTATGTGTGTTTACGTTCAACACACTGATTTCTGCCAAGACTGTCATTACGCATTATCTTATCATTTCATAAATATACATGTAAATGACCTCTAATCCACTGATGTATAAACAGAGCTCACAAATAACTGGGACTAAGACGTCCAAGGAATTATGCAAATTCAAGGGGCCGGACCAGGGGGCTTATTTGCCCTCAAAGCAGCCCACATTTAACAGCTCATCTGGCAGAATTAGGCGTTCCAAGCCAAAGTAGGTTTAATCCTTCATTAGTTTAGCTATGCATGAATAGGTACGCAATCACGGGTGCCAGCAGCTCTGACTGTACCGCAGATACCGAGTGACACTGAAAACTTTATTGGTTGATTTACATTTTGACGATAACGTCTGTTATTACACAAGAAAATGTCCATATCATCAAATGTGGCTCACCACAACGGCAGAGCTAATTTCCACTACCCAAGGTCAAGATTAAATATTATTGGGCATAAAGATGAATGAGAGCTTGGCCATTCTTCTTATAATAAAGGGCCATGTCAGAGCAAATTCAACTCTTTCATTTGAAAGGAGACATTTTGAGATGAGCTAATCGTAAAAGTAATGAGAAAAGTAAAAGTCTATAAAGGTCTAAGGGTCACTGGAGTCATTAGAAAGAGCTGGAGCTTTATACTGCAGGGTACTGAGTACACAAGCAGCTCTTTGCAAATATCCCACTAGTGCCAACATCTATTCTGCCCAAAATACGTTCTACAGCTAGATGATGCATTCAAACATCAGAACTCAGCAATGATGACCTGGACATGTAGGCCAACATTTTCTTTTTTCTTTTTAAAGAAATCTATAGTTATATTCAGCGAGGATGCAGCAAAAATGACAGTAAAGATGTGTATTAATGTTGTTATTTCTGTTTTTAACACTGTTGACAATAATTTTACTGGATTTTTGAAGGTCAATGGGACACTGACGACTTGTGATTGTTACCATAAAAGGAATAAAACACACACACACACATTTCCGTGAATTGTGTGGACTTCTGTTGATTTTTATATTGCCTAAACGATATTTTCCATCTCCTAACCCTACCCCTTAAAGAAAACCTGTTTGCATTGTCACATTTTTTTATAATAATAAAATAGTTTTATTATCCTTATAGGGCCCCAAAGTAGCAGAAACGACAATAACACCACACACAGACAGACCAAAAAAAAAAAAAAAGAACGAAAAAGAAAATTCAGTATTTTAAATCATAATTTTTTTTTTA
The DNA here is from genome assembly GCA_034779775.1 of Enteromius afrohamiltoni. Lineage (NCBI taxonomy): Eukaryota > Metazoa > Chordata > Actinopteri > Cypriniformes > Cyprinidae > Enteromius > Enteromius afrohamiltoni. The sequence goes on from JAUYWG010000038.1 coordinate 18,496,396, forward strand.
ATTAGTGTGTATTCAAGTGTTAGTACACTTTGACTCACCTGTGAATAAATGCATGGCACATTTTGAGGTAGACATTTAAAGATGAACTGTGCTGTTTGGCATTTTTCATGCTTTATTTATTTCCTACTACGCTTAACTATTGTTGAAAGTCCCACAATAGAACTTGTGACCATAGCCGCTTTTGGGAAACGCTGTACTGCCCGTGTTGACATGAAATTGCAGTAAAATACTGAAGAGTTTGATTGGACTGCCATTAGCATCACCATCAAAAGATATGGGTATTATATTCTCCATTTAAAAGGCTATAAATTCCGCTATTCCAACAATAACGATTACTTGCATTTTATTATTTCCATTAGCAATATACTAGTCTTTTAGAGAATCCAAAAATACCCAGCTAAAGAGTCTATAATACAACATTCAAATATTATTCCTCCCCATTTGCAGCACTCCAAACAGTGAAAATGGGGTCCTGCAGAGAGCCTCTATTATTGAGTAAGGGGCAAAAAAGTACATTAACGCTCAATGATTATCAATTATACACATTAAAAAGCTATTAAATCCATTCATCTATAAGGACAGACTATGTTGCTTGACAGACTAGACCTTTCCATGCAAAAGTATCCTTTCTTCTTTTGTTTTAGTTAAAAAAAATAAATATAGAGAGAGAACAAAAAAGCCATTCTAATGGAGTAGAAAACACAATGTGGCAAACAGACAGAAGAGAGGTCAGACAGAGATGTCCAACTGAATGCAAAATACATGTTATACAGAAAGCACAAAGAACCCAAACAAGGAAACACAAGAGGATTCCGGAGGAAAAGAAAGAAAATCTCTATAATCACCAGCTGAACAGATGCCTCTTGACGTGTTTGGTAATAAAGACAACAAAATGGTGGCTTCGCCCTGTACATTTACAGATATATTTGGTGTCACTGTAAAACAGGAACATTAAGGTAATATGCAGTATGCTGAGAATCGACTATTAAGGTCTTCCAGCAAGAGAACAGGAGCACAGCACAGCAGGCTGTTATGGCTGCGAATCAATTTCCTCTTTTCTGATTAACACAGGTGTTTGGAGCACATAACAGGTGGCAACGTTTATGAACATGAGAGACAATCAAGCCTGGGAGGATAAAACCAAATGGCTGTTCATGCTCCACAACATTGACTACATGAAGTGTGCATAGATCGCAAACACACTTGAGCCATCGCTGCTCTTTCAGGACCCAATTTGCACATTCTTGTTGGGGAAAGTCAATAGAATAATCAAGCTCTGAGTAGAGTTTTTTACCTAGAAGGAATCAGTTGGGGAAGTTGCCTCATCAAGCGACTACTACTATTTGCACCGCCTTGGCAATTTATATCTGTTGTTGGTAGTTATTTAGCGTAGGCTGCTGTTTGCTGAGAATTTAGCTGACTGGATCCAGTGAATACAAATAGACAATGATATAACCAGTGCAGGTTCACTGAAAAAATTTGACATTTCTGTAAAATTATATTATGTACCGCCATGTAAAATGTCCAGTATGAGGTGCTAAAAACCTTTCACAGATTAAATTTAATCTGAAAATGTTTTTGTTTGGGGGTGGAGGTTATGTTGTCTGGTGAGTTGATTTATTGAATTTGAAAACAACACACCACCTGCACTAAACCCTGTCCAAGACCTGACTGATAATGTTGAAATGACAATGTTTACACCCGGTACTCATATCCAATCACTCCACATCACAAGAGCCTCGCTATACCAGGTGAGGTACTGAGCAAGTTTACGGTTTCAAAAAATCCATACATTTAAAGTTGGTTATGTTATAGGGCTGGGCGATATATATCGAATGATATATAGCCGGTTCTTTGATTAGCGATAAATATCCATCAGCTGTTTTTAAATGCAGCGCCAATTTATGAACAGAGCCGTAGATCACTGACAAGCTACGCGTTGAGTTTCAAGGGTGATTCAATGGCTCAGCTTATCAGTGATCTACGGCTCTGTGTATAAGCTGGCGTTCCTTTTAAAAACAGCTGATGGAGATTTACCGCTAATCAAAGAACCAGCTTTACTGACGAGATGCGCATAATATATATCGTTTGATATATATTGCCCAGCCCTATTATGTGATGCAATTATGATGCATTATAAAAAAAAATCCTGCACAACGGTAAAGTGTTTTTGAGGACATTGTGTTTTGTAAGGAACTGTGCAAAAATAAACATTTATAGTAAGACTTTATTTTATGCTTATACCTGTCATTGCTTGCATGCATATTACTAGAATATTAGCCGTTTTTTGTGCTAATTAAGCACATATTAATGCCTTATTATACATTATACACCTTATACTACATCCCTAATCCTACCCAATACCTAAACTTAATAACTACTTTACATACCTAACTTTTAATAAGTAGCAAATTAAGAATTTATTGAGGGAAAAGTAGTTAATAGGGAATAAATGTTACCTATTCTAAAGTTCCATCTTTATTAATAATTTGCCCTGAAACTGTAATTTTGTGAAAAAGAGATGTTGTACTGCCACTAGTATTCATTTTATCTAGAAAGTTTTTTTGGCTATGGTTGCTAGGTTGTGTCTAGAGGGGTTCTGGGTGGTTCCAGCCTATCTATAAACCTCTGTGACATTCTGGTCTGTAAATTTGGCTCAGGTCCTTCCTGACTTCTTCTCGTTTTGTTGTCTGATTCTTACTTGGGGTTAAAAGAGTTTGATTTAACACACTAAAACATATAATTTGAGGGAAACAGAGAAGTAGAAAAACAGCAGTGAGACACTGATGTCACCATCTTGCATGGCTATTGTTTCTGGTCATGTAGTTGCTGCTGTGTATATATATATATATATATATATATATATATAGCACCTGTTTGGTTGACATTCTTGAAACACAGAGGAAAGGGAATAACAGCAGGCGTTTGCGTACACTGACAGTGAAGAGACTGAAGAGATTAAGGGTTGACGCGTGGGAGTGTGCGGGTGAGAGAAAGATCTTCTTCTGCAGGCTAGGCCCACTTCAGGTAGTGCTAATGAACTCTGCCAACTACACTCAGCAGCAGTAACTCAAGGGCTTTTAGTTTCCAAGGTGAAAGTGTAGGCGTGCAAGTCTGCCATCACATGTGAAGACCTTCCAACTTTCTCGAGTGTTTCATTATGACATTGAGCCATGACAGAGTTTGTGACTCTTCAAGGGACGGTTTTCAATACAGCTTCTGAGGGTTTTGCAATTACGTATGTGAGACATATAAGCTGGAATTAAACTCAATTTCTTTTTCACTAGCAAGCTTGTGCACCATTTGGAACTGAATTAAGAACACTGCCATTTAAATTTACATTTATTTTATATTAACACTAAAATATAAATGTAGCCATATGTTATATTCAGACTTTTATTTCTTTTTTCCCCGACCTGATTTGCATGCATACTGCTACTGTGTTTGTAATTTTACAACCTTAGGGATCTAGGAAAGGAATCTATACATATGATTTGCATATCCCGGCAGTTACATAGTACATAGTTTTTACATTGTGAGCAGGTGTATTGTGCATTACCATGCGTGATTTATTATGTAAAACAAGAAAATGTCACAGGAAGCCTTTTTTCCTTCATTTCCCCCATTCGTTCTTTTCATATCAAAGCGCAGCCATTTTGGTTGTGTTGGAGCTCCATAAGGAATGGAGGATGCAGTTGGCTGGTCTGCATGGATACAGTAATTGCACAACTCATGCATTCTCATTAAAACGATCTCTCTACAGACTAATCACATGCTACAGGTACATTTCCACATTTCAGAGCAGTATTGTGACAACATCGAGGGGAAGTCTTCCTCTCTGTCAGTATTATTATTGAAACATATTCCTCGTTGGTACCTGCGAAAAGTAACGCCTGCAGGCATGAGATGTTGTAAACCTTGAATATGTTGCTGGTTTTCACACTTTTTTTTCCACACTGGTTTTATGACACTGTGATGTGTGTACCTCTGGGTGTAGTCTTATGAGAGAGAGTGTGTGTGTGTGTTTGAGGCTTGACGTGTCTTTGTGGATGTGTGTGTCATTTGTTTGTGTGTATGTTGGCAGGAATTGCGTCTCGCTTCTCAACTTTTTCAGAGACAGCAATCCTGTTAAGAGTCCCAGCGGCCTGGCACTGCCACAGCGCTACAGTTTCAGAGTGCTGGCTTGCTGTGAAACACTGCCATGCAAAATCAATGACCACAATGGCAAGCCGAGTTCTCTTCTCCATAACTTAAGTTACAATAAAGAGGCAACGTGTGCAACCTAAAATAAACTGGCCCAAATCTAATTGTTAAAAAGTAAAATGCAAATAAGAATATCAGCACCTGCAGCATGATGGGTCACGAGATATTTTAGTCATAAGATAGATTTTGATGGCTATTCTTTCTTTGTATGCTGGTTGGATTCGTACATTTGTGACAAACTATGCATTTACAAAGGTTTAATTGTCAGCTCATGACAATAGGAGCAGCTGCGATGACAGAAGCATTTGTGATCAGCAGATTAAAGGACACTCTGGTAGTCAGGCTTCAACGTTTGATTGACTCAAGCTTGTGAAATATGATTTCAAACTAAAGCTAGTCACATCAAGGTGACCATTTTATAGTATGTTTATAAAATTCTGGATGAATGTTGCTAAGAATACAGCTGTTGTAAGAAAGAAAACTTGAGCACAAAACTGCATGCCACAACCTGTTCCATGATGTTTCTTGTTTTTTTTTGGTTTCAGCTGCTTCAGCTGCTGTTGATAATTTTGAGAAATCTTAACATGTGACATAAGGCATTCATATTCCCTGTTACAATAAGGTTACCTTAAAGGAATAAATAGTTGATAATAATTCACAAGTAATCCATATGACACCAGTCCATCGGCTTACATCTTGTTACACCAAAACTGAATCATTGAGATGCTTTTTTCTTATATTCAAACTGTTGCTTTCAGCTAGAATAACAGTCCAAATTCCAAATGGTTTTCTTTGAAAACAGAGCAGAAGTAATTAAGGAAAGGAAAGGACGTGACAAGTGTGGTTTCCCATACTAGGAATTGGTGCTCTGCATTTAACCCATCCAAGTGCACACACACAGCAGTGAGAAGTGATCAACCACGCGCACGCACACACACACTGTGAACACCCACCCATTGCTGCGGCACCCGGGGAGCACGACTTGGCCAGACTAAGCTCCTATGAGCTTTAAAGTCAAAGGTTTGTTTTTAGCTTCACAAAATATTATTTGATTCACTGGATTTGGACGTGGATTACTTGAGAATGATTGTAATGTTTTTATCAGCTGTTTGTTCATTCTGACGGCACCCATTAACTGCATAGGATCCACTGCTGAGAATGTGATGTAATGCTACATGTCTGTTCTGCAAACCAACAAGCTCATCTTTATCTTGAATAGGCTGAGGGCAAATGCTCATATTCCTTTAATTCAGTAGCTAACATGAACTGTGAACAATGAACAATACTTTTAAAATCAGGCCTTAATTGGCAATTCTGATTTTTAAACGCACTAAATATCAACACATATGTATTAACATTAATTTATTATGACCAAACAATTAATTTGTTGAAAATAATAAAAATTCTTAATGTGCCACCCTTATATTTTTAAGCATATTTACTACACTGGTACGATACTGAACTACTAAAGGATATTTAGCAAAAACCTTTAGCAATGCAAATTAGTCAACCTACATACAGTACAATAACCAAGTCAATGTTTACAAGGCAACCAAGCATGGAGCTGTTGGACACATTCTCTAAGGATTTCCCTTAAAGAATGATCTACAATTAAGTGCATCAGCACACTCTCCTTATGGCTAATTAGAAACACATGGCTCCTCTTTGTACAAACTACAGATAAAAACACTAGTCATTTCCTTGTGATAAAAGCAAACAAAAATAACAATCAAATAAACAAAACTAAAAGCTAATGGAAAGGGACAAGTAATGTACCAAAATAAACAGCATAAACCAAGCTCATTTTTTGAAACAAGACATCACAAATGCGCATCCTTTGTGGCGAGCTGATATGTTGTGCTACCACCTTAATTGATACAGAGCAATGCAGATGGCATGCTTTTACTTTATTCATATGCAAAGAGGATCCTTTCTTATCACAACCTTCAACTGCTCTGACAGAGTTCTAATTCTTAGCTGAGCATAAACTCAGTTGCATGGCAACCTGCAATCACGTCTGCCAACCGAAAAAAATAGCAAGCGTACCTTGCGTTTTAGTTTTCTATTAAAATAAACTAGGAGAAAGCAAGCAAAAAGTGACCTGACCTCAGCTCACCGGCCCTGATCTGATCCAAAAACTCTTTCTTGTGCAATTAAGGCAATTTCATGCTAGACGTCAATGCAAAGCCAAAACAAAGCGATTAAGATGCATATAAACATGGCTGAAGACCAACAGAGGCTTATGCTGTATGGTGGCAGAGGTCAGTAATGGATGTCCTGGTGCAAGAGCCTCTTTACGATCCTGGCCACCTGCCTGGTGAGGTTAAAACGGTTGATGTCCAGATGATTGTGCTGCCAACCACTTTTCATAATGATGAAAACTACATCAGACAAGTGGTATATGTATGAAAGTAAAACAGTACTACTATGTGATGTTGGACATGGTACTATTGTAGAACAAAAGTACTGAAGTACCTTTGACCAAACACCATTGTCTATATTGGCATATGGAGCAATATCATATAATGGGCAACCAGGGCTACTCAGTTTTGAATCTAAAGGGCGATTACACAAATGATGCAAATAGGTGTTTTTCCTAAATGTCAACTCATAATGTTAAATGTTTTATATTTATGTAATTTATTAATTAAAAAAGTCATTATCAAATAAAATATTTACTGGCTAATGACTTCATCATTTATTTAAAGAAACAGCTCACTCCAAAATTAAAATCAGCTGAAAATATATGTACCCTCGGGCAATCGAAAATGTAGATGGATTTATCTCTTTGTTGGAACAAATTTGGAAAAATGTATCCATTAAACTTCAAATGTTGACCTATTTAATGATGAATTTGTTTCTTTTGAACACAGATTTTTACTTCACAAGACATTAAATGTTGGACTTGTGTATAACAGGGATGTTTTTCATCAGCTGATTGAACGCTTGTTTTGACGGCACCCATTCACTGCAGAGGATCCATTGATGAGCATGTGATGTAGTGCTAAATCTAGAAAGAAAAAAATCTGTTCAGATTAAGAAATAAACAATTACATCTTGGGGAGTAAGTAAATTTCAAATTTAAAGTTTTGGGTGATAATTTACCATATAATAATTTATTTTAATTAATACAGTGCATGATTTTTATAGCTGTTTCTTTCTCTTTTAATATGTTGCATTCCACTGTGATAGCATGCCCCTACTGTACATAAAATAATAAAGAAACTAAATCAATGTGTTTTACAAAAGCGTACCATTTTTTTCCCAGCACTTATGGTATTATCTTTTGCTACACTATCATGTTAGCCAAGTAAATGTATGTTGAAAGGTCTTTGTCTGGGTCTTTTTTTCACTTTGCTTTTCAAACATTGGATTTTTCTAGGCTTTAAGAATTGATGGTTTAGTCCTAAACACTCACAAAATCCATTACCAAAATCTGCTTTAGCTTAAAGCTGTTTAAGCAAACATATATGGCCCAGCAGCATATCAAACATATGATTCACTACTCACCTCTAATCATTTTTCCCCCTCCTGCGGGTTTATAAACATCCTATTCTTTAATACTTCATGCTCAGCATATGGTACTCATTTCACGATTATTCTACTGTATCCTCATTCAACTCAACTCGAATTCCTAGAACGTTTCTTCTCTGAACAGTATCCTATTTTTGGGAATCCACTGACAAGACGATTATTATTAGTGAGTATTATGCTGACACAAGGATAAAAAGAATAGACTGAACAAATAAGCTTAAATGAATTGGAAAGTTCAACAATTTATTTAAATGTATAGGCAGGTTTGATAATGAATATTGGTCTTTATTCAATGATGCACATTTGTGATGAAAGGTTCTCAAGGACAGTATCCTCTTTTAGGTTTGGCTTTCTAACAATTTTAGTTTGGCCAGAACTTAATATGACTTATGCGAATGCAAAACACACACACACACTATATTTTTAGTACATCAATATACAAGTTGATAACAAAATACAATCAACATTTTCTTTACAAATATAATGCATTACACAATTTCAAGTTTATATAGAATGAAACTTATCAAATAAAATGATAAAAATGCAGAAATGAAAAACCTAGTCATCTTTACTACACATCACGGCCCTCTTGAACTCCATTACAAAAAGCTTCAAGCAGAGCGGTACTTTTTTCATTCTAGTGTTGCTGTCTAGACATGAAGAGGCTTACAGATTTACAGAACATAAGCTTCATATTATGTAGACAGTAACAGATGCCACAACTTCTTAATGATATTTAGTCTGCAGGCCGCATTCAATATGATCGCAAGATTTTGTATTTGGGCCATTTAAACTTAATATAGCATGGCAAGCCTTATGTTAGAACGCTCCATCACTATAGTTTATGCCTCTCAGATTCAAATTAGATACATTCTTCATTAAAACATCCATATTTGTTTTGTTAGAGTGACGCAAGGTGTCAAACATTCAGTAAGAAAGTATTTAATTGCCAGGTATGCGGATGCCTTAATATAACAAAGATGACGACTCTTTGCTGGTTTGGTCTCTCGTCAATTTTTAATTAACTTTTTAATTTGATATCTTTCGAACTTAATAATGTTTCTAATTTTATATTTTAAAAATGTATTCCTGTGATTTATGTTCAGTCTTTGTTGTCAAATTATCTGTCTTTTAATTACTGAAATGTTTTATGAAATTCATGACACCTTTCTCCCACGATTCTTTGATGAATAGAAAGTTCCAAAAATAACAGCATTTATTTGAAAAACTAATATTTTGTATCATTACAAATATTTTTACTGTCTCTCTTGATTAATTCAATAAATACTTGGTGAATAAATACATTTCTCTCTGTCAAAAAATGTTCAGTGCTTTGCTACAATCTGTATTATTAAAAGCGCTATATAAATAAAAGTGACTTGACTTGACAATAAACAACGTTTTTTTCCCTGAGGTACTTACACTTGAAATGAGCCGCGTCTCAACTTTCCGCCATTTTTTTTTTTTCAAATACGACGCCTCCTCTCCCGAAGCCTCATAGGATAGGAAAGTGTCCATGGTATACCTACTATAGAATTCGGCCGGAAGCAGTAGGTCATCCAGGTACTTCTCGCCCTACTGAATTTCGAATGCTATGAATTCGGACATACTACTCGCCTCGCATGCTGTTTTTCACATGCTATATAGTAGGGAAGTAAGCGATTTCGGACGCAGCACCTGTGATTTTGCAAGTTCTCTTACTTTGGCTGATTTTGGGGTGCACAGGTGTCTTTATGACAGCTAACGACCTCAAACAGGTGCTACTAATTTACAATCATGAGCACAGTGTAGCTGGACTATTTAAAAGCAAAATTAACAGGTCTTTGAGGGTCAGAAATCTGGTTGATAAGCAAGTGATCAAATACTTATTTGACACAGTAATTCCAAAACATAGTTCAAAAAAATCATAGAATATGTGATTTCCGGATTTTTCTTTTTAGATTCTGTCTCTCACAGAGGAAATGCACCTATGCTGAAAATTGGAGACCCCTCCATGATTTCTAAATAAGAGAACTTGCAAAATCACAGGGTGATCAAAAACTTATTGACCTCACTGTATATATATATATATAAATAGAGGGGAAAATATGGTATTTGTATAACATAATACATAAAGTATAAATGTGTGCTGATTTTGTGAATGTGAGCAGCATTTTCTACCCAGATTGCATTTACATTTAATACGACTGTTTTCCAGACAGTCTATATTACAAATAAACCTGCATTTCATATTTCATGCTATGAGACACAAGAATATTTCATTATTTTTAATATAGGCTTTATCTGTTCATAATTACACCCTCATTATTTTTTCACATTAAAACCTATCATTTGATTTTAGAGTACATGACCATCTCAAGCTGCCAGCTGTCAGAGTATTTATCTTTTTATATTCAACTTTCCCTCAGAATTAAACTGAATTAAAGCCACAGTGCATCTAATACATTTGTGTCATTGGTAGTGAAGTGCTGCACCTCACAGCACGTTTTGCAGATGTTCCCTGTTAAGAACCATCCTGAAGGATGACAGCTTGCTGTACTTTAAACAAGCGCTCTAGACAAAGCTTCTCATAAGAGGCTCAATTCAGAGAAACTCTGACATTTTCACACAAACCTTCAACTTTCACATTCAGCTATTAGATCTGACAGCATTCTCTGCTCCGGATTCTTGCTGCTGTACTGACTTGTGTGTGTGTGTGTGTGCCGATTCCTAACACAAAACGCATTTTTGTCCACATTTTAAGTCATGTGACACTTGTGCACACTCGAAAAGACAAAGAAGTCTAAAAACGCATGGCAAACGGATAGCTTTTAAACACAATGGTGATCCTGTGTTTTTCTCTAGCGTAGCTACGTCACTTTGCTTTATACACAGAAGTTCTCCATTCAACAATGAAGCATGACGTTGTAAAGAGCTCTGCAATGCCTGAAATAGACAAAGCACTTTTAGAGTAAAATAAATGGCGGGGAGCAGAAGAAAAGAAGAAAATGTCTTCCTTTTTTTCGTCAGTTCACATTTGCTTTGCTGTAGGCTGTAATTAACAATTATTTCTAGGAACATGCTCCAGCAATAAAGTGAGAAACTGAACAAGTGGTACATATATTGTGTCATTTTTTACAATGAAAAAAACTAAAACCATTTACATTCATGAAGACCATAGTTTTCCATTAACCATTTTAATTTCTCTCGCTCTACCTATTCAATTAAAAGAACAGTATGACTTTGTTCCGTCTGGTGCTTCTACTAAATACTGAGCTGAATACTTAGGACCATGTGATATTTCAGTTTTTCTTTTTTAATAAATCTGCAAAAATGTCTGTTTTTCTGTCAATATGGGGTGTTGTGAGTACATTAATGAGGAAAAGAAAATGAACTTTTATTTAATTGATTTTAGGAAATGGCTGCAATATAACAAAGAGTGAAAAATGTAAGGTGGTCTGAATACTTTCCGTACCCATGGTATATATATATATATATATGTGTGTGTGTGTGTGTGTGTGTGTGTGTGTAAATACATGTTAACATTTTTAAAATACTGTGTGTATAAACATAATAAATATACACAGTACACACACATATTACATAAACAAAACGTTTATTTTGTAAGTGATTAATCACGATTAATAGTTTGACAGAACTAAATGACAGGATTTTTCAGTAAAGTCCCAAAAACCAAGATAATGCCTAAAACCTGCAGTAATTTCCCAAACATTTGCTGGGCTGGACAACAGAGGAATGCAGTGACATGCTGGAGTCAGTGTTTGTGCTGAGAACCGTAGGGTGAAGGTGAGAGGCCAGAAACCTCCCTGTATTGTATCTTTCTGCCTGAGCGCTACTGATCAATATAGAGGATGTTGACTAGAGGAAAAGGTGCTTGTGTGTAAATCTGTATGTTTGCACAAACCTCCCCAAGCAATGTGTTTTACATTTGTTACACTTAGGGGAAGAACAAGAGAACACTTTTATTCCACATGTGCAGACTGAGACAGCCGAGGGAGGCAGGACTGCATCCAGCGGCTGTTAATTGTGTGTGTTTGCGTGCAGATATGTTGCAGGATAAACATGGTATGAGGCTTTGACTCAAAGGTCAACATTCCCAGCACTCCCAGCTTCAAGCTGCGGGGCTTTGTATGAGCACTGCCACATCTGTCACAAGTAATATCCTACATGGTATTAAACACACAAAAAAATTAAAAAACAAAGACAGCTGCAAAATGGCAACGTTAACAAACCATACACTGTTCAATTTAAGACAGTGAACAGCAGCGTGGGTACATTAACATTGTTAATGTTGGCTCATTGTACTGTAAAAATGGCCATCGACTCACATCAAAGAGCAATGTCATTAGCGCCACATCTGTGACTAATATGCAGTAAATGAGTGCTGTACTCTATTGCTTTGATATATCATTTTCTGATTTGACGGCCATGTTCATAAAGCCTTTGACCAAAATTACTAACTATGATCATTTAGGAAGCAGCCGAGAAAAAGGCTCCCTCAAAACCTGTTACTCAAAAAAATAAATAAATGGCACCTAGTAACGCCGGTTTCACACTGCCAGCGTTTGTCGGAAGCAGCCGAACCGTGGCTTGTTACAAGCATGTTATTTCTGTCGTATTTTCCAACACTGTGTGCTGTAATTTACGTTATTGCCAACATACTTTGTTATGCGACTGTCTATATTATAGTTCACATTGTGTATAAGAAATATGATATTTTGCCATGCAAAGGAAGGCCTGCGTGCAGATGCTAGATTGAATAGGTTACGCTTTGAGATACAAGATAAAATTAGGAAAGAATTCCAAAAATAAATTGTATTTGGATTAGGGTTGTAACGGTATACCGGTACGGCGGTTTATCGTGATATTGACATGTACGATTATCATGGATATCCAGTTTGCAAGAAATGTGGATGAAGAGGAGCGTAAAAGGAGGAAATATGGCGAACATGTTCTCCCACATTCGCGAGCACCATCCCTCCGTGAACATAAAAATATTAAAGCGGTATTATTTCTGATGCAGAGGGAATACCGGAATCAAGTCATGTAATTGTATAAATCAAAATCTAGCTGTGCAGTAAATCAAATCGCGATGTGCGTGTCTGTGAATATACAGCGAAAAAAGGCAATATACAGGCTGTCATATATTGTAATTCGATATTCTGTGTCTCTGTGTGAAAGAGCAGCGCTGTTTCGTCTATAGTATATCTAGTACACACTCAAGTCCGCGTGATGCTTGTGGTTTTAAAGCAGCTGCTGTCTCACTCACTATCTGAAGACGTGAACACATCAACATATCCAGAGCTGCTCTCAGTGAACACTTAATGATCATTTTATAATTTTATTAAAAAGAATAATCATCAAATACACTAACTGAAAACTCAAAGGTGTTTAGTAAAAAATAAAAAAAATAAAAAAGTTTGGTTTAGTAAGGACTGAAATATATTACTGTTATTAAATATATGAGCATTTGTCCATGTTTTAGTTTAGTAGACCTCTAGTATAGAGAAGCAAAAGTTGTTTTATTTCACCTGATTGTATTTTCAATAAAATATTTTGTATTGAATTATAGAATCCAGACCAATTATATCCAACATTTAAGTTTCTTTTACATCCATGTTAAATCCATCCAACATGACCCTGCGCATATTACTCTCCCATATATGCTGTTAAAGAAGAAGAACAGCTTGATTTATTCTTGTCTAATATAAAGAGAAATAACTTATTCCTTAATTTGGATTGAATAATTGAATCTTAAAGCTAACAAATGCCTCTAGTTTTATTCATTTAACACACCTTTGAAGTTTGGGCAAAAACTTTTGTGTTTTTGTGCATTTTATTTTTGCATATGGTGAGCGTGAAACAAAAATACATCAATTACATGATTTTGTGGTAAACTCTGTTACTTTTCATGTTAATCGGGTCAGTTTAGATCAAGAACAACGCCCTGTCACTTTAATTCAGCGCAAGCGGCACAGCAAAAATAGACTCGCGCCCAAACTATCGCAGCACTGCCGCTTCAGCTCTTCTCCTGCTACACGCTGCTGCGCCGCTCCTGCGTGCTGTGGGAAAGCTCTCATCTGTTAACATATGCACTGCAAAAAAAATATGCACTACTTATGCCCTGCTGACGCGTGCAGTGTGAAACCGCTGTAAGTGTGTTTACATTTGTTACCCGTTTGTGCTTAAAAAGAGGGAAAACGTTTAGGTTTCATGTAAAAAAAAAATCTGGGGAAAAACAAACAACAACTAAAAATAAACAGTACTGCAGTTTCCACAAAAATATTTAACAACACAACTATTTTAAACATTGCTAATAATAAAAAGGAAATCTGCATGTAAGAAAAAGCAAAATGCAGCTTTACCATCACAGGAATAAACTACTCTGTAAAATATAATAAAACAGAACATAGTTATTAGTTAGTTAATAGTTATGAGATTTAACGATATACAGTTTTTTTTCTGTATTTTAATTAAATAAATGCCCCCCCGGTGAACAGAGACTTAAGTTAGTCAAATTAAGTAAGATTTCTGACTTGCACAAAGGCAGTTAGTTTGACTGAAGTTTGACTGTTACTGAAATTGAAGAAAAACATATCAAACCTGTCAGCTTACTAAGCTGTTTTTTGTCTTCACATAATGACAACTTTTTATAAATCAATCAGACGTGTCATTTGAAGTGCAGCCTCACACCACTAAAGCAGATATAGTACATTACTCACAGAAGAACATTGCTTTAAATCAACCTCTCCATGCAAAACTCGATTATCCTCTCCATCTCTCAAACAGGCCTTACAGGCAGAAGCAGCGCACACAGGTGGAGTGACTGGATGAACTCAACACCCATGTCTATTAGGTTAGATGCGGAGAGACTTAGTGCATTTGTGACAAAATGGCACATTTACAGTACCTGCCAGGCGAGAGGTATCTGTTTTGTTAAAACAAAATCACACTTGTGAAAAACAGGCTCGATGTTTGGTTTAAGTAAGAGTGAAATAATGAGGAGAGACACCAAATGCTACAGTCATTAGAAAGCTTTTTTCCCCCACACATGAACTGAATTTGAAAGCCATGTTTCTGACTTGACAATCTGACAGTCTAGGAGATTAAAAAAAAAAAAATTAAAGATTAAAAACATGTTTATAATCTAAGATGTGTATGAATCAGTGATGTTATTTTTAACAAACTAAAACTATTCTGAATATTCATTAATTGAAATATGAATATTATACAATATGTTATGTATTATACATTATAACGTATTACTGAAATAAAACGTAATAAGCTAAATGGAAACATAATAAAAATGCAAAAATGGAAAACTAACTAAAAATAAAATGTAAAAAGGTATTAATAAATACACCAACAACAAATGCAAATAGCCAATATATCCCCAAACAAAGCAATAATAAAATAATTAATTACTATTAATAAATGAATGAATTCACGTGCTTGAAGATATTAATATACAGTATATAATATTAATACTAGTTACAGTTTACCACATATGACATGTTCCTAAAGGTTTACCCTCTATATCAATTGCAAAGTTTCAACTTTAACATCTTTCTTGAATTATTTTTTTAATCATACTGTCAAACATTTATTCGAACTGTTTGTGTACAGTACACTGTATTTATACCATCAAAGCGGTGGCCTTTTTTCCCAGCATACTTTTTTTTTTCCTTGCATTCACATACAAACAGAAGGCAGTGCTGCATAGTTTTCTGAACACAGCATACACCGTTCAAGCTTCAACCTGAAATACATAGCAGACTGTAAAGCAGTAGAGCGTTTTTCAGCTTTATGTTTAATACTAACATGCAGTATGCAGAAACAGCAGTCATAATTGCTCAGCTTTGCGCGGTAATCCACATATTTCTGTCATTTATTTGTTTATCTCATTTCTCTCACTAATCTTGGTTGCAATATAAGACTAGTATGACCTTTTCTTCACAGCTTAAACGCTATTACCTTAATGCCCTCACTTAATGCCTCGTTTAATTAGTTTGTTGATCGCCATGCTTTAGTAAAATATCTCTCCCATGAAATCTTTCTCTCACACTTTAAGAACAAAATTGTGGGGCTTATACTTCTCACTGCAGTGAGATGGATAAAAGGAATCAGAACAGGCTCTTTAATCACAGAGCTTCAGTCTGTGCTCCTTTAAAGGGATAGTTCAAGAAAAACCGCTCACCCTCGTGTCACTTCTGTGAAGTACAAACTGAAATTTATGTCATTATTCACTAATGATCCCAGCTCTCAAATGTTGTTTTATGCTACAATATGTTCATATGATAGCTGCAATAGATGAAGCTCACCTTCTTGTTTTATGGGGTGTGCATTTTGTTTCTGGCTGCATGCAAAAAAATGGTGAGTAGGATGAATGTAGCAGGAAAACTAGGGTAGAAGACGAAATCTTCAGTGAACAACAAAAATTGTATGACTTTAGGACACTAGAATCATATTGATTAGTGTTTTGGTAATTTTTGTCGGCTTGACCGCTACTTTTCTGAGTGTTAGGAAGTCAATGACAAAAGTAAACGATGTTAAAGTAAACAACAACTAAAAAACAAATACTCACTTTCTAGTAAAAGTAAAATAACTAAATAATTTGGTGCAACTATCAAGCCAACAGACATGATCATATTTTCTCAATGATTAAATAATTAATAACATACTTTTTCCTACACAAACATCATTAATTAATAATAATGATAATAATAATAAAATATGCTCATAATATAATAAGTGTATTCAGGTTATTGAGCAGTGCATATTGTTTAACTAAACTAAAATGATTTATTTTTAAAATAACATTACCTCATTACCATAGTACTAAAATGATTCAAACTACAAATGAAATAATATACAGCAATACAAAAATAACAAAAGCATATAACACAAGTATTAATAAAATAAAAGATTTACTACAAATGGAAATGCAATATTCTCAAACAAATATAAAAATAACATTAAAATCAATACAATGGCCGTGTTTCAACATTACTAAAGTAACACTGATATACTGATTTGGAAGAACACGAGCCTAAGTAAATGACAAAATGCTTATTTTTTTATTTTTTATTTTTTAACACCACCCCTCTGCATGACCAAAAATCTAAACGGCTGCTAAAACAAAATTTGCGTGTTCAAACACTTGCCCTTTTAAGATGGAAGAGTAGCACAATGTGACCCTGAGCACCTTTACTTCCATAGGGCACTGGACAGCTAATTACTGTCCATCTTAATGCCGGTGCAGAAATGAATTATGCATTAGCGTAGGCAAAGCTTTTTCACTGATACTTATCCATTATTAATGCTGAAGCCATTACACTTTTTGTCCACTGCTCACATTTGGTTGCAACAGCACAGGCAATATTTTAATCTGCCACATCTGCTCTTTGACGGAGAGTGATGTAGAAGGACAGGGATGTAAGGGCGAGCTATGCATCTAATCCAATGATGGAAATACACGCCATTCATTATTATAGTGGAGCCCGTAATAGATCAAAGCACCAGAAACCTGCCGACACCAAACACCAGCGCACGTCTGCCATCTAAAAACCAGCCCAAGTGAAACAACAGCCGCCTTTTTCTTCATCAAATCCCTTGATTCATTTTTCTCAAAGCTGCGCCAGTACACTGTTGAACCTGCTCTGCATAATCTCCGCTAAGATTTTACCTTTGCCATTTTCTCTGCAGCCCAACGTGTACAATGTGGTTATACAGAGGGCAGCGTGATCGGCCACATTTGTTCGAAAATTAAACATGTGAAATATTAGGAAATGTATGCGTTACATTTCATTTACATTAAACTAAACAATTTTTAAAAATAAATTCAACAGAACTTATCGCGGTTAATCGCATTCCAAAATATATTTTTTTAATGAGTGTATGTTTACTGTTTATATTTGTAACGTATACATAAATACAAACACATGCTTGTATATATTATTAATATATAATATTAAGAAAAAATATTTTATGTTCATGTATTAAATGTATTATATTCTATTACAGTATATTGTTATTATATTATTTGGTATTACAAATTTAAAAATTTAATTACATTAACAAAAAATTACAAATAACAAAAAAATTTGGGGTCAGTAAGATATGTAATGGTTTTTAAAGATGTTTATCATGCTCATCAAAGCTGCATTTATTAGATTAAAAATCCAGAAAAAAAAACTGTAATATTGTGAAATATTTCAATTTAAAATAACTGCTTTGAATATTTCAAATATCTATTAAATACTAAATCCACATTTTTGAACTATAGTTTGTATATATATTTATATATACATAATATATACAGTACACATACATGTATTAGATTTATATATATATACACATAACATATATATTTAGATACAATTAATCACAATTAATCGTAAGAACTGCATATATATATATGTATTTACTTAATTATAATTATTCTGTTTTTTTTTACATGTCATCAAATGATGAATGATGACATTTTTAATATGTACATGACAAAAACATTTTAGTGGGTGTTTCTGTAAATCATGGTAAAAATGTCTGTGGCTGCCTGTTTCTTCTACACACTGTTGAACTTGCTCTGCATTATCTCCGCTAAGCTTTCACCTTTGCCATTTCCTCTTTGGCCCGAGTACAACATGTGGTCATACATTGGGCAGCGTGATTGGCTGTTTGTTGTTGTGTCTCATAGTAATCTTCCTCTAATACACTCATCCACATTCATCTCCTTTGTTTCTGGATCACGCGATATCTCATTTTGCCTATAATGTGTCAACACTGTGTACAACATACAATTTCCAATTTGCACTATGAGATGAAAATGTAGGCCACAACTTGAAAGCTGCATCATCTCAATGCCTGGCAGCCCGTTAGTGAATTATGCTCACCTCCTGTTTGTACTGATTTGAAAAGAATAAATAGCAAGGGGAAAAGAACATCAGAATGCAGTAACAGCAGCACCGGACACAGGTGAGTCACCAGCTTTCATGTATACATCTTTCATGATGAGATTGTAAGGTACGTCTAAACCCAGTCTTTAGCTCTTTCAGCTCAGAAAGACTCAATGCAGCTCGTTCACCACCAGTGCATTCAGAATTACACATTAAAAGACTTTTATTCCTGTGGCTCCAGGAGAGAGACTGCAGGCGCTGATTGTAGCTCGTCTGATGGTGGCTGAGGGTTAGTGTGCTTGTAATGATCTAAGTGTTAATATGTGAAATTTAATTACACCGTCACTGGGACATTCATCTCAAAGTGCACAGCGCACGGTGTAAAAAAAAAAAATAAAAAGTACAAAAAGACGAGTTGCTTACATGGCCATCCACAGTCGGTGTGGCAGACTGTCATATTAGCGGTATTATATTAGAATTTCAAAACGGCACAGAAATGCCTTATGCAGCTAATTGCGTGTTGCAAGTTGCTAGCAAATAAACAAACAAGAAAACAGAAAGCATGCCCTCATTAAAAAGAAAATAATTGGTATGGTGTCATACTATTTTAAAACCCCATAAAGGTCACATGAAGTCAGTCACCTGGAGTGGGTCACGCTTTTCAAATTTCAGGAGAATAGTAATGCCATGTTTCAGTAAATTCAGATTTGAGCAGCACTGGGTGATAACTAGACTGTTTTAGTAGCGGTGACAGTAGGTCAGATGTTCCACTAACAAGCTGTTTAGGGTGAAGTGATGTGGGGTGAAAAATCCTTCATTATAATTTCTAAATAATGCTGTTTATCACTAAGTTTTGAATAATTTAGAATGTCAGCCTAATTTAGATCCTCAGTGGTTTTGTGGAATACAAATTATGCTCTACATACTACTTTTAAGGGAAAATATAGTCATTTTATTATTAAAGGTGAATAAAATGATGGAGTGTAGTCCATACTGGAAGCATCACACTAGTACCCCCCCCACCCCCCCAAAAAAAATGTAATGAATAAATTAAACTCTTTACTTTGTCGTCCCATCAATGTGATTGGACTAGTCAACACTACAAAAAAAAGGCTGTTATTTGATCTGATTTTATTTTAAGGCTGATGTTAAACATCAGCTTCAGCGGTGTAGATGGTACTGTACAGTTAGATGTTCAAATCTCATATCACATGTATTTTTTAATAAGAAATTAAGCAAATAATCAAAGTTATAAATAAAGTATTGGGTAGGGTTAGGGTAGGTGTATTAAAAAAAAAATATTAAAATGATCATTAACACTCAATACGTTATTATTGCACAGCGTTTTATATTGTACTACAATGCCAATGTGCAGATGATTGGCACTATTGCATTAAATCATAAGTAGTGGAAAATCCTGCTATTTTACTAGTGTAAATTGACTTTATAGCTACTTGCACTTAATGAAAATAGTATATCGCTAAAAATAGTATTTTCACTTAGTTTAAATAGAATCTATTGTCGTTTGTACTGGTGTCCATTTTTTACACGTTTGGTTTATTCCTAGAAAAAGAAAAAACTTCATGAATTACAGGTGTTGTTGTTTTTTGGCAGTGGTCATCAAACTTGGGCAGGAGGGTCAGTGTCCTGCAGAGTTTACTCTAACTTGCCTCAACACACCTGCCTGGGAGTTTCAAGTATACCTAGAACGACCTTGATTAGCTGCTTCAGGTGTGTTTGATTAGGGTTGGAGCTAAACTCTGCAGGACACCGGCCCTACAGAACTGAACTTGGTGAGCCCTGCATTTAGGTGCTCACTTTTCTGAATTTTAAAGTCTGAATAAAATCAACAGGTGCAAAAAAATGTAAATGCGGCATTATCTGCATTAAGCACAAATAGTGATAGAGACCATCTACAATAAGTGCAAATAGCAATAGATGTCATCTACACCACTGGAGCTGACAGCCATCTCTTGTGGTGTTGAAAAGACCAATCACGCATTGCTGGGCGGAGTTAGAGTAAATAGCCTCTGCCAACAAGACAGGCTATTTGCACTTATTATAAATGGACACACTGAAACCTAAAATTAAGCTATAAATGTACTGCATAGTTGCATGATTTCAGTGTCTCCACCAGCTTTGAACAACTTACATTTTTTTTAAAGTTGACTTTTTAGAAACAAATAGAAACTCCACTGTCAGCGGACTAATTAGTAGATGAGATTGGCGTGACGTTGCTTAAAATGTCAAACAACTAAATGCTTGTTAGTCTTTTCTGAGACATAAAAGGGTTGTTACTGATGTATGTCAAGAAATAACATTTAAAAATCTTGAGCTTGTGTTGGTAATATACATTAAGACATTTAGCAGAAAGAAATTATTCAAACCCACTGGCTTCAAAGTGATTTGTGTCCTGCAGCACTCTACTGCTCCTACAATAAATTCAATGCAACTGGCTACTTTTTATTTTAAACTTTTCTACTTTAGCTTGACTGTACTCTAAGTATTTTAAATTTCAAATAGCTTGTAGCTTGACAAGCTACAATTTTTTCCCCCAACAAATGTTTTTGAGAGTAGGTTATCATTCAGTCCATCAAAGCAGTGCAGCCTGGGACTGTTCTTATAAACAACAGCACAGAGGTCAAGCTAGGCTAAGCTCACTCTCACCCTCTTCACCCACAACTCAATCCCACAGATCACTTAGGCTTTCCACCTCACTTTCCACTTCTCACTGCAGTTAAACTGAGCTCAGATGCTGGATTCTAACAAACTCTTTAATCTTATATTCAAGAGAGGAAGGAATAAAGACAACCTTTTTGTTGGATTGTAAAGGATGCCATTTCTTGTATATATATGTATATATATATATATATATATATATATATATCATGGAGGGGAAATCATGGAGGGGCCTACAATTTTCAGCATAGATGCATTTCCACTGTGAGAGACAGAATCTAGGAAGAAAAATCTGGAAATTACATTGTATGATTTTTTAACAATTTATTTGTGAATTACCTTGTCAAATAAGCATTTGATCACTTGAGTAAAAAAAAAGTTTAATATTTGGTACAGAAGCCTTTGTTAACAATTACAGAAGTCAAACGGTTCCTGTAGTTCTTCACCAGGTTTGCACACACTTCAGGAGGGATTTTGGCCCACTCCTCCATACAGATCTTCTCTAGAACTGTCAGGTTTCGAGGGAGTTTTAGCTCCTCCCAAAGATTTTCAATTGGATTTAGGTCTGGAGACTGGCTAGGCCACTCCAGAATCATGATATGCTTCTTATGGAGCCACTCCTTGGTTTTCCTGGCTGTGCGCTTTGGGTCATTGTCATGTTGGAAGACCCAGCCATGACCCATCGTTAATGCTCTGACTGAGGGAAGGAGGTTTTTGCCCAATATGTCACAATACATGGCCCCGTTCATCCTCTCCTTAATACAGTGCAGTCGTCCTGTCCACTTTGCAGAAAAACACCCCCAAAGCATGATGCTTCCAGCCCCATGCTTCACTGTAGGTAAGCATTCTTTTTCCTCCAAACAAAGCAAATGGAGTTAAGAGGTCTCATCTGACCACAGGACTTTCTCCCATAGCTCCTCTGGATCATCCAGATGGTCCCTGGCAAACTTCAGACGGGTCTGGACATAGGCTGACCTAAGCAGGGAAACCTTCTGTGCAATGCAAGATTTTAAACCATGACGTCTTAGTGTATTACTGATAGTAGTCTTGGAAACGATGGTCCCAGCTCTCTTTACGGCATTGACCATCTCCCCCCGTGTAGTTCTTGGCTGATTCTTCACCATTCTTATCATTATTGATACCCCACGAGGAGAGATCTTCCGTGGGGCCCCAGTCCAAGGGACATTGACAGTCATCGATAGCCTCTTCTATTTTCTGACAATTGCTCCAACAGTTGTTCTTTTTTCACCAAGCTGCTTGGCAATTGCCCCGTAGCCCTTTCCAGCTTTGTGAAGGTCTACAATTTTTGTGTCTTGTGACTGCTCTTTGGTTTTGCCCATTGCTACTTAGACTTTGGCTGATTGTGGGGCGCACAGGTGTCTTTCTGACAGCTAACGACCTCAAACAGGTGCTACAAATTTATAATCATGAGCAGAGTGGTGTAGCTGGACTATTTAAAAGCAAAATAACAGGTCTTGCTGATAAGCAAGTGATCAAATACTTATTGACCTCACTGTATATGCATATGCATTAACTAGTTGAAATGAGGCAGTGAAACAGTTAAGGTAGTTAATACACAGAGCAGTAGATTACTGACAAGCTATGCAATATTGTGTTCAGTATCACTGGCAAAAAATGTATGTGATAGGGCATAGCTTGTCAGTGATCTACGGCTGTGTATTAACTGCCGCTCCATTTGAAAACAGGTGATGAGATTAACCGCTAATCGAGGAACCAGCTTTACTGTTAAGAGCATGATTATTATTAATCGCCAAAAAAAAAAAAAGAATCTTGCAGAGATGGTCTAAAAATGAACTCCCAAATGGTTAAATTATCAGTAACTATTAAGATTGATGTGGTATGGAATTGGTCAAATGTTCTTTTAAAAAAATAAATAATCAGAATATCAACTTGCATAAAAATAATGCATGCACATTATATCAAAATATAATAAACAACATAAAAAGAAAATTCTGTAGAATCAAAAAATATTTCAAACAAAAAGTGTAATTTCACTCAACTTCATTTGCCTCAAACAGAATCTCTCTTATCCTCAGAGTAAATGTCAAAAAGTTTAGATAACCTTTAGAAAACCCAACATATATTTAATACATGGTATAATATGTGGCAGTAAAATCAGAAACATGTCGATCCCATCCTATATCAGCATCAATGATTACGTCTTTCTCAGTAGCTCAACTGATAGAGCATTACCGACTGCAAGGTCATGGGTTGATAAAATTGATATCTTGAATGCACTTGAATCACTTTGGCTGAAAGTGTCTGCCAAATGCATTAAAAAAAAAAAAAAAGAAAAAAAAAGAAAACGATAAAATTTGACATTTTCAGGAAAGCAATCATAGCTTGCTATCTTCTGAGTCACACTGGATGGGTTGTGCTGCCAATACCTAAGGTGCATTTTCTTCAATATACAGCTACAGCCGAGTTAACCAATCAGATTAATTCTAATTTGTAGTGCACAACACATCAAGCCGTGCAAACAAATAAGGCTAAACATCTATGGCTAATTGACCTCTCCAAGGAATCGAGACAGGAAAAGGTGCTTGATAATGAGGACAATTCCTACGCCTGGCCTGAGTTCTCTCATGTTGCATCATTCGCGTCTCATTGCACTACGGGCCATGACCTTTGGCCGGGTCTTATTAACTTAGTCTTGTTGAACAACTTTTCTGACTGACTAATTAAATTTTTTGCTGTCTTCAAAATTACGAGCCAAACGAATGAGCAGAGCAAAGGTCCTCGTTAGTGAACTTGTTGAGCTTTCACACGTTTAAAATAACCTGGAGGAAAGCAACATGTAAAAAATATGGAAGGGAATATGGCATACTATTTAATATAATGCTAATTAAATCCAAATGAAAATCCTGCAAAACAGAACAAAGAAATCTTATATCGAATCTAATATTAAGAAAACAAAAAAATCGTATTTTGGACGCAATTAATCGCGATTAATTGTTTGAACTGAATTGTAAATAATATAACACGTCAATAAAAAAGAACTGAAACTCAGCGAAAATGTGACTCACAGACATGAGTTATATCTATAGAAAGCTGTATATGTGTCGAACACTAATATTCTGTGATAACATCATCAGTATGAAACCAAACACCATGTGTTGGTTGCCCCCGAGCTTCACGCGCTATTGTTATTACAATCCTCCATGTGCGACGCGCAGGACATGTACCCACCCACAACAGCGCCGTGAGCTCTGCAGCAAAACCTTCCTTCAAGTTCCCCTCGGCTGCTTTTCGTTTCTGGAAGAAGACGCGTTATGGAAGAAGATTTGCCTTACTTCAGGCAAAGAAGATTTAACGCCCGGCTCAATTCAAGAAGATATCTTTTACGCGAGTAAGTTCTCTAATTAGCCTGCTTGTGTTAGCTGTTATTGTGTTACTAACTTTTTAACAATTTACAAGTTAGACTTTTTTTCAAACTATAATTCCTGAATAAAGAAATATTCAAGTGAATCAATATGAAGTTTCATTAACATCATCATTAAGATGCCAGGATGAGTAAGAAAAAAGACAGCTGATCTAATAATATGCTTTTTTTTGCATTAGTTTACATGGTATTGTGGCATATTATTTTATTTATATATATATATATATATATATATATATACATACATTTTAATTATTTGTTTTTGACTGGAGGGCTGCAGTATAAACTAGTTCTAATATGCAAAACAGAATATTCTAGGACCTCCTTTTATAGGGGAAAAAAGTAAAAAGAAAACACTAAGCGGTTGGGATGACATGGGGTGAGTAAATGAAATAAAACCAAATTGTGCTGCTACAAGTACACAAAATCCCTCTTTGATCTGTTTGCTTTGTTTGTCGTCCACACTTCGCAAGAGGAAAAGTCATAGTCTCCTTTAGAAACTCAAGTCAAAATCAAGATGAAAGCACAACGTGGCTAGAATAAGAGATAAGCATGACATTTATAAACGCTTCTGTCGCTATTTGTTATTCAGCAGAGCTCTTTTTATGACAGTCGCCATCAATGATAGCGTGCCTTGCATTTGGAACACTTGATAACATGCAAACTTTTGGGTAACTTTGAACCATTAACTTCTTGAAATAAATTTCTGCTAATACTTTTCTCACACCATGGTGCTCTATTCATATTTTGTAAATGAATGCCGTGCATTAATTCAAAAGATTGATGTGCTCTACAGTCAATGCAACAGACAGAAAAGCCATTTTTCCCAGTTTCAGGTGATATGCATCACTGTATTTTAGAAAATACGAGTACAACAGCTGTCTTTTTTTATGCTATTGACAAAGTAGTTATGATCGTACGCCAGTGTAAATATAGCTAGATGTACAGTGCAACAAGATGGCTGAGGAAAAAAAGAAAAAAACGTTTGCTGAGTTGTTTCAAGTCATCACCGCGGTAAATGAAAAGAAAGACGCTGGAGTGCTAGCAGAATGTTTCATGTCAAGGACATTCTCAATTGGGCTCAAGCTTCAAGCACAGCCTGTTATTGTGCGTGCCGCAGGTTTATTGATCTCCACTGGTTTCTCAGCAGGTAAATATATTCTCTGAACTGTAAAAGCAGTCTAGTAGCCACGGGCCTCAGAAAGCATGTGCACGACGGTCTGTCTTGCCGACAGGCTTTCTTTGAGTTGCACAATGCATCAGGTAGCTTCCATGAGGTCATTTATCTGTGTCGGGGCCGCATGTTGGAACAGAGTTTCCCCACCAGCATCTGCCGACCACCCCCGAACAACGACCCGGCTTCAATTCATCTTAGGTAAAGAGATTTAGGACTGCACAATAAACATTTTCTGGTCATTTCTCACAGTTCTCTTATTCACTAGTAATTTCACCCACACGTGCCAGTCAATCCACTTCTTCTGACTGGTCCACTGGAACTGATTTAATGTGCAGCACTTGGTGTAAAAGTTGAATTTTTTTTTATTTGGCAGCTTCTTAAAAATGCAAGGCGCTGCAAAAGAAGCAAGCGTAGTGGTCATACAAAGTTTGCATCATATGCACCCAAACATGTGTGTGTGTGTGTCATATATCAGCCTGATCTCATGTTTAAACATGTCGCAATCTATGACGAATGCAGGCGTAAGCCAATGAACGTTCGCCAAATTTTTAACAAGCACGTCAGTCTGGCTCGGGCTTTGCCGTTTATGGTCACGTCTTCTCTTGTTGCTCCGGATAGGGGTGAGGATCACAGAATAAAGGCTTTGGATTTGGGTGGATTTGGGTGTGTTTTTTGCAGTCATATGGATGTGAAAGAATAGGATTACAGTGCACAAATAAAATTGTTTCAATTTGTAATTTTTGCCTTTTTGTGTATTCACAGAATTTCAGAGAAAATCCCTTTTGTGGCCAATGGCATATAGACATAAAGTCTTGTTTAACATTTTAAAGGCCAATGTTTTGGAAACGAGAATGAACAGAATGAAACATTATAATTTCATATGGAGGAACGCCATATATAATAATAAAATTAATGCTGCAATTTCAGGATTCATCAGGATTCATTTTTAGGTGCAGTCAATACGTCAGTTTTGTACATTAAAAAGCTGAAAATACGTCAGTACTGAGATAAATGTACGTTTTATAGAACAAACTTCCAATCCATTTTCTTGTATCAATACCATGAGTTTTCATTTTATTTCATACTATTTATACACACATTCATGGAAAAAAGCAAAAAAAAAAAAGTTTTTTTTGACTTTGACTTTATGAATGTTGCAACTGACAAAATGTAACCTTTTGATAAAAAAATATATAATGTAGTTTGAGACAGATTAAATTCCCTGATATAATAAATACACAGTTCATTGTAAATTACTAGATGCCATCACATTCCAGCAAATTAGTAACTAATTTAATGATCAGCTTATTAACCTTGCTTATAGGTCTGAAGTTAAAAACAGTACTTTTTTTTTCACACAATAAAATATGTTTTGATAGATACAATTAAGAAGCAGGTACTGAAAATATAAAGCGCACTCCACATGCCCGATCCTTTTATAATTAATAATATCACATCCAGCACTTAATTTAGAAAGTTAGACTTTGTCAAAGTCCTGATTCGTGATCTATTTCTGCACTGTCTAATGATCACCATATGTTAAAAAAATAAATTAAAAATTGCCAAAGGAAGCCTGCAAGCCGGCACTATTAACATTGCCATGGTGTTTCTCCATTATAGCCTTGATATCTCCCTTCACCAGAGCTCTCCTTTTACTCTAGGCTTTCATCTGTATTCAGTCCGTGTTTTGTTGATCATGCAAAGCCGGTACATGCAGACAATCATCATGTATCTCACAGCCTCAGCGCTGGGGATTTGCTATATGGGCCTACTTCTCACCAACAGACCCCAAAAAAAAGTCTGTTAAATCACATTGTGTTAATTCCCATAATTGGCAAGCTACTTGCGGTGATAGATCGCCATAAGAAGTAGTGATTTATACAACTTGTACAGGTAAGT
The DNA here is from genome assembly GCA_034779775.1 of Enteromius afrohamiltoni. Lineage (NCBI taxonomy): Eukaryota > Metazoa > Chordata > Actinopteri > Cypriniformes > Cyprinidae > Enteromius > Enteromius afrohamiltoni. Next base: position 18,524,186 of record JAUYWG010000038.1, read on the forward strand.
ACAGTTTCAGTTTCTGACAACTTCAGGAGAAGAAAACAGACATTTGAAGACTACGGAATCATTTTCACACTGTAAACAAAACAAAATAATGCACAGTGTGTATAAAAACAGATGGAATCAAGCGCGTCTCAAATGCATTTTAGCAATCATTTTCAGTTTGGCTCACGGACATATGACTTTATAGCATCTGTTGTAAAAAAAATAAATGAATTTTAATGCCATCCTAAAGTGTCACACGCCATTACGCACATATCAGTCAAGCTTCTGCCTAGGCAAATTAAAACACTAGACCAGAAATTACACCTGTACATAAATATTTCAAGAGGAACAGACTTTAGAGTTCAACTTTTAAGTGCCATGGATTTCAGATGTTTTAATTAACAACAAACACGGTGCAAAATGTGCACCAAACTAGCTGAAAGTAGACTCATTAGGTACAGGTGTTTGGATGGCTCTTTTATGGCACTGCTCTTATCAAGCCAGCCAAAAAATAATGATTTAAAACAAACAGAAATGAACATAGCATCACAATGGTTTGATAAACAGTGTGCTTTCTCAGAAATGTAACCATGGAAAACTACGATTTAAATTACCATAAAGTAAATCATGATATAAATACGGTTATCGTTTAATACCGTGGTATACAGTATATCAAAACTCCATGATATTATTACCTGATCAAATGATTAATTATAACACAGTACCACCACAGTACTTTATGATGAAGGACATTTTTAAATAACAGCAGTTCTTTATAGATTTCTAAATAATTCTCACATTTTTAGATCCTCCACAACAATATTCAAAGACTCAACACTCCTGTTCCTTAAAGTAGAGATTTCAGGTTTGAACAGCTGAATGTTCATTTAGGTTTCCACTCTTCTAACTAATGAATATACATGAGTTTTATATACAAGTAATTTGTGATTCACTAAGAATTTTTATTCGGGAATCTCTACCTGTAAGTATTTTAGAGCTTGGCATAACTAGAAAATGCATATTCATAAAAAGTCCATGGAGTTTTAAGATTTTATTCATTTACATGAGTTTTCCAGGTCTAGAAAACACACTTTTATAATTAGGCTACCTCATATAACCAGGACAGTTGTAGAGAAGGAGAACTAAAGCAAGAAATGTTAATGTTTTGACTTCTTCAGTTTTTTTTTTTAATGTATTTATTTATTTATTTTTTAAAATGTTTTTTAATATATTGTGTGTGTGTGTGTGTGTGTGTCTATATATATATATATATATATATATATACACACACAGTATATAAAATCATCTTGAGGCCCCTTTGAATGATTACTGAGCCTCTCTTATCGGTCCCTGAGCAGTTGGATGAGAACCATGGCTGTGCAATAGGAAATAATAAGGATGACAATAATAATTCTGGAATTACTGTAACAAAAGCAGACAGTTCAGAAGCAGATATTCAGACTGAAAACTTGTGCTGCCTTCAAGTTCTCCTGGGAAGTTTCTATTTATAAGTCCAGAAGTAGTAATTACGACATAATGTGCTTTCTAGTAATTGTGGTCAGAATAAAATGGATGTTTGGCAAAGTCATATTTATTCTCTCTTTCTCACTTACCGACAAATTTAGCCTGTTTTAGTGCTAATGCAACAAAATGAAGAGTAAAGGATGCGAGTTCTGAGTGTAACTGATGCTTTAATGTATTTAATCATGACTTCCATTCGTGTACTGCCACTGAGAATGATGGGTAATGCAGTTCTATTGCACAAGCTTTTCGTCTGGTGAACAGCTAAATTAGGAGGATTGCTTGGCAAGCTTTATAGATTTTCTTTATCTACAGCACGCAAAATGTCTACAAAATGTACAACAGACACATTTAAATGCACAATTAAAACGCAATTATGACCCATTAGCACTTGTCACAATTCTCAAAGTAATTGCGATATTTTAGTGGCTTTCATTTATGCCTTTCGTTCGCATTAGCTGAAGGCACAGATTATGAATTATGGTGATTTTCTTGAATCCAGCTTTTACCATAAAATCTCTTTTTAGTATGGTGAAGCTTTTCTTGTTTACATTTTAGAATTTTTAGAATTTGCATTTCACAATAATAATACAACTATTATTATTGTTATTATTATTATTATTATTGTTATAAGTAATAAATAAAAAGTTATAGTGACATTTATTACCATTGAGAATTACCCACAAAGACATAGCTTCCTTTGCTGTAATAAATGGTGTATCCTCGGTTTGTTTGTTTTTTTTTTTTTATGAAAATGGATGTTTTTATATAGCAGTCAATTTACAGATGGAAAACTGGGAGTGGTGACTTCTTCTCAAGTCAATTTCAGAATGAGAGGGTGGCTTTATATTTATTTCAGCCACCCCCTCATAACCCTGAGGGACGAGGACAGAGCGTAGTACATCTCGACTGTAAAACTGTCATCACAGCGTGTCATGTCTAGACTGCTGTCGATCGCTGCTACTTTGTTTCCTTATCATGCAAATAAATGAGGTTTTTATTGACTGGCAGACCTCCCCAAAGTGGGTCTGCTAGTGATGGTGGCAAGCCTGCAGGAAAAATAACACCATGTGGCAGTCAATAAAGTGAAGATCATAGAATTTTCGCAGCACTGTGTTAGCCAGAGGTGCTCGGTCACAACGCATAGAGCATTGCCCCTAAAAATAATTCGATCATTACTTGCTCACCCAAAATGCATTAGGGCATGGCCTGCTGCTTGAAACTAAATGTCTGACCACCGGTAGGGTGATGTGGCTGTGGGGGGAAGAGAGCGACTGAGGAAATTACTGCTTAAAAGAGACAATACATAAAAAGAAAAGGATAAAACCTTTTGAAGAAAGAGAAAATAAGGCAGAGAATTGCTGCTAGAGAAAAGCTGGTTAGCGATGCATGCTCAGCCTTTTGCCGTTTCTTTAGATTAAACTACAAAGCTCATCCAGAGAGTGAGAGAGAAACAGGGTCTGCACAGTAAGGTCAAGACCTTGGTGATCTTGCTGTCTCTATAAAAAAAAAAAACAACTTTGAAATGCTTGACGCTGGGTGACAAAGTGAAAAAAATAAATATACCATTTGAATATAATAAGATGTATTCTTCATTTTCTTAAAAAATGAAACAACAAAAAAATAATGTGATTATAAATAATTGCAACATATTATTTTACATTTTTGCTGTTTTCTATATACTTCTTCCATGTCCAGATAAATGCTGAAAACAAAATAACCTGTTGAAATAACTTTATTGTAGACATGCACAAGGCTGGAATGGGCTACAAAACCATTAGCAAGAAGCTGGCAGAGAAGGTGACAACTCTTGGTGCAATTGTTAGAAAATGGAAGGAGCACAAAACCATCAATCAACCTCTGAGGCTCTATGCAAGATCTCACCTCGTGGGGTGTCAATGATTCTGAGAAAGGTGAGAAATCATCCTAGAACTACACGGGAGAAGTTAGTTAATGACCGCAAAGCAGCCGGGACCACAGTCACCAAGAAAAGCATTGGAAACACATTACACTGCAATGGATTCAAATCCTGCAGTGATCGCAAGGTCCTCCTGCTCAAGAAGGCACATGTGCATGCCCGTCTGAAGTTTGCCAATGAACACCTGAATGATTCAGAGAGTGACTGGGAGAAGGTCTGTGGTCAGATGAGACCAAAATTTAGCTCTTTGGCATTAACTCAACTCGCCGTGTTTGGAGGAAGAAAAATTCTGACCCCCAAATCCATCTCCACTGTCAAGCACAGAGGTGGAAACATTTGCACCTTCACCGCCTCAACGGGAAAATGGATGGCGACATGAAAAATTCCCTCTGGCAGAAAACTGAAAATGGGTTGTGGATGGGCACAACAATGACCAAAACATACAGCAAAGACAACAAAGGAGTGGTTCAAGAAAAAGCACATTAAGGTCATGGAGTGGCCTAGTCAGTCTCCGGACCTTAATCCAATAGAAAACCTATGGAGGTTGCACAGAGACGACCTCGAAACCTTAGTGATTTAGAGATGATCTGCAAAGAGGAGTGGACCGAAATTCCTCCTAAAATGTGTGCAGATTGGTCATCAATTACAAAAAACGTTTGACCTCTGTGCTTGCAAACAAGGGTTTTGCCACTAAGTATTTTAACACTAAGTGTTTTTTGTTAGAGGGTTCATATACTTATTTCCCTCAATGAAATGCAAATGAGATCTATCTTTTATTTCAAGTTATTTTTTCAATTTTCCTTTTGATGTGCTCGGTCACTGATAAAATAAACCTACCATTAAAATTATACTGTTCTGAGACTTTTCATTTCTTTGTCATTGGACAAACTTGTCCTTGTCCATACAAGTGATAGGTATAATAAGCAATGTCTTCTGAAACTGCATGATATTGTTGTGTGAGAAGCTTTTAAATAATAACGTTTTAAAGTTAAGTTTTAATATATTCGCACCAATAACATGCGCACCTTGACATTATAATGGTGCCAAATGTCAGTGATGTCTCACTGGTCACGATGGGCCAAATGTTATTTGCACACACGCGATGAGGAGAATAAGTTCTCATTGATTATGTAACATGTTGCATCAAAAGATTTTGTCATACAAAGTACTGATCTCATATTTTTTTCATTTAATACTTGACATTTGCTCATCAGCAAATGCATTTCGAGAATTAGAAACATTTGCATGGGATTTATATCGGAGATCTGGGAAGGTGATAAAATCTGCATTTATATCATTCATATCAAGCAATGAAAAAATTTGTTGGTCAATAAAAGTGCAAAACGCTCTAGCACAGTCAGCCAAATTTATAAACTGACCAGCGTGCAATGAAATCCATGGCTTGGATACTAATCTTGGATCCAAATTAGAGAGACTTGTTAATAAACTGAGCCTCCGAGCAATGAACACACTTCCCTCTGCCCAGGCAACTGTTTCTAGTCTGTTTTTTTTCACAAGGAGCTAAAGGATGAGAACTTTTGAGACCAAACAGATGTGCTAAAGGCTAACGATAACCTCAGGAGGTGCATTCTGTGACAGCCAGCACAAAATATTGTAGTAATTAAGCACTATCAGACTCAAGGGAAGCCGGATGAATGAGAAAAAGTCAATGTTCGCTTTTATGTAAATGAGACTCTAATATAGCCCCCCTACTGTCGTATAAGCCCCTCCATCGTACAAGACACCAACTCATGCTTAAGAAAAATCTCTTACTCCTACAACCTAGATTTAATATTCATTTAAGGACTCATGAATGCTGTTGTTGTGTGAAGGCGCTGATGATTCTGTCACTGCGGACAACAAAAGATTTGGATGGGTTTGTAATCACGTCAAGGCCAGATGGTTAAATCCACCAGATAAGACAGAACAGCGGGAGATGATCTGACATTCACTTTTATGATAACTACAAGGGGCTGGGACATGCAAAAGAGAATGTGCAAATCAAAAGATTTTCATTCAGATCACAATCAGTGACCTTCATAACCTGATTCACAGAAGAACCTGGAGTTGCATCTAATTGCAGAAAGAAGCTGCAAGGTACCTATCAGAAAAAAGGACAAGAGGGAACGGGTCTGGTTGCCAAAAAGAAGAAAAAATAAATAATAATTATAAAAACAGAAAGACATTTAGCATGTATTTAGATATTTAGCATGTATATTTGCACTACTCGACTAAGCAATTCGATTTGAAAATAATTTATTGATTGTTAAATGGAAACTGGATAACTGGAAAAATACATTTATTGTATTTCTGCTGTACTTGAACAGAAATATTTGTAACTGTAACGTTGTCGACTGCTGTAGAGCTCGCGCTCTCGCTTCCTTTCAGGACAAGGCAAGGCAGGACTCGGAAACGGAATAAATGCAACAAA
>JAUYWG010000038.1:18536728-18591086 GCA_034779775.1 Enteromius afrohamiltoni
ATTGATTAAATAAGTGTAAATATACATCTTTTGTAACATTATAAATGCCACTGTAGGTCAACATCCAAGCCAAATAAAATTATAATAAATATATTATATTATAAATTATATATAAATATAAACTCGCAATTGCGAATTGTAAAGTCTGAATTGTGAGATGTAAACTCGCTATTCTGAGAAGTAAAGTAATAATTATGAGATTTTATTCCATTTTTTTCATTATTTTTTATTATTGATCATAATTGAACTTTGTTTTTGTTACAAAACTTTGAGAAAACAACTTACAATTTCTAGACATAAACCATAATTAATTCCATACAATCAACATGAACACAAACTCTTGTCCTATATACTCTTTTGTGTATATATATATATATTTTTTTTTTTTATTGCAAAAGAGTATATATATATATATATATATATACACACACAAGTGCAATATATACACAATAAACAAGGCGTGTCACTGCAAAGCTGCTTTGAATTCAGGCCTTTTCACACAAGGTCAATGACGCCCCTGTCCAAAGTCTCATAGCAGTCCCGCAGCATAAAGTACTTCTGTAAGTATAATGTGTTAGATGGAATGAGATGGAAATATTTGAAAAATACTATCTATATGTGTGTGCTGAGCATGCACTTAAGTTAGCAGAAACTTGTTGAGATTTTATTAGGAGATTGAGTCGAGTGATGATGTGTGAAGGATATACACCTTCAACGGTGCCTATCAATATCTCACTCTACACTGTGAATTCTTGCTTGTGGATGAGTTAACAGCTTCTCTGATCCCTGCTCCTTTTGCTCTGTCAACAGACAAAAGAGATTTAAAAGATACAGTAGGAGGACTCTGTGGAATTTCTTCAAAATGCCGTGTGAAATACGTGCCTTTTACTGTTCAGTAGCTACATAACAAGGAGTTGTGATTGCACAAGTTTAAGCAAACCGTCAAAGAAATATAACAGACTACAAAACACTGTCTGGCTTCATTTCCTTTTCATAATAGAGCTAAAATTAATATAGTTATCTGCACTTACCAAATGATGCATTCTCATTTGCAAAGGAAAGGTGATATTTTAGAGGTTCACTTTTAAAAACTGGAATTTTTTAAACCAGCGCTTTTGATAGAAAAGGGGTTTCTTACTGAACTGTGAAATCATTAATATAGACTGACACTTCTGAAACCTACAAGAACCTTCAAACTTTGAGCTTTGGATAAATCAGATCTTCAACTGCAGACCGAATTACAGAATTATTTAACTTGTCACAGGGGGCTTTTTATCATTTTATTCAAAAATAAAATATTTGTCGACATTTAGGTCACAGTTATGTCATTCCAAACCTGTATTTTAGTAACAATAGTTATCCATAAATGTTCTTTTGTGTAAATGCTACAACTGGTTTGGGACCTAGAACAGTTATTTATTTATTTTTCTTCTACATAGAAGTTTCATTATAGCTTTTATTTTATGAAATAAATAACCATTTTTTTGGCTGAACTATTCCTTTAAATAAAACCAACATTTAAATAAAGTTCAATTCTACTGTCAGGTTTAATATAAGAAATGTTTGATGGCTCTACATTAGAATATATTGCGAGTGCAGTGACCTTGATGTCATAAACCCAGTCCTTCACCTTTTCTCGCTGATTGTATTAAAGGGGTGTATTCATTTTAACTAGATGGTCTGGCCTTGTTTTTTTTTTATAGACACCTTTAAATTCCAGATAGGCGAACAGAAAATGACAGCTCGTGGCGGCCTTCATTCCTTTTTTTTTTTTTTTTTTTTTTAAATCGATTCGGAATACTAATAAAGTCGAAAAATTTTGCACAATGGGTTACGAGAGTCAGATACAGCAGGAGAATGCTGTTATGATGTGCTTCTTATAAAATGGCATATTCCAACAAAAAAATTAAGAGAGAATCTGAATTTGCTGCATGATTCAAATAACTACAGTATAAGCTAGAGTCAAAGACTAATTAAATACATAGAAACATGAATATATTGTAATTGTTTTGAAAATAACAATTATGATGTTGAGCCAGGTAACTTTGAAAACACAAACAAACATTAATTATCTTAATATTACAGAATACCTTTCTTTATTCAATTATTACTTTAATGAAATGATTATTCTGAAGATGTATTAGTGAGCTTGCCATAAGAGAAACCAGGGAAATTAACATTTCCTTTATTAACCCACAGACTACAGACCACAGACTTTTTTTCTTTTTTGTATAAAACATATATTTTTGCTATAATTGACAATGAAAAATATATTGAGTGATCGAATGACAATTACAACAGAATATTAGTTTAATATTATTTTGGGATCTAAACATTTTTCGAATTTTAAACAATTCAGTTTGCATTTAACTTTTTCTCTCTTTCTTTCTTTCTTTTACCATGGAATAAACGAGGTAAAATGTTTCTCTCACAATTCAGACTTCTCTTTCAGAATTGCCAGTTTATATCTGAAAATTATGACTTCACACATTTGTGAATTTCCTTTCTCACATTTCTGAGTTCTTATTTTGTGGTTCTGAGACCCCCTTCTTCTGTCTCACGCACATACTTGACAATGTTATAAGCTGTCATTTATGTTAACTTTTAACCAACGAACATAGACATTAAAAGTATATTAGTTAGAATAGATTATAGAAATGTTCATATTGTTCATACAAATGTTCATATAAACGAAATCATGTCATTTTCCTCAGATGGAAAGATGTGCAGGGTAGTACCCTGATAATAAAATAGTACTGCAACTTTGATTGCTAATGAAAGAGAGAAAAAAACAGCATAACATATTCCCACATTCAAAATTAATGTATTTCTAAGGGTTCAGAGGAAGGAGCAGAGAAGTGTACGGCCGGCCAGGAGGACACGGTGCCCTTCTGGTGCCTGCGCTGGTATAACAGGCAGCTCAGAGCCCACCTGTCTTTCTTTATTTCACCTGTGACATTTTGTTGTTTGCTTTCCAGCAATTCTCTGTGGAGGTATTTTTTTAATCACTGATGATCGGGTCAAAGAGCAAAGCTTTACATCAACCCCCTGCATCTGCCTCAAAAGCGGGTTTCTTACGCTCTCCCGCGCAGCGGGCCCCAACGGAGCCTCTGCACGCTCACAGCTGTCAGTCCTGTCTGGCCCGTGTCTGACCTGCTGCACAGAGGAGAAGGTAATAATCCCCTTCACTTGAGGCAGAGTGACAAAGGAGCAGACGTCTACTGTGTGCTGGACCATCTGAGCATCAGCTTGGGAACAGATACGAGGCCAGAGAGGTCTACTGAGTAAAGGTGATTGTTTTATAATAATGGGCATGTGTGATTTTGTAGTCGTGAATGATAACAACGTTATGGCTCACCATTGCGTCAGCTTTAAAGTAACAGATTTAAACATGCTGTCATGACGATAACAATGTATTTTACCACATCATGTAAATAAATATTTAGTTTGTTTAATAATAATATTAATATAATAATACTTTAGTAGTACATTAGGAGTTGTAGTACAAGTAGTATTCTCCTCCATGGTATGATTTTGAAATAAAACATGTTTTTTGCATGATCTTTTACCATTTTGATCAGTAAACAATAATGTTCTGGTCTAAACATCAAGTGTATATCAGAGTATTTCTAATGTACAAGTCAGAACTAGAATGGCAGTAATCTATCAGCACTATGAAATAAAATGTTACATTTTTTAACAGCAATGTTCTCCAGCATATAAACACCATTAAAGCACTCATTTTAAATCAGCTTCATTACTCAAGTGAATATATATTTAAAAAAAAAAAAAAAATCTTAATCAGGTATACTTGCAGGAAAAACTGTGTGCATCAGAGAGGGAATGGCAAAAATGATAAGTGCAATAAATAAATAAATGTATTTAAAAATAAAATATAAAAAAATGAATCCACATATAGGCACTCACATAGTAAGCAAAGTAAAAAGGCCTTATTCTTTAATAAGCATTTTACATGTACATATATTTAATACAAATAAAAATCTTAGTATTTCTGATGGTATTAAACATGTATTTTTTTGTACATGTTTAATAGTAATAAAATAAAAAAGTCTATGGTTGTTTTGTTTTTTGTTGTTTTGCTGACTTGTTAAGCAAAAATAAAGTTTTTATCTGGGTTCGTGCTTATTTATGTACAAAATTTGGCATCTTCAGTGGTTCTCGCATTACACATGCAAGCATCACAAATAAATTCCGCAAAGAAAATAATCTTTATCTTTACTGTAAAATGTCATTGCTAAGCATACTTTGTTTTTCAATTAACCAAGTAGCGAATTGGACTGTATTTATTCTATAATTAATAAGATGCCCTCATGCTCCATAAGGCCAGATAATCGCTGCTTCTCAGACTTCTAAGAGTCTTGCTTATAAAACTGATGCAAAAGTGTAGATTTCTGCTGTGTGTGCTAGTGAAAAAAAAATGAATGGAAAATGAAACAAGAGTAGAAGATGAAAAACCTTTTAGCTCTTAAATGTATGTGTCTGGGTACATTAGCTCATGCTATCATTTGTTTCTCAGGCTGTAATTTAAAGCAATGTGGGTCCTTGGGGAATGTCAAGTTGCAAGGGAAACCCATCCTCAGAACCATCAGTTAGCAACTCTTTCCACTTTTTTTTTTATTTTTTTAAATGTGATTATTCCACAAAGTTCAGCAGTAACAAAGCAAAAGAGAACTCATTTATCTTGAGATAATCAGTCTGAGTTTAAGACCCCAAACCTACTTTTGTGGAATTAATTTGGTTTCTCCCCAATAAAAACGGGGGTGGACTTAGTCTATACTGATGACCGTGATTAATTTCATATTATGCCACATATCATCTCTACCCCCGAGATGGCTTTAAATTAGCTCATTCAAATGGAACCAAGAGGGAAATCATGCAATATCACTCCAAACTCACTGAAATTTCTATTAGAGATGTTTTAGAAACACTTTTCTCTGAGTCTCTGGGTGAGAGGAACAGGAACATGCTAGTGGCTTTTTTAAATCAAAAAAGTCCTAATGTCTCCTTGAATCTAAGAAACACAAATGAAAATCTGCACTCTCAGGACAAACTAGATTTGGATGGGTTTATTTATTAACTCAAACAGATGTGGAAAAAATAGCATTACATTATTTGTCTACAAACGGATGCTCTGCAGTGAATGGGTGCCATCAGTCCAAACATCACAGTGATCCACAAGTTATCCACACGACTCCAGCTGATTCAATCAAATGCAAAGCTATGTGTTCGTAGTAAACAAAACCATCATCAAGCAATGAATCTTATATCTAGAATATCGCTTCCCTTAGTGAAAAAGCGGTCTCGTCTGAATTAGGAGAAATATATGCTCAGATCAAAGACAAGCTAAAAAAACATGTCCGTGCATCCGAGAAAGGACAACTGGGGATGGACTTTTTCCACTGGAGGATGCGTTATTATGGACTATGTAATACTAGAGACTGGTAATTTGGCCAGAAGTTGTGGTTTAAAGTTAATGATGCCTTTGTTTCTTAAAAACACACAGCGTTTTGCTTTACAAGACATTTACTGATGGAGTCGTGTAAATTGCTTTTTTGGCCAGAAAAAACGGATTTGTGTTTGCAAAGACTGAACATGTCGCCGCCTTTAAAGCCACATTTTTGTAGTTCATGAAAAAAGACAGAAATAAAATGCCCCCGCAATAAACAAGAGAACCATAAACGTACTTTAACTCACCTGATAGTCATTAAATAGAACCAAATCAAAACAAGGATTTATTCAGGACTTGGACATTCTCTAATAAACTCACTAACAAGAGGTTTGTAATGACTTAAGTGTGGATTAATGATGACAATTTTACTTTTTCTTTCCTTTCCAATTGTACAATATGACTCCAAATGTTAAGGCAGACAATGCAACATCTACAATCTGTTAAAGCAAACTGTACTGTATTGTATTTCAGCTAAGACAGCATGACTGACAGTATCGGCAGGGCATTGCGACTTTTTTTTTTTGACATGGACAAAACAAGGGTACTGTAAGACTAACAAACTGTATTGCCGGAGAGAAAACAAAAAGTTTGGAGAGTTATATCACCGGTTAAAGGAGAATCTGTGGACTGCTCACTCTTCAAAAGTTGGAGTCATTTTGATAGTACAATCACAGCATGACGAAAAAGCAACATCAGTTGCTGTGACATGCTGGTAAGATCCAATTTGACCAAGCTAGGCGATGTGAAAAGAAGCTGCAGAAGAAATGCTCGTAAATTGCGTAACGTAAAGCCAACGTAGAAGCATGTTGCTAAGTGTATCACTCCTTGTGAAAGACAAACTCCTTAAGCAAGATGCACACTGCTAGAAGAAATCTTCAAAATCAATATACAGTCATAGTTTGTATGTTTCTCAAAACGCCTGGGGATTATCGCTGACCTCTGTAATACTTTCCAGATTGTCAGTTTCGGTTAGAGCTTTCCATTTCATCTGCTTCACATTGCCGCACTTAGGCTGCCTTCATTTGGTGATCAATCACAGCCACATAAAACAGCAAAGTGCAGTTCACTTTTTGGTTCAGTGGGCCAGCTGTAAACCGGCATAACATAGGCCAGGGGCCAGGCCACATAAGGACCAGGGTGCCATTGGTTCACCCTGATCAACAAATGGGCTATCCAGGGTAGGAATAAATGAATGCTATGAAAATGATAAAAAAAAAAAAAAAACACATGCATCATATTTTTTAACTACTTTTAACTAAAAATTGCATGATTTTTATCCACGTACAAGAAAGTAAATAATAGTAACAGGAAAACATGCGTCCATCAGGTTCAGCATTCAACCGTGAATTCAACCAAAAATAGTCTTTTTAACTGAATTAATGAATCTAAAAAACAAAATACATACTGTATTTCACCTTTATTTATTTATATTATTATTATTTATTTAGTTTTATTAAAAAAAAAATATATATATATTATCATCTTTTTCCCCCCACACACTTGTTCCATGTTTTGATAACAAACTGTCAAATTTCTTATAGAGAAAACTTATTGAGACTGACTGCCAACATATGTTTAAACATCTCTTTGCCAAAGCTATATTTGAAATCAAAATGGCTGACCATAAAAATGAATCGGCAAAGATAATCGGTTTGACAATCTCTTTATTTAACATCATATGGTGCTCAGTGCTAACACGAAGTTGCTTAAGTCATCCAAACTGGTTAAATTGACGTATAAAAAATGAGAAATTAACACTTAGAATTATAAATAAGCTTTCATGCATTAGCTAACTGGTGGTTCAGGCACCCCACAGACTGTACATTTTGAAAATATGTTTAGCATATTCATAAAAACCAATTGATGCCAGCCACCAAGATATGGGCCGGGTCTAGAGTTCAACACTCAAACTCAACAGAGGAAAGCTTAAGAGTTGAACGTTTGGCCTCTATACGGCAGTGTTAATTAAAATTAAACACGCTGACCCCTATTAAACTTTTCCTGTCAATTTCGTGACATTTCCAGCCTTTCTCAAGCTGTTTGTGACCAGTGATTACATACGTCTCATAATTGCTCGACCACCACAATCTCTGTCCCGTTTTGTTTGCTCAAATGGAGTTTAATTGGCTGGAAAGAATGTGGTGTCTTCCTTGATTATTTCATGCCACATTTATTAGGTGCTGTAAAAGCTACAAAGAAATCCTACTAGCAGTAAGATAACATTACCAAGATGGTCCTCAGGGTCTTTGTGCTCTAAAAGAGACAGTTACTAGTGATTATTTTTACTATGTTTTTCAATATCCATTAATGCAATAAAAATGCCTGGAGAATGTGGTCAGTTTCATTCAGAGAAAACAAAACTAAGGAATCTATGAATGCAGCATTCTTTTTTTAGTCACTAATGAAAAAGACGTTGGCATGTAATCTCAAATAACTGCTTAAATTGGAAAAAGTCAGAGAGGTTAATTCAGTTTGCAATCCCTTGGATTTAGGAGTTCAATCCCAACCACTACAACAACAGTGACAAAGCTGATTTCGGATCAATAGAAAATTGCTGCTTCTACCTAAACGATAAAAAAGGGAGTGTGGTTTTGTGCACTTTCATTTGGTCTGTCAGCGAGATAACACAGCAAACACCTGTTTTTGAGACTGAGCTTCTGATCTGAAATCCAATAAACTACAGATGAGATCACACTTACAAAACTCATCCATTCACGCCACTTGATATTTTCTAGCTCTTTCTGCGACACATGGGATTGTGTTTTTATTTCATTAATAGACTTTTCCCCCCGCAGTACTGCCACAAAACAGAGCACAGCACAGTGAGTCGCAACAACAGGCTGTCAATCATCCACGAATGTCTACTCACAGCACCACCCGCCAAAAACAAAGATTGTGGTCGCAGTCGGTGTCAGTCAAGCAGCGTGCTCTGTTTGAACACCTCTCATAGTTAGTCTTCACTTTTTCACATTTTACTGAGAAAAGTTCCTAGACTTCCAGAGGCACGAAACATGAGAAAGAGAAATTGTGTTCCTTTTATCAACCTCATATTAGCATTAAGATTCTGTCTCAGACTGAAGAAAAATGTTTTGTGACCAGGAAAAAGTACTACAAATATTGCACATATCTCAGAATGAGACTGTCATAACTATCACAGTCAGAATGTGACTTTCTCTCACATTTTGTCCTAATTGCTACTATCTCAAAATGAATTTATTTAGAAAATGTGACTTTGTTTTTCATAATTGTGTCTATATATCTCAGAATGCCTATGCATACAAGGATTGCTACTGTTTCTTGTAATTGCATTTACTTATCTCAGAATGTGACTATATCTCTCATGTTAATTAGACTTCGAAAGTCATATACAGACATATGTTGCTTCTTATAATTGGGACTTTGTTTCTTATAATTGTTACTACTATATATATATATATATATATATGTGTGTGATTTATTTTCTTATAAATGCAACTGTATCATCTCAGGGTGTGACTATTTATGTCACAACTGTTACCGTTTCTTGGAATTGTGACTTAAGTGACTCTGGACTGTAAAATCAGTCAAAAGGGTATTTTTTTTACATTTAGAATTATAAATTCTCTAAAAGCTAAATAAATAAGCTTTCCATTGATGTATGGTTTGCTATTCAGCTGTGATACAACTATTACATCTGGAATCTGGAGGGTGTAAAAAAAAGTCAAAATATTGAAGAAAAAAAAAAAAAAAATCACCTTCAAAAGTTGAAGCCCTAAGAAATGTCTATTACAAATAAAAAAATTATTTTTATATATTTCCAAAAGTGTATTTACAAATATCTTCATGAAACGTGATCTTTACTTAATATCTTAATGAGGCATGAAAGAAAAAGCTATATTTTTGACCCATATAATGTATTGCAACAAATATATGTGGGACATATGACTGGTTTTGTGATCATATCACAATGTATTTCGTGAATGTGGTGTTTCTGGTAATTGCAGCTACAGTATACATATCTCAGAAGGTGACTTTACAGTTCTTGTTCCTTATACTGTAACTGCATATAATTATCCCAAAACGTAACCATACCTCATAATTGCTACTGTTAATTGAACTGGTAATAAATATTTCAGAATATTACTTTGTATCTTAAAGTGATGAGTTTTTTTCTCATAATTGTGACTACAAATCTCAGAATGGTGGCTTAGTTTCTCATAACTGCAACTAAATGTTACTGTATTCGCAAATATGGCTATATATCTTGGAATGTTTCTTGTAATCGCCATTGTGGCATCTGTTACTGTTTCTTTTAATTGTGACTATATTATTTACCTTAGAATGTGGCTTAGTTTTTTGTAATAACTATAAATTTTAGAATATGACTTACAACTGTAACTTTCTCATAACAATATCTCAGAAGGTGACTTTAAATCTTTTAATTTCTCTTTATAATTGTGACATTGAATGTCACAATGTAACTTCCTCTCACAATTAAAGGCACAATATGTAAGATTTTTGTAATAAAATATCGAAAAACCACCTGCACAGTCTGATACATACAATGCAGTTGTGTCCTAACATTATCCCGAAAGATCTATAGATTTGTAAATTTGAAAAATTAGCTTTTCATCAGTGAACATGATTTGTGAAAACGACATCTCCCAATGTTCCATGCTCCGTCACTGCGTCATCGAACTTTGCCTCGGTTATTGTTTTGAAAATGCAACCTCTAATGGTGTAAAATTACATATTGTGCCTTTCTGAAGAAGCTTCACAAAGCTGTTCATAACCATCTCCAAAAAAACTAAGTAGCTTAAATGAAAAACATGAACTACTTCTTTAGTAATGATGGTCATGAGAAGCGTTAATAGTATTGACTAAGAGCACAGATGAAACAGGAAGCAGTGATTATGCCCAGCCACCATTTCTGCTTTGATCTTCTGCCCCCAAAGGTTAGGCGCCAGTGATGGAGTGAGAATGCTGACAGATGCAATCCGGCAGCCGCTACACCAATGCTGAGTGTGCAGGGCTTGAAACCAACACCATGTGAAACTAGCTCAAAGAGAGGTTTCAACATTAAGACCTTCACTATAGGTGAAGCTGCTCATCCTTTATCTAGGTGAGCCTCAGGAGGACAGAGGCGCTTGTATTGTATCGGCAAAAGGCCCTGTTTTAATATGAAATAACGTGTGATCAAAGCAAGAGAAGAAGTTGTGATTCAAGATACAGCTGGCACTGAACTATTCAACTATTTATAGCAGTTTAAAAACACAATTAGCCAACACCAATATATCAAATAGTTGTCCTCTCATAATATCAGGTTGCAGCCCTGCTTAATATGAAATTGTACAAACAATTATCACATGGTAAAGCTGTAGCTGAAAGTGCTTTTCGCACATTTTAAATGTGACTTTCAAAACATAGCCTAGAACAATGTGGAGCTTTAAATGAGCTATACACTCACTTTCCACAGGCTGTGCTAAGCTTAAAGGGAGATTGTAATTTTCCCCACGTCAACAACTCAGGATCTTGATGTTCTCTGCTTATATAACTTTGCTTTAATAAAAACCACAAGTGCATTATTTGTGTCCTGACACTTCCTTTTCGGAAGTGGCCTTATCAGTGCTTGCTTGCATTTCTTGGTCACTGTATACAAAAACATTCTATAAATGTATAAACATGAATTTTCATGATTGCATTTTTGCTACAAAAGGCATCCAGATGAAATTGCTTATTGGTTGTGTCCAAAAATTGTCAGAGGTATCCAAGATGTGATTACTATCTGATACCCAAAATGTTTTGGCAAACTGGCTACATGCAGTCTATGATGTCCACCCCCCCCCAAAAAAAATAGACAATTACTGATGTAAACTTCATTCAAGATCCTCCTGCTATTGAAGAAAAAAGAAATCTTTTTGTGAGTACTCCCCTATTCATCTGCCAGTAGATGTGACCTAGTTATGAAGCAATTAGCTGTCATAGCTTATGCAAGCTCATATGAAACAATATTCACAGAAAGACTACAACTCCCTCTCAACTCTTCATATTCAATTCAAACTAAATTCGAACGATTGCAACCACCCATATATATTGTAAAGATGCAGCTAAGAATCCTTCTTGATTTCCCCAGCCTGAATGTGAATCAAATACAATAATTATTAAACAGTCCTCAGAGTATTTTAGTGGAACTGAACGCAGGCTTGCAGCTCAGAGCAAAAAGAGATTTCTTTCTGAGCACTCCAAATTTTTCTTTCCACTGAATCCCTGAAGTAACACTCATCAGCTCCAAAAGCAGGTTGATAAAAAAACCCTTTACTTAAGCACTTTAGAACTTTTACCCATAGAGGAAAACTGCCTGCCTGACTAGTACATTTATCACTGCTTTTACCTTAAAATGAGATCAAGGAGAAACAACACCTTAAACATCTTGACCAAACTGATATATCTCGAGGATTCTTTCTGTTGATACGATTGCTACTGCTTCAGGCAAATTTAGACGCCACAGACATAAAAAAGGATGTTGCTCATTTTTAAAGCCGCAAATTTCATTAAAAGGGATAACAAGAGCTGTTGTTATCCAAGACACCATCCACCAGTTTTAAACCATTGAGCCACCAGCTGACCTGTCAAGCGTTGTCGATAGGCTGCTCTTGTTCCGTGGGAGTTTTTCTGTTTGTGTGAAGAGAAGGAAACAGAGAGAGATGTTCCCTGACATGATGGCAGTGTTTTCTGGTATAGAGCGGGATGTCAGTGCCAAACTGGCAGTTCTGACGGTGAGGTCTACCTGCAGTCAGCTGTCCCCTCACGACACAGTTTTCGTGCACATGTATAATTTAGGCTGCAGTTCAGCTGCACTGTCAAAATACTCTAAAGTTTCAGTTCATAAACAATCTCCTTCCCCTTCGCCAACTCTGATTTGTTTTGAAGGCAGAGACTCCTGGCTAGTTAAACGGCAGAAGTGCCACGCCAGAGGCTTCCAGTGGTATCTTATTGTCTTTCCCCCAGGAACGCAAAACAGCCACGATAATAGAGAAATATAGGTCAACTTAGTCCAAACAACTAAAACAGACATGTGTATAAAGGCATGTTTGCTTAAAAAAATATATATATATGCCTTGAAGATATTTGACCTCAAGATATAGACCCTGCTGCACAGCTGTGTGCTTTAACAGTGGCAAAACTATTGGGTCATAACCTATAAATCTGTTGAGATCTGTTTGCTACATGCTAAAACCAGTGCAGAATGTAGATAAAGAAGCTAACCAATTAACCAATAATCGGACAATTTTGAATTTTTTAAAAAGGGTTAGAATTTTTTCACATTTCTTTAGCAGTAAAAGCAAAAGACTGACCAACCAACAAACATACTTCATCTGTCAAAAATTCTCAGCTTCTAATTATGCAAACGTACCTCTGGACACTTTTTGTGCAACACCCTTTTTACATTCCTTACTGTACGTTTTGCTGCATTTTCAAAGAGAAATGTCCACTGAGTGACACTAAAAGACAGGTCCAATATGTAAACCCTGGCACATTTTAATTACATTGATATAGGTATGTATTGCAGCGGTTCAGAATTGAATTATCTGCGGACTGTTGCTAAAAAACCAACCCTAAACCTACCCGACAGTGTTAATAGTGTCTGTGTAAAAGGAAGTTGACAAGATTTAAACCATTTTTCTGAACAGTTGTTGCCTCTGAAGTACATCTCTGTACTCCGTGAGCAACCAAACAAACCTAGTCTCTTCGAAAACCCATAGATATGAAGCGTGATATGAGTGATGCTAACATTCAAAAGCATCAGTTTTCAAATCTTCCAGCATACCAGTATTGTAAGTCATTCGATTAATTGTGCGAAAATTGCGCTTTATTAAATCAAAACTCTATAAATGTGTGTGAAAACTAATAAAAGGTGTCAAGAGTTTTACTGCCGCCAATGTTAATTTCTTTTAGAAATTGCAGTAATACGTACTTGTACTCTTTTCAAAAAGTGCACCAAGGTACATTTATGTAGACATGGACAATGTGAATGGCAGTCCCTTGTCCTTAAACATCATAAAAAAAAAAGCTACATGAGAAAATTTGCCTATTTTGCCTATTTAGTGATTTATGTAAAAATGTTTATTAACAGTTTTGTCTTTTGGACATTTTTTAAAATCAGCATTGTACAAAGTTTTTCATTTTATTTTTTTTTAATTGTATAACATCTATAACACTGTACTATGTATTATATTATAGAGCCCGACCGATTTATCGGCAGGTCGATATTATCGGCCGGTATTAGGCATTTTCCAAACTATCGGTATCACCATTTATAATGGTAACTTTGAACAAAAACACAAAAACAACAACAACCAAATCAAAGGACTTTATGTTCCATATCTTACGTTTGTATTTTTATACATTTTATTTATCAAAACTTTTAAATATTTGGATGTTCCTCTGTTCCATTGTGACAATAATATTTTAGTGAATACTCAACAACAAATAACTATTCTTGTACTAAAACCTGCCTCTGCTGGACTGGAGCTATTGAGGATTGACTGATTCAGTACACTACCTCATATACTGTATGCTATTTATATTTTGCTGTTGTTATTTAGCAGAACCTAAGAGAATTTGTCATTTCGTACTTTACGTTTATATCTTAAGTTTGTATTTTTATACATTTTAATATTTTTTAATGTTCCTCTGTTTTGTTGTGACAATAAAAGAAACAAGTTTCTTTTTAAAATGCATTATTATATTATGTTAGTTAAAAGCTTTTAAAACCAACAAATATTTGTATCGGTATCGGCCTTCAAAATCCTTTATCAGTGGGGCTCTATTATATTACATTTAAATGTATCTTGTTTTAAGTTCCAAAGTAGCTGAGTAAATGTTGATTTTTGGGTGTGAACTATCCTTTTAAGTCTTAGATGCCAAGTTTTTATTATTATTATTATCACTTTATTGTGTCTTTTTTTTTTTACCTTTAATGGAGATCTCTATGACACAAAATTACATTTGCTAGTTGTGCACTGTCATTGTCATCTGCTAAAGAGTTTGTGATGGACTGAGTTCCCCTCATGCTCCACTAATGGAATGAGATCATTAGTGGTGTCAGTGTGGACAGAAAGTCAGGCAAAGGTTTAAGCACCATTAAGTCCAGCTAAATTTAGTCAAGCTCACATGCATCATACCACATTGTGTCATCTATTAGCAATAACAGCTGTCAATCAAACAAATATGGCCAAGGGCTCTAGCTTCTGTGTTTCTGCCACACCATGTCAACTGATTACATGCTCAAATTTAGCATCTTTTGCCAATTTATGGCTGCTGCGATACAGTGCCCCACGAAAAATATTGCAGCTAATGCAATGCATTGTGGGCCAATAAAAACAACCCCCTCATTAAGGTCCAGCTTTCATAGCAGAGATGAATATTTAAAAAGTCCCATGGTGCATTTACTTCGCTCAGTCCAGGACCAGTGCAATTAAAGTTCAAGGCAGTATCCCTTAAAATAAGCAGAAACAAGTTTCTCTTTCTCATCTGTGGGGACACAATATATACGGCCATGTTCATAAAGAGAGAGAGTGCGCTGCAATTAATTAAGAAAGACCTGGGAAAGAGCAGCAGTGGAGATAGAATGGAAATCAATGAAAGAGTAATGGTTTCATTTTGGCATGGATCAATGGGCTGAAAAGAATGCATTACACCGGGTGTGATTTCAAAGCTGGGCACGAATGCCATTGGCAGGAGTGGCAAAACGTCACAGGCCATCTTTCATTTGAATATTTTTATAAGTTAAAGAGAGAAAAGTGTAGAGTTGACCAATGCACTGAATATTGACACTGCATTTGCAGTGATTTTGCAGAACATAAATAATGAAGGAAAATTAATACTGCAGTACTTTTTATGGCGATTGCAAAAATATAATTTTATTTTATTATTATTATTATTATTTATATTTTTAGATTTATTTTTTTAGATTTATTTTTAGTATGATTCATATGTGTGAATCAGTTCTAACTTTGTTTGACAATTGATTCAAATCTCCCTATCTGTGTTTTTGTGAACAAAGTAATGTGCAAAAATAGTTTAGAAGTTGTAAGGTGTAATAAGGTTTTGTTTTCATCTAATGTTTATAATTTAATGTTTATAGTCATTAAATAAAACAGAAAAATCTAAATTAAAGCTAAATTATACGCACACACACACACACACACACAAACATATATCTACACACACACACATATACACATTTATATACAGTACTGTGCAAAAGTATTAGGCCACTAGTACTTTCACCAACATAAATGAACAACAAAAAAATGGTTTTAAGTCGGTTATTTCTATCTTTTGCGGTAGCGTGTCAGTCGGAAATATCGGTTTACATTTCCAAACATTATTTTTGTCATTAATTGTAATAATGCAGTGAGATTATTGTCTGCACAAGGAGTCTGACAACAGCGAGTGCTTCACACAGAGATCTGATCTGATCATCATCCAGTCTGTCTGGAATGACATGAAGAAACAGAACAAACTGAGACTCAATTCAGAAGAACTGTGGCAACTTTTCCAAGATGAAGAAAAAAACTAGTATATGTTATATAAATAAAAGCAAATTCAAAAGTGTATAATAGTATTAAAACATAAGTAATAGTTAAAAATAATATTCAAATATTTGAAAATGTATTCGGGTACAATGTCTGTTTACACTGCTGTCTAAGACATCATTATGATCATAAAAAAAAAACAACAACCGACCCACAGTCTTGTCATGTATTATACTGTAATCCAAATCCTACAACAGCTCTCACCTCACATCACCTACCCAAAATATTGTCAATTACATAAAGCATTTTCAACAGCATGTTCTCTGCTAACCATTCAATGTAATATTTAAAGAAGAACATGATTGCAAAAAGAGCCCTGCAAGCTGGAAGATTAAGCCTGAACAAGGGCATTTCTACACAAGAAATGCATTTCAGCTCCATCATGCCCCTGTTTTAATCTCACCAAGGCAACCCAGTTTTTAACATTTCCAACAGAAAGGTGAAAATAACCTCGCAGAATGAAAAGAAGGAACTCTGTTAGCGTGCAGCCATTAGCGGATGGTGACATTACAATTTCGTTTATAGCTAATTGGATAATTACCCAAGCAGGTACCCATGGATACCCGCCATATACCAAAGCTAAACCTTCTCGAAGTACTGTAGGAATACTAATGCAATAGTATTTTGTGAGTTACTTGTAAAACTGGGTCACACACACACAAAACACTAGCTGTAGGCTTCCAAAGCCTTTCAGACATGTTCTAGTATGGACACCTTCTCTAAAAACACAGATATTGTTAGAGGTTAAATGTTATTTCCCTTTATAAGCCCAAAAAACTGACAGCCAAAATCCTCCCACAACAAAAGCTTCAGGTTGTCAGTTTCAGCACAAGAGACTGAGAGACTGTGTGGGAGGTAGAGAAGGGAAAAAGAGAGAGTGCAGAGGTGACGCAACTATTATAATGGCCACGTACTACAATGACTTTAAGGGCGCCTACATGCTACAGCAGGGATACTCAACGTCCGGCCCAAATGCATCCTGCCAAGATTATTGATGGCCCGTCGCCACAATCTGCACTTTTGAGAATTCATTTTCTGCCTCTGTGTCTGCAGGGTGCTGTCAGTGCTTTTGACTGTATACCAGTCTTATGGAGGAAGCCTTGTTCTCAAGGGTTTGGTAGGAATAGTCAAACTACACATCTATGTAACTAAATTGCAGTTAATCATTATTCCAGTTATCCAATTATCAATTAAATGTATGTGTGTAAATATATCATATTTTATTTTCATGGACAACAATTAAGAGCAAATTTGAAGTATTATATTCTCATTACTGAAACTCAAAAAATTAACAGCCACAGTAAAGGACAATAACAGATTTACAAAGAAAGATTTACAATAATACCAAAATAAACCATATATATCATCTTTTTTTTTTTTAGAAGATATATCTATAGCTTTCGTATTAGAATATCCAGGTGAACATATTTTATTATTATTATTATTTTATTTTAATTTTTTTTTTTTTACCTATTTCACAGGGAATTTGGTTGCATTTTATTTTGCCATTTTACTGACCTGATTCACCTGACCTTTTTAACATTCATTCCTCATTTATTTTCAGCTTCTGGCAGGTGAGGAGACATTCTCATGGGCCAAAAGGCTGCAGCAAGTAAGAAGAGGTGGTGGGAAGAAGTATAGCACAGAAGCTACTCAGGGGAGAGGGAACAAAAAGACCTGCAGTAGTGGTTTCAACGATACCAATACTAATATTAAGATAGACAGACAAAAAGTTTATCAGTAAGATTTGTAATGTTTTTGTTTGTTCATTTTGTTTAAATGGAGACTTTTATGCTCAAAGCTATTGTAATTTCAAATATTTTTAATTTTGGAACCTGCTATGCTTTTTTCTTAAACCTTTGATAGTTTGGATTTTTGAATAAAAAGTTAGAAAGAACAATTTATTCAAAACATAAGTTTCGATACAAAACAACAATATTGTTGATTTTAACAATACAAGTATTTACTGTCCTTACTGAAAAAAAATATTAGAAGGACTTCTGTAGGATCATGCGACACGGGGTAGTTGAAAATGTAATTTTGCTTCACAGAAATAGTTTATATTGTAAAGCATATAAAACCAGAAAACTTATTTTCAACTATAATAATATTTCACAAAGTGTGTTAATTTTTTGCCATTTTATCAAATAAACGCAGCCTTTATAAGCATAAAGGATTCTTTACATTAAATATCAAAAACCGTAATGATTCCAAACTTTTGAACAGCACTAGTTAGACAAATACTGTCATTACTGATATGTATAGTGCATAGTGAAAAATATTAAAAATGCTTTTCATCTAGTAACAAAAAGCTAATATCTGTCCTGACTCATGTCTCACTGGGGATGTTTACATTTAATTAAAGAGAAGTACAAAAACCTCCTCAGCAAGAAAAATATCTTTCATAAGAGTACTAAAATAACAGTAGCGTAATAACTTCTCAGGAAAAGCAGCGCCAGGTCCATTATAAGATAATCACTTACTATAAATTAACTGATAATTAAAACTGTATCTCATCTATTGAAAAGGTGGAAGTTATTTTGCATGTGTTCATAAAAAGATCATGATGCTGTTCTTTTCCTAGTAAAGGTAAAAGCAGTGTTAGAAAAGCTATTGGAAGTATTAGTATTTTTTTAAGATGCAATGTGTCACATGAGGCAGTTTTTATATCAACGTTTTAATTCATTTAATATAACTACAGGTCAACAAATGTACAACACTGGCTGTACAACAGTAGCTGTCATTAAAAACAATTTTTAAGACAGATTTTTTTCCAAGTACATTAAATAATGAGGGTTAAGGGTATAATGACATATAATGATAATGTAATATATTTAGCAAAATGCTCCTCTAGAGAGTTTTTTTGCTCTTTTTCTAACAAGCTACGCACAAAAGATGGATTTCCTCAAGTAAACATAACATTACCTGACATACTGTTTACAAGATGTCTTTGTGGTCTGAGCTATTAATTGTGCCAAAATAAATAAACAGAACAAGGTTACTACTCTTTTAGCAACCATGGTTCATTTTTAAGCAAAAAACACATTGCATACAAACCAGAGGATAGTTTAGCAATGTAGCATTTTGTGGTCAAATGCAGCTAACTGCTAAGCTTCAATAAAATACCTCAAAAATTTGCTAGATTGCTTTGAAACATGTACATGAACCATCTGAACGAACCAAATTAGCAAATAAGCCAAAATATGATTCTTGTTGCTACATACAACAGCAATGTAGCATTTCGTTGTGCTACAAACGCGCTGACAATCAACCGACTACAGTTTGTCAGTTCTCAAACATTCCAAGACTTGACTTAACATGTTCAACTGGCAAAAACAAGCACCAACCAGTGCCAGCAGACAGGACATATACACAGCGTTTCATCCAAAGTAGCGAACTGCTAAGCTACCGGAAAAAATATATAGCTAATTTAACACCACCGCTACTTTTTAATTACTCAATTCCCAGCACTGTAAAACAACAGGTTGTTTCTTCGCTGTAGATCTGGGAATCGTGCCCTTCCCTCATATACGTTTTCTCCGTGTCTGCAGTTTCCTTAAAGCAGATTTAATTGCTCTACTGTGGAGCTCTCCAGCTAGCAAGAATCTATTCAAATCATTATCACTTCAAAGAGCACCGCACCACTGCTCTGCATCACATTTCCGACGAGGCCCCTATATGTTATCACTCACATGTGGTATTAAATTTGTGCTTAGAGGTAGAGTTTTAAGTACATACCCTATTCTAATCTCTACATTAGGTTAGCTCACTATCCACCATAAGGCAAGCACAATTTGGCGCAATTAAGATATAAATCAAAACCTTTCTTGGTTGTTTCACTGATAAACATGACAATTAATTACTGTAGCCATTTAGAAACAACTGGGAGTTGTACAGGGAAGGATATGCTTACATGTATCACCTATTGGGGCTTTCAGTAAGCCAGAGTAAAGTCTGTAGATAATTTTTTCCCCCCGATCTAAGGAATCTTTTAGGCTTTTTTTCCTTCCCATCTGAATGAGTAGCCGTGGGTGGTTGGCACTGAAAAAAGATGCACAACACACAAATTTCATTTTCAAGGAAGAAGCTATCTCTGACATCCCTGAGTAAAGCACAGATTCCTAGAAGCCGCTGCTCACTGATAGGAATCAAAAGTGAAAAAGAGAGGAAAAGAGCCTTTTCCTGTTGCTGCTATTGTTGAATTGTCCTTTACAGTAAATATATATAAATATATTAGTGGTGGGCCTTTATTGGCGCTAACGCACTGTTATCGTGAGATAAAATATCGCTTAAGCTATTTTAAGCTTTGATCTATTCACAAAGTTGGGTTGGTAGCTGGGTCTATACTAAGCGAGCTATGATGACTTTCACCTTGATATTTTAGCGCCGATGTATACCTAGCCGAATTGCACTGTATTGCAATTGCACGACCTATTCGGACGGGACTAGTTTTCTAATCGACTGTACATTTTCTGATGTACCTGTCTCCTGGTAGCGACTCCATGCTCTGGACACTACGCTGACAGACACAGCTCGCATTGACGTGCCATCCTGGATGAGCTGCACTACCTGAGCCACTTGTGTGAGTTGTAGACTCCGTCGCATGATACCACTTAAGAGTGAAAACACCGCCAGCACACAAAAGCGACCAAAACATCGGCCAGAAAGCAAAGGAACTGAGAAGTGGTCTGTGGCTACTTATCTATAATTTCCACCTGTTGTCTGTTCCATTTGCACAACAGCATGTGAAATTGATTGTCAATCAGTGTTGCTTCCTAAGTGGGCAGTTTGATTTGTGATGACTTGGAGTTACATTGTGTTGTTTTCTTTGAGCAGTGTATATACAGAGGTGCTGATTTTGTATAAATTCATAAAATGTTGTTTGCATGGAAATATCATTTTTTTAGAAAACAACATTAAGGTCCATCCCTAAACATAATCATCAATAGGGTAAAAACAGAACGTATGAAAGTGTATAAATGATAGACCATAACAAATCACACAAATTAGCCACCAATTCACCAAAACATTGTTTTGTTATGAATTACAATGGATAGTGCGTTGGCCTTATGAAGATCCACTGGATCAAAAAGTACCAAAACTGAGAAAATTGTGCTCATTTGCCCTCTCATACTTTATACTTTAATTCAGTACTAGTTTAAGTGTTGCTGGATGATTGTGGGCTTTATTATTTTTCTTGCCCTAGAGTTCAGGTTAGGTAATTCATTTCTAAAAATAAAATCTAGCTTGCAATAACTCTCAACACCCAGCACAGTGTCCAAAACCTAGTAATTTGTAAAGTGCACACAAACCATATTGAAGCTAGCGTCAACTTTATAAGCCTCCTCTTTAACCTTGAATTTCCCCCTCTAGGCCGGGTAATCTCTCTCAGCATTAGAGCGCTCGCTCTTAGAAATAATGAAAATTATGGCAAGTCTACATGCAACCCCATTGGGTGAGCTCAACACTCACAGACAGTACGGCTGAAACAGAAATAACAAAAACATGCTTGCAATTTTATGTATTATTCTTTCTTTTAAATTACACATGCATTAGCACCTCTGTGGGAAAGCCTGAATACTGCCCTGAAGCACACGTGCTATCATAAGGGTCAGAGAGAGGGCAAAGTCCTCATGGAAAAGCAGAGCCACCAACATGGTCAAGTGAATGAGACTTAAAACATAAAAACAAATCACTTTGCTAGAAATTATAAGTGTGCAAATGAAAATAACAAAAATAAGAAACACTGAAATAGTATTCTTTAGATAACTGTACTATAATAATAGTCTGTTAATATTAGTATATTTTATTACTATAAAATAAGTCTGTTAATGCTGCATTCACTACCCAACACTGCAATTCATGTACAGTGCATTGCGGAAGTATTCACTTTTTGACATTTTATGTTATAGCCTACAAAATGAATTAAATTCATATTTTACCTCAAAACTCCACAAACAAAATTCCATAATGCCAGAGTTATCTAGTAGCCACTCTTTTATTATCTTGGCTGTGTGCTTAGTTGTCTTCTTGGAAGTCACCTCCCTGACTAAGGCCCTTCTCAGTGAAGTGAGGGCCAAACCCAGGCGGCCAACTCTAGGAAGAGTCCTGGTTCCAAACTTTTTTCATTTATGGATGATGGAGGCCACTGTGCTCTTTGGGACCTTCAATGCTGCAGAAATTCTTCTGTACAAGTTCCCAGACTTCTGCCTCAATGTAGTCCAGTCTCGGAGGACTTTATAGCTTGGTTTGTACTATGACATGCACTGCTAACTGTCAATATAGGGTACGGTTTGTAGAATTTGTCTTTCCATTGTGACATAACCATAATAAATTGAATCTGAATATTTGTGTATTTTCTGGTAAAATTTAAAATAATATTTTTGAAAAATAGTAAAATAAATAAATTGTTGTATTATGTGTACACAGTCAGTAGCACGGTAGAAGCCATTTAAGAACACAGCCAGTTAATCAAACTAAAACGATTTTGCAAAACACATTCCAGTTGCATCCATTGGCACTTTTACTGAGCGTACGAAAATTTATTACACCAAAAAACACTCTCTAAAGATGCTGGATCACACTCACTTAAAAAAGCAAAAAGGTATATACTTTTTTACATTTGAAGTAGAGAGCATCTCTAAAATCCTCTTTTGAGTGATTTGAAATCGTTTAAAAATTCTTTATTCAGCTGCTCAAACTGAAAGGTAATAAGCCAGCAAAGCTTGAACAATTTTTCAGATGGTCAGTTCTAAATATGCGTTTCCTCTCTGTTGACTGCATGTCTAAATTTCCTATAAACTTGCATCTGAAGCTGGGCCAAGGTCAACTCTGTGCTCTGGGGCTGCCTCATTTTCATTCACGATCAGTTCCAAACTCCACTAATCACTCAGAGAACCACTAAACTTTCAAGACGATGATGCAGTAGCACCGTGAACGTGTGAAACATATAACCGCTGACCTCAGTTTAACATCTTTAACCTTCCGATACACCGCACGAGGAAGAGATCATTAGATTTGACTTACCTTTGCAGGTGGTTGGCCAGACGGGAAGGCGTAGGAGAAAGAAAAAAGAAAGAAAAGGGATTACATTAGAAATGCTGTGTGTCACACGTGACATATGCAATGCAAAATCAATACATATATTTCACACAGTGTGATGTCAGTTAATAAATGCTTGCGGTCAGAGGTGAAGCCATCAATCATGACTGTTTATGCCATTTTGCTCTGAGATTACGGAGTTAATCCAGGGTGATGTTGACGTTTATTAAGATTGTAATCTTCTTACTGATGCAGACACGTATAAGACATAGTAGTTTGGTTTTGAAACCTAGTGAGCTGCCTACTAAGAGAGCATTTTAAAGTATCATAGGTAACGTTTACTAGCATCTACTTTTTAACACCTTCTTACGGCAATTTCTAAACTTGCTATCATATTTTTATTGTTCATTGTTGTTTTTTTTGTGATTTTGCATTTCATTTCAGTCGCTGTTCACCACCGTATCCTTGTATCACAGCTCAAAATTCTAACAGCTCAAGTAATCACCTCGAGTCCATCAATTAACGTCTTGTAAAGTGAAAATGTTTGTAATAAACAAATTAATCACTGAGATGCTTAAAACTGTCACTTTTGGCCAACATATCACTTTATAATAAGACTTCCATAATTAAGCTTTGATCAGTTAACAACATGTTAATTGATTCAAATGGATTATTATTTGTAAACTACTGTTTTTATCAGCTGTTTGGGTTCTCATTCTGACGTGAACTGCAGGTCCACTGGTGAGCAAGCCATGTAATGCCAAATTGCTTTACATCCCTTTCAATTAAAAAACTAACTCATCGGAATCCTAATGGCCTGAGGGTGAATTTTTGACAGCAATGTATGCATCCTTTACAAAAAAGACCATCAGAAAGCATTGCAAATGAGCTCAGTAGAGAGAAAAAAAAAAAAATCAAAGCTGGTGGACAAGACAAAATACATTATTATTGAACATAAATATACTTATTTTATTATAGACATTTCAAATTTCATTTTTTACTCAATATTTCACTGTGTGATGTATCATTAGCAACATGCTAACATCTATCACTCTATTGGAATCAATTACTCCAGGATCAGGAGCACTATTTCTGTAGCGAGCGGTCCCTTGTGAAGTTCAACTTGAATCAGGACACTTTCTTAGTAGAGAGCTGCCCATTTCAACCTGATCTCATGAGTATTCCTATGTATTTTAAGTATGATGTAGTTCTACTACACATGCTGTACATTACAAACTAAAACTGCATCTCAAATGTGAATCACTTACTAATAAACTTTACAGACATAAGAAATTATCACACTTTAAGGTTGTATTCATGCCATTAACCAACTATTAGACTTTTGTCTCAAACTTCTAATTTGCTGCTTATTAATATGTAGTAAGTTTGTTAAATTTATGTAATGGGTGGAATTACAGTAGGAATTATAGATTACGGTCATGCTACACGGTTACCAAATGATCCTTATGCAACGAATGAATATTATAATATATAAAAGTAATTGATTGATTCCATTTATGATTTATTTTTTGTTTGTTTGGTTGTAGTTGTTTTTTTCCCAGTTGTATGCATTAAACAATTTTTGCTCATTTACTTAACGTTTTGTTATGTCCATGTCTGGATTCAAAGGATTACATAAATTTAAAACACAAATACAATTTTAAATCTTGAAATGAATTTCTATAACAATTTAATCTCTATTCATGTAACATTTATTTTGTTTGCTTTAAGACAGGGCTGTTTTGTTTTGTTTTTAATACGGTGAACAAAAAATGACCATAAAATACACAGTAGTACGCATGTAGTCCAAATTTTCAGAATCCAATATTGGAACACAACCAAATTCAAGTCTTTATTTATCAATCTTCATCAATAAAACCAGAGGCTGTAACACTTGCTAAAAACGTAGTATATTCAAAATCAGTACAAGAATGAGAACGTATCCATCACGTCTCCATCAGTATTTGTATTGCATGCAGAATTTCTGCCTAGATTAGTGCGTTATATAGTTCCACATCAGTCACTTTTGGATGCTTTCTTATTGCATCAGTATACAGAAAGGCAGCTGACTAGCTTAAGTAAAAGCACTAATAATGCAATTATTTGTATTGTGTTTGAATCTTCACTATTGCAAGAGGTCACAACGGACAAATTTCTATGGCAACATTCATAACAGCAAACAGAATCCATTAATGGCAGCATAATATTTAACTACTATTATATCACCCTTTGCTCTTGCACAATGTTCAGGGGAAAAAAGAAGCACACTGGGTAACAGTAACTATAATGAAATGACTAATGGAAGTATGTGCAGATCCACACCTGACTACCTTTAAATATCAAGGCCAATGTCGTTTTGGCTGCTTTTTACGATTCCACAACAAGTGAGAGGAAGTCGGAGCTTTCATTAAACTTCCAACTTGTGATTACGAGTTCAACAAAGCCATGAAGAGGTTTACAAGTTGGAAACTCATAATTACAGTGTTTCTGACATGAAAGCAGAACAGAATTCTGTCTTCACCTGAAACACAACATATCTGTCTGGGCATCAAATTTTAACTTCATTTCAGTTTCTTCATTTCCAACAGTAATTAATTATTCCTCAGCGGTACGGAAAGCTGTATCTCTGTCAGATCCATTTCAGATAAACAAAATGATACATCAGCAGAGAGTGCAAGAACATGGAAGCTCTAAGCTTAAATCGTTAGCAAAGCTTAGTCTGCCAATTGATTTCTGAAAT
Organism: Enteromius afrohamiltoni; assembly: GCA_034779775.1. Classification (NCBI taxonomy): domain Eukaryota; kingdom Metazoa; phylum Chordata; class Actinopteri; order Cypriniformes; family Cyprinidae; genus Enteromius; species Enteromius afrohamiltoni. The sequence continues at coordinate 18,562,560 of JAUYWG010000038.1, forward strand.
GGGCATATCCGTCATCTCTAAATAAGCGTTAGAAACATCTAATTTAGCAGCAGACACAATATGACTTAAAGTGTCTTTGCTTCAGGTCCTCGTTTTATAAAAGGTCTGGCGGATGGCAGGAGGGAAGATGAATGTGAGGAGTCTCCCTTCCAATCAGGTGGGAAGGCTAAAGTGGTAGACAAAGGCCGTCATGCGTCACAAACCATAAATTATTTCAATCTGTAGTGGGGCAGCAAGTTGTTATCAGCCTAAAAAGGTCAAAAGCATGGAAGCAAGTGCTCCTGCCCTCTTGGTGATCGAGTGCTTTTTGCAAAACTTCAGCAGCATATAGTACAACTGGTTTTATATCCTTCCATGTGAAAAGGTCAAGGTAAGTAAGATGACCAGTTAAAAGGTCACACCTTACTCACAGATAGAGATTGCCCCTTCAGATCTCAGACAGGACAGGCTTATATATAGTGGTGAGCCTCACTGCTACTGTTACTCATACTTTCAGACCTACTGATATTAATATTAAACTTGAGTTTATAATTCATTCAGCACAGTTTGTGTTAGAGAAATGAATGATGCCTCAATCACACATCTGGCTGAGGAGAGCTGTGCTGTTTCTTTTCTAAGCAACCAGACTTGAACCGGCAGACTATAAAACAGGCAGAAAAAAAACATTGACTTGGATCACAGAGACCAGAATATAATAGAGACAGAGGGGTAAGCCTCTTTTATATTTTTTACTACAGAAAACCAACCGCCTAGTAACAACCTATAACACCCTAGCAAGCATCTAGTAATACCCTAGGAACCATCCAAAACAATATTCTAGCTCTGTCTCAAATTACATTATATATACTATGTACTTGGCTGCCTAGTATTCATTTCATAGGTTTAACAACAAGAAAGCACCAGTTTAAAAGAAGAAGGGGAAAAAAACAATCATTAACCAATATACATGTAAAACAGTAACTTTGTACTGACAATCACTATTCAGGAGATAAAGTAGAAAGCAACTGTGAAGTAAAATATAACAATTTATATTCATTAAACAAAATAAAATATAACATATAAACCCCTAATGTATATAAAGAAGCGACACGTAAACTCCTAGGGTCAGTTTCCTGAACAGGGTTTAAGACCAGTCCTAAATAAAAATAAATGTTATGTGCTGTCTAAACTGGAAAAAGCTTGCACTGAGATATCTTAAAATACATTATTGTGATTGTTTGGTCTTAAAATGCTCACAAATAATGCATTTTTGCAAGATATGTTTCTAAAAATTCTTAAATGTCCTAATTAGCAAAGATCTAGTCCTGGCTTAATCTAATTCCTAACCGGGAAACCGGCCCCTAATGTTTTTGCAAAGATGATGCAATACCACAAAAGAAATAAAAATAAATAAAAATGTATATATATTTATTATTTAAAATGTATTAATTTATTAATTGTGCTAATCAAAATGTAGAATCGCAAAGAATTCTGGGAATGTCAATTTATGGTTTTCACTGTCAATTTTAAATTGATCTGCTCAAATTAAAGAGCATGACGCAAAATCTCATTTACATATCAACCAACGCAATAAGCTAATTTGCATATTCGCAAATAAGCAGAAGTAACACAGTACAGGTGATCTAGTTGCAACAAAGGCACAAAACAATTTAAGACATGATTTATTTGCCTGTTAAATAATGGCACAAATACCAGTAATTTGAGCGTAAACGTCAGTAAGTCATTAGTAAAAGGTAAACTCTTTCAATAAAATAAGTCGCAGCAAGCAGAGCAGAAGCGGCAGTGCTGCGATCGTTTCGGCGCTGAGTCTATTTTTGCTGTGCCGCTTACGCTGAATTAAAGCGACAGTGCATTGGTCTTGATTTTTACCATAATATTACCATAAAATCATGTAATTTATGGTGTTTCATGTTTCACACTCACCATATGCAAAAATAAAATGCACAAAAACACATCACTTACACAAGTTTTTGTCCAAACTTCAAAGAGAGGGGTCAGACATCATTTTTCCTGACAGGTTTTTCCTGCTATTTTTTCATATAGACATATTGAAAACTTTGTCTATATTATAGTTTACACAATAAACTTGAGCAGTCAAGTATGCTGGCAATGACATAAAAGCACACAGTGTAGAGTGCCGGAAAATATGACAAAAATAAGATGCTACTCTGTAGACTGCTGCAGCACAAGCCGTGTGACAAACGCTGCCAGTGTGAAAGCAAAATCGGCGCATGATGCTCCTGCTCTACATACGTGCTGCTTACGCCCTGCTGACACGTGCAGTGTTAAACCGGCATCAGGTGTGAACGCACTTTTAGCAAAGAGGGATTTGAGAAAATTATTCACACACTGGACAAGAAATACGAAAAGAAATACACCAAGTATATGTTATCCTGCTTAAATGTTTTGGGACAACATGTAAAAATATAAAAATGATTTGGTATTTGTTTTATTTATCTGTACTTTTACTTTTTAATTTTATTTTAAAGTTAATTTAATGTCATTTCATTCAGTGATGTAAAGATGTTACTGTTATTTAATTTTGTACAATTTAAATTTGAAAACATTGTTAATTTATAGTTGTTGCTAGATTGCACTGTATACTGTAAATCAGTTCAGAAATACAGATTTCAGCATTATTAGTAATCTGTGTTCGCATTTTCCTTGATAACAAGCAAGTTGAGTCACACCACTTGTTTATCGTTTCGCAAAACACAATTTTGACCTTAATAATGGCATTGTGACATTTTTCCCAAATCGTGCAGCCCTTTAATGCCAAAAATACCCTATTTTAATGCTTATTGTGTTTGAATCAGTTTCGATTTCACAGTAAAACTAGGAATTTAAATAAAAAAAGCACTTAAGCAAGGTTGCTTGTCGAGAGCTTTTTTTTTTTCAGCTGAACTTCATTAAAGTAAGATTAACATTTAAATACGCTGTCAAACTATAAATTTTTCGCATCTGCATACATACAGGTAATCTCTTACATTTACACAAGGAGATATTTCCAGTATTTAAATAGCAGAACATTTAAGAAATGACCTGATATCACATCCCATTTAGCAAATGAAAGGCTATCCACTCCTCCGCAGGATGAGAACAGAGGGGAACCGCAGAGAAAAGCCAAGCAGAGCTTTAGACTCATAGCATGACATCATCTTGTGACTGGCACCAGACACCCCTCCTGAGAGTTTGGAAGTGCTGGAGTGCCATACGGAATTGGAAATGTTTAGATGATGTCCTCACTTTTATTTGTTTACACCTCAATGACTTGATTGTGAATGACTATAAAGACAAAGCTGTTTGGGTTACCAATGCCGTCCATTGCATTCTCAAATTTTTTTATTTTTATGTTCCATAGTTTATGTTAGGCCATTGCAGCATAAACTATTGAAGAATATTCCAGACTATTTTTTGTACATAATCGAAATCGTTTCAAATCAAAAAGCAAAGTCCATTTGCAACTGTATTTCCCATGTCTTACGAACTATTAGTGTGTCATATTTACACAGCAATATTAATAACCACATTTGTTTTGGGGTTTTTTTCCACTTTCTCCACATATATTTGCTGCATTTGGGGTAAAAAGGACAGAGGCATTTGTCTTTTGTAGATTACCTCCATTGATCAAAGCATTCGGCACGGTCGTCTATTTGGATGTCACCTTCCAATACAAACACGCCCCATAATACAGCGCCACCCCCTCACTCCCCCTTTATCGACAGCTTTTCTTGAAGACACAGGCAATTCAAATGCAAAAAGAATTGTGATTCCATTTGAGTTTTGGCAGGTTATATGCAAGATGGAGAGAAAGTGAAAAAGCAAATGTGGTAATTCAATTTAAATTTTTACTTAAACAATGACATGCATTTCTATATATATACACATATATACACACTGCCCTCCAAAAGTTTGGAAATGCCCCGGGCAAAGTGTTGTTTAGGACGATATCAGCATAAACCCGAACTTTTTTTGGTGTAAATACTGTACAGGTTGCCAGATGATGATATATGCTCCGTGGGCCAGCTTGCGCTATGTATCTGTTATTCCTTTCATGATACCTTCCAAATGTAATTTGCAATCAATTCGATTAATTAATCAACACACCATGTGATTAATTACAACACCCATTTTGGTTACACTCCACTTCGATAATCCAATTAGATATTCTAGTAACTATACGTAACTTTGCAACTACATATTAACTTAATGTCAACCAATTCTCATTAATTCACAACTACATGTCTACTAACTCTCAGATTAGACTGTTAGGGTAGGTTTATTGTTAGTAGACTAAGTTGACATGCACTTGTAAAGTTTCTGATAGTCAGTATGTTGTACACTGTGGACCCATCAAAGTAAAGTGTTAGAAGATATTATTCGGACAGTCTACTAATACTCTAATGACTGTTAGTTTACATGTAGTTGCAAAGTGACTTACTGTAATATCTAAAGTGGACTATCGAAATAAAGTGTTACCCAAATTTTGATTGACTGACAGCCCTATTTTAAAGTGAAATTTTAAAAGTGTCTGATGCTCAACACTTTTCTGCATTTCATCTCATGATCCTGCTGTTTTTTGTTTGTTTGTCTTGTCTCAAGAAATTTGTTTCTAACCCCCGAAAATAGTTTGAGAATGATCAAAAGAGCGTCTTTTATGTGAAACCGAAATCTTTTTCTTTTACAGTTACTGCAGAATTGTACTCCCAAGATTTTATTGAGAAGGTTCAAAGAATGGCTTTTATGTGAAATAGAAAGCTTTTAGTAACTTCTGAATCAGACTGCAGAATAAAAGTTTTTTTGTTAAAAAGTACCTTTTACTCTTTTTTTTTTTTTATGAAACTACAGTTAATATATACTACAGCTTTCAACACTTTAACATTATGAATAATGACAAAAAAAGTTTATTTGATTAAAAAAAAAAAAAAAAGTGACTAGACTACCTGAGACTACTGGATCAGTCCTGTAAACTAAAATCAAGACTAGTTCTGTAAATTTTCACATGAATACACAAAATTTGATAAAGCACATCATATACCACGAGTTGCACAGACTAGAGTTACACAGAACTAATCATAAAGTTTACTTATCTGTTTTGTTTTGTTTAACTTGGCAGTCATGCTATTCTTTAAAACATCCCATTTGTTTTCTGTTTAATAGAAGAAAGTCATACAGGTTTGGAAAGCTGTGAAAGAGTAAATAATTTAGAGGCAAACTATCCTTGTAAGATGACGTTTTGAAGTTGTGACCATTTACTGTATTTTAAAAAACAGGTAAATCTGCGTACTTGCTGGGAATAATGATTCAGAGCAAGTGCTGCTTGCGGTTGGCTTTCCAGCATAGGGGAAATTAAACAATCAAAATAAGAAAGCTTGTGAAAGTGTGCGTAAGGCAGGCAGGGGGGCGGGAGACTGAAATGGGAGTCACACAGAATAAGCCCGAGGGCATTGACTGCTGCTCAGCCCATCCTAGACTTTAATTACTGCTAGTGAAGCAGCCATTCACATATCTCCAGGGTGGCTCGGCTTACCTCTGAATTAATGATGCACAGGGCTCAAGTGAAACCATGGGCATGATTCAAGGGGTTAGATGACTTTTGACACTGGACATATGGCTATTTGAACGCTGAAAATGTTTAAGGATGCAAACCGTTTCAGAGGATATTTTTCACAGACTCTGCTGGATTACATTTGCATATTGCCACTATGGCAACAACTGGCATATGCGGTGGCCAAAGAAATTACAACACTTGCAATATTCAGCAGCTATGGTTTTACTTCAGTTAGTTGTGTATTGGTAGGAAATCTCAGTTTACATTTCCAAACATTCATTTTGCCATTAATTGCCATAATCCAGATTTCTTTTTTTTTATTTAAAGTTATTAATTGTTATGAATAAATTACAATTTATGTACAATTTATTTATATTTTTTAATGAATGAACACCATATACCTTACAATGAAAGGTACTTAAGAACACAAAATATTATGAATATAATAATTTTTTTCATGTTATTTGTACAGTATGTTGAGTTTTTTTCTTCTTCTATATTTTTGCTATGGAAGAGTCCGGTTTTTATTTGTTGACTACCAATATCCACAATTTCTCATGCTGCAGCCTGATCTTAATCTGGTAAATCCTAACTAAACAGATTTATGATCATTAAGCAAATTTATAAATAAATAAAATATAAATAAACAAAGCAAATGTGGACCCCCATATTTTATTTTGAGATTGGATCATGTAAAATGAATAACATGAAACTAGCACCCCATAGCAGATTGGTTGCTGAGGCAACAGTCAATTATATACTTTGGGGGCCGTTATACAAATATATATAACTGCAGAATAGCAGAACAGTATTCCAGAGAGCCGGGTAATAAGATGGTTCTCACCTGGTCATTTCAGCAGGTCCAGACTATTTCAAAAGGTACTGTAGAGTTTTTCTGCAAGTGACTTTTTTATAATGTTAGCATACAATATATATTTTTACCCACAGTATAAAGTTTTTGTTGTTGTTGGCATTAATGATTACTGTTTTTCTCCAATGGCGATGGGAGCTATTGTTGCTTTGTATTGCTATGTCTCAACCGCACATTTCCAGAAAAAATATGTCTCGCACTAGTTTCTCACAGGCCTCATCTTTCTCCTCATAGTTCTTTAGAGAAGAGTCTAATAAAAACAGTTTAAAACAGTGAAACCCACTGAGCTAATGAGCCATGAGATATCAAAAGGCCAGAACAAGCACAGCAACATTACTACAGGATGTGGGCAGATTGTTAAATTGCCACAAGGAGCCTTGAGAGTGACTTAAGTTTCTCTTATGTCTCCTATCCAGCTTGTTTCATAACTCCGGGCCTCTGTGCTACAGGGAGGGTCCGCAGAGTGACAATAACCTGCTGTGCAGTACATCAGCTTAGCGCCTTCATTAACCACTGCAATTGTATTGCTGTGCCATAATTATCCCACTCCAATATCCCGAGTGCCTCCTCCTCATCCTCATCCTCCTCCGCCTTCTGAGATGTCATAAAGTAAAAAAGAAAAAAACGCATCAAACGTGTTGGATGGAGCGAAATGATTCATTCTGTTCCATTACTGTTTTGCGTTCTAACTAGCGCCTTTACATTACATGCTATTAGCTCGGTGTCAAAAGTATCTGAGCTACTTACAAGCACTGTCATTAAATAGCAGAAATAACAGCTGTTGCTTTCATGCTGTTGCTAAGAGTATATTGTGAAGATATTTAAAGCAAATGAAATAAGAATGAATATGATGGCGAAAATCTGTGTGATGTTCACAGCAAGCATTTTTGCATATGCCCTGTATGTCTCTTGGAAATGTATCATATTAATACCATGGAGTATTATTTAGCATCACAGTAAATATCAAAGTACCATGGCATTACCATTTGAAACCTTCTCTCTGCACCAGCACGTTTCAGTAAGGGTAAGTAGAAATCATATGATTCATTGACACTTTCAATATCATAAAAACGACTTATCATAAGAAATACATCATAGAAGTAGTCTAATGGAAATCAATGACTTTTGCCCAGCGCCTCTGCTATTGATTTGAAGTATATGGCAGAGGTAAGAGCACAGGTTTTGTAGAGCCCCAGGCAAGACCACTGAAAGGCTACTGCAAAGATGGATGTTTTTTTTTTTTTACTGAAAAGTATCCAGTGCACAAGGAATCAACTACGGGTAAGCAAATGCTGAAGAAACAGCTTGCTCATGAACTACTGTGCTTTCAATATATAAAAAAAAATATATATATTTAAAAAATACCACAAGCCATATACACATTTGTATATAAACCACTTAATTTTAACATTAAATATTATAGTAAGTACTGACTGATATTTGACATTAATTACACTAGCATTAGTTGAGGTTCTTTTCTTTCTTTCTTGAGAAAATATGGCATTTCATGTTGGTATGGCTAGGCGAATTTAATTGTTGATTTATTCATGCACATTTCGTCAGTAAAGCCGGTTCTTTGATTAGTGGTAAATATCCATCACCTGTTTTCAAATGAAGTGCCAGTTCATTCATAGAGCCATAGATCACTGACTAATCAAAGAAACGGCTTTACTGACAACTTGCGCATAATACATCAAGCGATACATATTGCCCCGACCTACTATTATTAGCTACTATATATCCAGAATAACTGATATTGGATTGAAAGCTTGTAAGTCAGAATTGAATCGAATCATGAAATGTGTCAAAACCCAGCCTTAATAGTACCATTACACCAAATTATTATATAATATAGAAAAAAATCCACAAAACAATAAGGTTTTGATGAAACATTGATGCAGAATTTATAAGTGGGTCTATTTTGAGATTTGGAGAATGCATCACAATTAACGATTTCCTGAACAATTCAGATCCATCCATTTATTCCACCCAGTCCTAATAAGCGAAACTTAGAAGTCATCTCAGTTTTCTGGGCTCTCCATTGGTTTCTGTGCAGGATTGAGTGTTCTAGGTTTATATGTATTACAGCAGCTGGTGCAGTCAGTGGCATCTCTGAGGTGTGGTATAGGGGTGGCCGTAAATCAGCGATGTGGACTGTTAACCAATCAACAGCTGTAAATCAGGCAGGAAGCTCTGGAGGGGCTCTGGAGGACAGAGATAATATGTAATATGTGCCAATATGTAATTTGATATTGACATGGTATTCCCACTGGCACAATAAATCTACCGAATATAGGTCTCTCAAGGTTTCTGTCGAGAGGAGAGAGAGAAGTGTGTGAAAAGTACTCTAAAAAGGCACAATCTTTGGAATGCTGGTACCTCGGGTCTGACAGTACGGTGTCAAAGCATGTGAAGCAATTACTCTGTAGTTTAACCACAGAACAGTGAGGCCAGTAAAGTGATGAGTCAGAGTCTAACTCACACTGACGTTACACACACAAGTGGCTCTTCCATCTGAATTAAAAGCAGTGAGTTTTTAGTCATACATCAGAGCTTCTGCAGCCTGAGACAAAATACTTCTTAAAAAAAAAAAACAGTATGGCACCGTTACCTAAGTAACCGGTATGTACCGAACCGAATTAAAACACGGATTTCGGAGCCGTGACTGATCGACAAAGCCAACAAATTTATGGCGCCAAATCTATGCAATTAATAAGAGAGTGCACCACTGATGCTGGTCATTTCCGTGAGAGGAAAACATATCTACTGGCGAAGAAACGGGAGCCCGCAAGCTCATTTCCTTCTCCGACCTTCTCTCACCTACAAACATGTTATGTTTGTCAGTCGTGGGGCGGGGCTTGGTGTTTCAGTTGTAATCTTAAATGTCATTGGTTATTCCCATTTTCCAGAAGTCAGTATTAGATGCCTGTTATAAGATGATTCATTCACTTGACTTAAGTCATGGCATTGGATCATATGTTAGTTATTGTTTCATAAGCTTATTTTATTTATTTATTTATTATTGATTCTTTATTTAATGTAATTCAATGTATTGTTCATAGAGTAGATCTTATTTTATCAGATTTTATTAACAGACTTTTTAAACCTTTCATGAAACTTCATGATAAATCATTCAAGCGAACAGTTGTACAGTTTCATATTTATTTGCATCTTGAAATGAATAGTTCTGTATCCCTGTGTGTTGTTTTTCTTTGTTCTGTTTGGAAAATAACTGAGCCTTTAAAACTCCTTTATAATAGATATGATTGGTGGTTGATGTGTTTCTCGAGGGCACAAAATCAGTCAGTTCAGCTCAAAAGGGCGCATTCATTGTCTTTCTGGTCCAAGAGGGCGTATTCACAGTCCGGTTGGTCTAGAAGGGCATTCCCACAGACTGTTGGGGGCAGGAGGGCACGTTCTCTATCTGTGTGGTCCCCGAGGGTGCCATATTTGCCTGTTCAGCTCAAGAGGGCGCTGTTGCAGCCTGCTTGGCTCTGGAGGTCGTCCTCGCTGACTGGTGAGACCTGGTGACCAGGTGGGCCTCTCCGCCGTCTACCCCTCCCTGGAAGGTGTTCCTGCCGTCAGGTCCACCCAAGTGGCCGTCACCGCTGCCTGCTCTGCCCAGGAGGATGTCTCCGCCGCCTGCTCCGCCCCGGTGGGCCTCTCCACCCCCTGCTCCACCCCGGAGGGCTTCTCCGCTGCCTCCTCCACGCCGGAGGACACTCAAACGGTCTGGTCGGCCCTGGAGGGCAGGGTCGTGGTCTGGTCAGCCCAGGAGGGCATTACAGTCATCTGCCCCGCCCTGGAGGATGTCTCCCCCAACTGTCCCGCCCAGGTGGACTTCTCTGCCGTCTGCCCCACCCTGGAGGTTTATCTGGCTTCTAAGTCGGGAGCATCTGGAAGCTGCTCCTTAAAGGGGGGGGCTTTGTCAGGATCAGCTGGTTGTGTCAGCACAGCCCTGGATGGCACTCCAGCTGTCAATGAACTGTGTTTGTGTTTTGTGTCTGTTTTCATACCTGGACTCCATTCCCCAGAATGCACCTCTCCCCACAGCTGTTGCTAGTTAGGTTCAATCATTCAATCAGTACCACCTGTATATATACCAATCTGTTTGTTTGTCTGTCACGGTTCATTTACACTGTCAACCCAGTCCTTGCCTTTCGTGTTCCTGTGATTTTGTATGTTTTGATTTATTCACTATCTGACCTCTGCTTCTCCACGGACCTTCGCCTTGCCTTCTGATTTGGACTCTGTTTACATGGTAATCGACCCTTTGCTTTGGAATAAGTTTACTCTTTTGTCTCTGCCTACGTTGATTCAGTCTGCCGGTGATTTTGATCTTGTTTGTCTTGACCCTGAGCCTAATAAACCCTTTTTGCACGTGAATTCGCACGCTTCCTTGCCTCCATTCATAACAATCTGTGTGAGAGCACTTTGTGCACACAACAGCAATACAGATTAAATATATATAAAATAGAAATACCTAAATTAAACAAACATATTTGAGTAAATAATTTGCTGCTGTGTTAGATTGTTGCTGTTGTTGTTATTACTATTTTTACATTATTATTATTATTATTATTACTACAACAACTTTAATTGTATGTAGTTTTACATTACAACATTATACTACTTGCATTTTAAAATTACATTAAAATTTTTTATTAAAATGATCTAAAATGTTACAGTTTTTATATTAGTGCGTTCAAACAATTATTTGCGATTAATCAAATCCAAAATAAAAGTTTTTGCTTGCAAAAAGCATGTTGTATTTCAGAAAAAAAGGTTGTATATGTACAAATTCGACAAATATATACTGTACACATACTGTACTAAATATACACAGAACACTCACATATATTATGCAAACAAATACTGTAATTCTGTATGCGTTTAATCACGATTAATCATTTGTCAGCACTATGTAATGTAACTATAGTTTACATTATATAAAATCGCCTAAAATGATGTCATATGTACGCTGAAATTATATGCTGCTTCTAAGACTTGGAACAGAGGGAAAGGTTGAGAACCACTGTCATACACTTACAAATCAGCCTTGACTTTACCTATCACTTTGCTATATTGCCCCATCAGTCTCTCTGGGCTGATGAAGCCTCATCTATAGATCACTCCTTAACTTGCCAGGCTGTGTGATGGATGAATATCCCACAAACCCATCTCTCTAGTTCATGTGAACTGCTGTAGCTAACAGAGCCAATTAACACAGGCCGTCTAGCAGAGTTATCTAATAGCACACAGCCTGTATGTGTGTTAATGTCTTTTATATGCAGGTGTAGTAATTATCCAATTTGAAAAATAGAGCACCAACTTATAGACTCCCACACTTGTTTTGTTGTGTTGTTTATCTTACCCTTAGCTATAATATGACATGAAAATATCACAGTCTATTGAAATATTGCAATTTGTGAGTTAAGATAAAATAATTGTTTCTAAAATGAATAGTTCGGGTTGTAAATCTGATTGGGGGAACTCAAGAATGTCTAATATACAGTATATATATTTACATTTGTTTTATTTAGTATAAATGTATTAGTATAAACATAAAAAGATTCAACAGACATAAAACAACAAACAATTTAATTTAATTACCAATAATGGAATAAATAATTCCTTAATTTTCTTTCACCTGTAAATCTGTTCCACAGGTGCATGTGGATACTCAGGAAAACATCTTCAAATCTATGTAGGATATTTGGATTTTACTAAATTATCTTTAAAACACCCAAAACAAAATAAAATACCCATTGTGTTTACTAAAAGAAATTATTTGGCAGGGCCAGTTAAGTCATACTCACTGCCTTTCAACTCATTAACTTGAAATTACAAGTCCTAAACTAATTAGTTAAATGAGCCGCTGCTGTAAGAAAATACGACATCTAAATCCATATTTGTGTTTTAATGGTAGGCTACAGTGGCAGACAGTAAATTGTTCAAGTATCTGTAGTTTTATTTTTAGTAACTTTCACTTTTACTTCACTACATTCCTTACCATAAGAACGTACTTTTTACTACATTTCATAAAACGTATATTTACTTATATATCACGTGCTCCGAGACGCAGACAAGCGATTCATTAACAAACGATTGCACTGGGTTCTCGATTTGACAGCTCACTGATTCAAATGACTCTCCAGTGAACCGAACAACTGACTCGCTGATGATGCATAAAGTAACTAATAAGTTTCTAATGACGAATTTTAGGATTAATTACTTTAACTGAAAATAATACTTGGGTAAAAATCATTAGTTACTCTGCTGTAAAGAGTAATCTATTTAAGCCCACTGAGTTGAAAGCAGACACATCATCAACATCAGTGTCTCCAAGTCAAAAAACTTTACTATTCCCTGCTGCTGTGACATTAGCAGTTTTATTAAAATGCTACACATTTAGCCTCAAGCCTCTTTTTCTATTGTTTATAAACGGTGTATTTTTTTGATCAAATAGCCGAGTAGACAGATATGAATGTTTATTCTAAACCATACTGAAAATAAGTAGGTCTAAATATTGTTATCTAATGCTGATTGCTAACAAGCTTACTGGTGCCAAGTTATAGTCATTTTTAGATTCATATGTCTATATTTTTTATAGATTACATCTGAGGCGAAGAAGAATGAATGTGATTTTCAGGTAACTACAGTAATTATCAAAGTGGGAAGTAATGCCCTCTGGAGTGTTTTTACAACACAGACAAGGTTTGAGAAGAAACTAAATATGAAAATATATAATATTTTCCTTCAAATGTTTATCCTAATTTATTCTCATGTCACATTCAACTGTGACATTCTGCAAAACAATAACCTAAACTTCAAAACACTTTTTCTTACTGGTGAAAATTAAGCGCTTTTCTCTCCGGTACATTGCAGTGCGGCTTCACAGTGAACATTACTACATCATGCTCGTCAACGTGGTCCAGTCAACAAAAAAATATGCTGTATCTTGACTAGTGGTTATTTTGGGAAAATCCCAGGTATTTTAAGCAGTGAGACTATAAAAATTGTTTTAGATAAAATTAAGTAGCCTATATAATGTAAAATAAATATATGTAAAATAAATCTATCTATCTATCAGTACTTTTTTACTTAAGTACATAAAAAACAGTACTTTTTACTTTTACTGGAGTAATACTTCATTGTATGTATCTGTACTTTCACTCAAGTACTTGATTTGTGTAGGCTACATGAAATATGGTGTGATTGCAAGAGCAAAAAATGCTCCGTAACATACAAACAGTACAAAACACACATTTACTACTGCTGAGGAAATACAATCAATATTTTGTTGTTAAGTCTCAGGTGTATGAGATACTGTTTTTACTGCACGTGCCGCTCATGGGAACAAATGTAAAACTTAGGGTCAAGAACTGCCAGGTTGGAACAACATACAATAAAGTCCAAATAAAGAGCTCAAAATTTTCAAACTGAGGACAAAAACGGAGCAGATGCTACTTTTCCCAACATATGAGTCGTGACAGTGATCTGGATACAGGCCTAGTCCATGCAGTTAATCCCTCTCATAAGCAAAAAAAAAAAGTGGATGGATATCTTTCTCTTGGGGCTTAATAGAATGTCTGTATTGTTCAAATAATAAAACAACTGGATGACACACTGCCAAGGGTCAGCAAACAACGTATGATATTATGAGGATTGTCATAATCCTGGTTTTGATACGACATTACTCAAATGTAGATTTATTTGTTAGAAAATGAAAGTTGCCTACAAATGTCTACGAATATTGAACAACACTGAAATAGGCTACGAACCAGTGTGTGTTTATAATTAAGACCTTTTCAGTATTGTAATATTAATATATAATATTATTAATTTTTTAACACTGTTATTAGTGGGCCATTTTTTTCACTTCACTTTAAGAGCTGCACGGATCCAATTTATTGTTATTTTTTTTTATTATTCTCATCTGTTTCTATTCATTTATTACATAACGGTAAAGGTTCACATAAATAACCAACAAACACCAACATTTTTGCACGTATTTGACCGTTCAGCTGCATACGTTCAGCTAAAAGATGACCAAATTCTGTTCCATCACCTTGTTAATAAACACGCTCTGCATTTACATGCTTAGATGCTAAAGGTATCTTTTCAAACATTTTTAGTTTTCGTGCTTCGGGGACAAAACTCAAAGTTTTTAGCTGAAAATGATGTTGCGTAAATACCCCCTTTAGTAACCAATTAGCGACCATAAAAAACGTTCTAGAAAACACATAGCAGTACCAACAATCACATCACCCTGGCAACCACCCAGAACATCTCAGAAAGATTGCAGGAGCAGCAGCCGTCTCTCACAATCTAGTGGTAAAAAAGTCTATTTAGAAAAAAAAAAAAAACACAGACAAAGGACAAAATATTATAATTATTGAGGATATGGTACTTGAGCTAACTGGGTTTTTGGGACATGCACAATACTTTAGGGCAACAGCGCAGAAAGAAGAGGCCATTAGCAGTGTGCAGTGTTATCTGCTCTTTGATCAATGTTGTAATACAGTCTGCATCAGGCTGAGGGAAATGAAATGAATAAGACTGTGGAGTAGAGAAAGAATCTACCACCGAGGGAGGTATACATTTTCTCAGGGAGTTAAACGCTTTCATGCAATTCAATCTGTCTGATGTCATCCTGGTTCTGAGTGAGAACGTGTTTTCTCAGAGGATGGGTGGTGGCGGGAAGGACTACACTGCCAGGGATATGGCAGAATAGAGATTACTTTGGCTGGGTAACTTTCACTTGATTCAGTATGTCCGAGATGAATCTATAATCTGGCTGATGAAGGCTGAAAAGAGCGAAAAGAAATTTGGCCTCTGTATGTTGTTCGTGTGATCTTGTTTTATCAGTAATTCCAAATGTAAACTTTCAATGACCTGAAATGAAGCAATATAAAAAGAGCTAACGGTCCAACATCACATGAGAGCAATGTAATAAATAAATGTTTTGACAATAACATACTTTCGAGTGGATCGCTGGACTAATTGCCCACAGCTGTTAGCAATCGGCTAATCAATTTCCCGGTTGCGATCACATCAAACAGTTCCAAAGCACTATAAAACTCCAAGTTTCCCCATTCATCCTCATCTCGCTTTTGCAAACCCTCCTCCTCCCCTTCTGCCTCCCTCTAAACACAACTTCCCACTCCGGGGGGCGGCCGGAGTTCGAGCCGGACGCTAGGGTTCTAATCGCTAGGGTTCAAGCTCGCCGTTCTCCCGGCCCGCTTCCTGGACAGCACGCCAAACCCGCTTAAACACGTATGAGAATGCGTGAACACTTGAAATAGTTTTCTTTCTTTTTATTTTCTGTCATGACAATATAACCCTCTTTTCTATAAAACAAAAAAGATACTTTCCAATCAGTGTTCAAACACCAGTGCTTTACAGGCTGAGCCCTTTCGATTGAGCATATTCTTCCGTTGCTAGCTTGTGTTTAGTTCAGTGGCCATTGTATAGAGATACCTGAAACAAGTAGTTTCATCTCATTTGTATGAGGCTACATTTCACCTCTTTCATGTATAGAAAATGCAAAGGGATTGTAAGTCGAGGGCCATTTGCCTCACAATGTCTCCTTTAGATTTACAAGCGCAGAAGCTCATTTTCAAAAACACAGAGACGGGGAAAATGCACACAATGGAGGCTGAAAATGATAGCCTTGCAATCTTTGCGGTGTCCACCGCACATCTGTCACAAATGCTGTGAGCAACATTTAACTTTACAGTGAAAACTGCAGCAATAGATGGTGTGGAGAAGAATGTAATTTAGCTGCATCATTTTGCCAAAGCTGGTAGCGGTAAAGACAAGGTTTCCAATAACAATGGTGGAATCACAAACTGAACAGTGCTGGACAGTGCTAGTCCAACTGGTCTACCTCCAACACCCGGTACAGCAGACAAAGTGTCTGTTTTTATCTAATTCACTGATAACAGCCAAAAGTAGCTACTTGTTTTTAGCATTAGCATGCTAATATAAAATAAAAAAATTGTCAAATTTGCACCACTAGAGCCATTAAACTATTATAAAATATTGCCTGTTGTCAAACTGGTTCAATCCGTCACTGAGTTAAACAGACCACCGTAGAACACAAACAAGCTATGCAATAACGTGTACAATAACGTGTGTGATTCATTTGTGATAACTGAACCAGATATTGCGTAGCTTGTCAGTGATTGTCACAAGCGGCACTGGAGTTGCCCACGGAGGCCTCCAGAGGGCACTCCAGCCCTGACTGTGTTCATTGCGTGTCTCTCTGTTCGCTGTTCAGGACTTGTGTTATGAAGTGTTTCCCGTTGTTTCCATACCAACCCTGTAATGTCTCCACCCCACTTGTGTGTTACCATGTCTACAGAATAGTCCAGCCCCCTCGTTTCCTCGTTATGTGTTGTATATAAAGGACCTGTTTGTGTGTTTACATTCGCTGTTCATTGCGTGGATTGAGTTTTATAATAAATAGTTGCATATGGATCAGCACGCCTCTGTCTCCCATCGTTACAGCTGTATTATTGATTTTGTGGTACAGTTTTTACCACAAATCAATAAACCAGCTTTACCAGGCCAGTCTCGCAATTTATCCATATTTTACAAGGTTGCTAATTCATACAAATTTGTACAACCTCACTAACCCTGCTGAAAAAAAAAAAAAAACAGCAGATGGTTGATGCTGGGATACTGGTTGGTCCTTTGCTGATTTATGCTGGTCACGTGCTGGCCAGCATAAACCACCAAAAGACCAGCATAAACCAGTATCAGTATAAACAATCAGTATAAACTTGCAAAGGACTAGTTTAAACCAGCATCCCAGTTTCAAAATGTACCGTTTTTTTTTTCAGCAGGGATGATTTTTGCAAAATGTACGTATTTTACGAGTTGGCAGTTCCTATGAATTTGTACGAACCACCTAACCCCGCCTACCTACCCGTCACTGGAGTGTAGACAAAACATGCTAAATTGTACGAGTGGAGTCATACGAATTAGCATGCCACCTAGTACGACCACGATTGAACCTACTGTAAGACTACGTTGGCTTTTCCAACGAGATACGCATGAATATCTTTTGTGATATACTGCCCAGCCCTACACGGAGACAATAAATGGTATCGTTTTCCAGAACCCCTACTTTCAAAAACCCATTTTCATGCTCCAACATGCTTTTGTCAATGAACAGCAACAGCATACGGAGTAAACATTTCCACATTTAAAATGTTTTGAAAACAGTGTTGTATAAATGCCTCTTAACGTGGAGGCCGAGAAGTACACTAAAATATTTCAATGCACAGCTTATCATGCATTATGTAGCTTAAACCATTTTCCACAATCCACAAGTTAAAACTGTTAATGTTTCACAACAGAAGAGTAAAAATGATTTTTACAGCTTGTGAGCGCTATCATTCTGTCCACTTCATATCAGAGATTAACTAGTGATCCCTTGAATTATTCATTGAATTATAGCATTTTTTTGAACCATCGAGTATTCAGGCAGACCATTGTATAATTATATTTATCTGCATATTAAATTAAGATATGGTTCCAAAGCAAGTCCATTTGATGTGGAAAACATTAAAACAAGCTGTATTTTACTAATTATTGCAAATAATAAAAACTAAATAAACGAGCCACGCATAATTTAATTTTACCTCACGTCCTGCAAAACAGGAGGTGTCAGATCAACAGTTTTGAGCATTTGCATAAAAAGCCTCTTGAGATTGATTTAAATTTTAACATTAAGCAAAAGCCCACAACCCTCAGTCTGTATGTTCAGCAGTTTTTTTCTAAATTAGTTTGATGCGTAATTGCATTCTTGTGCTGCATATGCCAAAGTCCAAACAAACGACGAATAAATTAAAAAAAAAAAAAAAAACATGCACAATGGCATAATTCTTAATGCGCCGTGTCACTCGACTGCCGTTGAAGATCATGCCGTGAATGACAACTCTGTAATTGTTATGGGAGAATGTGACCAAGACTCCATAAAACTGTTACCAGGTAATAAACCAAGAGACAGATTCGTATCAAAAGTTTCAACAGCTCCCATATGTGTTAAGCTCAGGCCTGAAAGACGAGGCCGCAGGGAACGCAGATAAATATTTATTTATGACAAGCGCTGTAGCATTCGCCATCCATCCACAAAGGAGGATTTTGCAGAAATGATAAATTGTTTTTTTTGGTGCCCTTGAGAGTTCAGCACCCTTTTCTCCTATTTTTTTCTTTTTGTTTATTCATATTAGACACGGATTGACATTTCATTCTACATAGTTCCCCTTTTAATCCACAATAAAATAAAAAAATATATATTAAAAAAAAAAGCACAATTGTACACTGCTGAAAAAGTATGTGAACCCCTTATTATGGATTTCCACATGTGTAGGTCATAAAATATGATTTGATCTATTCAAATAAAAAAATAACACAAAGTCTTTACCAAATACGGCATGTAAAGCTTCGCAGAACAGTGCAGAAAAAGTGTTTGATACATTAAAAATAAATCGCCGGTCCCTTATTTGGCAGCAATATCATTCTCTGTGATTGTGGATCAGAACTGCATGATGTCTTCTCTGAAATATTGATTTCTAGTCTTAAGAAAGAGCGTATTTAGTTGTTCAGTAAGCTGAAAAAATATGCTTGAATAAAATATTGCTCTATGCCTTCAAGATGACAACGGACAGCCAACAGATTTGACATTTATTTAAATATTTTAATATTTAGGCTCACATGGTGAACAGAAGACACAATCCTTCATTTCCAAGAACAACACAATTTCATTTTTTCACAGATAACATTAAGGGAGCGGTAAGAAAACATGTCTCCTTTCCGATCAAGAGGAGCCCTGCAGATTTACTCTCTTCACCTTTGTTGTTTTCTACAAGTACCATCCGATGGATATAAAAAAAAAAAAAAAAAAATAGATATCAAAAGAAATGCTCTCGGAGCTTAAAGTCGGAAAAACGTCAACGTCGTTTTTGCTAGCCCATTACCGTAGCTAGAGGCAAAGAGGGGAAAAAAAGCAATAGACTGAGATAGTCCTCTAATCTTGGAGCCCACTCAAAAAGCATCGAATGAAAAGGCTTTTACAGCGACGCACACGCTATACTCAGAGAGGTTTTATGTTGAGTGACGCCCAAAATATATTGACATCAGATTTGTTTTCAACAGGCACACTTAAGGGTTCTTCTAAGGGCTCAGATACTGTATTTTAAAAAGGAGAGCTTTATTTTTAATTTACTTCAGGCATACCGTGATGCTTCATGTTCTACTAGACAGAGGAGGTACTGTAGGTATTATTTAGTAAAAGTTTGGGCCAGATGGCACATATAAATTGTGAGCTATTTAATATGGAGCAAGAAATATAATTTAGAAATGCAATTAAAAGAGCAAAGAGTTTAAACCTGCGTACAGAAACTGACCCACTTTTGTCTACATAAGTAATTATGGTAATTCAATTGCTTAAGGGCAAAACAGATTTAAATATTTGTGATCTGCACACATATACATTTAGTAGCAGTTTCAAGTGGTTTTTTCTTCATTAAGTAGTTGCCGAGCATGGCAAAATGCTGTTTTAATGTCACATTATATTCCACAAGCACCCTTTCATTCAAGCTGCCCGAGGGAATCCAAGAAGTCTGATTCATGTTACTGATGTTGTATTGATGGTTTATTTTAATGAATGGAAATCTGATTGAACCGATTAATGTGAATCATCCAGTCTTGTTAAACATTTATCAACATTTATACAAATCTTTCAGTAGCTTATTTACATTTAAATGATGCAAAATACTTCTTTTTAAATACTAAGTAAATCCTTTTCCTGGAATTTAACCCATTTCCTTGTAGCAAATTAAGTATTTTGTTAAATGATATGCTAAACATATGCATTATACTCTTTTTCATATAATCTGACAAGAATGATAAAAAAAATATCAATATAACTTTCTGTATGCACTTTGTTAGTAGCATGCCTCTAGTATATATTTTTTCCTTTATAAATATTTACAGGACTTTAAACTCAACAAGCATTGATGATCAGATCACTTCCCTTCCCTCGTGTCTGAGCTGCTCTACTGCATGTTACAAACATTGCGCCACAATATTTTATTTTATTACAGTTAAATATTCAAATTGCACTAAATTCACATCAATGCTGTTGTTTATCAATGTATTTTAATGAGAAATTAAATAATACATTCAGGGATGTTTGTGCATGAAAGCAAGTAATAAAAAAGCTCTTCTGATCTAGTTACAGTGTCCAATATTTGTAATAAATCAAAAATGGGCCTGAACCCAAACCAACCTACCAAGATTCAGTGCCGCCACTAGACAGCGCAATAGCCGCTGTTCTTTTTAGCAATATCCCAAGCACTTGCTAATTTATTTTGTTGCATAAACGTGTTTGGGTATCATTATTGCCAATGCAGGTGAACAAGGACGGGTCAGTTTAATCAAGAAGCTTCAGCGTGGACCTCTGTTTGCACACATCACTGTTTAATAGAGGGAAAGGATAGAAAATAATGCTTCTGTAAACAAATAACAGACTTGCAGGACGTGATACAGCATTCTGTAAACAATGTAACGAGAAGCCAGACACTCGACGTAAAAAAAAAACGAAATAAGCTCAGATTTGTCTGTTTGCTTTCAACTCTTGTCCTGACCGTTCTATCACAGGTGCTCATCAAAGAGGGGCTTCTTTTAAAGAAAACCCTTTGAAGTTGGTAACGTTTTCTGTTAAATGTGTTAAAAGCACAACTACGTATGTTGAACGTAACAGAATAAACACATTCCTTAACATGCTGTTCATTTTGACAGTCTCTGGTGGATAAACCCATTCTCATCTTACAAACTCTGTAGTATAAATTAGCATGCTATTAGCAAGTAAAAACTATATTCATTGTACAGGAAGCACAAACGTGCACGCACACACACAGCAGGGAGTATACAGAATGCATGGGAGCGTTATGTACTTGCTGTTGCTGTTAATGAGGCGAGATACTGTTCGATGGATCAGTTACGACTGCAATGTCATTGTTTACTATGTGTAAACTGACCCTCTACTGTATCCTCCTTCCATAGTCTTGATGCATCAGCAGAGAATTAAAAGCTACATTAATAAATATGTAATAAATAAAGAAAAAATGCTGCCTTTAAGTGCTCTCAAACCGTAGCAATAATAAATTAGATAAGGGAAAATATATCTTCATATCTTCATCTCAGTGGCTTTTAGAAAATTAGAAATGAAATAAATTTAGATTTAGGTTACGCTTAATACGATTAGATAATAAGAAAAATATCTAATGCAAACTTGCCTCAAAGCAAATTAAAAAAAATGAAAATGTATACACTTCTTTATTTTAGATAGTTTTTGTTGTGTCTTAAAAGGTATTATACATAAATTATATATTGCATTTAAACCTTTTTATTTATTTACTTATTTATTTATCATTATTAAAATTAAACACTTTGCCTAAAAAAGGTTTGTCCAGCCAAAAATAAAAAGTCGTCATTTACTCACATGTCTTGCATTTCTTTCAAAACCTTTATGACTTTCTTGTGGAACAAACAAAAATAAAGATATTTTGAAGAATATCGATAACTGTTGGTAAACGGTTTTGACTCCTGGTGACTTGGACCATATGGACAAAAAAACAAAAAAACAAAACTGAAATTGTTCAGTTTCAGCATTTTTTTAAAGTTATAACTCACCATTATGCCTCATACATATTAATACTTCTACACACTATTTATGAAGTTATCAATTTGAGGGTGAACTCTCTCTTTAAACAATTCATTGGAATTTTAACCAAACTCAAACAGACAGATAATGTATAATATGCATTTACTGTATGTGTATATACTGTAACCTATAAATTTTCCTAGTATATCCAAAATACATGTAAAAAAAACATGATTCTGTAATTCCCATAGAACCAACGAGGGGCTACAACATCCTGTCACAAATACACACCGCACTGATGACCCTGGGCTGGTACGGGGCATCCAGCGCTGAGCCAGCACTCTACATCCCCCCCTGTCAGCAAGTCCGGGTCCTTTATCAGTCCGGCTTAATTACAGAGGAGGGGTCCTCATGTGGGCAAAGAGAGCTGACAACACCACATACAAGCTTTTACATAAAAAAAGATTCAGAGACAGATTTTTTCAATGCGTTAAGACATTCAGGTGATGAAAAGAGTTTTAGGTTTTTTGTTTTGTTTTTTTTTCCCAAAAACAGAGTCAGTTAATGGTAAAACAACAAAAGTGTATTCACAGTGCCGCTGTGACTGGATTAGGACAGAACATGTGCCATTGAAAACAAATCAGATAATGTCCCGATCAGGAGACTCAACATAAAGGGAGTTCCACAGGAAACAGGGTGCTCATAGAAAGATGGAAAAACTTTCTAGAGGCCTGTATAAACATTACAAAGCAGATTACAGCTCAAGAAAGCTGAAGAGACAACACCTTTAGAGAAAACATCATCTTCCTTCTTTAAAGCAGTCAATAAAACCTCGAAAAATGAAAGCTCATATCTAAAGAGAAAGATCTTTTCGGTTAATTGCGCAAATTCAAGGTCAATGACTAAACAGAGACAGAAGATGAGTGGAGTATGAGCTGTGTGCCTCGGAGCACATTAAAGAAAGCCCAGCTTTGATCCGAGGTAGACTTGTAATCCCTTCACATGGGCAAACTGAGGCAGAATCTCAATGGATTACTCTGCGATTTGTTTGAAAGCCTACTCTGTTTCCCCATGCTACTTTCATCTGTTCGGCTTGATAGATTGCTTTGTATGTGTGCAAAATGTTCTAAAACAATACTTGTGTATGCATATCTCACAATCCATGTTGTATGCACAGTAAGTGGATCTACTGACATTGTGAAGATCAGTGTGGCCTTAAACTGAACTGTATTGAGATTTAACTTGAACACTACGGCTTGACTCACATCTCAAATTTATTTCCTAAAAGTACAAATTATAGCCCTGTACTATAAAATCTAGAAAAATTAATTTTCAAGTAATTTTATAGATAAAACTCGTTAATTTTGGATGGGTTTCTCTTCATTAAAGCAGAAAGCAATTATGAAATACTTTTCTTGTAAATTCTTTCCAGCATTTTATTAATTAATTCTTAATAATTAAGCATGCAAATTACAGTTACAGAAGGTCAAAACATTTTTAAATATTGAATTTTAAATATTTTTTTTTCTTGTAAACTCAGAGATGTGGATTCAGATGGCAATTTACCAAAACATCTTGGCATACGTCAAAAAAAAACTAGGATTTTTATGAAGGTAGTGAAAAAAAAAAAAAAAAACATCTCTGGTTTATAGCATGTTCTATTTTGCCATTTTTAAACGGGATCTAAATAATCAAATTATAAACCGGATATTGTTTTCCTATTATTCAATTAAATCTGAATTTCTTTTTATTATTATAAACATGAGACATTTCATTTACAGGAGACAATCATATCACTAACCACACGAGCAGCGTGTTCCTGGTTAAGTAGGATAACAGCTTAAACATTTTAAATTTATTTAGCAAAAACTTAAAATACACCACAAATAGCATTACTTATTCATATATTATTCAAAAAGAATTGTTCAGAGGGAGAGTTGCATTGCATGTTACTTGTACATGTAACTATCCTTACAATGTCATAAAAAGCTACATTTTTTTTCAAGTTTTCTTTTCGAGAATTTAATTATTTCAACAAGGCATTTTGATTTGATATAAATGATTACCTTAATTGTTAAAATAAAATACAGTAATAAAACAGACATTTTCAAAAATGCATCAGAAATAATGCAATATCTGGGCATCTTTCTCCTTTTTTAATGCTATATTATTGGCTGATGTGTTCAAATCTGCTCCTGGACGCCTAATGTCCTGCAGATTTTAGCTTCAACACACTTGCCTGGAAGTTTCTAGCGTGTCTAAAGATCTTGATAGGCTGGTTCAGGTGTGTTTAATTACAGTTAGAGTTACAGTAAACGCTGCAGGAACTGTTCTACGGTATGATATGCACCTAATAATTCTCATCACACACATAATATTTATTACCGACAGTATGCTAATTGGTACACAGTGCCAGAGTAATTAACAAAGTCTTTAAAGGAGAGCCACTAGTCAGTTTTCCAGGAAGCTGTGTCACCTTATGTCTTTATCTAGATCCAAGATATAAATTGCTGCCAGTGGCAGGTGCAATGCAGTGTTCAGCATGTTCCTGAAGGCAAAGGGATTCACACCAGAGCCGTCTTTAAAAAACACTGACTGCGAGATAAGATTAGAGGGAAATATAGCTGCTCACTGAAGATAAGAGGTGACTAATTCCTGATGCCTGGGGCACAGTGCCTCCCAAATCCTCACTGCAGATCCCTGGAGTCTGACGTCTATGGTGCAGAGGATGAGGAAACTGAGCCAATGATGAAGCTCTAATATTTCCATAACTTCTGGACACTGGACGAATCTGAATTCTTCCAAAAAAAAGCAGATGTGATCAAATGATGTGAATAATTTAGCTCATAATAAAATGCAAATTATATATATATATATATATGTTTTTTTTGTTGTTGTTGTTAAATGCTCCTTTCAATAGCATGGCATATGTATGGCTGATAACCAATAACATTATTAAAATAAAACTGAAAAATTACTTTTATTCATTTACATCTTTATTATAATCCAGTATTACATATAGTTTGATATTTTATTTTGAGACTAATACAATTTTTTTTTTTTTTTTAAAGATTCTCAAAATCAGCTAATGTCAGGGGGAAAATTAGCATGAACCAATCCAGTACCAGCCTCTATTTATCCAACATTAAAAACCAAGAAAAATAAAATCTAATTATTATGAATTTTTATTTTTATCACTGATATATGAATATAGGTTTAATTCTTTTTTATACATACATATTTTCTGTAAAACAAAAATTCTGTACAAGTAATTTTTCTCTTTTGTCAGTTTTTGTTTATATGTATTTGTTTAAAATTACAAATTTCTATTACAGTTTTACTTAAAACTAAACCAAGTCAAACAACATCAAACAATCTGAAATTATGCTTTGGCAACTAGCTGATTTAAATATTTTATTTTTATTCAGTTAACATTTTATTTCAAGTAATTATTACTTTTTTCCCCTGTTCTCAATTTTAGACTCTTAGTTTTAGTCTACAATCAACCTGATGACATACTCATTGTTAGAACAAAAATAACACTTTTATACATTTCATTGACTTTTTGTTTTACATCTTAACAGTTGGAGAATTGGCCACTGAAAAACCCACTGAATAAAACTTCATCTGAATATTGGAGGACTGCTTAATATCTACAGCGGTTATGGACCAAGAACTCCCAAAAGTGCCTCCAACACACAAAACTAAATCCTTAGCAAGGACATGCGTCTGGCACAGGCTCTGAGCGACATCATTACATCATGCATGAATAGATACATGTAGTTCCCAATCGCTCCCCTTGACTAAACGGCCCAGTCAATGACAGGCTAATGGGTTTGCGGCCCTCATCATTGACACTGGCACTGACACAGCAACAGCCTGCAGTGCTGAGAGACATATGGACCACCTACCATTAAATATGATGAGATCTAATAGAGGGAGGTGAGACAGAGGTATTAAACCTGAAGGGGCTACTCATCAACATGGTCTAATCAATGTGTGTTCTTCAGACCCTTTATCCAATGCCCTTTAACAGCAGAAGAACTCCTACAGCAAAGAAGACTATGATTTTATGAGCAGGTTTAAATACTGAATTGTTTTGGGTTTCGATATATTTCGCCCCCTGTACTATCAAACAAATGGCAAAAAAATATTGACATAGACATAAAGAATACAAAACTGTAGAGGTGCTGTTATATCAGCACAAAGGGATTTGAAAAAAAGAAAAAGAAAAAAGAAATCTCTCTCTTATACTACATGAACCGGCATGACAGAGGTTGGAACATCTTTGGTGCGAAGGAGCAATGCTCCTCTATTGTTATATTTACCCATGATCCAATGGGATCTGGAGCTCTTTAAAATGCAAACAAAGAAAGAAGAGGCCACTGCTGCACATCGCAGAATACCATGTCCAACAGCATCTGCAAGTGAGTCAGCTTTACAAACAGCTCTGCAGAAATAATAGTACCTCAGGTAAGAAAAGAAAATGTAGACATTTCTGTATCCAGCTTTCGATCTTAAAACACACAGACATTAAATCAAAGACTATTGCGACTTACTTAGCATCTAAATCACCTCTAGGAAAAACTGTTACATGCACATGATTAACGCATTTTTAACACTGAAAGATGAACAAACAGATTTGGTTCCCGGCATTAGGCTATATATCAGACTCTGAAGTGGAGGAAACAGCACAAGCAAACATTGAAATGCTCTAGCCCTCCATGTTTCTGCTGTTTTTACATTCTACAAATAGCTATTTCTGACCATCATTAAACACATACTGTAATATAGGGTATAATGCATGTGATGGTCATGCCAGGTTCATAATTGAAGGCGATTATGAAGCAGATATTGTGTAGCTTGTCTATAAACTACGGCTGTGTATGCCGTTTCATTTAAAACAGGTAATGGAGACTGCCAATCATGAAACCGGTTTTACTGACGAGATGCGCATGATCATCGCATTGAATCTATAATGTGGCCAGACTAATGTTTCTAATGTGAGAATAGATTCCCTGCAGAAAATATAAAACCTAAGGCATAACAAATTATACAAAACAAAACGTGCATCTCCTTAGCAATTTGCTAAAAACAAAACACACACAACAAACAAACCAACCAACAATAAATAAATAAAACTACAAAAGAAAAGAAGAAGAAAAAAAAAAAGAAAAGAAGAAAGATATATAGATAGAAAGACAGAAAACAAGCAGTGGGTCTGTTTGTTGATGGTATTTTTCCAGTACTTGCTTTAATGCATATTTGCCATTGTTTCCATCCATCAATAAACACATAATGTAATGTTCTTGATGTGGATATGAGCAGAGACTCCTGATAGTCTCTTGAGTAATTTATTTGAATTCTGTTATTCGAATTATGAGCATGATCACATTAATATTATTGCAGTATTCTGTTTACAGAGCTCCAACTTAAATCGCATTATAAAAACGGATATAAATGCAGACAGTGACAGCTTTGAAAAAAAAAATAATACTGACAATATTCACTGTTGGACAGGTTATAATATAGGTTATGACAATCAGCCTAAATGTTTCAATGTTTGTCACAGAAGTTTTTTTTTTTGGATGGATGGAATGAATAAATGGATATACTAGTATAACTTAAAAAAAAGGTCAACAAATTTCAGCTGGTCAAAACTTTTTGATCCCTGAAAGACCCGGACAGCCTTAGGTTTTTGACTGACAACTTTCACAAGAGACAAATAACTGTTTCAGACACAAATTCTTCTCAGTCAGCTGTCACTGAAAGTAACACTAAGGTGGCATCACTCACGATTTAATAAAAATCTGCCAAATGACCCAAACTTTTACCCTACCAATAACAAATCACTACTTTGTGTTTCCATCAGACATCCAAAAAAAAAGGAGGGTTTTGCGGCACATTCCTCCTGTGTGTTGCCTACATGAGCTGTAGAGCCCCTGGAGGAATCAACGGATATTTCCACCTAGGCTTGCATCAGCAGACAGCTCCACACAGCACATGAACCAACCCTCTGATTCTACATGACATTTCTGAGCTGAAGAAGCCAGCTCTAGCCTCTTTTTATAGTGTGAGAGGAGTACACTTGAATATCAAGAGCTTCTGTGAAATCAGGCGAAGTGAGCTGGGTTTCTAAAGGTGCTACTGTTTCATCACTCCTTGTGGCTCCTGCAATTTGTGTTTTTCAAACAACATATCTGTTGCCTTATTTTCGAATCTACTTTTTACAAAATATGTTATTCTATTAATCTATTATTATTTTTATTATTATTTCATACAGGCCAGACTTATGAAGTCAGGGCAACTTTCTGAGTTAGGAAATAAGTTTTAACTTTTAATTAGTGTTCAGACACTGAAAAAGAAGGTGCACTTCAAAGGTTTGCCTAAAACTCCTGTCTATAAAAAGAAAAAAAAGAAAAA
>JAUYWG010000038.1:18602396-18616733 GCA_034779775.1 Enteromius afrohamiltoni
ATATATATATACACACATATACATATATATATAAACACACACACACAAAAAAGCAGTTTTAAAATTACAAAGGTATTGCCACAAATATAATCACTGACACACTCTGGTATTTATATATTTGGTTTCAATGGGTTTTACACATTAATATACACAGTATCTAGGTTAAAGAGTGTTTTATATCATATCATGTATTTTAATATATTTGGAACAGTATACTGACCAATCAGCATCCAAGACTAACCAACTATTTAAAAATGGTAGATTTTGCCTGTGCAGATCCTAACTTTAACTGCATCTTAAATACTCTTTGATGACTATATCGGCACGATCCCATTTAGAAACTTTTGCTCAAAAATGATGAAACCCCAGTGAAAGGCTTCCTTAAATATTGGAAAATGTGCCCCAGGTGCGACCATTGTAACTTAAATTAAATTATAGCTCTGCTTTGCAGGTGCACAATGAGAAAAGCACCCATGCTTATCTGATCACAGTTTCTTTTATGACAAAATTATGACCACTGCCGAAAATAACATTTACACTAGGAAATTATCCTGAACCCAAGGCCATGAAAGGCCTGGAAAAAGAACAGTGCGATAAGTCTGCATATTCATAAATACCAAAGTCTTTTTTATCATGGCAATATCTAGAGACGCAGACTGCAATATCTTGTTAGGCTGCTGTTTTGTACATGGAGGAAGGCTTCAGATCGGTGTGTGGATAATAATAGCAGTGTAGATTTTTATATTTAGATTTTTAACGGTCACTAGTAAACAATAGAGTGCCACAGCAAACAAAAATGTAAGTACTAAATATTATGTTAAGATTTTAAAGGGTAATATTGTCCAGATTGACCGGAAGTCACACAGAACATAATAAATTGTTAGAAATTCAATTCAAGTTAATGAGCCTACTAGGTTACATTAATATGACGGAAAAATCTCATTGATCATAAATAAAACAGAATCAGCTGCTTAATATATATATATATATATAGATATATATATATATATATATATATATATTAGTGCTGTCAAATGATTAATCGCGATTAATTGCATCCAAAATACAAGTTTACAATACGGTGCAGTAGGTGGTGGCGGTGCTCACCTTGTCGGTGCTTCCCTTTTCCTCCTTTGTCTTGATAAAGGTGCCGGTGCTCTGGGTGCTTCTCTGTGGCCCGGGCTGCTCGTTCACGGTGACGCTTCTGCAAATGGACACTCAGCAAGTTCCAACATGTCCCGTAGTCATAAAAAGGGGAATCGACAAAGCCACAGTGGAAGTGGGAGTCATTGAGGACCTACCAGTACCTGTTCTGCTGGGACGAGACTGGCCGGGGTTCGAGGAGGCGCTGACCACCCAGCTTTCGCCACCACAGACAGTGGAAGAGATGGTGAGGCTCCCTCTCGTGATACTAATGTGTTTTTTGATGTCTTCCAGCAGATCACAGGAGGGGGAGCCTTTGGAGCGGCACAGCGAGAGGACGACAGGCTTAAGCACTGTTGGAAGCAAGTCCGGGTGGCGCAAGGCCACCTACAAAGCCATAGCCCAGGAGCTGTTCCTTTTGGCCAGTTGTGTAGGAATACCATCGGAGATCCTGACTGACCAGGGAACCCCCTTTATGTCCCGGCTAATGGCTGACCTGTGCTGGCTGCTGAAGATCGACCAAATCAAGACCTCCGTCTACCACCCTCAAACTGATGGACTTGTGGAAAGGTTCAACCGAACCCTGAAACAAATGCTTCGGCGGGTGGCGTCCGAGGACAAGAAAGACTGGTGGATTGGGACTGGTCAAGCCCCAAGAAAAGAAAATCCAGGCGGTCAAGGAGGCTCCTCGGCCCACCAGCTTTCTTGGGGTTGGCGGGTTACTATCGGTGCTTCATCCCCAGCTTTTCCTCCATAGCTGCCACCCTGGCAGACCTGACCAGAAAGGGGCATGTAAGGGGCATCCCCGGACTTCAACCACCCCTTCCTGGTGCAGACCGATGCCTCCAACTCGGGACTCGAAGCAGTGCTCTCCCGGGAACATAAGGGAGAGGAGCATCCGGTCGTGTACATTAGCCATTAGTTGACCCTAGCAGAGAAGAACTACGCTGCCGTGGAGAAAGAGGCCCTCGCCGTCAAGTGGGCAGTCCTGGAGCTCAGGTACTACTTGCTTGGCCGTCAATTCACTTTGTATACAGATCATGCCCCGATCCAGTGGATGGCCCGGGCGAAGGACACAAACGCCCGGGTGACCAGATGGTTCCTGATGCACCAGCGGGCACCGATCAGCGTCACCATGGCAACACAGGACTCACAGCTGGAACTTGTTTGCCCGGGCCAATCGCTCTCTATCTTTCTCTATTTGCAGTAGCGTCGCTGTGAACTAGCAGCCTGGGCCACAGAGAAGCAACCAGAGCACCAATCACAGACACCTTTATCAAGACAAAGGAGGAAAAGAGAATCACTGACACGCTGAGCACTGCCACCACCTATTGCACCGTATTGTCCTACTCACCATTTCATGTCTATTTCTGGCCAATTCAACAGCTATAAAATTCAAGAAGCAGGAAAATTGCCATAAATTTGGGCAAGACCTTGATGCAAGTGCCTCTCTAGGCAAGAAAAATTATTTTATGACGATCAAATATAAGTGCATTAATGCTTTGGGACACACACTACATTCGTTTCTACAGGCAGCGCAAACTTTTTCAAACTGATTTTATGTTTATTGTGTACTAAACCTGTCCACTGCAAATAATCTTTATAAACCACCTCCTAAAAATAGATTGAAGTAAAACAAAGCCCTTAGGCGAGAACTGTCAAGCTCAACTTAATCCATGCAGTAATGTTTCCTGAGTCATTAGCCCCATCTGAAGTGGCTTGCAGGGAGAAATAACCTGGAGATGTGATTTTTTCTTTGTTCATCACAGGCTCTTTAAACATTTCACAGACCATTATACAAATCTCATTTTGACTCATACTACAACTATGGCACTTCAAAGAAATGTTAATATGTATAGATCTCCTGCCCTTGAAAGAAACAAAATCATGAGTATATTTAAACAAAAATGCCTGTGGACTGACAATGGGTCTGCTCCAAAACTGTGAAATTATTGTCTACCGACTACTAAAGCAGTACTGTAATACAGATGGAACTTTGTAAATGACAGATTTGGAGCGCTCAACATAGCCAGCTACAGCTAAATAGCTCAGTAGCGTTCCAAACAGATGACAAGTGTTTAGAGATATTGCTAATGTTTCTAAGTTTTCAATCCACCTATAGTTTCAGGCACTGCAGGGCAATTTTTTTTTAATCATCAGAGTGCCAAAAAAAATGGGATCTTAATTTTAGATTTTTTTTTGCTCTTTAAAATAAAGAAATCTGTAGTAACAGACCCACAACTACATATCACAAAAAGGCGTACACATACACAAAAAGTATGTTAAACAAGGAACTATTAATATGAGCAATCCTTTGATTTTTCATATTTATTTTTGTGCTCTACCATATTTTGAATTTCATATTTGATTGTGTTGTAACTGTGTTTTAGAGTAAACTAGACCAATAATGTCCTGGTGCACATATAAGTGCTTATATTAGCCAGGCCAACGCCAAAGAATCAGCTGCTAAAAAACATTTTTAAAATCATATGAGAAGACAAATTATATTGCCTAATAAAAGACAGTATATTAAAAAAAACAAAACAAAACAAAAAAAACTACTGGACATGCAAAATACTAATTCAGACGTTTGAAATTTGTTATTGAACACTGGAAAACAAATATCATAAAATTAAATTAAGCATTTATATTTCATATTTCCTGTTGTTAAAAAATCTAAAGAATTAAATCTAACATCAGCCGGTCAATTCTTTAAATCTAAATAAGTGATTTCAAAATAACTAAACTAAACAGTAAAATAATACAGACATTAAAATCAGTGACAAAATCTATTCACATTTAATTCAGTGCGTTTAGGCAAAGCCAAGTGTTTGCACAATGTATCAAGGCAAAAATAAACTTTGCTAAACTTCTTTTAGGTTCTAGAACTTCTAGAAGTACTTCTTGTTCACGACTGTTGTGTGTGTGTGTAAGAGAAAAAGAAAAACAGAAAGACAAATGGGCGTAGAGAGTGTGCGTTTGTTTGAGATGGTGCGCTTTGAGAGGATTCTGGGGTTTGACATCAGTTGTGAACATGAGATATAAAGGGCATGATGCGTGATGCAGTGCGTTTCTGAGTTATACGCATGTTGCTCTCTCACTCGCTATAGAGTTTGATTTCCCATGGGTCCCAGTGCTTATTTCAGGGATTTGGTGTTCTCATCCCTCATCCTGCAACATGCTTGTCTGGGGTTAATCCGTTTCTACCAGAGAAGGTGTCACAATCTCACTGGTGCCACGTCTTTAGTCAACAATAAAAATGGCTTATAATGGCCGGAAAGCTATTTTTCTGCGAGGTATTCTCCTATCTTCTCCTGAGCTCCCTACTGAGTAATGCAACGCTGCTGGCAACAAGTTAGTTGATAATACCAAAAAAAAAAAAAAAAAAACCTCTCCGTCTATCTGAACGTTCAAGGTGAAACGTCATTTTTACGTTACTAAAGCCACCACACAGAATTGAATTGGTGAGTTTTTTTAAATCTTCTGTTACAATCTATTGCTACTGTAGCTTGCTTATTATTAAACTGGGATAGGAGAAACTCCAAAGAATGTCACTGTATGCACAAAGTCATTTAAAAAAAACATTTAATGGTAATGGTTAATGGTAAATTCATGTAAAATTTATGAGGAAAAAATATAAACTGACATTCCCAAAATTCCCTGCATTGTATTTTAAATTTTTTCTTGTTTCTTCCTAGTTATTCATCAGTTTATTAGGGTTGTATGTTACATGTAAAATTGCTAAATTAATGTTTATTGCATATTTCAGTTTAATGAGTCTCACCATGATGGTGTTTAGTGTTTGTGTGACACTGAGCACCTTCTATATATGTTTTATATTTAAAAGCTGATTGTGATGGGCTTTGGTTCATCATGTGACTCTCTCATCACCACCAGCATTTGGTGCTTATCAGTATATTTCAAAGACACAAAACAGATTTCAGTATTTTTGGTATATTAACATTATATCAGTTAATGAAATTACTGTAAATTTAAATTAACCGTAAAACCTAAAAAATAAACCATAAAAAAAACTAAAAAAATAAACCGTAAAACCTAAAATCTTGTTACCATATTTTTTTTTTTTACAGTCGAATTCCGGCAACCACAGCTGCCAGGTTTTTACCATAAATTGTAAATAAATTTACTGCAACTGTTCAAATATGTAACCATGTACAGTAATCTCTAAAAAAGTAACTAATCTGATTATAAGCATTCTAAAGGTTAATATACTGTAAATTTCAGTGCATGTTACTGAAAATCTATTAAAACAAAAAAATGCCTTCAGGTTTGGATCAGCCTGAGAGCAAGTACTCATTTTGCATAAAATATCCTTGTAAGGTTAATGAAACTTATAATAAACATTCTAACTTGAAAACATGCATGGTAGCCATTCATGATCATGTCAGCGTTTGCCAGCTTTTGTCAGCCATCTCATCAAAGTAGCTTGGAAACATGAATGTCTGTTGACTGATCTCAGTGCCTAGCAGACTGGCAGTTTTGCCAGGTTTTCCGGCAGAGCTTGGAAGGACAGGAAGAAGCATACGGCTGTCAGTGACACTTCAACATATGATGGCTGGAAAAAAAAAAAAAAACCCTCCAATGCTACAATTGCAGTACAAGCCAACTGGAGAAGCGTATGAAAAGCAAACATGTTCTACATCTTTTTGGGAGGTGAAAAAACAGCAGGGTCACTCTTTTACATGACCATCATAGAGAAGAGAACCATGTTGAGGCACTACTGAGGTATCCAGGGAAGACTATCACTGCTGTACTTAGAGGCAGCTTCTACTGTCTTCAAAACAATGAATAAAGTCAGACAGAATGAGCACAGACAGGTTTGATCTCTCTATTACTTCTCTAGAAACTAAAATACTATACTGTACAATAGATTTAAAACTTGTATTATAAAAACTGACACCACTTTGAACACTGTTGATTTTCAGTGACTTCTGCAGGTACAAAGATCCTCTGATCAGACCTACAAGACAGTGGATCCCTCTTTCTCGTACTTAACACTTTGAATGTTGCCATCATGTATCCAGAATGATGGCTACATGATATGGCACATCACCCGCAACCACAATTATTCTCATAGTCAACTTTAAACTGACTCGGGAGGGATATTTCTGATATGATGAGCAGCTTGGAAGCAGTCTGCCAGCTATTTAAAGAGTTGTGAGTATGTAAAAATGTTGTTCCCGAACCTTTTCCAGACATCTTGTCCGATGATTTGACAATGACACAGAAGTGTTGTTCTTTGGCAGTGCTTTCAAACCTGTGAGAGAATTTATATACGCCATCCTTCACCTATTTTTACCCAATAAATAAGGCTAACACAAAGAAAAACAGAAGGAAGGATTATTTCCTTAATAAGCAAAGCTAGTGTATGATCACACACTGACTGAGCTGTCCTTGTAATCTTTAATTCAGATCTCTGGCAGACAGCTGTGAGGTGTTTCAGGGGTATGAAAATGTGGTTTCACAATTGAGGAAGGATCCGGTAATATTGTGCAACTGCATGTCCTGTGAAAAGCTTATACTCTCTTATAAAGCTGTATATAAAACGGCCAGTAAACTTTATTCATTCCTCAGTTTTAGTTCCCCCAGGGCCTGAGGGGAATAATGACCCATTCTCTCAACTCAATCAACCTGTCCAGGCCCAAAAAAAAAAAAAAACAACATACAACACACTTTTAGTTTACACCTAGCAATATAAATACGCTCTTACTTTAAAGGTGACATCATGGAAGTTTTTTCCTGCTACTTTTATATACATTCAAAATGCAAAGCTCCTTTACGGTTCACCCAGAACACTAATGAAAACTAAGCACCAAAATCAGGTCACTCAGAAATAGCATTACCAACCAACCAATGTATTTTCAGCAAACAACACTGCAGGGGTTTTCATTAATAGAATTCATTTAAGCAATATAATCGCAAAGTCTATAGAAATTAAAATAAATAATGCAATCAATTTTTAACTTTAGCAATTTTTTTTAATTAATTACAGTGCAGAGAGAGCGCTTGTAAACTATACCCGTAACTACTGCATATAGCATACGTTTTTCCTTTTGTTGTTAGCATGTACTGCAGTTTCCTCAAAATGCCCAAGCCTTTAAAGTGAGATGTATTCTGTTTGCATGTAAAACGTTGACTATCCAAAAATTCGTATTTATAAACCTGGAATATTGCCTAAAACATTTTCGAATAAACCAACGTTTCCATCTGATAAGTCAAAGAGAACAAAATCATCACTTCCTGATAAACTGGCACTAAATATCTGAATATAATAATATATATCACTGAATATATAATAACAATATAATATAATATAATAATAAATATCACTGAATATAATAATTTTCATTTATGATAACGCCTTAGAGAGAGTAGATGCAACACAATAAAGGCAGACATTGTTTTCCGAGGCGGATGCTGCTGTTTGGCAACCCAGTCGTGTAAGACAGTAATTATACAGAAATACTTTAATGATAGAGATCGCTGAGGCATTTCAGAATGACCGTAACATTTCAGATGCTGTGAACGAGTTTGTTCCGCTGGTTAGCCAAGTTATCCAGTCTCACAGCGCAAAGTCGGGTGACTTTTTAGTGGAATTTATTCATTAAATGTGTTTACATCACAGTTTTTGATCAGATAAAAAGTGTTTCCTACTTAGTTTTGCGCATAAGTTTGTTGTATGCATATTTAAAATGTATGCACATCTTTTACATTTCCACCCAGCATTTTTTATGCTATATTTCAAAATGCGCATACAAATAGGTGGATGGAAAGCTGAAGTTTAAAGTTTTAAGTTCCATGGTTTAAACAACATGTAGCCAGGTGGACTTACTAGACCATCACATTTTAAATTGCGAAAATGCAAGCACTACTACATGGCCAAAAGTAATTTAAGAGGCTATTCTTTCTACACCTAGAAGATTTTATGCTGGTTCGAGAACTGTTCCCTATACTAAAGTGTTACCACTCCACCAATTGCTATTCAGCTTCTGTACTGCTTTGACTGGTAGAATGTGTTGTAGCCTTTCTGTTCCAGCCTTGGCAACAATGCCACAGTGCACAAAGCGAGGTCCAAAAAAGATTTACTGAGTATGATGTGGACGAAATTGACTGACCTGCACAAATACCAGACCTGCACACCTTTGGGATGAATTATCCCATCACCCAACATTAGCGTCTTACCTCAATGATGCTTGTGTGGGAGCAAATTCCCACAGCTATGTTCCAACTAGTCGAATGCCTTCCCAGAAGAGCCAAGGAAAAACACAAAAAAACAGCAGGCACATACAGATTTTTTGGGCATCCAAAAACATTTGGCCTATGAAAGCATAGATTATACCCCCTTTTAATACTTTATTACAACTGTTGCATAAAATTACACAGTGACAGTCATTCAGTCAACCCACACACATTTCCCCCTCAGTGTGGCTCTGCACTCACAGTTTGAGGTTACTGTGCTACTATCACTGTGCAAGCTAGAGGAATTTTAAAAGCAGCCAAGCAGCAGCACAAGTGCCCAGCAGAAAGACTAATGAGTCATGCTGAGACTACACTGACCCAGTCAGCCCTCGTCGCAGTCATCACCTCTCCTGCCACAGGTGTCGTTCAATTAGGGAAAGTAATGATGAAGCAGGCCTTTACCACCCACCATAGTCTGAGACAGCTAAATACAGTCTTCTTAACTGTAGACCCAACCAATTTGCCATTCTAATAATTCTTACTTCGCTTACTTTGGGTTGTGAAAACCTCATGCCAAACAAAGGCCTACAGCAGTGTGAAAGGAAGAAGGAAAGAAAGAAAAAAAATCACAAGTGAAGTAAGGGAAAAAGAAAGCAAAGCTTAAAGGCTGAGGGGACATCTAGCTGGCTTGGGCACTGGGAGTACGAGCGACTTCTGCAGATTTGTCGCACATGAGATATGGAGGGAGGGAGGGAGAGCGGCAGTGGCGGATATGGAGGAAGAGAGGAAGGGAGGGAGGCAAACAGGAACACGTGAGGAGCCAAGAAATGCTGGAGGGCAAAAATCTGGCCATATTTCTTCAGCTTCCACTGCAGTGATCACAGATCACAGTCTCCCATGTAAAGGCAAAATGTCCAGTGGGTGCTGACAATGTTTGGACTTTACAGAGCTATTTACAACCTTGACAACCTGTTTAACAATTTTTAATCGTTTAACAGTGTTAGTGTGGTAATTAAATGTCAAAAAGACACTAATTAATGTTTAGCCGCTAAAAAAAAATCTATTCTCTTTTCCACTACGGCAGCACTGATTTAGACCGGAGGACAGGAAACATGTTTTTTTAATAAGTTACCAGTACAGGTGTAAAGTATGATCAAGATCTTCTATCACAATAAATTTTATAAAAAAATGCATTCAAATTGGAGACAGTTCTTTTTTTTTAACTCTACTAAGATTTCTAAATAATGCAATTTTTAACATTTAAAATAATAAAATCAATAATGCATCATCTTATAATGTAAAAATCTGAATAAATAAGATTTCTACTGATGTACTGTATGGATTGTTAGGATAGGACAATATTTGTTCAAATTAAGCTCTTGGCGATAAGCAGGGCTGTCTAAACTTGGTCCTGGACAGAGTTGGGGCAGCCCTGGGCTAAAGCATATGCTATTGCTGATCAAAAATTAATTTTTCAAATATATATATACACATATATATACATATATATATTCTAATTAGTCACATTTAAACCTAAGTGTAGTTGCAATGTTTTGATGATCTTTGATGCATTTTAGTAACAATTCTTCTTCTTTCTGACTTGTTTTGTCTTGTTATGCGAGCGATAATATAGAGGCAACTGGTAATTATCGCAGAAATTAGCCCCGACAGTGTGATCAGGTCTTGTATCAGGCTGAAGGGGCTTATTTCGCGATAACTACTGGCTGCCTCCACGTTATCCCGCTTATTATACGGCTACTTGCCACATAAGGAAAAAACTGGAATATGAATTTGAAATAATTTATTGGCATATTTGTTTTAAATTAACATTTTCATCCTTCCGCGAAACGATATATTACCTTGTGACTAACATTCAAAGGTTAGTAAGACAATTTATAAAACCTACATATGAATATATATAATAACGGATGTAATTTATTTATTTACAAGTTGTTAATTGTGGTCGTCCAGTGTTTGTCACAAGATGGCGCCAAACGGTAATCTTTGTTGGCACGGAGGGATTTTAAACATATAAGTAGTACCGGCTATGCATTATTACTTTTGTAGCGTTTATTATTTGAAAAGAACGAACCTGCAAATGTCTCAACAGGCCAATCAGAATCAAGCATTCCAGTGATAATAAGTATGAATGAATACACTTTCTTTTCTTTTTTTCCCCTTCTGCAATACGTAAAGAAAATAAAGCAGTCCATCCCACTGACAGCCATGCAAAACATATCCATCACAGTATAAACGGTAAATCTGAATCTGTTCCGGCAGGCGCATTTCTACAGACACAGCCAAAGTCTTTGAAAGTGGTTGTGATAATGATAATTCTACTCGAAAAGGCAAGAGGCATTTTCTCAGCTAATCTATTTGTTTCTGTCCTAGCAAAGGCTCCTAGTCGACTAATTAATAGCCTCACAGAGAGCTTTTTCAGCCTAACAAAATATGCATCTCACATCTACTTAATTTTCCTGCAGCTAGAGACAATTTTCTTATTAATAAGCATTCCTTTTGTCAAGACACTAATCCTGTGCAGCTGGCAGGCAT
The DNA here is from genome assembly GCA_034779775.1 of Enteromius afrohamiltoni. NCBI lineage: Eukaryota > Metazoa > Chordata > Actinopteri > Cypriniformes > Cyprinidae > Enteromius > Enteromius afrohamiltoni. Next base: position 18,613,293 of record JAUYWG010000038.1, read on the forward strand.
AAAACGAAGGGCTAGAAACAAGAGTAGGAAATACAGGTTACAGTCTCCTGAGTCAGCCCTTTAATCATAGCCGCAGTCTTATTAAAGCAAGAACACCATGCAAAAAAAACAGCCATTCCAAAAAACACGCCGAAGCCAAGATGCCGCAAACGTCATCCATTTGTGATTTTTTTATCATCCCCGCTGTCTGGGAGACGTTCCTGCTTGTGATTCTCAGAGCTATCGTTTTATGATGACTGTATATGATGACAATGAAGGGTGTAAGTGATGAATGGACACAGTAGGTACCAAACTAAAGAGTCTGGAGGATACAAGCAGTGTCTCTTCCCTGATTGGTTGACAGATGGGTCAGGCGGGTTGCCTGGGGAGAGGCAATTTATCTCGCATGACAAAGGGTCAACTTCAAACTCAAAGAAGATGTTTTAACGATGGCAAAGTACAGCCATCTCATGCTATTAGGCCTTTCCTCTGAAGAAATAAAAGAGCATTTTAAGGGACGTTGCTATCCTGGTGCGGTTGTTGATCACAGAGCTTGCGATTGGAGGAGATCTTCCTTTTAAAGGGCAATGTGCAGTGAATATAAACAAGTTGCGTGCTTTCAGAAGAAAGGCCATTGTGCCTTCCGGGCCGATGTGGGGGGGTCTTCAGTCATGCCATATCTGCAGGAAGCACCACTTCATGACGCTGTCTTTCAGCTTAGCACAAGAAATAACGTTTGCTGTTTCGCTGTTGGTGCCCACTAATGCTATTACTGCATTAATCAATGATTTGATGTGCATGTGTAAGCCAAATGATGAAATGGCATTTTTCTTTAACCCAGGAAGGCTGAAATGAAATATTCTGCAAAAAAAACACTGCTTCAATTTAAAACATTTCTCTTTTTTTGATGTCCGTTCAGGTTCAAACAGACCTTATCCGGTTGATAATTAGGCTGGTTGAGTTTACAAATGTCACACAAAACTAAATCCCATTAAGAAATCTCATTAGTTCCAGGTGAACCTGTGCAAATTCTGTCAGGTTTGTCAAGGACTTCATATGAAGCAGTAGATAAAAAAGCAGGGCCAATTAATAACAAATGAGAGCTCTCCTGGCTTGCCTAAAGGAGTGTTCGAGCTGTGTGGCTTGCCAAAAACTGGCAAAAAATGAGCATGAAATGGACACAGAAACTACCTCAGAGCTTCTGTCTAATAAAACATGTACAAAGGAACACTTTTACTGTAAGATTGCCTACAATTACCTACTAGTCTTTATACAAGGTCTATAGCTTTCATCATTAACATTTGACGGCTCTTAACTTTAAATAATACATACTGAGATACAATAAACAGACGGATAGCCGTAGGCCGAGCAAAGGAAACTAAATTTCCTTACATTAGCTAAGCAAAACCAGTCTCCTCTTGGCTTATATCGAAATCCTCAGACAATTTTCTTTACAAATTCTTGGTTTGTACTTCTAGCTAATGACTGGTGTTTTTTGTTCTCTCTCCACGCACGTCACCAATCATGCAAATCATACGTCTTACATCATCTGCCGGGACTGCTTACACATACCTCAGTAAGCAGAAGTGAGTGTTTATTACACTAGAAATAAACTGAGCCGTGTGAGGGACATTTTATTACACGTGCACACTTAATTTCACCTCTTCTGAACTGTATACAGCAGACACCAACTTAGTCCATATAGAAATGTTTGGAGTGGCCTGGACAGTTTTCAATACACTGTAACTGTGAGATCCAATTTTCATTTTTGGGTGCACAAACCCTTTAAAGCGCTTTTAAAGAGTTTTCAAACATTCCAAAAAATTGCATCCTATCATTTACACATCTTTCCATATTTGTGATTGGTAATAAGTTTGAAAGAAGATATTTGGAAGAATATGTTTGTACAATGAAGGTCAGTTTTTTTAACTGAAAAACGTTGATAGAGGTTTCATTTTTGCATTAAAGTTTGTTCCAGAGTAAACGCAGCATCTAGGACAAGACACATTCAGATTTGCATTTGTTCTGCTTAATGTGCGACGAAACATAAAACATTCAAACCTTTTAAGACCATGAAAGAGTTGTCATCTAAATTAGAATTCTATTAGAATTGTTGTTGAGAATATTTTTCAGACAGTCGTGAGGTTAAGGGGAAGCACAGGGGTCTAACAATCAAGGCAGTGATGCTCCATCAACGCTCTTTACCAGGCCTAATAAATAAAACAAGAGTACAAAACAAAGCAATTTCTTTCCAGGTGATTTGGTTTCCCAAGGAAGCAGCACTGAAACCAAACCAGGGCTCTCTGCACAGGTGCAACACTGTGGATTAACAAACAAGACATTCCTAGAGAGCTCACGGCACGTCTCAGGTTTGTTGATGTTTTGCTAAGCCTTGATCTTTATGCCTGGTTCCTGTCTGTCACTTCTGTAACTGGAAGCGGAGAAGACACACTTGTGCTGGCCCAATTTATTGCCCAACTACATCAGTATCAACCGCAGATGAAGGCTGTCTGGATTACAAGTGGAAAAGCATGAGTGAGTGGCATTGTTGTCAAAGCATGTGCAATTGTATTGGACAGTGCATGACACATGACATCATGAGCACATCTAACCTTCGCTCCTGTCTTATATATATATATATATATATATATATTTAGCATATGAATCACGAAAGAGTGAAACCTAAACAAGTCGATCAAATTTAAATTAACTAATAATTCCCATGACATAACTCAAAGCTGAAAATTCAAACCAGAAACAAATCTCTTTCTGGTGTTCTTCATATCCAAGGTTCTGTCAACTACCATGAGAGATCACATTACGAACCCTCAGGATGACTCCCAAATGATGTTGCCTTTGTTCTTATGGTTTCATGAAAGGAAAATAAGGGAAAGGATCAGACCTCAAAGGAATATTTCAAAGGCATGTCTCCTCTCTACTGATGACAGTCAATGTAATAATCTTAGGCACACTATATTGCCATGATAACATTCTAAAGCAGCCTATGCATAACTGTTGTTTGTTCCAAATTCAATTCATCCAGATGAACTTTAAATTAAACAATGATAGCTGATCAAGATATTTATAAAAAAAATTTAAATTAAAAAAAAAACAAGAAAGAGAGAGAGAGAGACATGAATGGATTCATATGACAGCAGACTGGAAATCAAAAAGCAGCCTACAATGTTATTTGACCATGCAGACGAAAAACAGGGAGTAAATCTGAAATGAACTTGAACATGTGCTGATGCCTTGTAAACAAGCAACAGATATTCAGAAAAAAAAAAATCTTTGAAATATAACACGGATCATCCTAAAATAATAATGCAACACTTGATCTCTCAAAAAGAAACAACCAGAAGGAAAAAAAACACCTTTAAACTGATTTTTACTAATCTTTCATTGCTAAATTTAAAAAAGTCAGATGTTCTGCCTTTGATTTACAGTATGTTAAAAATAATT
>JAUYWG010000038.1:18616833-18628297 GCA_034779775.1 Enteromius afrohamiltoni
TAGCTGTTGCTATGGTAACCTCTTCTGGACACGCTTGCGTCTGTTTTGCGCCCAATAAGAACACGTAATGTGTCTAAGTTGTGACAACTTCTATGGTTCCCAAAATCTTTGAAAGCGCCTTTGAAATTTCACTTAGATCTACTGTTTATGTTGCCTGTGTACTTTGTTTTGACTATAATTAAATAGAGGGGCTAGATCCTCAACTCCCCTAAATTGCTCCCTTATTTTACCATGACACGGGGTGGGGAAAACAACCTTGTTCTTGTTCAAAAATGCATTCCACATTGTTTTATAAAGCGGGCATCTTTCGTCATGGTTGGCCCCGAGCTTTAGTCACGCTCCCACCTTGCGGACAGCTGCTATGCTTGAATTATAAGTATATGTTATATTCACAAGCACAAAGCATTGCAAATGAAGTCAAAAAAGCGCATTAGACACTTCCGTTGCCCGTCGAGCCCGGAGACGGCAAGAACGCAAGAACTTCAAGCGTTCAAATGGGTTTGTTTTCAGCTCTGCGCTTTAGTGTATGCGTGCTGAATTACCAATTAAGACTTGTAAAATCCGCTGCAGCCCAACATCCAAGCATACAGGCTAAAACCCGCTGCAGTCATTCACAACAGACAGACGTGATTTAGCAAACAAGTGTGGCATGAAGCCCGCACAAGCGGACTTACCTTCAGAAATGAACATATACAGCAGCAGAGTTTCCACCCAAGAGCGTATAACGGACATCGTAGTAGTTTCCACGAATAAATCCCGTTTGTGGTGATAAACAACAGCGCTCCTCCAAAATATCTCCCGACCGACGTCTACAGTCCAGCGACGAATTCCCAGCGAGAATCTGTTGGATTGTGATGCTGGTGAACTTTATGTAGAGCGATCACGTCCATTATACCAAACCGGTGGAGAGTTAAATAAAAAAGACCGTGTCAACCAGCGACCGAAAGCGCAATGAAGAGCTTTCGAGAGAGAAAAGTTACAGGTATCCGGCTCAGGTGTCTCGATTCCCACGCGTCTCTCTCTCTCTCTCTCTCTCTCAGTAATCCACGCGACATGAAATACAGTCGTTTTCGTCCATCCAGAGGTTTTAGATTCAAACTATAATCCCGTGAAACGCCAGCAATGGTACAGCAACCGCACAATACCAATGTCCTCCACGAGCTTGTTAGTTTAATAATCTACAGAAGCATTTCAGATCAGAGGCATCGGTCACAAACAGCTGATACGTGTTTAATTTAAGAGCTGGGTGGCGATTTGGGATTTCCGCTATAACCTTGACATTTGGTCCAATTGTAACGCTATTTTATGGATGAGATCCGGTTCTTCGACCTGAAGTTATGCGATGTTAAACTAGTATATAGTCGCCTAAATAACTTGTCCGCGCCGATGGGAAAAGTGATTTCTTCTTAAATGAAGTCCGAAAATCTTCTCAGAAGGAACTGAAGTCCTGGACTAGCTTCCCTCGTACACGATTAGGCTACATTTGCAATTGATATAACTGTGTGAAGCGTATCGCACCCATGTTAAACTCAGAGGACTAAACAAACGCTATATTCTTCTTAACAATGCAGCGTTCCGGTCTGTAACACAACGGTTTCGCTGTTGAGCTTCGTCAGAAGAGATTTATTCAAGACCACCCCTCCTCGGGTCTCACAAACTAACTTTGCGTTTCAACAAACGGTCTGTGAATGGCGTGAAGTGCGCGTCGCGTTCCGCTGGACTTGCGGTTGAAGTAGCGGGTGAATCCCCGAACCCTCCAAACCTCTTCGGTTCACGGCGGTCACGTGACACGGCTCTTTACGATCAGTCCGCTCTGACGTTTCCATGCGTCCGTCGTGAACGGGTGCATCTCACCGAAACAAGAGAGGGTCAAATTTTCCTCTAAAAAAAAAACTGATTAAGATCAAAACACAGTTCACTTGATCATCGAATTCCCGTACTGTAAGGACGTTTTTCTTTTTAGACGTTTTCTCCTGATCCCACGTATTCTCTTTCTATGGGAATAACACGTTTGTCGCGAAGTAACTCTTCTGTATATATAGCCTACTTTGATATACAACGTGCTCATATTTGTATATCTGCTTGCTACAAATAACAAATAACATCGACGGAAACTATAATATATATAAAAATACATAAAACATAACTTAAAACACTGTGTATGTTTGAGTTATCATCACAGTTGTGGGAAAAGTAGGTATAAAAGCCTATATTGTTTCAGTTGTGGAGTCAGAAAGTGTAAGTACATTAAAGTGTTACAGTCCTTGGCTGGCCATAGCAAATTAAGCAAGAAATCTAAATGTTAAATTATACTTTTATTAATCCCAAACATGATTTAAACAAAAAGTTAGACACACACACACACACATAAATTCTACAATCATTTACATTTAATATAAAAGTTAGTGTAGGCACAAAGCAAACAGACAATCAGAGGCGATGTTTTCCCGCATTACAGCTTTTTGCGTTTTGTTAGCAGGAGTAAAAACAGATATGTTAATAAGATGTTAACAATTTCGTTTTTTAAAGACACCCCAATCAACCAAATACTATCCAGAAGTGTGCAATACATAAATGGAAATCTCACAAGTAACTGTACTTCACGAAGCTGAAGTTGCTTGAGGTGTCACACGACAGTGACATCTCCTGGCGGGCCACATTATTAGGGTCGTGTTCCTACATCCTCGCAGCTTGTCAGTGTCACATGGCTGGACAGTGCTAAATAAAAACCAATGTCATGATTTGATTCTTCTATGTACCCTGTCATATCTTTCACCTTTCAAAATAATATCACTGATTGTAGAGAACACAGCTGGTCTTATGTGTGTTCATTTGAAATTGTTAATGGCGTAATAAATAAACACATGCTTTAATGGCTGGAGCGTTTGACTTCTGCAATTTGCATAAGATTTGTGCTCATGCGTAATACAAATAATATAATGCACATCACAATTTCATATGTAAGCTGCAGACCATAAAAGAAAAAATTTAGAATGCTACTTGACGGTGCATAATATAGCCACCGTAATAAAACGTTTCTCATTTTCTTTCACTGAGAGTAGCGTGTTGAATGTATGCTCACACATTAACTCCACAGTTTATGTTGCGGGAAACATATTAAGATTCTTCAGTTTAACCATTTATTGTCTGGAAGTACTTTTGGCCCCAATGTCCCTTAATGTTCTGTTTAATGTACCGCTGATGGCTTTGTTTACAATGTAAGACTGCACACAGAAGGATATTGGTTACTTGGATAATCTTCCTGTATAGCACGGCCCCCTTGTAATACGCATTGGAACCTTTGGGTAATGGCCCTAGGACCAGATTTTAGAGTACTTACATTGATTCATATCTCAGATATTAACTTTGTTATACCTTCATTCTTCCTGGCCATTCAGATCTAAGGTTACACCCTAACATGAGCGTCCTTTATCGACTACAACATCAAAAAGCAAATGGAAATTATGGACATTGGTTCTGAAATTTGAAATAGTTGTATGCTGGTTTCTTACAGTTTTCAAACACGGCCTAAATAAAGAAGACAGGTCTCTTTGCTTTCAAAAACATTACATTATGGTGTAATATATTAATGAACCAAGCAAAAACATTTTAGAATGATTTCATCATGTGACACTGAATACTAAATAAAGTCAGTCACACACCATAACCACGCCATATTTGTTTGGTGGCAGAAGACTTCATTAACGCTTCTGACCATAAATGTATTTTGACTTGCTTCTTCTTCCTTTACACTCTGTGCGAGGTTGATAAATCACATCTGATCAATAATTTAAAACATCCTTTTTTTCTCTTCATTTCCTTCATCTGTGCCGAGAATGTTTAAGACCACAATCATTCAAGAGATTTGGCATGAAGAAATGAATGAAATAGCTTATCGGGTGAACTGCTGATCACAATTTTGAGCATGCATGATAAATTGATGAATCATACACCGACTTATATTTCTAAACTCAGTTGTTGCATAAGCTGTCAAAAATTCTTCACAATTCCCAATCAAACTAAAATATTAAACAAAAAAAAATGATTTGACTAAAAGTTATTTTACAGAAGCATGAATTTTGTAAGGCAGCAAACACTGTTTCTGTTAGCATTTTAGGTCAGAAGAGATATACACTATAATTGTTTTTTATGCATATGCTTAGCCCACATCAAATCCTTTTGTCTTCAGTGTAGGCTACAATGGCCTCAGGACCGAGGGAATTCCGTTTTTGTTCTTGAATAATATTAGTTTCCCATATGTGCATGAGGCACAGCATTTGCTCTCACTCAGCAGCTTCCAAAAATAATTTGCATATCTCAGTCAGTGGATCCTATTTATATAAAGATGGCATGATCTTTGTAGGATCGCCAACTTGAAACTGAAATCAAGCATAGAGTACTTGAAGGGTTAGTTCGCCCATTTAAGACATGAAGTTGTATGCAATCCTTACCAGCACTACAGTGTATATACACTGACCCACTCTGTGATCACCTCCCTGGTCTGAGTTCTGGCCGCTGGAAGTTTTTTAAGAAAGTAGTCCCGGTTAGTTTCCGGGGCCTCAAAATGGTGTGTTTTTATGTGAAAAAATTATCTGTGTTTCAAAGCTTGATTAATTTACATCACAAAAAACACTCATTCATACCTCTGTTTTTAATCAGCACTATTTTCCTTCCATTTCCATCAATCCGCGCTGCTGTCAACGCAAGTAAGCGAGAGGTATCTTTAAGAATTGGGATGAAAATTCACACATTCATGCCATTCCAAATCTGTATGACACCCTTAATTCTACACAAAAGAAGATATTTTTGCGCAACCAAAATCTAAATCTTTTATGTTTGAAGAAGAAACAGGACAAGACTACAGTGAAAAGGCAAATGTTGCTTTAATCATTTATTTATTTTATTTAAATTTCTATATTCATTAGTTTGTATGTAAGTGGTATAGGTTGTGTTAAGCAGTGCTTATAAGAAGTGGTCTGTGAAATGGGTGATGAACAACAGTCTTTACGATAACGACTGCAAACACAAAGCATAGAAAGACGTCATCAGTGAAGACGAACAGTGGGTAAAAACTAAAAGTCAATAACAGGTGCCATCAAACACTAAAGAGGATTGTGTTCAAACATTACAGAACTACAGATGCAAAGTAAAACCCAGCCTCAATAATCACCTTGAAGTGTCTGTTTCATCAAAACCAATCTTAAAGCCAACTGCTAGGAAAGAGCTGCAACTAAGACTTTTAAATACAAGCTCCAGTGCCAAAATATTGGTGCTCCAGTTGGAATTGGAACACAAACATGAACTTCAGCGTCTGGTCTGGCTAGACCTGACTTGAATATCATCAAACCACTGTAGGATATTTTGGAGAAAAGAGTGAGAAAAAGATTCCCTTCTAGGAAGCAGCTGGCAGATGTTCCATAGACTGTTCAAAAATTATATGAATAAGAAGTTTGGAAGCTTAAAGGCAAATGGTGGTAAAACTCCTTATTTTGTCCAACCACTGTATGCATGTTTGTACAAAAAATAACACTAATAATATGGCCATCCATCTAGTGATTCTTCACTGCCTAAAGCCTAAGATAATGAGATAATCTCCTGTATCGGTTTGAAAAATAACATTTTGGATAATTCACAATATGTATCTTGTGAATTATCCTTCCATAAACCATATAGAGCAGGGATGTCAAACTCAATTCCTGGAAGGCTAAGTTCCAACTTTAATTAAACACACCTGAACCTGCTATTTAAGGTGTTTGGAATTGCTTGGTTGGTGGTTGAGCAGGGTGGAGCTAAACTCTGCAGAACTGGCTTTATAGGAAGGCCTTCAACACCCCTTATTTACAGTGAATAACTTGGTTAAGTGTTATGGGCAAAATGTGCTCAGGGGGTTTTCATTTGAATTCTTGATATCTAATAATATTTCTACAGTTTGATCCCTTTTGAACATTCTGTTGACAATAAGTAATGATGCACCTACATGCCAACTAACTCTCTTAGACACCTTTTATTCTTTTTTCACACAAATTTACAGAGTTTCGTTTAATAAAGCATAATTACTTGAAGAATGTTTTGTTCTGACTTCAAAATAATATTTTGATATGCTGGGAGATTTTAAAAATGATCTCTATGCTCACGGAGTGTGCTTGAGAGGTGACGAGCTGAATCCTGTGTAACTATGGTTCGACAAAAAGTTCAAAATAGTGCATAAAAGGAAGTTAAAATAACATGGTTGCATCAACAAATGCCTTTTTATATCAGTTTTGGTTTTGTTATGCCAATGTGTTTTTTCTATTTTTTAGTCACTGTTCACAATAATAACAACATGCCTGACTGCCCAACTGCAACTCAAAATTAACCCAAACTAACCACATTTCGAGGAAGTTCCCTGGTAAAAATTCCAAACAACCCGCGACAACAGTGACAGTAGCCCAATTATACAGGAAAACCGTACAATTACAAGTAAAATTTTAGTTGTATTATCTGTGTCCCCTTCAGAATTTGCTCTTGCTCTCAAAATACAAAGAAAGATAATTTTTTAATGCCCCATGTTATTCTAAGCATGAAAGGAATAGAGATATGGTGACTCATCAAGATAATGTATTAAAACATCTATCATAGCTGTACAGCTTTTTAACATTTTAGCTCTAATTTATGGACTATTACAGTTACATTTATTTAAACATCCAAAGCGGCTTCTACACATTCTACAACTAAGCTAATGTTTTGCCTATTAATAATAATATTCACACAGAAATACTCTTTAAGCACCAAATGTAAAAAGATTAATATATTCTTTAAGCAACAATTGCCTCCAAATGATTGATTAGTAAATGACTGGACAGATATAAAACACAGAATTTTCTGCAGTATAAGGAATTATGTAAATATCACATATCTCTGTGTATTTAGAAAAATACATCTACTGGCATAAGTTTGGTCTCCATTGGTTTTCATTATGCTAACAGCATGCACAATTAGCTTTAATGCTTTAAAACGACCTCTTTCATAAGCAACAATTATATTAATTAAGCCTACTGCTGTTGTGAATATAAGTATAAGACTTGACACAAGTGATTCTGAAGAATCCCAGCTGGATCTATCAGTAAGGCGACCATCCTGCATTGATGTTTGGTGTGAACACACATCCCACGCACCCACTAACCCATCCATCATCATTTTTATCACTCTCTCTTTATTCAGTCACTGCAGGTCATTAGGATTCACCAGGTCACACATTTCAAACACACAATTAACTAAAATTTCTATCACATGGATATGACTGTTCATCACAATAGAAACATCACAATAATCTCTAATGACCCCAATTCATCATTTAACATCTGGTGAAGTGAACAACTACATGTTTGTAGGAAACAAAGGCATCATTAACTTTATTAGGCTCCATATGCAAAAATCCATAATTCATAATATCACTTTCTCTATTGAAAACTTTAAAAAAAAACTTAAAAAACTTTTTGCACATTGACATTTTTCTACAGAACGGTAATAGACTAATTTCACTTAATCTGTGTATATTTCTCTCCTGATTCAGGTGAGAAGACTTTTTCCACTAGAGAGAAATATTATGTACTCACATTTTAGGTTGAAGCAACACTTTATTTAATTCAAATATATCACAAAATGTAATTGATGGATTAGAGCTGTGTGGATTACCTGTGATGTTTTTATCAGCTGTTTAAACTCCGACAGCTAATAATATCTAACCCAATTCTAAAATTTTGGTGAACTATTTCTTAAAGATTTTCCATTATTTCTAAAACACACCACAATGTAATGTACAATTCAAAATACAGGTCTAATATCTGTGAAAAATCAATAGGAAAAAAACCCATTGTTTTAACACAGTGCCTTATTTTTCTAGACTTTTATTAGAAGGCACTAGCAATATCTGCTCACGTATCACACATGAACATTTTATTTCATCGATTTTATGCAGCTGAATGATTTTTATCTTGTTAGGCATCAGAAAAGAATTTGAGGCAGCAAAATTTCTCTTTCTCTAAAAATGTTTTAATATTTAAACCTGCTTGCTAACCATAAATTCTCAAGGATGGTTATTTTTAGTAAGTCAGGTAAAAGCTTCAATTTTTTAAAGCCCTGAAAGCAATATTCACTCTGTGTGTGTGTCTTATTGAAACAGTAAATCACATGTTTACCAAAATGACTTTTAGCTGCAGAACAGCATGTTGTTTTAATGGTGTTTGAAGATACAAATTATAATGAAGTGAAATACTTGGCTTTTTCACGTGACACCACCACATTTATTGCTTATGCACAAAATCCTTTTATTTTCATATTTTCCGCTTTAAAAGACATGAATAAAGCAATCCCCTGAGGAGTTCAGTTTCTGGCTCCAGTTTCCTTCAGTCCTTCAAATATAGCTCTACTGCACTTATCAGCTTTTAGCTGAAATGCAAGTGTTAGCATTAGTTAGTTTTCTAACCGAGCAACTTCAGTTTGCCTGACATAAATGTGTTGTCTATGCCTTCATGCATCTTTTTTAGCTACTTATGCTTTAAGTGAAAGATAATTAATTCAATTAATTTTATGTATACTTATCAGCTTTCCCCACAGATGTTTTAATCATATTCACAGTATGGTAATAGAAAAAGACGCATACATAACAAAATATAACAAAATAAAAGAATTATTGTAGGGTATCTGTGTGCAAATGCTGTTAGTTCTAAAAAATATACACATATTTTTGTTATTATTATTTGCTGGTTGCAGTTTATTTGAAGGGGTCAAATCAAATCAAATCATCTGTAAATACTATTTTGCTTATTTTCAGTAGCTTAAAATTTACTGAAAGTATTTACTGCTTAGTTTCATTAAATGCTATTTTATTCCGATAATGAAAATGTGATTTATCATTTGTTGTTTGTTTTATAATTCTCTGCATATGCAGATCTACACTCTTAGAAATAAAGGTGCTTCACAATGCCTTAGGAGAACCTTTTTGTTGTGTGTTGTTGCTTTTTTAAATACTTTTTTTAGAATATGGTTCCTTAAAAATCCTTTAACATTTGAAGAACCGTTCTGAAACGCTCATATACTAGGCACTGTAACATGCGCTGCTGTAGAGCTTGCGCTCTCGCTTCCTTTCAGGACCAGGCAAGGCAGGACTTGGAAACGGGATTAAATGCAAAGAAAGATTTATTAAACTCAGAAAACATAAAGGAAAACGCGGAGAGCTGTGCAGAGCTCAGAGTGCAGACAATGAAACATCAACAACAGACAAAGACAGACTGAACAGGACCCGGATTTATACACAGACTAATTAGACATAAACAAGACACACCTGGACAGACACGGCTGGAGGAGGATACAGGTAACGAGCGGGGCGGGGTTACAAATGAGACACATGGGCAAGGAGATACAATGAAAACAAAACACAAAGACACATGTAACGACAGACGGCGTGACAGGCACAGGTGTCAGGAGTAAAATAATGAAATTTAGGTTTATTATAAGTTCAAACAGGAAACAGAAACAGAGGATCCAGACGAGGAATCAAAGTCAGGGTTTCTCTTTGATGTGTGTCCAGTCTTGTGACCGATCTCCGGATTGCTCTCTCTTACTCTGTCCCTTAAACGCAGGTAAACTTACAAGGTAACTAATCATGGTAAGTAATCAAGGTAGGTCTCTTTCGAGACATTGACTTTTTGAGGCATTGACTGGCAGACATGGCATGGAGAGGAACATCGCTCTTCTGGGCAAGGCAGAGGAACTGGAAGTAGGTAAATGTTGGTGTTGTTACCTCAAGCTCAGCCATTGAGCTTCTGGTGAGTGAGGCTTTTATCCAGTGCAGGTGATTATCAACAGGTGTTTCTTGTTTGGTCATTAGAGGTGACTGAGAGCGAATGCCAGTTACTGCGCTGGGATCAGCGCACAGAGACAGAGATGACATGACACTTTCTATTTCACAAAAGGTTCTTTCTGGTAAAAGAGGCTTCTTCAGATTATAAAACAATGTAAGAAAGAAATGGTTCTTTAAAGAACCTTTGACTGAATGGTTCAAACAAAAATGGTTCTTCTGTGAAATCGATGTGAAGAACCCTTTAAGCACTTTTATTTTAAGAGTGTAGGATAGTTGTCTCACGAAGAGTTTGTCACATAGGCTGAATCATGTCCCACTTAGATTTAGAGGTAACACTTTAGAATAGGTAACACTTGTTAACTATTAACTATGACTTTTCCACTCAGTAAATGTTTTATTTGCTGCTTATTAATAGTTAGTGCGGTAGTTGTTAAGTTTAGGTATTTTATTTCCAATAAATGGCTAATATAGTAATATGGATGTTAATAAGCGACTAATAGGTGTAACAATTAAATTGTAACACTTCATGTCTTTTGTTTGCTGTCTGTCATAGTTTAGTTTTGGTTTCGCTTTCTCTCTCTTCCTGTCTTCCTGTCTCTCTTCCTGTCTTTCCTTACCCCCCCGTAAATCGAGTGGCTTTATTCCCCTTGGTGGATAAAAGCTATAAATAACAACAGAGCGGGGTAAGCCTCGCCACAGCCGGACCCCCGCAAACTACTGTACTCTATTTGTATCCTCTGCCTTGCAAGTTCTGGGCATGATAACGTTACACAATACAGCTGCAATAAATGGGTCTGTCTTTCCAGCACTCTGTTTTTAGCCCTCTGAGAAAAAAATGCGCAATCTGCTTTACAGTCTAGCCACGCGCTCGCTGTATGGTGTGCATTTTAGGACATCCTCAGACCTCAGTCATAAAATGAAAATATGTCATGCCTCATACTAAACGGCCTTTGTCAATGGACCAAACGGCATTGTGACTTAGACTGAAAGGCTTCAGGTCTCTGAAAAAACAATGCCCGGTGTCAGTTCTGGTACAATCAGACATAGGGCGTAACGGACTCAGATTAAAAGGCATCAGACAAAAAGTCCTCAGACGAAACAGACTCAGATTAAAAGGCATCAGACAAAAAGTCCTCAGACGAAAGATGGGCCCAGTACAACCTGCCCTCGATAAGGGCAACACACATCCCAGGCAAACTGAACCAGGGCGCAGTCATTCCCCTGAGACGAGACCTTGTGTCTCAGGCAGAGGGTTCAATCTGGCACCCACAGCCCAGTCCGTGGGCCCTACATGTTTGGCAGCTCGACGGGAGCCTATCTGCTGAGTGCATAATAGACACATATTCTCACGCTAGAGCCCCGTCTGCGAGATATGCTTTGAAATGGTCAGTTTTTTGAGGTGGTGCGCGGAGCCCGGAGCCCCCTAATCAAGCACCCTTAAGCCTTATGTGGCGGCCATAGCAGCCCACCACGACCTTACAGCAGGCCAGGCTGTGGGCAAAGATATTCTTATTATCCATTTTCTAAGAGGAGCTAGATGGCTCAGGCTGTCACGGAGGCAGACAGGAGATGAATGATCGAGGTTAGTCCCAGTGTAGCGTGACGGAATACTCAGACGCGGAG
>JAUYWG010000038.1:18647686-18658701 GCA_034779775.1 Enteromius afrohamiltoni
CAAATATACTATGTAAAGAAAAACTTTTATTTTGGATGCGATTAATCGCGATTAATCATTTGACAGCACTAATATAAAATATATGTGTGTGCTCTGTGTTCATTATATATATATATACACACATTATATATACACGCAGCATATAGTTTGAAAATATGTATTTACATGTTTATAGCTATATTTCTATAATTTATATTATAAATAAATAAATATATCTGATATATAAAATTTTTTATTGAATAATAAATATACACACATGTGCACACACAGATGTAACATAAACAAAAACATTTATTTCATTTATTTTGTATACAACTAATTGCAACATATCATTTGACAGCACTTTTTTTGTTAATTTTCATTAACAAAAGAAATAGTTTTACAACAAAACTGACAGTGTGAAGAAAGTCTTTGAATATTATTTTTTTTTAATTATTTGTCATCTGAGCAAATAAGTAGTGTATCTGCCTCCTCCTGTAACGGAAGGGACAGACGCCACTGGGTAAAATCCAAACTGAAGTTTATTACACAACAGGTGAGTAACATAAACAAGGATAAACTGAAGAACGGTAAACAAAGCAAAACTATAACTAAAGAATGCCTTTGGGCTCTCTCCACTGGACGACGATCCGATGCACACCACACACCACAGTAGACAGGGGGACTGACGCTGGAGACAGGAAGGAACTATGGAGACACACTGGTACAGAGGAGACGCTGGGAACTTCAAGGAGACTTCTAGAACAAGACAAGATAGCATTAGCAGGTAAGCAAGAGCAGGTAAGTGTCCACTGTCGTTTGCTGAGCTTGGACGTCGTCTGAGGTGTGGTGTGTGCATATAAAGGGTACGCTAAATGTGATGCAGGTGAGCAGACCAGGTGACGCTAATCAGAACTCCGGTGACTGTGATCTCTGAGTGACAGTGGGGGTGGAGCCTGGTGTAGAGCCTGGTGTGGATGTTACACCTCCACAGCATGGATGAAAGACATAAACATAAAATGTATTACCCTATTCTAATCCCTATTCTATATCTAACCCCACTATTCAAAAAACACACCATTATAGCAGAATATTTATTTATATGTTTTTTTTGTAACCAATCATTCAACTATAATAATAACAAATGAATAAAAATAACGTTTGAACGTTTGCAAAAATATATTCTTTTAATGTACCATCCATTCAGTAGGTTGATCAGTTGTTCTCAGTGATGGCAGTAGCGTCGCTACAAGTACATTTCTCAGTAGCGTTGCTGTTTTCTGAATCAAATAGGTTTTCAGTAGCAAAGCTATTTTATTGATCAAGTAGCGCAGTAACATCCACACAAGCTAACGTTATAATTTTCCAAGCATTTCTGTCGCTTAAGCACAAATCAGAAATACAAATGCTACGGATCACTGATCCTAGATCAGTATATGACGCCACCACCATATGCGGGCCAATGCAGCCGCATTAATGTCAGTGACTTCTTACTGCGGTTGGCAATGAGCTTTTTGGAGTTAGGACAACTTTTTGCACTGGACGCGTGACATGCTTGGGCGAACACTTTTTGGAAAGATGGACGGAGAGGAATTGATCCCGAGGGGGGAGTCGCCGTAGCTGTTCCTCGAGATGTTCTTGACGCTGACTGAGACAACAATCTGTTTTTTGCCATGTCGGTACTGTTTGGAGTAGTTTATAATTCTACTAATGTGGTTTGTCCTGTGGTTTAAGCTGCACTTGAGTTACACATATGCATGCATGCAGATAATAATACATACACACTCTTGACACCTTTTGTTATTTGTTATTATGTTAGTTTTTGTTGCCAAATTGGTTTGGAACAATTGTTAAATAAATAATTGCAATTATGCAATTATGCACATCACTAAGGTAGCATTGATTTAAAATTGGTTCAATAATAAAAAAAAAAAGCTTAGATGTAGTTAAATTACTTTTATTATGTTGCTGTAGCTTAGCTTGCTACATTTCTCAGGGTGTAGTTTAGTGTAGTTACGCTTAATTCAATGTAGAGTAACTGATAGCTTAGCTCACTACATTTTCTAATTAGCTTGCCCAACACTGGTTGTTCTTTACTTCTAATAATTTTTATTATGCACACTTTACTACTACGCTTCACCATCTCACTCCTGCCTTGAACTACTGAACAAATTGTTTGAATACACTGAAAAAAAATGTTTTACTATGGCTTTCAAATGTACAAATATGCAGCACCTCTCTGCATAACTGGGTGTCCTTGAATACACCTCAGCCTGAGGATACTGTACATTATGTAAGGATTATAAAAATACCTGTAAGTGCTGGGAGAGCACCACGGTTCAATAGCAGTATAGAACCTAGTACAGATGCTTTTCAAATTCTGATGATTTGATAACACAGAGCAGAGCGGACAGAACATTTGTCTTCGTCTGACAGGATGCTGTAAAGCACCATACACGCAGAGGCGATTTTACGATACTGGCATACATCTATGTGAGAAAAGAGCCAAAATCCATCGCTTAAAGGACCCTTTCGAATGCACCGAGGAGGGAGGCTGAGCTCAGGCCCCAGGCCAGACGTTAGAGAGTCTTATGATTAAAGAGCTGGACTTCCTGGCACTACTGCCTGTGACCTTGGCAATGTCACTCCAGCCATTTGTGTTCTTTCATACTCAAGAGCTCTGCGCTCATCTAAACCCCATTCGCTCTGCAGCTGGGGTCCATTTCCTCATAATTGTTCTCTGAACTGAACTCTTGATCCATCTGTGTTCGCTCACGATTATTAATGCACTGTTGATTGTTTTATTTTGGAGCTTTGCAGCGGTCAAGATGGATAACCAAACATTGGCCGTAAATCTTGTCCGATACTTACTTGTGTTGGCGGAGCAGACAAGCGCAAAGCCTGAATGAAGCGCTGATTGGGTGTCCGCGACTGAAGTATCAATGTCAAGTTGCTCTAGAGTGTGAGAAACTACTAAACAGGATGAAGCACGGTCCTCCTCCGCTTTGCTCTCAACTGTACAAGTGTACTCATGTCCTCTTCTGCAGCTCCTGGAGGAACGCACCTTACGTCTTTGCATGCCCCAAAGCACAAAGAAAAGGTCCCATGCACTTACTTCCCACACTTTGACTGCATTACACACATCCTGTGTATGTGAAACAGCAATACACCAGGCTACTCTCCTGTATTAAAAAGTCGAGGCGAGCTGAAGTGTCAAGATCAAGAGGTCTAAAAGCGTTTGATGAAGTGGAAGAGGCAGTAAATTCAATGAAAGCCCACAGGTCGACAGGGGATGCTTTGAGAAGGCAGCTCTGGTTCTCAGAAAGCAAAGACATGCTGTAGCAGCCACATGGATGGGGCTTACAATGAGCCTAATGCATCCTGACAATCATTGTTAGATAAAATAGTAGCCTATATGTCTGCACTGAATGTTTTCCATGCTAACAAGAATAGGCCCTTCAAACTCTTAGGGTCTAAAGAGCTCATGCAACACACTCGCAAAATGTTTTTTTATCCTGCTCCACCGAAGTGTCACTCTTGTATTTATTTTATAAGGCATTCAAATGTGACGCTGGTGGTGTATTTAACAGCTGATTATTTGAATGCACTTCTATGATGGGCATTTTTGCATTTATATAATTTATGATTGAGAATTATACTTTTTTTTTTTTTTTAGAACAATTTACATTTATGTGTTGGCAGGCACATGATAAAAATAATTAAAATAAAACACAATCTTGAATAGAACATTTTAACATTGCAAGTACTGTGAGTTCTTCCACAGATTTATTATTATTATACAAGTAAAAAAGAATCACTGCTTATTTATTACGTGTTCTGTCTGTTTAGTTTCAGTTTGTCTCCCAGTTTTGGTTTTGTTTTGTCCTCCAACATGTTGATGCCCTTATGTGGTAGTTCCCGTGTTTCCGTGATTATTAGTTTATTAGACTCCTTCTGTGTGTTCCACCTGTTTTTTTAGTTTAGTGCATTATGTACCTTGTGAATTTTTACCCTGTCTGTTTGAGTTTACCTTGGTCTGTGATTCTATGTTGTAATGCAGAATATAATCTTAATTTATACCTTTGTGCAAGTTTATTACTTCAACAACCACTGTGCGTAACATTATTAAAATCAGAAAACATATTTGAGCAAAACCATGTGGTGCACACAACATGCAAAATATAAAAGAAAAACAATATAAGGAAATTATATAATGTAGAGGGGATCCCAAGTCTATTATAATATCATATTATTTGCCATTTGTGGTATGACTCACAAAAACTTAACAACCATTGTGAATTATAAATAGTCCTTTTTGGGAGACATATTTATAGTCATCCAATATATAATAATATGATCTATTTGGTTAAAACACATTTTTATTAATCATTAATCCTATCTTTATGGTATGAAGGTTTTTGAAACAATACAAAAATGAATTTAAAATCGTGGCGATACTAATTAGTCTTTAATAAATCTGACAGTACAGTGTGCAGTGATACGCATCAAATAAAGCTGCTGAGAAATGTGACAGTTAAACTGGCAACTTTATTGCCAAAAATAAGCTATAAGCAAATCAAGTTACTATCCATCAGCTCTGTTAAACGTGTTGATTCTGCACCACCTCTCTCTGATGTTGCTTAATCACTCACTTGCTAGTTACACCTGGATAAACTCATTTTCTGCCCCTACTCAAGCTTAACATGGCTTCACTGCAGACCCTGCTTTTAGAACCTTTATTTTTAAGAGTTTAAATCAATAATACTGATCAAAAATACCATCATATCCTATCTATCATATTAATGCAAGTCACACAGGCCCATCTAGTAAGATTTTGTGAATAATAAAGCCATCTCTCAAATTTTCAGCAAAACCAATGACGATAATACATTTAGCCTTCTAAACAAGTTTGAATATGCAAAATAGCAACATAAGTAGTTAATTTGAAATCATTTCAAACAGCACCCCATTAACTGAGAGCTGGTGAAGGGACCGAAAAGAAAAATACAAAAGGGAAAAAAATAGTCTCTCAGTATGACCAAGTTGGCTGTCTCTATGCAAATGAAGGTTTGAAGTGATGATGAATGGTAAATTGTACATGCCGAAGTGACTCTTGATGCTTCTTGAATCATCTCGGTTTTAATGCATTTCTGACAGGAAGATTTTTGAAGGATTTCAGATGAGTGCAGGAAAATGTCATTGCGCCAACCGTTTTGAAAATGATCACAATGGCCAGTTATGTATTTAGCTCAGAAGAGATGACACAGAGTTGAATGTAATTTAGTGTTTCAAGATACTATCCTTAAATTAAAGAAACCTATAAGACGGCATAACTAAAACCCTCTAAAAAATACTGTATCATACAACATGCTGTGTTGTTTGTTGTTTTAATACCTGCATACTATGCAAAAATTAGGAATGTTACACATTAAATAAACTGTTTGAATGTACTGTAAGTTAAAATGGTCAAACACATTTACAAAATACTGGTCATTAGTGCATGTTCTTATGAGATCATGTAAATAGTTTACCCACAAAAATATAAATTAGCAGAAAATTTAACCAGCCTCAGGCCATCCAAGACGTACAGTGTAGATTCACACGACTCCAGTCCAATATTTAAACATTCCATGAGCATTTTCTTCATTGCCATTTGCAGGACTAAAAGTCACTTTCAAAATCATTAGATGCATATAAGGTCATTTAAAAACATTGGGCCTCATTTACAAATTTATAAAAGCGCAAAAGTTGTAGTTTAGAAATGTAACAATATGAACGTGAGTGGTGGCTATGATTAAATCTCACATCCAGTCTCAGCTTGTGTATGCAATTCTTTTCAGCCTGAACTTGTGTGCCCATATAAATCTGGTGGAGAATTGTAGAATGACAGCATTTTGTTTATTTACTGTAGGTTATTTTCCTGACAGCTAAACCAAAGATCATTAGTCAATCACTGACCAGTAAGATTGAAATGTCTTTTGTTGTTTTTTGTTTCATTCAGAGCTTTAGCTTTAGGCTATATGCACGAATAGCAGCATAAACCTTAGACCATCAGGATTCACACACCTGCTGCACATCTGTGAACAGAGAGGAACAGAAAATAAGTCTATAAAAGTAATAATATCAACCTGTCCTCCAGCCAATACGTTGTTTGTCCGAATCCCTCAAATACGACGCATCAGAATGTTTTCGGGTTTCGTGTAGCTCAGATGATGTGTAATCATGTGATCATGCCTTCATAGGTTTATTCCTAGAGAATGCATATGCTAATAAAATGTATGTTTATGCCCTAAAAACATGATTTTGCACTATTTATACGGGGTAGGTTTAGGAACGGGTTAGGTATGGTAATTTGTATAAATTACACCTAGTAAAATATGTCCAAATTACTGAGAGATCAGTGAAAAAGTCCACACATACAAACACGAATGCGATTGTGATTACGAATATGATAACGGATATGGTTACAAATACTATTACAACTGCGATTACTATTATGAATACGAATATGAAGTCTGAAACCAAATCTCAATTAACTTTTTTTTTACGAAATACACAGCGATTTTCTGTCAATGATGTGCAAAACCCACAGCTTTTTAATTCAGAGGCAACTCACAAACTCTCATTTGTTCTGGGGAGAGTCAGGAAGCAATGGCAGAAGTTAGCCATGCATGAGTACTCTGTTATGAGGAGGGAGAGAGAGGCGAAGGCTGGAGATGAGAGGTTAAAATCTGTGTAATCTCAATTCTGCCGTCAAGAGTGCTGTGACAGGCATGTGTGAGATGAAAGCTCCGAGTCACTTAGCTGTAGATGCAGAGCATAGCTACATATGGGGGAGCTTCTCCTCATTGAAACTGTCATATTGTACTTCACTGTACGGGCATGCTTATCCGAGACACAGATACACAGCAGAGACGCCTCAGGAAATACAGGCTGCAAATAAGGCAGCTGAGCACTGCTGTTTGTCAGATGCTTACTTTTATAGGCAAATTGTTGAACAAAATTATTTTCTTTTATTATAGTGCTTTTCTGCTCCACTTCGAAAGGTGAAATAACTAGTAGAAAGAAATACAATCAAAACACAGCAGTCTTACTAAAATGCCTCCTTTTTTGATTTTAATAAATTAAATATTTAGTAATAGTGTACCTGTACTGTATAGTGCATCCTGAAAACTTAAAATGCATAATTAGTGAGTCTAAGAAGATTTGGTCAAAATGGTATTTCTTTACAACATACTACAATTATGCATATTTTACTGTTATAAACTTCTATTCTGCAGAAGTCACATTTTATTAGGTGGACTTAACTACTATAAAAAATAATGCACTTCAGCAATAACACTTTAGAACAGGTAACAGTTATTCACTTTTAAATACAAATTTCCCTCAATTAATTCTTAATGTGCTGTTTTTGAATAGTCAGTTGTTAAGATATTGGGTAGGATTAAGGATATAGAATACGATCATGTAGAATAAAGCATTAATATGTGCTTAATTCGCACCAATAAATGGCTAATATTCTAGTAATATGCTTGCTAATGAGCAACTAATAGGTGTAACTGTAAAATAAAGAGTTACCAAAAATAAGTGCAATGTACTTATTGAGGTCATGATGTGTTTGCAAAACACTTTTGCTTCTTTTGAGGTTGGGATATGGGTAAGGTTAGGGACATGTTTGGGGATTTGGGTAGGTTTAAGGGTGGGTTAAGGTCTAAGAGATAGGCCAACAATTTAAATATAAAATCAATTACGTAAATTAATTACAGATGTAATAACACAGGTATTTTAAAAAAGCACAATTTAAAAACATATGTACACAATAAATGCATTGTACAAAATGATAAATTTAAATGTAAGTACATTAATAGTAGTTTCAGCCACCTACAGTAATATAAAGTGGGACTTTTGCATAATATAACGAAATCATTTTAAACGATAAAGCAAATAGCATAAAATATTCAAATAATTACACTAAACCATTCTTAGGTTAGTTTTTCATGAGTAAAGCGTCAAAGGCCCCCTTCCTCCCAAAACTCATTTCTGTGCCTGTCTGCAGGTGCAACAGTGGTTTGTAGCCATTTAATTTGAAATGTTTAATTTGACTAGTTGAAGATCTCACAATGGATACTGAATCGTTATTTCACAGCATGAATTTGCAAACACCGCCATACCAATTATGATACGCTAATTACCTTGCAGTTTAAACTGTCAGTCAAGCAGAAATTTATTACTCATGACATACTGAGAAGCAATTCAAATGGACATTTAAATTTTTGCATTTAGAAAACATTTTATCCAGAGCAAGTTACAGTGCATTAAAAAATGCATCCATCCATCTGTCACACTCACATACCGTAAGGAGAACACAGGAGTAGTGGAGTGTGCAAACGAGAGTCAGGATACAACAGGATACAACACAGACATGAAGATATATAAAGGACTGACAAGAGAGACTCGGTGTCACGATCAGCTGGACGTGCCAGTACAGCTTTGGATGACATTCCAGCTATCCAGGAATTGTGTGTGTGTTTGTGTCTGTTTTCACTCATGGACTCACATCAGTGAACTCATGTCTCCGCCCACTCGTTTGTTGTCTTGGTGTTTCATTGCTAATCTCCACCCCCTGACCTTGTTTTCACTGTATAAAGCCTCCCTATGTTTTAGTGTTAGTCACGGATCATTGTCTATGTTTTGTCCAATGTTTAACCGTCCACCCAGTGTATTCATTCATGTTCCAGTGTTCCTTGTGTTCTGTCTGTTGAATTACCTGTTGCCGAACTTCTGCCTGTGTCTGGATATTCTCGCTGTCTCTTCCCCTGGACTGATTCATGGTATTTGAACATTGCCTTGTATATGTTTCTGCCCCTGGATATGCCTCCACTAAATCTGTTTGCTGGCGACCCACTTCGCATGTTTTGACTCTGCGCAATCTGCCCCCAGAGGATCCCGATTGGCCGCTGGCCAAACTTATTGACTTTGTTTTAGAGTTCTGTTGGTCGTCATTCACCATGGGAGAAGTGGTGGAGGATTTGCGGATTCGCCGCTCTGCTGGAAACCCATGGATCGGTACTCCCTGCGCCATTAGGCAAATGGCGTTCAAGCATAAAATGGCAGCCGGAGCAGCGAACGCCATTCCGGCACCGAGGTTGCCAACACTGCACAAACCCCCAGCGGTGCATAATCCGCCAGTGCGAAGATCTTGTTCCTTTAAGCCAGTTTTTCAGTGTGGCAAGCTGTATAAGGCACTGTTGGTTCCGGTTTTACAGCCAGAGAGGCTGTTTCAAGCTCTGTCAGTCACTCGCGGTTCGTAGCATGCAAATAACGGGTCCCACTCCCGTTTCATGGTACAAGGAGCCGTGTCCAGTCATGTTGGTTTGCGATTTGAGTTATGAATGACTGGATCCGTCAGACCCTGTCTGTGATCCCGATCCTGAGAGGCCGGATCCGCCAGACCCTGTCTGTGATCCTGATCCTGAGAGACCGGATCTGCCAGACCCTGTCTGTGATCTGGACCCAAGTTGGCCGGTTATGCCCGAGCCAGTTGGTGAGCCAGATTGGTTGGTATCCAAAGCGTCAGAGCCTGTGATGATACAACGACCACCTGAGCTCCACGTTGACTGTGAGGTCCCAGGGCCAGAACCTCTGGAGCCTATGGGTGACTTGAATACTCCATTTGGTCCACTAATGGCTGCACCCTCTCTGGAGAAGTCGGTTTCAGCCGTAGATTCTCCAGAGCCCCCATTCATGGCTGTACAACCCATGGAGGTAGCTGGGTCACAGTCCGGAAAGTTCAGGGGGATGCGAGCACAATCTGTTGGGTCCCAAAGAGCGCTTCCACCAACGTCCAACCGTGCAGGGTGCATTCATTCCCTGTCTTGTCTCGAAGGGCGCATTCACTGACTGGTTGGTTGTCAAGGGCGCAATGTCTAGTGACCCCAAGAGAGCTCTGTCGCTGTCTGGCCGAACCAGAAGGGCTCTGCTGCCATCCGCTCCGCCCTGGAAGATGGCCTTGCTGTCTGTTTCGCCCAGGTGGGCGTTCCCGCCACCTGATTCACCCCAGTGGGCTTCTCCACCACCTGCTCTGCCCCGGTGGACTCCTCCGCCGCCTGCTCCGCCTGGTGGGCTTCTCCGCAGCCTGCTCCACCCTGGAGGGCACTCAAACTGTCTGGTCGGCCCTGGAGGGCATGGTCGTGGTCTGGTCGACCCCAGAGGGTATTGCAGTCCTCTGCTCCGCCCTGGAAAGCATTCAAACTGTTTGATTGGCCCAGGAGGGCATTATTGTGGACTGTTCAGATCAGGATTTAGTATCACGGATCATAGTCAATGTTTTGTCCAATGTTTAACCGTCCACCCAGTGTATTCATTCATGTTCCAGTGTTCCTTGTGTTCTGTCTGTTGAATTACCTGTTGCCGAACTTCTGCCTGTGTCTGGATATTCTCGCTGTCTCTTCCCCTGGAATGATTCACGGTATTTGAACATTGCATTGTATAGGTTTCTGCCCCTGGATATGCCTCCACTGAATCTGTTTGCCGGCGACCTACTTTGCCTGTTGGACTCTGAGCGTGAATTAAATTCACTTGCATTTGATCTTGCACGCCTCGCGTCCCTTTCATAACACTCGGAAACACAGGGTAATAAAACACAAGGAAATAATGGGAGAACTGAAAACACCTGGGGAACACGGCTGGGAACACGCACACACCACACACACACACACACACATATCATATATATATATATATATATATATATATAATATGTTAATATGCAGTGTTGGGTAGTAACGCATTACAAAAGTTATATATTACAGTAATAAATTACTTTTTGCTGTAACGCAGTAGTTTAAGGCATTACTTATCAAGTTTCAGTAATATTATACCTCATTAAGAACTGTTACAGGTCTACTTTTATTTGTGTGTCCACGCAAAAAAAAAAAAAAAAAAAAATCACAAAAATCCAAAAAAGACATGAATTAAAAAAAGCTTTAAATGACCACTTAACGAAAAAAGAATAATCCATGAAGATGACTTAAGGT
>JAUYWG010000038.1:18665122-18681906 GCA_034779775.1 Enteromius afrohamiltoni
CCTGTTTGTACCTCCTAGTATCCGCTATTAAACACTTTGCGTTTGGATCCGACTGCCTCCCGTGCTCGTTCATAACACTAGAACTGGTCCAGTGGATAGTATTTGCATTGGAGTAAGTTCTAGATACTCATTTTATCTTGAACAAAGTTATGCCAATAAAGAATTGCCTACTTTAACATACCAGGAAAATCCAGTAAATTTCCTGAGCTATAATACAGCAACATCTGAGCATTAAATTTGTCCTCTGGGAATCAATAGCCCTGTGAATAGGTCAAATTCCATATTTCAATAGAGAAAATGGGAACAGTTTTATGAAAATGACTAGAAAGACACTTTACAAGTTTTTAGAAAGCTTATGACTGTCCTTGAATCTGATTTCCTCCCCCTCCCCTCCATTTGGCTCATTCTTTGTTCTCTTTGTACCTCTCTGATGGCTGTGATCATGTGACGAGAGGTTTTTCCTACTTATTACCCTCTTCACTGGAGCACTTCAAGGCATCATCTTTTTTTTATTGCTGCTCCTCTCTGTCTTCCCTGTTCTTCACTTATAAGAAGGTCACAAACACTCGCTTCCCAGTTGGGGTCAATTTCTTTCTTTTTCTCTCCTTAGACTCTCATCTCACTTAATCTCTCAAACGTTAAATTTGACCTGTGCCTCAGGTAGTGGATTTAAAGAGATATGAATTCATCATCTGTCATTCTGGATGTAGTTTAGCTTGAGTTTAAAGAGCCTGTTGCATTAGCCAATTATCCACATTTTTTAGGCTGCTTCAAAATAATTGAAATGGCCAATCAAATCAAAGAAGACTTCATCATTCACAGGAAACAAATAAAACAAGCTTAAAAGTGAAAGAATGGAAGAGATAAGATGTAGCAAAACATTTAAAATTTAACAACTGTTATCCTATGTGTTAAAGGGGGAAATATGATGCGGTTTTAAATTGTTCCTTTCTCTTTGGACTGTTACAAGCAAAGCATTCAAACGTTTTGAGCAGTGAAGGGTAACATTAGTGCTCGTTGTTTCTCTAATCACAAATGCATACATGTTGTGTTTACGAGGTGCGATGCAACTGTCACAAAGGAGGCAGAGGCATGCGGATCCATATGCTGGGAGTTTATTTGTAGTCGGCGAAACAGGATCAAAACAATGGTAAACAGGATTACATAGACGAGGCAAAAGACAAAGTCGAGGTACACAGGCAAAGGGTCAAAAAGACATGCGGCTATCATACAGGAAACGAGGAGAAAACACTGATTAAACACGGAGGGGAAAAACACAGAGAAACAATCGGAATTGGACATAGACTCACAAAACTTTGCAAAGGGGTAAGACAAACAGGGTATATATACAGGAGATAATGAGGGGATGATTGGTACATAATGACAAACAGCTGTGAGGGGGCATACTGGGATATTGAGTCCGGTAGCAGAATGAAAAGACAGAAACAGACATGCCAGCTGGAATCATGACATAACTCCTCCCTTAAGGAGTGGCTACTGGACGCTTCAAGTTTTGGAGCCGACAGGGACGCCCACTAGGGTGGGGCAGACGGCGGAGAAGCCCACCCGACTGCATAGAGGGAAAACGTGAGGCGAGAGTTCTGCAGTCTCGGCCAGGAGTACCGATCCCGTTTCCTGAAAGTCCAGTTTGCCCGTTTCAGCCAGGAGTGCCGATCCCGATCCCTGAAATCCAGTTTGCCCATTACAGCCAGGAGTACCAATCATAATCCCTGAAAGTCCCTCCTCAGTCCCGCAACAGCCTGGAGGCAACGAAGCCACCCTGGAGGAATCCACTGACTCTGCTGTTTGCAGCCTCCAGGGCGCCCTCCCTCATTATTATACCTCATGTGTTTTGTTACGGTGCGAGGACGCACCTTTACGGAGGAGGGCGTGATGTAACGTGTTATGTCATTCAATATTTCATTTAATAATAAAAGCTGCTGCTTAAACTATTTATTAGTTGAATGAGTTTAATTTTTTGCAGTCCAAAAGCTGTCCAGAGCATTTATTTATGCGCATACCTGATAATGTATAATACAGTGCATTTTGCATTAGGTTATTAATTATGTAATAATTATCCCTGCTCTATAAATATGTGTTAACTCGCAATTAACATGAGGTCAAAATGCAGGAACAATAATTAGAATACAATGAACCATTATAAAAAGTGAAGAATGTTATTTAAAAGCATTCAAGTTGTAGGGCATGTCACGTTGCAGCGTGTTTCAAGGTATTAAGCTGAATTGACACTTCATTTTCAACAGTTAAATTTCCATATTCTTTCCATTATTTCCATTCAGACAGATATGTAGCTGCAACTTATTTCATGCTTATTAAAATGAAAATCTCTCTTCTTTTAAGTAGGGGTATAACTGCAGCACTGAATTAACAAACTGTAATTACACAAAAAGGTCAGAGATAAACATTACAAAATCGATCAATCAGTTTATTTATTCATTCATTTATTAAATGTCCTACAGCCTGGTGACCTACAGTAACTTGGCTGATAAGGCTAATTTTTTTAAGGTCTTTTTTATTTAGATTTTATTCCAGCTGATTAACCATATTCTAGCATATAAAACAAAAATATGTGCTGATTATGTAAAAACAAAGAATGTAGCCTTGGGACGTGAAACATTTCTCTCTCTTTCTCTGAGAGAAACAAATTAGATCATGCAGTGCATTTTCATGTGAGCCAATTATCCAGTTTTTCACAGTTTTATTGTCTCTCTTCTTTTCTCCTGACAGAATGAAATAAATGCAGCACAGAAGTGCTGAGCTCAGACTGTCCCAAATTCTCTTAAGATGCGACTTGACAACATCAATGCTCATTTATCTATATTATCATAGGCAGCAGCCAAACAGCAACATTTGTCCTGTAGTCCTTGGACAGGTTGCAAAACCAATGAAATCAACCAACAAGCAGTCCATAAAACACATAAAGTAAAAAAAAAAGTAGATAACCCCAGTTTCTCATAAACTCACCGACCTCTGTTGACTGCACTGACATGCATTTAAACATCACTTCATGCAGCAGGCATCACATCTAGTAACAAAGCAAAAAAAAAAAAAAAAAAATTAAAATCACATCTTGCACAATCTACTTTGGCACACATTTTTAGCCTAAGGGTGTCTCTTGATCTCTTAATGAGACTGGTTGACTCCCTAAAACACAGCCAACCCTGATACATTACAATTTAACTTATCTGTACAATCAAAACTCAGTGTGTAATTTAACAGTAAAAGAATGTGAAGCTGCGTTCCAAGATCTGTGCTTACAGTAGCTGCCCAAAATGGAGTCATGTTTCCAGTGACAACGCTAAACAGACTTGTTGTTAGCAGAGATGAGGATTCTGGGCTCTTAAGATGATATGGTAGAGTCCAGGCTTTAACCCAGGAGGAGACTTGTGTGCCCTTAGTTCCTTACAAAGTATGGATCATGGCTCTTAGGGGTCACCCAAGAAAACTTTGGTTGGACCAAGGGACCAATTTTGTGGATGCCAGACCAGCATTACAAGAGCTTTATGAGTATCTAAGTAACATTGACAAGGATCTTGTTATGGAGAAAGCAGCAGTTAAAGGCACTAACTGGATGTGGGTGTTTCACCCTGCGGACTCTCCCCATCGGAATGGAGCAGTCAAGGCAGCGGTTTGTGTACTCAAGAGAGTGTTGAGTAGTGTTGGCCAGGGGTGTAACTTGATAGCGCTGGAGTTCCAGACCTTTCTGTATCTGGCTGCTAATCTGTCAAATGAGAGACCTATCGGTGCAGGGGCTCAGATATAAGATGAGACCGTGGAAGTAATCACTCCCAACTCACTCCTTCTTGGACGAGCAGGACACAAGGGGGACTCCCAAGGGTTTGAATACCCGACTTACCCTTTCGTGCGCCTGAGATCAATTCAGATTGAAGTTGATAAATTCTAGAAGAGGTGGAGTCAGCTGGCAGGACCAAACCTGCTTATCCATCAAAAGTGGCATACTCCTGATTGAAATATTGCAGTGGGTGATCTAGTATGGTTGGCTGATCAAAATGCACTGAGGGGCCAGTTTAAACTGGGTCGGGTAGTGGAAGAGTGTCCTGACGCAAGGGGTTTAGTACGAGATGTGAAAGTGACTACATGTCGAAGTTGTCCGATTTCTGACAGAAGATCTAAAAGGAATCAAGGTGAAGCTATCCTTCCACCACCCTCCACAGGGATATTAGGAGGTTGGTGATATTACTTCCAGTAGAGGAACAATAAGGATCCCCAAGTGTGTTTCGGTGAAGGATTAACTTTCCCCACCACCATCCTCTCCAAGGCTGGTGGTGTGTATCGGTAAATATGATCATGATGACGACAAGGGTTTGTCATGGTGAGGATCTTATAACTGGAAGTGACATATTGGTTATGGTGGCCTCCTTTAATCAGAGAATCAGGAAGTCAAGTGGGAGGTGTAAGTCTTTCCAGCACTGTTGTTTTGCATGTATATTATAAAAAAGATATGTCATTATGTTCCAGGACATTCAAAAAGTAAGTTTGTGCAATTACCACTATTTATATATTTAAATGTAGAAACATTTATGTTATATTTCATATGTTATAATTCTACTAGCTTGCAGATATGTGCAGTGTCGTTTTCTAGCAGCTAGAGTACGTTGTTTGTACATTAGTAGTAAGCGCCGCCCTCTTTTTTAATTTCTCTCAGTCTGTTGTTGATCAGGGTTGGTATGCTTGCCGGTTTATAACCTAACATCTGCTAAACGAATCTGCTTAAACGAATAAAGACGTCACAAACTAACTTGATAAAGAAGAACAACTTTTGTACTCAGGTTACATAGTTTGTAAATAAGCAAAAAAAATGAAAAAAAAAAAAATTTCAAGTTGTATCCGCCATACTTGCCCTGAAACCCTTCCAGTGGGGAGTTTATTGAGATACAGCAGGTACCTTAATAAAAACTGGACAAAACCACTGGCATTGGGAGGACTTGCGGGAGGCAAACAGGTCTACCTGTGCTTCCCCGAATCGACTCCAGATCAGCTGATTCGTCTTGGGATGGAGATGCCACTCTCCTGGGTAGGTAAGCTGTCGTGAGAGCGCATTGGCTGCACGATTGAGCTCCTCCGGGATGTGAACAGGAGGAGGAGATGGAGAGCAAGCTGATACATGCGACGTAATCGTATACCCCCCTGCCGGTTGATGTACGTCACAGTCGCAGTGTTGTCTGTGTGAACAAACACGTACTGGCCCTGCAGTAGCGGCCAGAACCGCCACAGGGCCAAGTGCACTGCTATCAGCTCTAGGCAGTTGATATGCCAAAGCAGCTGGGGCCCTGTCCAGGGTCAGCCCAGCCCACACTGGAGGCAAATGTCATGACGACAGTGTGCCGGTACACCTGGTCCAGGGGCACTCCGATCCGCAACAACACAGGGTCTTTCCAGGGACTGAGTGTGCGACGACACTCCGGGGTAATAACCACTCGGAGTGTGCCGCGGTGCCATCTCGGTACCCGGGAGTTCAGCCAGTGCTGTAGTGGTCTCATATAGAGTAATCCAGGTGGTGTTACGGTTGTTATGGTCCTTTATTATGAATGGTTGAATGGTATTCTAAGCTGTTGTAAAATACATCATAAACACACACGTGGCCTCATTACATCGGTAATAGCTGCACCCCTGTGTTTGTGTTGCTTGGCAGCCATTTTGATAAACATTGCTGAAAAACATTGTGCGCTGGATTTGTTATCAAGAAATTTTATTGCCTGTTCATTGTTTTGTGCACAATTGATGAAACCTTGCCAGGTATATGTAGTAACTATTTTATGAAAGCAATAAGCCCCATGATTTAAGGTCACTGTAAACCACAACTTTACAAGACTATAATCCAAGACCACCTTTCTTTCTCTTAATTTTTTGGTCAACAAAATATTAATGAAATAATCATAATAATAACAACAACATCGTTCAAATTTATGTTTCACAATTTTTTTTTGTCAAATCTATTTATGTTCTGCAGAATAAAGACAGACATACATTTATGGAAGTGAGTAAAAATTACACGTATGCTTTCAAGGCTACACACAGATCTTAGCTGTTTAAAATGCATGCAATTTGGAGGAATAACACAAAAACTTTAACTCTGTCTAGACATGAATCTACTTGTAAAATCATGACTGTTTATCACAGTCTGGTCACCAGGGATAAGTGTCTTCATCAGTGAACATTTTTCACTCATCATTTTTCCAAACTTTTTGTTAAGATGTATTTTTTATTTATATATTACTGGCTGATTTTATCTCTCAAATTGTTACATACATTGTCTGTATGTTTTCTCCCTGGTTCCTGAGCAAATTTTTCTACTTTTCTACAGGCTTAAAAACAGCCTTCTGCCCCATCTCCAAAAACAGCAGCCCACTCTCTCTCTCTCTCACTCTGAAGATTTCAGCATCTGCATACAGTCATCTCAGTAGTGCAGTTTACTTCAACATCGCCTACAACATTCACTTAGCTAAAAGTCTGGCCAAACCAGAGTAGTATGTGTAGTATGTGTCCATACTACACATACTACTCCATCCATCCATAACTGAGTGTTGATTTATCTATAAATTATGGATAAGCCCATCTAATTGTTAATTTATATAGATTAGATCCTGATGGAATTCTTCAACAAAAGTCATATAATTTAATCTTTAAACAGCAGAGTTTAATTGTCGTGTAAGCTTAACATATCTTGCAAAACACCCTGATGATGGTGTTGTTAATGAAGAGACTGCAGCTGCAACTTCTATAATTCATCTCATTATTTTCTTCCTTAAAAGAGGTGCTAAAAGGTACATGTGTTTCAAAGTGTACAGATATGTTTTAGTTTAATAAGACAGACAATGAAATGTACAATATCATCATACTGACAGAATTTAAAAAAATAGTTTTTATGTACAAATTTAGATATACTCAACGTTGTATAGCAAATCTGTTTCTTTAGCATTTGTAGATTAATTAAAATATTAGGCTTTCGGCGAGACCACGCTCTGAATCTGCTGTGAAATCAGTTTAAGACTTAAATCAGGTGCGGCACCAGGTGCAGCGATCTTTGTAACAAAGTGAAAAAGAAAATTAGAAAGCCAGCTAGTTTAATAAGATAGCATGAGTCAGGAAAAAGCTTTTAAGAAATGTGCTCCTCCCTGCGGTCGCGATCATGCCAAAGGACGCACACTCTTTGGCTACCCTGCGTTCTCGCAGAGCTCTCTTCGAGGAGGGAGTTTTTTGTGAGTGTTCCCCGTGGCTCAGGCCCCGCTGTCACCGAGACGAACCAGCGTCTGAAGTCAAGGGGTTCACAAGTAGACCTGTTCGAGGAAATGCCTTGTCAACTAGACACCAGTCCCACTCTGGCTCTCTCTCCAGTTCATTCAGCTCCGTTGGGACTGGATGCTATGGTACAGATGTGGCCGATGCTCCGGCTGTACGCTTTTACCCCCAGTCGCTCTGCTCCCAGGAATCTTGGAGAGAGTCCGCCAGGACGAGGTCAGCACTGCTCTGGCCGGGCCGAGTGTGGTTTGTGAACCTGGTCTCCCTTCTCGACGGCTCCCCCTGGGAGATTCCGATCAGGAGGAACCTTCTTTCTCAAGCAGGGGGCACAATTGTGCACCCCCGCCCAGAGATATGGAACCTATGGGTATGGGCCTTGAAGGGACGCAACTCATAGAGTCCGGTTTGTCGACAGAGGTTGTTCAAAACATTCTCCAATCTAGAGCAATCTCCGGTTCTGGACATTTTCAAGGCAGCAGGTTGGTCTTTCCCCCTGACGTTTGCTAGGTTCTATGAGCTAGACCTTCCGTCCACCCCAGACTCAGTCGTCCTTGTGCGTCCCAAAGCGTTTGACGCAGTGTGGAGTTCTTGGAAAGGAACGACTCAGGGTTATGTATATAACCCCAATTCCTTGACACTGCATCTTTTTGCCACACCCACAGCACAAAGAAAACAAAAGTAACAAGATTTACTCAACCATTCTTCTCCCCTGACTTATGTCTTTCGCCATTTTAGAAAGTATCACAATGCATGTGTATGCTTCCCTCTTGGCATAAACAACCGCAGATTATGTACATGTGCGTGCTTTCCCTCCTAACATTAACAAGGCTGCTTACGTCAAATACATTAAAGCGTGTGTATACTGTGCATTGTGATACTCTGTAAAATTGATGGGTAAAAGCAATGGGTAATCAGTTCATACAATCAAGTCCAACTATTGCGAACAATATAAAAGCTGTTCTTAGATTAACTTTATAAAATAGCGCTTAAGATTTTTCAGCAAAAAAAAACAAGAGCCATGACCTGAAATGGGGACGTTTTTAAAAAGTATTTTACTTGCTAGAAACACATAAAATATCAATCAGATGGCAGAAGGCATATAGTAGGTTGACAAATATGATACAGTAGGCTCTAATAAATACCTTGCAAAAATCATGTGCAGCAAAGTGGCAGTTGGAGATAAACATATCTGATGACCTTGCCCACAATCTATTCCTTCACCTTCTCTGACATCAGCTCACCCAAGATCTCAGTAAATCACTCACAGACAACCCTAAACTCCTCAGCGACCATCTCTAATGAGCGAGTACTGAACCTTTGACCATCCATCCTGCAATGGCCTGCCAACTCGAAACAATCACATCATCTGTCCTCCAGCACAATTCCCCTGGCCTTCTCTAATACCTGTTCTTCCGTCATCCATTGCTCACTTATCAGCATCTCCATCCCACCTGATTTAAAAACAGCTAATATAATCCCTCGGTTGCAGCAAAGAAAAATACATTATAGATCGCTAACCAACCCGTAACGACACCTACCACAAAACCTAATATTTCAGAGGCGCTCATCACTGAATGTTACATTTTCATGAGATCCACTTAGCCCATGAAAGTACACAAGCATCCTATTAATTATCCTCATTTCACATCTGGATATGTGGATGACTGCTCTGTAGATTGCAGGCTGGAGCGTGGCCACATTGGCAGCTCTGATAGAGGGCAGATGATATAGTGCTGAGAGTGAGGGCTGAGCATGCCAGGTTCAGTTGTAAAGCATGACCCACTGGTGAGGTGAAGTGAGTGCAGAGCCCGCAGGAACAAACTGATTTCCTGTTTACTTGTGTCTAACGCATTCCATTTGAAAATGGGGTTTTTGAAGCGATTGATTATGATACAAGTTTAGACAAAAGACAATATCAGGGGCGTCTCTAAAACCCTTTACTTCTGTGAAATACTGCTGAGCTCCAGAAATGATACTGAAGAATCCTGATTAATCATTTTCCAGATAATGTTCCATTAAACATGTCTTGTGTTTTCTATCAGAGCTAGCGTTAACGGATCCAAGAATGATTCACTCTTTTTTAATGTGATCAGTCAAGCGGCTTGAGTAACGTGAAGCTGCAGGCCCGGAGGCCCAACTGCACTCTCAAACCTGCACTTCCAGACCTGTCGCCTGACAGTTCCACCTGCTGTTTGGATGAACATTTATTTAGTAGCGTGTGTACCATAGTAATGTTGTAATAATTTCCAACATTATAAAATGTTGGCAAGAAGCAACATCGGACACGTGAGTAAGGTTATTCATTTTGTTAAAGCAATTCATGAAAATTACCAGTTTTTTTTTTTTTTTAATCAATCTCATTAGACCCACAAATGAATATCCTATTTTAGTATTTAATAATAGTTTAGATTTATAGCTAGACAAAACGTCTATGTTATTTAACAAGTAATATACTAACCCAATTTTTTTTTTCACACTTTTTTTCTGCATTGTTTACAACTCGATGACTTATAGGATCTCATAACAAAAAATACAAATATAAAGTTATTTGTGAGAAAATGACGAAGCACTATAATTTTATATGTAATTATAGGGGATAGGGATGTTCATCCCCTAACTCAATACTAAAGAATGTGATAAATCCTTAATAATTAGGAAAACTATTAGTGACAATGAAAATATTTAAATAACTGAACATTTTCTATTTACAAATACAATTAATACAAATAAACCATACTTAATGCATTAAATCATAACCTATGTGTAATATTTTATATTGATGTTGGCAAAATTGTTGTTATTGTTATGGAGTTAATGCAGGGGAGTTCAGGAAAACCCAGAAGTGAGAGACAGTTTAGTTCTGCTGGCGGCACGTCTGTAAACAGTTGCTCTTTGTTCTAATTAAAACCGAAGATACACAAACCATCTTTTACCCGCCATTACAATGTATAAATTCAGTCATAGCATAATATTTTATACTTGGAAAATTGTGCAAGTTGCAATCTTTCAGCAATTTAATTCAGGTTAGGTAATCTTCCAAACAGCAGGAGGCACTGTTAGAAAAAGCGACAGGTCTGGAAGTACAGGTCTGGAAGTGCAGTTGGGCCCCTCGGCCTGCAGCTTGATAATGTTGAGCAGCTTTGCAAAAGGTCTGAAATTGTTTACAACTCTATTTAATTCACTCAGACAGTTCACTCACGCAATGAATATTTGCAGAAGTTTCTCGCAGTTAGTAACGTGATTATTTATAAGACAGTCAACAATAAGAGCATATTATAAGGTTGATATTCTCTTTCTACAGTCCTCTGTAGGAAAAGAAAAATGTCTTTAATGGTTTCTTAGAAAAGACACCTTTTATTGCATGTGCAGCTTGTGTCCTGCGGGTAAAGACTATCTGTATATCCATAACAAAATATTAAAAAAAGAGCAATAAAATATAGGTACACCTCTTTTTATGGAAGTATGTACTAATGAAAGCAAGAGTGATGTTGCTGATATTCAGACCAACAGCTTGATTGCAAGTTTATATTGTTTATATTGTATATGTTGTTTTGTCTGTTGAATTATTCAATGTTGGTTCAATAATCAGCACAATCATTTAATGACTCTCATATATGACAGTAGATAATCTCAGGTGATTATCTGTTGTGTCGTGGTGTGGACACCCAAATTGCTTGTCGCTGGAATCTTGTCGCATTTAGTTAGAACACAGTGTCAATTTATTTAACTTTTTTTAATTGGCATAAAAAATTAGTAAGTAACGGCCACATTGTAATTTGTTTTCAAGTTATTTCGAGAAATCTAGGAGGGGAATTAGTACAACGTTTCTGGAAGATTTTTTTAAACGAATGATTAAATGACTCATCACTTATCACCTACTGGCATGACAATGTAACAGGCAGGAAAGTCACTAAAATATCCCCAAAAATAATGCACAAACTGACAGTCTATCTGAAACCACAATTAGTCCACAGCTCACCACAATACATTATACTGCATTGTGGTGCAGATGACTCGGATGACGTTAGATCCATTTGCAAGGAGTTTATTTGCAAGAGTAGTAAAACAGGCAATGGTCAAACAGGGGCAAACAATAGCAAAGAAGGCAAATCAAGACAGTACCAGAGACAGGCGAAGGGTCAGGCTCACAGGCAAGTTTCAACAACGATAGTCCAAGCAATAATCAGGATCACAGGCGAGAATCAGTAGAGAAAGTCCAGGCAATGGTCGGGCTCACAGGCTAGAATCAAAGTCGATAACAGTCCAATAGGCAACAAATCCGAATTCACAGGGAAAATGCTCAGAGTTGTCACGAGGAACAAAACTTTGCGTCAAATGTCTTTCCGAGAACGCTATAAATAGCACGAAAGCCCGCACAAATCTGAAGCGGAAGTCCGGGTCAGGGTAGGAACTAAAACTCCGGGGAAGGTTCCCGCTGATGCCCGCCACAGAGGACCGCGTGCAACACATATGTCCCTAACATTACTTTGCAGTCTTTCACTTTTCACATAATAATTTCAACTTTATAAATAAATAGACATGACGTATTTACATATGAAACCATGTAATAAGTGGTTTAATCCACAACCATGAATCTGTTAATCTTAGATTTATTATACAATACACTCTGGCTACAACAATCCATAAAAATATATGAAAAGTGCTGATGAATGTATGTATTCTGTTGCATGATCACAAATATGTTTGACTGTGAGGCAGGGAAAGATGAGTAGTGACAAGAAATCAGCTCATAAACATCTTACTTTTAGGTGACTGAAGTTTCTATGGATAAATGTTGAAGGAAACAAAATCTATGTCCCTTATCCAACCCACACAGGCCAAAGAAGAAAATGCAATTTCCTGCAAGCATGTGATGAATAGGAGGAGAGAGATTATAAAATATTTGTCAGAAATACTAAAGCAATCCATGTGTGATTTGCCCCCATTGCAGTGGCGGCTTGTGTCAAATTCAGCAGCAACTAATCCTGAAGTGTCCAGAGAAGAATTCACTGACCTACTAGAGACAATAAAGAAATGGTGTCACATTTCCAAGGAGATTTTTAGTGGCAGGGCTACAAAAAAATAAATATGACAGGCATGTTTGAGTTTGATTGAAAACAGTCTGCTCTGTGGAGATTTGGCTCTCCCATTCTCATGGTCATTACTTTAATTGGACTGATAAACAGCAAGAGAGTTGATACATATTCTTGTCTAAAGGAGAAAACCCTCATTGTTCTCGCAGGGCACAATACAAGCTTTTGTCTTCATCTTGAATTGGTTCAATTCATGAAGGAATTCATGCATTATGCAAAATCTTTTGATAAAAGGAAAAATAAATAACTAGTAATAGATTGGATTGGTGCTGTCTTGCTCGTAATTTTGATGTTTTGCCTGTGGGATTTGTTTTTTAGTCACAAAGGAGATTTTCCATTTATTCACTAAATATTAAGTCCAAATAAATGATCCTGCCCTCATTTAAACTTATCTTGTGGATAATAGTCAAAATACTGTTGTTTCAAGCACTAAATAATAATAATAAAAACACTTCTCCCAGAGAGTTTATAACATTGTAAATATAAATCATAAAAATACAAGAGCCGCGCAAAAACATCACTACGAAACATCTGTTACGTCATTGGCTCTGGCTTTTGTTCACACAGAACTTGTTTTGGGACTGAACCCGCTAATGTTACTAGGTCCCCAACCCGGGATCGATCCTGGATTCAATCCCAGGACGGGTTTATGTTCCTGAACACTGAAGGCACTCCATCAATTTTCCGGGACCAACGTGTAGTGTGAAAGGGGCTATGATCTGTTGAATGTAAGCTAAGGTACAACCTATATAAAATGAACTAAGTTAGTAACACATCTGCCAAGAAGTAGTATTCCTAGTAATGCCTAGATTGGCTTGTTCAGGTGTGTTTAATTGGGGTTGAAGAGCTAAACTCAGCAAGTCAGTGGCCCCTTCAGGAGCAGGACAGGACACCTCTGAGCTAACCTAAGATGAAAGCTGCTCTTTAAAGAAAACAGCTAGCCAACTGCAAGTTTAAAAAAGGCTTGTTACAATGCAGAGGCTTCATAAATTTTCATGTGTGACATACTGTAGTAACGCTACAAAAAAGAGCATTGCCCACCAGTTCGGCCGCGTGGAGCTTCCTGATAATACGGTGCTGAAATGGAAATCCAGTACACAGTTTCTTAATCCAGATTTATGGTCTGATATGATAATCCTAATTCCTCCGGATTCCAGTCCCTCTATTCCAGATCCGGTTCCTGAAGTTCGGCCAGGAGGGCTGATCCAGTCATAGTCAGTGAACAAGATGGCTGTCACCTCCGAGTCGCTGCACAAGATGGCTACACAAAGCCTTGAGGTGTCGGTTAAGGTTGCAGTCCCTGCCACAGAGGTTCTACCAGTGGCTGCAGTGTCTCTGGAAATGTCGACTTTAGTTGTGGATTTTCCAGAGATTCCGCTGGTGGCTGCACAACCTTTAGGACAATTCACTCAGCCTAATGAATCATTGTCAGATCCGATGTCCGATTGTGTGTTCAATTCTCCGCCCCCGGAGCTACGTAATCAACAGGTAACGTGATCATCAAAGGGGCGTTATCACGTATACTGCTTCTTCCTTTGCTTTACGGCGGAATGCAATCATGTAAAATCCGGGTCATACTGACACCTACTGTATTGAAGTACGTAGTACAAATTATAGCTTCAATATATACTCATACATATGTCTTATACCTGAGAAACGAGTTACATGCTTCTTTCTACAAACATTGTATATATATATATATTTATAACTCCATAGAAGTCTGTGCAGACATCTGCTCAGACATATCAGACAAATGGATCGACAGACATTACGTATGGATGGTGTACGAACATTCACATAAATGTTGCATACACCATTCCCCTGAGCGAACCTAGGCAGATGAATTTCTGAATGTTGTAAATGAAACTAATGTAGAGATGAAATGTTTTTGTATCGTTATCGTCAGTTAAATGTTCCTATTTATTTTTCTCACAAAACCTAAAACACAAAGAGGCAGTTGTAACATACACATCGGAAAAGTTTTTTAATTTCGTGACGTCTACTTTTTGAATGATACAGAAGCGTTCTCACTTTGGGATTATATTTAGCGGGTCATTTTATAACTA
The DNA here is from genome assembly GCA_034779775.1 of Enteromius afrohamiltoni. Lineage (NCBI taxonomy): Eukaryota > Metazoa > Chordata > Actinopteri > Cypriniformes > Cyprinidae > Enteromius > Enteromius afrohamiltoni. The sequence continues at coordinate 18,679,563 of JAUYWG010000038.1, forward strand.
GAGAATAGAATGCAGTGCACCTACTTTATAAATTTCATTTTAGATTCTTATACGATTATTTTAAACCTTTATCACCCACACATCACTAAGTAAAACACTGAGGGGCAAAATCGTACCCTATATTAATTAGCATATATCTCACAGAGGTAGCTTTGAATATCAGACATCCTGCGTCAGGTAAGACCATAATGATTGACCATAACTCACACGGTGTGCGTTTAAAACTTTGCGATGGTTTATATGTAGATGTGTGAAATATTTGAAAAATGTAAATGCATGCTTTCAGATAGTGTCTATGCTGCGGTAATCTAGGGATGGATATAAAACAGGTACCTTTCTTAAATAACGTCATTTAGAATAAAGAAGACACTACGTGTTTAGGCTTTAATAGTCCTTTTCATACGGCGTGTTAAAAAATAAATCTCCCGACAAATCGGTGTTGCTGAACACTCGTCGCACAGTTTGGGCGACTAAATCTAGCGTCACTCTTTTTGGTTTTTAATATCTTGATCGTCTATATAATTCATATTAGCTTTGATTAAAAGTGATTTCTGGATCAAAGAACTTCATTAGCCCCCTCATCCGAAGGGTTAGAAACGGAGACATACCGAATGGTCGTAAAAAGTCAGCTGTACAGCTGTTTTGAATATAAGTCTTCAGACCGTGCAGTCGTATAAACCTAGTGTTATTTGATTTGCTTTAGCACAAGGAAGGACCATACATTGAGTAATAGACGGGTTGTTTGAACTTCTATGTGAGTGGCTATCGCTTCTAATGTTTACAGCACATCGTAAACAGCATCCGCTAATAGGCTGGGCGTGGTTTACGTCTCGGCGTATCATTTCACTTGGTCTGCGGTGAGATTGTCTTCTTTCTCGCTGTAACTTTTATAAAATATCACAGTGCTCAATGTTTTTAAAGTACACATAGGTTTGGAAAACTGTCAAGTTTATTTTCTCGCGCTGTGTAATCGCTACAAGCTTGGTTTAGTCGTCTTATAAAAACAGACGAGTAGCACCTGATCTCCGCTTAAATATATTTGCGCTTTCTTGACAATAGCATGTGCATGAAAAATATTTGAGTCAGTTCACAAGAATAGACACAGATGATCGCTACTGAAACTTTGAGTACAAAACTCTTTCATTAAAACTTAATCTTTAGTTTAAGTGTTTTCTGCTCAGTCAGGTATGTATGTGCAAGAAAAAATAGTTTACAAGAATAGACGCCGATGATCGCTACTGAAACATTGTGTACAAAACTCTTTCATTAACATTTAATAGTTTAGCAGACTATTTTATTATTTCATATTGTAGACCACAAGACAGTATATGATTTACAGTTAAGATACACGGAGTAGCCAAAAGAATAAATTATTATTACTTAATATATTTAATGTTCAAACGGTTTAGGCAACATTTTCTCAATTCTGTGGCTCACAAACTGTTTGGAATCAACTAAATTATTTTTTGTTGGTACTGTTTCTGCTGTCTCAAAATAGTGACTGAGTATCATCTTATTATAACTACATAGCCGGCACTATCATGTTGTTAATCTTAGCAGTAATCCGATTTATAATTGACTCATCGTCTGATAATATCAACCGGTGTATGCATTAGATAGTGAAAATTGAATTACCATAAAGTCGATGTTAATGGTCAAATGTTTTAAATTAATGTTTTAGAATGTCGTCTCCTGGTGTGGTTGCAAATGCATTCTTCAGGCACCCAGAAGTCAATCATTATTGTCTGTCTTACCTGACACAGAATGTCTAAGCTAACTCTGTGAGGTATATGCTAATTAATATAGGGTAAGATTTTGACCCTCAGTGTTTTATTTAGTGATGTGTGGGTGATAGGAGTTTAAAATAAAATCGTATGAGAATCAAAAATGAAATATATAAAGATATTCTATTCTCTAGTTATAAAACGACCCGCCAAATATAATCCCAAAGTGAGAACGCTTCTGTATAATTCAAAAAGTAGACGTCACGAAATTAAAAAACTTTTCCGAAGTGTATGTTACAACGGCCTCTTTGTGTTTTAGGTTTTGTGAGAAAAATAAATAGGAAAATTTAACTGACGATAATGATACAAAAACATTTCATCACTACATTAGTTTCATTTACAACATTCAGAAATTCATCTGCCAACATTTATCTGAAGGTTCGTACACCATCCATACGTAATGTCTGTCGAACGATTTGTCTGATATGTCTGAGCAGATGTCTGAACAGACTTCTATGTAGTTGTTATAAAATAAATATACTTTTTTTTAAAAATTAGCATATTGTGATAAAGTTCATTATTTTCTGTAATGTACTGATAAACATTAGACTTTCATATAT
>JAUYWG010000038.1:18692143-18705986 GCA_034779775.1 Enteromius afrohamiltoni
ACGACCTCCGCCTGTCTGACTACGATTGAATAAAAGCCTGCTTATGGATCCCACCGACTCTAGTGGATCATTACAGATGTATTGAGGTGATGCATTATTCTAAATTGAAATTGAATTGGATTCACATTGTTTAACCATGTAATTGGCTTGATATAATTTTACCTGACAAATGAGATAAACATTATTTCTTGATTCATTTTAGATTGTTGAAATCTTTATTTCTAGTAGAGTTGTGAGGAGGTTTTGACGCGCACAAATATTTTGGCTAGGACAGGACAATCTGGGGCGTAGTAAAATAGGGAAGTAGACATGTTTTATCTGAAGACTCTTGATTTCTGCTTATCACTGAAGTTAACGAGTTGGGCAAGACAAGAACTAAGTAAATTATACGAGATGAGTTCCCTCCAACCTCTGAGTAATTTATCAGTCTAGCAAGTGTGTGTTACGGAAGGGTGTTTCAGACGACACCAGACTCAGATGGCCTTAAGTCCCACAAGGAACGAGTAACAGAAAGTATAGCACGTCTAGAAGAATCTGGTTTCTAAAATAAGATAACTAAATTTAGAACACGTAAATTTAGTATTATAAATAGATTAAAACGGGGCAAAAGTCAAAGGTAAATTAGAAGAAGCCAAGTGTTTTCATAGGAATGCTGGAGAAGCGAGACGTGCAGGATCCGGGCAAGAAGAAACCGGACCTTTCACCGTCGACAGGAAACATAGGACAAGCCAGTTTGTAAGACGTTTGCTTAGAGCTCACAGTTTAATGCACATTCTGCCTTCTTTACAGAAGACCCTTCTTATGCTAACAGCCAAACATAATGATCTCTGACTGTCATAATTTAATACATTTAAAAAAATTATTAATTAATTAGCGTTCAACAGAACACAGCTGACCTTGTCCCACTCTAATCACTTTCACACATGACACATCTGTGTCATAACCTTAATAGAGATTTAAAATGTTCTCAAACCAATTTATTTCAGCATACTAACACAGAACCTAAATGTGTTTGCAGTGCTTGCGTGTTTATTAAGCATGCTAAATATAGACAAATAAATGGCTGCATCCCAAATCGTGTACTTGTGCACTATTCTATGATGTTCTGTAGTACAAATAGTGTGAGTAGTCACTGAAAGTTTCAAAGAGAAAAAGTGCACTTCAAATACCCAGATGGTACTATTGATGTAAATAATAAACATACATTTGCTAAAAATCGACTGGGAAACGTTTTGAATTTTTGGTTAGTGTAAATGGTGTTTTTTGAATTCACATCATTAAATAGATGCCATGGTTGACACCTTTATTGGGAAAATAAAGCTCTCTAAGAAGGGGTCTGGATGTAGATCCACCACTGATTTCATCAAAAATAAATAAATTATTTTACAGATGTATATAGTTACCCCTTGAGGATCTCTCATACGCTTTCTTCATCTCTCTGTGTATGTGAAAAAGTTAGGATACCCTTTTTAATTTAACGGTTTTCTCTATCAGGAAAAAATCTAAATGACCTTAACTCTTAAAATTGCGAAAACAAACATCAGATGACATAACACACAGTGCATATATTTATTTAACAAAATTAAATCCAAGATGGAAAAGCCATGTGTGACAAAATTTGGATCCCCTATGATTTTGACATTAGCAGCAATAACTTGAAGTAATCATTTTCTGTATGACTTTTGCAGTCTTTCACATTATTCTGGAAGAATTTTGGCCCACTTTTTTTTTTTTTTTTACAATGTTGTTCCAGCTAACTGAGTTTTGGGGCACTTGTTCATGCACAGCTCTCATCATGAGATTTCAGTCAAGATGCGGTCTGGACTGTTAAAACCTCTTTGATTCTTTTCTTTTCAGGCGTTCTGTTGCAATTTGCCAGTGTGCTTAGGGAGCATTGTCCTGTTGCATGACCCAATTTTGGTCCAACTTTAGCTGTCGGACATGTGGACTCACATTTGACTCTGGAATACTTGTGCATACAGAGTTCATGGTTGGTTCAATGACTGTGAGATGCCCAGGTTATGTTGCTTCAAAACAGCCTTCACCAGCATGTGTAACTTTTGGTATGAGGTGTTTGTGCTGATATGCTTGTTAGATTTATTGGATACATTATAGTCAAACATCTACAATCTGTTCAAAGGTCATAGTCCTAAAAGTCTTGTGGTTCAGTGGAAACTTTGCAAACCTAACCATGCTACAATGTTCTTTATAGAGAGAGAAGGCTTTCCTCTGAAAGCTTTTTCATAATTGCCATAATTCTCACATTTTACTGTCATAATTTTATTATTTAACATGTTAACTGAAGCCTGTAGAGTCTCCAGTGAAATTATTTGGCTTTTCTGTTCATTACAGTCTGATCTTGGGGTAAATTTGCTGGGATGTCCACTCCTGGGAGGACTAGTGTCTGTGTCTTTGACCAACATGTCAAACAACCAATCACAGTTTGTTTCGTTCAACGTCACGTTTCAGGCGTGGAAATGTCCCCACAACAACAGAACGGCATGCAACAAGTCAGTCAGCATGGAAAATCCCGATGAGACACGTCTGTTTGAAGCATATCTCTCCACTTTTTAACCCCCACAAGCAATTCTGGAGAATCGAACGCAATACTGAATTAGTCAGCTGCGATGTCAGCGTCTATCCCCTTCTTAGTTAGGTACTTCATTTGATCTTCCATAATAGATAGGAGGGGATGCACAACTAGTAAAATTGGATCTGCTGGGAATCCTTCTAAATGCTGACAAAGGGTTGGCCAGGCTTGGAAAATAATACTCTTCCCAAATCCCGTCAGCAAACAGGCTAAAATATCTATTTTTATCTCTACTAAGTGCCTCAAACAAAACTTAACTTTTCCACATGACTGTATACAGTATATGTGTGTGTATGTATTTATATATAGTTGCAGTGTTGCAATGTGTGTAAAAGACAACACTATTCACATAGATTACTTTATTCTGTAAGTAATAACGATTTTCACTACCCTTTAGTTCTGTCAGTGTGAGTGTGAGTTTAGGGCTAAAAAAGCAATACATTTTAAAACTGGTTACTTACATACAACAGAAAAATTCTCAAAAGAAATAAAACCCTCTGCTAAAAACCTGCGATATAGTAGCACTGAGTGACTGACCTTATCGATGCCCCTAGCAATAATTGAAGAAAAAAATTTATGGATACCATGGAAACAAAGAGATTTTTGCTGAACCTTGCACACACATTCACAAAACACTACAATTATACACACTTTTCCATCCTGTCTGTATCCCAAACCACCCACCTTCTACAAGACCTGTAGAGGGAGTAAAGCAGGTAGTGTTAAGTGACCTATGACTCTGGATAAACTGTTACACTATACCTGTTCTTGTCAGAGAACAAAGAATGAAGCTCAAGATGAACACAGCTCTGCAGTCAACAACTTAAGAAATGCAGAGGATTTATGCGCTGCAAGCATCTACAGTACTGCTAATACTGTATATCATATACATAAAACTGATAATTTAATGTTTACTTTCAAATGATTTTTTCATTGCTGCACAAAAATATACAATCAGAAAAAGAAAGAAATATAAAGAAATTGAAGAATAGAATAAAATAGCGTTATTTTAATAATAGAGTGTGCTAATTGTGCTTAATAAACTAATATTTTAATAATAGAGTGTGCTATAATCTTGCTTATAATATATAAATATCCAAAAACTTCCTTAATTTATTTTTCCCAATTCGAGTCTGCAGTTGCCTTGTCATAATAATCAACAGCAAATGTCTTTGCATGCATCATATGATGGAAAACATACAGGTTACTTCCGTTATCCAGGTTCCCTGAGACACGGGAACGAGTACTGCGTTTTTTCCTCCTAACTGAAGCCTTTTTAATCATGCAGTGAAATTGCACAGCCATTGGTCGCTGCAGTGGTACTTAGATGAACCAATCGGCTGGGTGCCGTGTTACGGTGACCAATAGCTGAAGCTCGCCTGAGGGGGTGGAGCCATCTATATATAGCAGCCGTTTTGCGCCAGGACTTCAGCCTTGCGCTGTTGAATACGCCACTGCAGCTGCATTTCCCAGCTTCCATCCGGCATCTAAAAAAGCAATTTTCTACTGAGCTTGAAGACACCCTTGCAGCTGGATAGTTCCCCTACTGGCATCCGGCGAGAGAGAAAGTCTTCTAACAGGTAAGACCTAAAACTCTTCTTAACGCGAGTGAACTCAAACATTACTGTCTGGGCTGCCCACACAGAATGTAGTGCTCTCACGAGAGCACGAGTTCTTCTCTCCACTCATTGTAATGAACGCCTGTAATGAAGAGCGGGGCAAAGTCTTGCCACAGTCGGACCCCCGCAAACTACTCTATTTCTATCCTCTACCTAGCAAAGTTGCGGTCCATGCAGCGCGCAGTTTTAGCGCTCTGAGGAAAAAAGGCGCGATCAGATGGGTTGCTTCACAGTCTAGCTGCGCACGCTCGTTGACTCTATTACGCCTCATGTTCTCTCCTCCCAAGGCGAACTGTGTATTCACGATTGAGTATGCTTGACTGAATTATGGCGTCACAACCCGCCTCCTTAGTGTGTGTTTCATGTGAGGATTAGTGAACCTTGTTGCACGATTCTTATAAGTGCTCTAGAAAAAAGGGCACGAACGGACAGGCTGCTTCACAGTCTAGCCATGCACGCACACTGATTCTCTCACGCCCTCATGTTCTCCCCTCCCGAAAGCGAAACTGTTTTCGCGGTTGAGATTGAATATGCTTGAGTGAATTATGCAGACCCAATCCGCCTCCCCAGTGCATGTTTCATGTGAGGATTAGTGCACCTCGTTGCCGAGCTGCGCAATCCTTATAAGTCATCTGAATGGGATGCCGTCACAGACAGCTTGCAGCCCCTCTCTCCTCCCTCTGTCTTCTCTGTCTGTGTCAGTGCTTTGATCTGCCTGTGGTTTGCTCACATTGATCATCAGTACCCCTCTTCTTGAGTGGTTTTTGATCTTTAGGCCGATTAAAAGGAACGCTGTCTTTCACGTTTCACTGACTCACGCTGCCTCAGCTCGAGCAGCTAATGCAGAGCCAATAGAAGCCGGTCTAGGCTCTGTAAGCTGCTCCAATGCTGTCCTCTACCTCGCAATGCTCCTGGTATAGCACACAATATAATAGCTACAAACACTGGGTCCGTAAAATCGCCCATGCAGCTCACTGTGATAGGACATACACAAACTCACAAAAGAGCAGTTCCTCTCAAAAGCATACGCACAAGCCATGTGTCCCTAAACAATGACAAAGCGCTTCATATAATAAACCCTTCCCTTCGACAGAATGCCTGGCAAGCCCAGGCCGCTGCCGTTCAGCATGTGCCCATGTGCTGCGGACCGAAGTGAAAGCACTGCCCTTAAAGGGGCGCGACACATTTTGTCCCCCGAGCAGAAAGAAGAAAAGGGTTTTACAGCCAGTACTTTTTAGTCCTCAAGCGAGATGGTGGTCTGAGACCTATACTCGGCCTGAGACATCTGAATCGCGCCCTGATAAAACGGCCATTCAGAATGCTCACATTTAAAGCCATTCTCTTGCAGACAGACTGGATGTTCACTTGACCTGAAAGATGCGTACTTTCATGTACAAATAGCCCCTCAACACAGGCCATTCTTGAGATTCGCCTTCAAGGGGACAGCATTTTTATTACACGGTCCAGCCCACGAGGACCATGCTGTCTGCTGCCCAGCTCATTTTTACAAAGGAAATGGATGTGCTGGCCCAAAACTGGCCCAGCCTCCTCCTCTATGCTTTTCCCCAGATCGCGCTGCTCTCCCAGGTCATCAGCCGAGTTAGGGCAGAGAGTAACAGAGTCCTCCTGGTCGCCCCCCTCTGGCGGAACCAGCTGTGGATTGTGGACCTGCACACAATGCTGACGGTAGCCCCGCGGCCCATTCCCCTGAGACGAGACCTTCGCTCTCAGGCCTTCCAGTCTGTGGGCCCTATATGTTTGGCAGCTCAACCCCTATCTGCCTCCCTGAGCACATACTAAGCACCATTTCTCACACTAGAGCCTTGTCTATGAGACATGCTTATGCTTTGAAATGGTCAGTTTTTTCGCGGTGGTGTGCGGAGCGCAATGAAAACCCCTCATCATGTCAGATATCTCTGATTCTAGCCTTTCTGCAACATCTGCTGGACAGGGGACACAGCCCATCCACCCTTAAAGCTTATATGGCGGCCATAGCAGCCCACCATGACTGTGGGCAAGGATATTCTTATTATCCATTTTCTAAGAGGAGCTAGACGGCTCAGGCCCTTTCACCATCCCCACGTGGGACCTGCTCACCGTGCTAGAAGCCCTGAGAGGCGAGCCCTTTGAACCCCTGCAAACTGCGACAGTGAAAGCGATGATGCTGAAAACTATTATTCTTTATATGTTTTATCATCAGTTAAGCAAATAGGTTATTTGCAAGCGCTGTCTATCAGACTCACATGCTTAGAATTTGAGCCCAATGACTTAAAAGTCATCCTGAAACCAATGCTCGGTTATATACCGAAAGTGCTCTCCACTCCGTTCAGAGCGCAGGTGGTATCTCTCTCTGTGCTCTCTCCATAGCATCTTATCAGACCCCGTATGAGTGAAAGTGTCGAAAGGGAACGTACAGTTTACTTTCCAGGTTCCCTGAGACACGGGAACGAGTACTGCGTTCTATGCCAGGCTGTACGTACCCGTCGCTTCAGTCGAAGTAACCTGAAGTCTTGGCGCGAAATGGCCGGCGTAACACAGTGCCCAGCCGACTGGTTTATCGAAGTACCACTGCAGCGACCAATGGCTGTGCAGTTTTACTGCATCATTAAAAAGTGGCTTCATTTAGGAGGAGTTTTTCCCATAGCGTCTTATCAAATGCAGTATGAATGAAAGTGTCGAAAGGGAACAGGTTTTTACGCTATATGAGTTTTGCAAAACCACACCCCACTAGATTAAATCACACAGTGAGATGTTATTATATTTCATCAGCTGTCCAATAAACATCAGTGTTAAAGTAAATAACTTTTTCCCCACCCAGGCTATTTCTAGCCTTTCATTCATAATGCGATTCTATATCAAATATTGCTTTAGTATAATGGTCTGCAAGGCACAGTCATCCAAAAGCTACAGCATAATTTGCATTTGATAAAAATAAATCCAGTGGTTTTGATTAAGAAAACAGTATAAAATGGTAAAAGCCTCTAATCATAGCTGTGACGGGTCTTTACACTGAGATTGGTTCGATATGTTCTGATGAGATGTTTGTGTAATGAAACTGTCATTTTCCCCCTCTTTTTCCCACCCGTGTGATTTATATTTTATGTCGTTGACTGAAATTTGCTCATGCGTCACCAGGGTAACGACTTACTTAAAATATACCCTGCATATGAATCTCATTCTTGCTTAATACATTAGAGCTTCTATAGGTTCATTACTCAAGTAATTGGCCCTGGGTCAAGGAGGAATCTGAGCAAAAGGAGAATTTGCTAGTTGAACAAATTTGCTCATATTGTAAATAAACACACCAGGGATTACTATACTATCCATGGAAAAAATATGGCCCTGTACTGTTGAAACCAGCATACTTTACAGTATGTTGTTTTAAATAAGGAAGCCCAGCAAAGATCACTTACCAGGCTTGCGAAATAATTTCACCAATAAGACTACCTTGAGCAAATAATGTCACCAGAACACTTGAGCAATTTATATATATATTTTATATAATTTTTTAATTTAATTTAATTTAATTTTTTATTTATTTTTCCCAGCATCATTGGTGCTGGTCCACAGCGAAACTAACATTAAAATGCATCTAGTGTGGCTTGTCACCAAGCTAGTCAGTCGTACAATATTCCAACATGTTCATATGTGAACAGTTACACCCTTTTATCCATTTTTTTGGACAGATTGGATGGATTTTAAACTTGTTTCAAAACTGTCAAAATTGGTTTGGCAGATGTGATCTTTTATTAAAGGTTTAGTTCAACCCAAAAATTCTCTAATTATTCAGCCTCATGTCGTTCCAAACCTGTAAAACCTTTGTACATCTATTGTACATCTACAAAAATTAAGATATTTTTAATGAAATCTAAAGGCTCTCTGACCGTCGATAGACAGCAAAGATACTACCATGATCAAGGAACAGAAACACATTTAAACTGCATTTAAAATAATTTCCATTCTACCATTCTATCGTTCATCATGTTTTGCTCAGAAATATGTCACAAAATGATCATAACTATTGCCAATAACATTTCACATTGACTAAGTTAGGTTGGAATTTGCAAATTGGTTGATTTGCATTTGTGCCATGAGTCACATAAAATCTTTGTTTGTATTCAGAGTAGCATTATGAAACCATACAAATCTACAGTACTTTAACAATCCATTTTGTTTTGCAAAACAGTGGCTATTGGCAGAAAGTGAGGCTCAGGTGTTCTATTGTCCGCTGATTAACCAATCCAGTGTATGGTAAGATTCACCAATTACCTTGGAAATAAGTCAGTTAAACTGTGCATTGCATGTAGCCCCTGAGTGCAATTAGCAAACCCATTAGCAGTCTGCTACGAATATAATTGCCAACCCCCACCAACCCCATGTGAAAGCACACATAGACCACCATAGTTAGTGGTTCACATCGACTCAGCATCTTGTTTGATTTTTATTTCCAAGCCTTATTTTATTTTTTAGGCACAGAATCAATCCTTCATCCACAACATGAGCACCAGTCTAAAGCACGATAACTATAAAGATAACGATAACTATTTTTGCGTCCACACCAGTGAACTATCAAATCAGTTGAAAAATGTACTAGAGTCTTTAACAAAGAAGGCTTTCTGAATTGCCATTTTTTAAAAGTTAAGGCAGCACTTGAGAATAGGACAAAAATTCCAGCTAATGAAATCATTTAAAATAGACACTTTATTTACTTAGCAAAATGAGTATGATTTCCGATTCGTAGTTTAATATTTTGTCCAAAATATTAAGATATGCTGGGGGACATAAAGAAGTCCTGCAAAGTAGGAATGCTCTGAAATATGTTTGAAAATGACAAATGCAAATACTAAACACAAATAATAAGCATTTGAAATGGAGCTGGGAAAAAAAAAGGCAAGAATTGAAATGATTGAAAAGCAAATGAAAAGCTGATAAATCTCGCCACCTCATTCAAAGGTTGTGGATTGTGGGAAAAATCTCTTCAGAGAGATTTATATGCAAATTAAGTGAAGTCAAAGAATTTTGTCTGCTAAATCGAGGAAGTTATTTAGGATTTAAGCTGACTTCAAGTCCTGGTATTTGTTTTCATATTTGCTAACTGTCAGCGCAAAATGTTAAGGTGAGTGGTCTGAGCTCAGAGAGCTTTTTAGCATTCATGTGTTGGAATCTCATTGTTTGTATCTCCCTTTTATCCAGTCCTCCCCATCCGCTTAGAAGTGGAGGTCATTTAACACTCTGTAATTCGGCCTGTCTATTCCATCGCCCCATCCACTGCACGGTTCTGCACCAGCGCTTTTCTCTCCAAGTCTTTAGAAGATGATCTACCGAGCTTTCTCTTCAACAACCTTGCCGCTTTATGGTTTAAAAAGCTGCACAGGTCCCTGGGGCAATCACATTCTTCTTTGCTAAATCCGTAGTCGATTGCATTGTCTCTAAGAAAGCTCTGCCCCGGGACACTCATTTGTTGCCATTCAAGAGAGGACGTCTTGGTGCGCCCCTTCTTCTTTGCGGTTCATTCGAACCCATTTTAGACATATTTCAGGTTGATTCTCAATTTAAAGGTGTAAATGAACCAGACACACAAAAGTCTCTCTCAGCTGCTGATGCTTGTGAAAAAGCATGTAAATGAACTACTCAGCGTTATATATGGATCAGAAGGAGACTGGGATAATAGATTTTCCCTCAAAATATCTCTATTTGAGAGCTTCTTCTGGTCATGACAGAATTATTAGGTATTGCACTAATGTCACAAATAACATTAGTTATATTATATTCAACAATGAAAAATAATGAAGAACTTTTTAAACACACTTAATATTAATTGATAAACAATATACTATTGCTCAAATATATTTTATAATCGAATGCATTACTTAAACTAACAACAATGTAATAATTATATTTAGTTGCTATTATTTTATATTTCATTTCAGACAGTTTCACTACAGTCATAAACAGTTACATAAACTACAGTTATAAACTAACAATGAAAATGAAACTATTTTTACATTACAGTTAATGGTCATTTATAATATATATATATATATATATATATATCAGTCTGTGATATTATATCGATCAGTCTGTGGCACTGCTCAGGTGTTATGAGAGTCTTCAGCTCTTCTGCTTTGTTGGGTCTGGCACATCGCATCTTCCACTTCACAATACCCCAAATTTTATATGGGGTTAAGGTCAGCCGAGTTTGCTGGTCCTTTAACCAGGTACTGGTAGCTTTGGCTCTGTGTGCAGGTGCCAAGTCCTGTTGGAAAATGAAATCTGCATCTCCATAAAGTTGGTCAGCAGCAGGAAGCATGAAGTGCTATAAAACATCCTGGTATACAGCTGCTTTGACCTTGGACCTCAGAAAACAGAGTGGACCAACACCAACAGACATGGCACCCTAAACCATCAAAGACTGTGGAAACATTACACTGGACCTCAAGCAACGTGGATTCTGTGCCTCTCCTCTCTTCCTCCAGACTCTGGGTCCCTAATTTCCATTGAAAATGTATTTTCATCAGATAACATAACTTTGGACCACTCAGCAGCAGTCCATTCCTTTTTTGTCTTTAGCCGAGGCAATACGCTTTTGACGTTGTCTGTTCAAGAGTGTCTTGACACAAGGAATGCGAAGCTGAAACCCATGTCTTGCATACGTCTGTGGGTAGTGGTTGTTGAAGCACTGACTCCAGCTGCAGTCCATTCTTTGATTATCCCCCACATTTTCGAATGGGTTTTGTTATACAGTTTTCTCCAGGGTTCAGTTATCTCTATTGCTTGTACACTTTTTTTCTACCACATATTTACCTTCCCTTCGCCTCTCTATTAATGTGCCTGGACACAGAGCTCGGTGATCAGCTGACCTCTTTTGCAATGACCTTTTGTGTCTTGCCCTCCTCGTGCAAAGTGTCAGTGGTCGTCTTTTGGACAACTGTCAAATCAGCAATCTTCCCCATGATTGTGTAGCCAACAGAACTAGACTGAGAGACCATTTGAAGGCCTTTGCAATTGTTTTGAGTTAATATGATGTCTTCAATACTGAACCTTCCCAGCCCCAATGGATATACACTGTACACACATATATTATTTAAACCAAATTTATTTTGGATGTGATTAATCATGATTAATCAATTGACAGCACTTATGAAATTATATTATATTATTATTTCTTCTTATTATCACTGCCTTTATTGAAACACCTGTGTAGTCTTTGACAGCTTTTAATAAGTCTACTGTCAATTATGGAGAAACTTGAACCCTGAATTTGTATTTAATAATAGAACCCCACTGTAAACATACTTTGAAACATAACTAGAGAAAGTCCTTAAAATGATGTCCTGTTTTCTTTGTTAAAATACTTTCTCTCTCTCTCTAATACTTAACGTGCAGAGGTAATTATAAGAAAGCAATTTGTTGCTCAATTAACATCGTTGTATTTGTTTGCGCAAGCATCCAAATGTGACAACATGACTTCAACTAAATATGGATAGCAGGGCTATCTGTTTGTCCAGCAAATATGATTTATGTAATGAGCATCCAAAGCTTTTATTGACATGTTGACTGTATATGTGCTGTGGGTGCTCAGTGTCGTGTAACTAATTAATAAACATGTGCAGTGAGCAATTATGCCCTTGTCAAACCACTCTAAGATGTTCAATAATACAAAAGGCTCATTAAAATGCTTGCAGCAACACGATTTTCACATTTATCTAGAACACTTGTCTGCATCCTTTACTTATCTACATGATTGAGGTCTGCCATATTTGGAGGCACATTTAATTATTCAGTCTTATTAAGAGGCAACAGCTGTTTTTTGCCCTAAAATTGTACTTGAAAGAACTCAAAAATAACTTGTCAAAAGAAAAAAAAAATCTCCCAGCATATTAATATTGTTTTAAAGTCATTAAATGATATTCTTCAAGAAACTGTGAAAATTATGCTTTAAAGGAATAAAGGGCATTAAAGTTTTACTGCCTCTAGTGTTGATTTCTTTTGGAAACTGCAGTGATACGTATTCATTGGTACGTTTTTCCTGTCACGCTACAAAAATGTACACCAAGGTACATTTACGCCTTGAGACCAGGTAGTATAAGTCAATGGGACACAAAAATTTACTTTATTGGTGAAAAGTGCTATTAATTTTGGTATGTTTTTATTTGATTTGTGCAGGAATTCAGGGAAAATAATTTGGAGAAATAAAATATCCAGGCATAATATATGGTAGCATCTATATCATAGCATAAAATCTCTGACTGCTCTGCTATTTAACCTAAGAATGAAGATTTAGCTTTTTTCTAAAACACAAAGGACTGTTCATATTTTAATATTCTGAACATATAAAGTAAGAAAATAGGATCTGAGCTAAAATCAATTAAAGGATCACAGAACGTAGTGTTGGGTCACTGCGCAAGTAATGGACACTGACAGCTGTGGCAAAGAAAACACAAGAGTTATGATACTACTACATATATTGCAAATCACCAGAAATACAGATAGCATGCAGACAGCATTTTATCATAAGATGCTATAAAAAAAAAAATAGAAAATCTGAATATGAATATTATTTAAAAAAAGGAATTTTAATAATCCACGCCTCAAATTTTCTCTGAAAAATATGTTTTGAAACAAATTCATATAAAACCTACTTTCTCATGTTTGATATGCAGATTCCTTATTATCAAGAAAAACATATGAACGTCTTTTTATGCTACCTACAGGTATAAACAGTAACTGAATAAAATGTGTCAGGTTTTACAGCAGGACTCATCAACTCTCGAAGGGCCACTCCTCCTTTGATTACATCATAATAGCTTCCAGGACACCAGTCTTCCAGAACTGGATGTGAACAGGCCAGCTTTACAGGGTTAAACTGACTCCCATGACAAAAATCCATTTTAATCTTTTAGAAAGAGCTGTCTAATCAGTCTTTTCATTTAATTTCATCTGTTTTGCCAGTGTACAATTTTGCCTGTAGCAAATTATCCTTCAGAATCAATTGTCTAAAAACTAAAAATTAATCCATAATCACAACTAAATGTGCTTTTTTAACATGCTTAAAGCAAGCAAGAAATAACAGTTTAGGTGGTTTAAGGTGGGGGGTTTGGATGGGGGGTCTTGTAACACTGGCATGAAGTGGTGTTCTAAAAATGAGGATGTATATTATGTTTTTTATTTATTTATTATAATTATCACTTTAATTAAGAAAATGTGACTTACATTGACGCTGAATATTCTTAATTAAATGTTATTTACAATACCAGAAAAAAAATCTATATTCATGATTAATTGATTGACAGCACAAATGAAAAAAGTAGAAATCTCAATTTTAGTGTTATGCATTTTACTGTACATTTAGTACAGGCAGTAAAAATATTTGTGAATATTGTCAGCGTTTTTCAGTGTTGAAACCCACACGATTTTCACTGACATTTATCCAACGGCACTTAAAACTGAATGGGTTCATGGAGCCTAGAGACATGTGGAATCCTGCTGTAGCGGAACATACTTGTGTTATTGTTGGACAGTGTTTCTTGAGAAAAACAAGTGATATATATATATATATATATATATATATATATATATATATCCTTTTAAAAAAATTTGCATATTGTGATAAAGTTAATTATTTTCTGTAATG
>JAUYWG010000038.1:18734659-18751759 GCA_034779775.1 Enteromius afrohamiltoni
GCCATTCAGGGCTTTATAAGTAATTAACAAGATTTTAAAATCTATACGATGTTTGATAGGGAGCCAGTGCAGTGTTGGTAGAACTGGGCTAATATGCTCATACGTACTGGTTCTAGTAAGGACACTAGCTGCTGCATTTTGAACTAGCTGTAGTCTATTTATCAAGCATGCAGAGCAACCACTCAATAAAGCATTACAATAATCTAACCTCGAGGTCATAAACGCATGAATTAATGTTTCTGCATTTGAAGTTGAAAGCATAGGACGCAATTTAGATATGGTCTTGAGATGGAAAAATGCAGTTTTACAGACAAATGGCTTTCAAATGAAAGACTGCTAATAAAAGTGACTTGACTTGACTTGACTTACTATCAAACAGCACACCTACACAATTACTGTCTGTACAATCTTGACATTCACATCCTGCACAATACCTCTGGGGCCTCATGTACAAAGACTTGCATAGAATTAATACTAAAACTTTGCGTACGAACAAAGCTGAAAATGTGCGTATGCAATAAAAAAAATCAGATGTATGAAACACTGCATACGTGGAATCCCATGCATATTCTCTTTGTACATCCGAATTAACGTGAAATTGAGCACACATGCACGAGTGTAAACCCCTCCCTGCCTCATGCCCCGTATAAATATGGTAATGACTCCACTTTGGCAAAACCAAACGAAAAAGCAATGGAAAAAGCAAGCAAAAAGAGAACTTCACAGAATGTCCTATCGGAGGTAGACCGGAGAAGTTTGTCCTCCGGAATTAATAACAAACAAAAAAAATAGAGTGGGAGAGTTGCTGACGCGGTTAACACAGTGAGGTCTGAACATCGCACTGTGAATGAATTAAAAATGAAATGGTACGATTTAAAGGTGCAGGTTAAGAGGAGATTAGCGGTGCACCATCAAAGTGTGGACCAAACAGGGTTGAACTAACACCCTTTGAGGACAGAGTTGCCTCATTTGTGGGCGACACTTTACTGTCTGGAGTAGTATCCGTCTCTGTGGGAGACAGAAAATCACTGTGATCCCTAAAAACGTATTCCCTTTGGTTTCGGCCATTGACGTTTACATGTGCATGAATAATGCGATTATTTCCAATAATCAGAGTAAGGACTTAATCGCATTATGATGTTTACATGTCAAGAGCAAGCTTTTCACTCCTGTTTACATGCTATTTCCATATTCTAATTATTCGCTAACAATTGTGGTAAATTTTACTGCCATAATCACATACCCTACCGCATATATGACAAAATCATGAACTCAGAAAGAGCGCAGGTGCGTTACCCAACTACTATCAGCTGATTTTTTAAATAATTAGTAATAGTATTTTCCATGAGTTTGTGTCGCAAAGATGAATATGACAATCTCCCCATATGTAATGTAGGATTACAAATTTATAAATGACTAAACAATTTCCCATATAACAGTATAAATTGAAAGTCATGTATTTCTTATTTACATTCTAAGAACAGTGAGCATTGATCTGAGACAGTAGCCTTTTGATTAGTTCCTGAACATCTGATTATAATAATCAAAGTACTGCATTCACATGAGGTAAAGTTTAATCGCAATATTGCCAAAATCTCATAATAAATGCATTAAGAGGGTCCATGGGCTTCAACTCAAATCCTCCTGCTTCCAGAATTTGCTCTACATTTCCTGTGATGATTTTTAACCCTGAGGTCGACCAACACGCCCGAGTGATTCGTTTTTTTTTTTCCTTATCAGTGTAAAAGACACTAATATAACTCTGTTGATTTTGGTCACACAAGTAAGTGTTATATGCCATTTGAATCTGTTAAATGTCTACTTTTTTTTAATTCACTCTCAGTAACAACAATAGTGTGTGCTTTTGCAAAATAAGGAAAATAAAAAGTGTGCACGATTTTTCTTTGTTCTCTCCGCAAACACTTTTTAAAAAGCCATTACTAAAATTAACAATAACTCCGTGAAAACATGACACACAGAAAGCTTGAAGTGTCTACTTTTAAAAGCAGTAAGTGCATGTTGAAAACAAATATTCTTTGTTAAAGTAATGAGTAAGTAACCAACACTATACTGAGTTTCTCAATCTGATCTCATTAATTTTTATGTGACCGCGCCCACAAGCTACTTTCGCTTTGTCATTCATACTCCACGTGAGATGCGCGCGACATGAACACGCCCACTACAGCTCATGTGCTCAACGCGGAAAGACAGAGAAAGCAAAACATTTTTTATGTTGTGTGCTTTTGGTTTCTTGTCGAACTATACCTGACTAAAATATCTGAATGTGAGTGAAGCATGTTGACAGGCTGTATGCTATTAGCCTACTGTGTTTTGTAATATAAAGAGTACGATATAAAACAATATCACGAGTGCATGATGAATGGTGCTTGACGTTATTATTGTTTGTTTTTCTTGAACTGTAATTCCTGACTAAAATGTTTAGAAATCGATAATAGTCACAAGTAATAGTGATGGTTAAGTAATAGGGAAGTTTTACAGTGGTTGTGATCTTCATGAACTTCCAAACATTTATTCCACACTTCTTACTGCATCCTTCTCAGTGAGCTTAAGCAAAAATTTTTTTTTTTTTTTTTTTTTTCAGAAATACAGCCTTTTCTTATGCTTGTTCTTCATAGCCCCAGTGTCACCAAGGTCACTGAGGTCTTGAAGACCTTACTCAACAGTTTGGATGAGCACAACAATCCTTTTTGGCTGATGGCCTCTAATAGCTGGAAACCGCTGAAGCTCCTTGACTATTTCAATGGCAACAGCAGCTTGGCTTCCAAAATGATTCTCCAAAACACAGAAGATATCATCTGCTGTGTTGTAGAATAGCAAGCGAAGATCTCTTGTTATTCTGTCATCAAGGCTGTCAAGTAACTGAAACCTTTTGACTTCTCTTGACCCGGTGGGCTCTCCTCATCTCTGAAGGGCTTCCAAATCTCTCCTCCAATGGCAGAAGTCACGCCTGATACCAGTAAACTTAGGAAGGGAGGTTTGCTTCAGTTTAATAACTGGCCTTGGATAGAAAACAGAAGCTGCAGTCACCACTCTTTCGCTGTCCTCCTTCAGCTCCCTTAGCTTCATCTCACATTCACTTGCAGTTTTCCCATTTTCAGCTTTTTGCTGCTCACTCAGTGCAGAACCATCTGTGTCCAGCTTCGCTTCTGCAATATACTAGGCCTCCACCTAATCATTGTCTTCCATGACTTTGTTGGCCTCAATTGTAAAGTTTTTGAAACCTTACATGAACTCTGAACTTGAATCTCTGAACCCCTCTTCAGACAATATTGTGTGCATCCTGATGACACTGTTGGCCAGCCGGGATAATTAGCGTTTTGCTACAGTTCTATTGACTTTCTATCATCCTTTATTTCAGCAGAACACAGGATGAATGATGATTTAACTTTTTAATTCCATACTTTAACAGGTTTCTGGTCTTGGCTGTTCTGGTTTCTGTTCTCCAGTGTAGCCGTTTTTTCACAGAATTTGTGAATTCAAATTTGTGCAGAATTCACCACTCAGACTTGATGAGACAGCTCACTACAAGAAGTAGATCAGATTCCACTCATTGACCATATTTTGACTTCTTTAATTAAAATACTTTGATGCAGTGATCAATTAGACATTAGGTCAAGCAGGTGAAAAACCTTCAAATACAAACACCACTGTAAGAGCACAGATAAATACAATCAAACCACCAAGCAGAGCTTATACACAATGTGCTCTTTTTAAATTAACACAAAAATATCATATAAATGAACAACAGGTAATTTCAACTTTCAACGGGACCGAGCCGAACTTCAAACCCTGCCCTCACTAGGGTTCATACCATTAGGGTTCGGGGTTCGCCGTTCTCCCGGGCTCGCTCCCCTGACAGCATGCCAAACCAGCTATTCTATTTATGAGGAAAGCGTGAACTCTTGAAATAGCTTTTACTTTTAGAAATAGTTCCTATATAAAAACAAACAAACAAACAAACAAATAACCCCAATACAATATACATATATATATACACTGAAAGCTCACCGGCTGCTGCTTCATTTTGTTGTAGTATTGCTTAACTCTGCACAAAGGAACTAGTTTGTTCAAGAAGCCATTGCTGCTCTGCTTTGAGTTTGCTCTACCCTGCTAATTAATATATTAACTTCACCTGGTGCTCTCTCACTGATGAATTCGAGTGCACTCTAGCCGGTGCACTCTAGTTAGTAAGGGTGGAGCAAGAGCAACCAACAGTTTACCTCAGCACTGTGTTCGATGCTATTGACCACAACATTCTCTTGAATAGACTAGAGAATTTAATTGGCATTAGTGCCTTTGCATGGTTTAAAATCAAACTTATCTGACCTCTATCAGTTTGTAGCAGTGAGTGAGGACATATCATATCGATCAGAAGTGCAATATGGAGTACCTTGACGCTCAGTACTACACTGTAAACCCTAATGTTGTTTCTACTTAAATAATCAAGTCCAGTTGACTAAACCTTTAAAAATTAGCATTTTGGTCCCATTGCTTAAAAACATGAGTTAAAGTAACTTATTTACCAGCAAAATACATAAACTTAAGATTTCAAGTGTTGTGAGCTCAAAATCATGTTTAATCCTTTAAAAAAATAGGTAATTTGCACACATATAGTTTTGACTGTACACCTTAAGTTTCATGTTGTCTTATTTACAATTATTCACCATAATGGGAATAAATCTAGACTACTAATTTTTATTTAGGAAAAAAAAAATATTTGCATATTTGTGTTTCTGTGACACTTGGTTTGTGTGTCTGTATATATACAGTAACGTTATATATAAATAACCGAAGCTACACCCTTCAGAGGGATGTGCAAATCATAGGGTGCCCTACATTCACATTCAGCTTGAACCACATATTACGACAACCTAACTGCACAATGAATGCCAGTCTTTCTGTGGTGCATAAAGTAAACTAGCCTGTAAAATATACTGTGAACTCAAAACTACATAATCACATTACAACTACTAATAGCAAAAGTGCTTTACCAGAAATCTGACACAATATAGTTTGAAAATCGCCCGCGCGTACATGCTCACGTACGCAGTTCTTTATTTAATGTGATTGGTCATGCAAGAAGGAGTCCTGCCTAGCAACCAGAGAACTAATGCACTGATTGGTCCTTTGCCTGCTCTCTTGCTGACACCACAGTTCAAGACATTCTCTTCTGTGCTCGGCAAGTAAAATTCTGTAACGTTAGATATAAAGTGATTTTAGGTTAAGTATGCTCATTTAAATCTTTGTGGTTCGTTTCTATATATATATATATATATATAATACAACGCATTATATATATATATATACGCATTGTCAAACTTTGTCAGCCGTTAACTAACATTAACGATATGGATTT
This sequence comes from Enteromius afrohamiltoni, assembly GCA_034779775.1. NCBI lineage: Eukaryota > Metazoa > Chordata > Actinopteri > Cypriniformes > Cyprinidae > Enteromius > Enteromius afrohamiltoni. The sequence goes on from JAUYWG010000038.1 coordinate 18,740,037, forward strand.
GTGATGGTAGCCTATGATAACTTATATACATATTAAATAATTAACTCAATAATAGTGTAATCGTGCATTTCTGTGGTATGTGGAAGTCACTTCTGAGATTCATTAACGTTTCCCCCACCCAGACCCATTACTTTGCCATTAAGCAGCGTTATTTTCTTAATTTTGTGATAGCATGGTTATTAAAACAACTTTTTTCTTATTTTACCAGTGAGGTGAACATATTTGATGAAGTCGTCGCAAGGTGCTTGACCGTTGGCCTGACCTCTCAGGTAAGTCACCATTCTGTTTTCAATGCATTAAAAGGACTGTTCACCTGTTTTCTCATTTAGTCACCCTTATGCCATGTCAGGTTGGCATGATGGAGTACTTTTGCTGAACACATTTACAGATAATGGAAAATTGTATCTTTGAATTCAGCAAAATAAATAAATCATGCATTTTTACAACAATTTGAGCATGAGGAAATGACAATTTTCATCTTTTTGTGGTCTATTCTTGTAACATATTAAAGCAACACAATTTTTTTGCCTCTTCATTATTTCCTAATTATTTCTTAACCTGTGAAGCTTTTCTGTGTGAAAGGTAACGTGATTAATGACCAGACTTTGTTTCCCCCCCATGTTTGCATGGAGTTTAACAGAATTATGGGCAAAAAATTAAAGCAGGAATTCTATGAAAACCTGGACAGAAACAGCTTGTGGGTTATGGACCTTTTTAAAACCAAAAGGAGGACTCCTGGTCAGCACTTATAGGAACTTCTTACAGCAAATAAAGGTCAGTAATTATTTGTCATATCATAACTATCATAACATAACTTAAAAGAATGGAAACCAAAAATGGAAATTGTGTCATCATTTCCTCTCCCTTAGTTATTTCAAACCTTTATTCATTTCTTTGTTCTACTGAAACCAAAGGAAGATATTTTAAAGAAATGTTTGTAACTGAACAACTTTGGTGCAGCACTGACGTCCTTAGTATTTCTTTTTAGTATGAACATGTAAGTGGTGCTTGGTTTGGAACAAATTCAGGGTGAGTAAATGATGACAGAATTTTCATTTGGGGGTGATCTATCCCTTTATAAGTATTTAATTTTGTCAACTTAATTTACTTCTTATTTTCTCATATCAGTAATCTGTTATATATGATAGATAATCTAATATTGAATTTATATTCTCTTGGCAATGCTTCAAATATAGTGAGTTTCTGGCATTAATATAATTTCCTGTTTTCCTCTAAAGTTTGCCCAGCCCAGATGATGACTCTTCTTTATACAACTCATGTTTAGTAAGTAAATCTGTTTTTAAAAGGGACTGTTCACCCAAAGATTATTACCCCATGGTTTACTGATCCTCAAACCATCTAATCATAGTTGTAATAAAGTGTATCCTGGTTCTTCCAAGCTTTTTAATGGGAGTGCAGAGAGGAAGAGATTTTGAATATCAAAAAAACCTATCCATCCATCCATCATAAAACTGCTTCACAAAACTCCAGGGGGTTTGTGAAGTAAATAAAAGTGTTTGTGTAAGAAGATTTACATTCTGTAAGAAAATGCCCATGTTGGATTAGGGTTAGTGATTTTATTTTATTTATTTTATTTATATATAAAGTATTTAGCATTTTTTGAATGAAATGGATGAATGACTCTTATAAAGACAGTTGCTATTTTTGTTTTTGAACAAATTTGTTGCATGAACGATTTAATGACTAACTTCCACCTACTGGTGTAATGACTTAATACGCAGAATGAATCAGTGAAACATTCTCATCACGGATGCATGTAATGACAATTTGGTTTCTTTATTTTTTTTTTTACAGAACAGATTTGCCACAAGTAAAAATGACAATTTGCATATTACCAGTAGGGTCCTTTGCCAATCAAACAACTACCATTGATATAAATGGAAATGCTAATGCATATCTCTCTCCAGGTGTTATAGACATCCATGGTGGGGACTAATATGTTTTTTGGCCATTTTTTATGTTGGTTATCTGAGGCCGCAGCAAAAGAAAATACTTCCCACTGGCAAAATATGAGAAGCAAATGAGTCACAGTCTAACAGAGAGAGAAAAAAAAATAATAAAAAGTAAAAAGCTACCAAGCTCAATCCTTTTTTTATCCATTTTGAAAAGTATCTATTATTCCATGTTTTCTTTCTTTCTTTCTTTCATTCATTCAATCATTCATTTTCATTTACGAATGAATAAAAGGCATGTTAAATTTAATATTTATTCATTAATTTCTATATTAAATTTAATTTTGAAGTGTTTTGTGCATTAAATTTTTGTCTTCATTTTGAATACTGTGTCTATTATTTTATCATTTGATACAAAACAGTCATTCCTATACAGCAGTAGTTGGCCACAAGACTTGCATTGGCACTCTTACACACTAAATAATAATAATGCTTCTAGATAAATATTTAACACAATTACCAAAGTCAAACACAATTTCACTTGTTTGAGTTTTAAGTAAAATCCCTAAGTATCCCATAAATTCTGTGAGTGTGCGGCCAGACTGCCTCCTATTAATTGTTGGTGTTCCCTTTGGTAATTAACTAGCACGCATGGTTAAGGTTAAACCATTAGCCCTAATAAGGACCAAAATTACTTTCTATGTTTCAAACTCTACCACCATTATTACTGTCTGATATCATTAAGGGAATTAATTGGATGCTCCTGTGGTATAAGAGCACATTTATCAAAGAATGCTTAACAAAGAGAACACTTTTGTGTGCCACAACGAGACCTCTACCAAAAAAAAAAAAAAAAAAACATGCCTGAAATTCTCTAAAAGTCTATGTTTACACAGTTCGGCCTATGTTGAGATTTTTTTCTAATGTCTGAGACCTCTTGAAATTTGAATTCTCGAATTTCATTATAGCTAATGGTTCACAGCACACATTTGGGTACTGCATCCCAGAGGTATAATTATATCTGACAGGAGACCTTTATCAGACTAATGCGAAATAAAAATTAGCACAGTTCCTCTGCTCAGGTCTAAACACTTGCACAAAGCACAAGAGATGAGGATGTCAACATCCTGGACAAATATTTGTTTATTTGCTTCGTGCAGTTATGCATCATCTGGTGAAGTCGACAAAAGTGTAAACAATCTCAGAGCTGGCCAATTTCCACCTATAATAATGGGCCGTGAAACAACAGAAGGAAAAACAGCATGAAGGAAAACAGAGGAGAGAGGTGAATTCAAATACACTCAACCTTGACAGAAAAATAAATGTTACCTGTACCACAGAGATATGAAATAACTAGCCAGAAAATTTGAGGACTGTTCTGGGGGATTAAACACGAAGTGCATTAGAGATTTTATAACGCGGCGTCATGTGTGCCTGTGTTCTTAAGCCTGATTTCCAAAGAACACAGATTAAACTATGATTATTGTTTCTTTCTAAGATTATCTTTTCTCATACTTCAAATAATCCATGCACTTTATAATCAGGTCTGTTTCACTGTCAGTGCTTTGTTGCATTTTTACATACAATAGAATAAACAGAATATAAAAGAAAATGCTTTATACTATACCTTGTAAAGTAAAAAAAACTTTTTTTAATAGCACAGATTCAATATCATACTGTAGACCTCGATTGGGAGGAGAACCTGTATCGATAAATACAGTGGGTACGGATATTCGGAAATTCAATTTTCAGTCTTTGTTATATTGCAGCTATTTGCTAAAATCATTTAAGTTCTTTTTTTCTCAATGTAAACACAACATCTCATATTGACAGAAAAACACAGAATTGTTGACATTTTTGCAGATTTATTAAGAAATAAAAACTGAAATATCACATGGTATTCAGACCCTTTGCTCTGTATTTAATAGAAGCACCCTTTTGATCCAATACAGCCAGAGACTTTTTGGGAAAGATGCAAAAAATGTTCACACCTGGATTTGGGTGTGGACAATATATCCTCTGCCAATATATCCTCTCCAGTTCTGTCAGGTTGGATGGTAAACGTTGGTGGGCAGCCATCTTTAGGTCTCTCCAGAGATGCTCAATTGGGTTTAAGTCAGGACTCTGGCTGGGCCTTTTGTGTCGTTAAGCCACTCCTTCGTTATTTTAGCTGTGTGAGTCATTGTCTTGTTGGAAGGTAAAACCTTCGGCCCAGTCTGAGGTCCTGAGCACTCTGGAGAATGTTTTCGTCCAGGATATCCCTGTACTTAGCCGTATTCAACTTTCCCTTGATTGGAACCAGTCTTCCTGTCTCTGCAGCTGAAAAACACCCCCACAGCATGATGCTGCCACCACCATGCTTCACTGTTGGGACTGTTTTGGACAGTTGATGACGAGGGCCTGGTTTTCTCCACAATTACCGCTTAGAATTAAGGCCAAAAAGTTCTATCTTGGTCTCATCAGACCGATGAGAGATTACTTCACAACATCTTGGAGTCCTTCAGGTGTTTCTTAGCAAACTCCATGCTGGCTTTCATCTGTCTTGTACTGAGGAGAGGCTTCTGTTGGGCCACTCTGCCATAAAGTCCCGACGGTGGAGGGCTGCAGTGATGGTTGACCTTCTACAACTTTCTCCCATCTCCCGACTGCATCTCTGGAGCTCAGCCACAGTGATCTTTGGGTTCTTCTTTACCTCTCTCACCAAGGCTCTTCTCCCCCGATAGCTCAGTTTGGCCGGATGGCCAGCTCTAGGAAGTGTTCTGGTCGTCCAAACGTCTTCCATTAAAGGATTATGGAGGCCACTGTGCTAGACAGGTGTGTGGCTTTCTTAATTAAGTCCAATCAATATAATCAAACACAGCTGGACTAAAATAAATGTGCAGAACCATCTCAAGGATGATCAGAAGAAATTGACTGAGTTAAATATAAGAGTGTCACAGCAAAGGGTCTAAATACTATGACCATGTGATATTTCAGTTTTCCTTTTTTAATAAATCTGCAAAAATGCCAACAATTCTGTGTTTTTCTGTCAATATGAGATGTTATGTGTACATTAATGAGGGAAAAAAAGAACTTAAATGATTTTAGCAAATGGATGCAATATAACAGAGTAAAATTTAAGTGGTCTTTCCATACCAACTGTATGCATTGAAACAATTGAGATATTAAGGAGTTCTTTTGTAATTTCCTCCATCGATTTCACAAATGCATTAATGAGTACTTTGAAACATTACATATACGGCACTTATTTTAGATATTGCTTCTAATGAGAAGAAGCTTATTAAGACAGGTGAAGTTGTCAGGCAAGAATTGTGAGTATTGTTTTTCTCTTTCTTTAATTGAACCCTCTGAGTGTAGAACGCTGGGACATCATTCTTCTGCTCACGCTCCCTCAGTCTACTAATGAGACTTTTCATCAAGATCGTGAGTGTCAGATGTGGCTATGTTCAACACTGAGGAAAGTGTTTTTCAAGGACAGGATACACACTCAGAGGTGTGAGGTGATATTGCACACATTTTGCATTGCTGAATTTATTTAACAAGAACAAAAGTGCTTTTCATGGGTATGTGGGTCATATTTTATTGAAATAACACATTTACTATAGTTTAGATCATTTAAAAACTGATAATTCAAACGACATGATTTATATTAAAGGGTTAGTTTACCCAAAAATGCCATTATGTCGTTCCTATAAGACCTTCGTTAATCTTCGGAACACAAATTAAGATATTTTTGATGACATCAGAGAGCCATCTGACCCTTCACAGACAGCAACACAACTGAAATTATTCCAGATCCAGAAACGTAGTAAAAACATAGGTAAAACAGTCCATGTAACATCAGTGGCTAATACTCTCTAAAATGGACTGAATTGCACTGTTGTTCCTAGGTTTCTGGATCTGAGATCATTTCAGTTGTATTGCTGTCTATGGAGGGTCAGATGGCTCTCTGATATCATCAAAAATATCTTAATTTGTGTCCAAAAGATGAACGAAAATCTTACGGGTTTGGAAATGACATGATGGTGACTTATCAATGACAGAACTTTCATTTTTGGGTAAACCAACCCTTTAACATAAATCATGTCATTTAAATTATCTGTTTGAGCTCTAAACTAAAATTAATCACATAATTGTAATTTTTAGGTGAACCAACCCTTTAAATTAATAATTTCATATTACTTAGTACACATAAGCCTGCTAGAGAAAATTATTAACATAAGAATACACAAAATTATTTTTTAGAATTACATGTATAATCACACTGTTGTCCACCAGTGGAATCAGTGGTCCAGTGGTGGACAACTTTACTTCACCACAAACAAAGCATAATATACTCCAAGACATAACAACACAAATTTGTTCACAGTTTTTACAGAACCATTGATTAATGCATCAAACTGATCCAACTCCATTAAATACTTCAGTCAAAACGAGTCAAGAATTGTGATATTTTAGAAGTTTAAAGTTTTAGCTTGACTATAGTACTGGCTAGAATAAATAATAAACATGGTTTATTGATCAAAAAATATTAAAAGCCAAGAACATTCGTAGGATTACTGTAGCACTTTTGTAGATTATTAATCTACAGTTTATTAATAATAGTACATTTGATTTGCATTAGTGATTTTCAATATTAAAAATTAACTTGTACTAAACCTAGAATATTCCTTCAATATAATTCAGTCAAATTGCATTTAATGGCCTTATAGCTCAATTTGTTTTGAAGGTGTGTGTGGACACTTGTACCATCTTGTCTGTCAGTGTAAAGAATGACAGAAAAGGTACGAAACAGATCAAATAAGTGCTCATGGACCTCTTCAAAGTAAACTTCAGAGGGAAAGAGAGAGAGCAGGAAACTGTCAAACAAAGTCTGCTCTGTCATTGCTGCCCATAGTAAACAGAGACCTCACTGTGACAAAGGCAACAGAGCACGCTCACTGCAGTCTTACAAGGTTAAAGGAACAGTTCACCCAAAAACTGCATGGGCCTAATACAACATTATTAACTTGCAATAAATATTTAAGTTAATTAACATGACACAAGTTCCAAACCTGAAGGACTGTCTAAATTCTAACAGGACTAAAAATAATTTTATTATTTAAAAAAAAGAAAAAGACTCTTTTGACAGTGTAACACTGTAAACCACTAATCATTAACCACTAATTACACTTCTAAAGTAGCAGTACTATAACTTTTCTACACAGTGTTTCTTATCAAATTGATGTTCAGACATAGATTTAGGTGTCCATCCTTGCTCAAGTTCGCTGTGAGATCGAATGCGTGGGCCTCATATGCTCTTATGCCAGATGTAAACGCAAAACTTGCAAATCAAAAGGAAAGTTTGTTATACTTCAGTTTCTATGTATCTTTTTTTCTTTAGTCTGACATGTTCTTTCTTGAAAGTTTTCAAATAACTTCCTTTATTTGAATGTGTGCTAAAAGGAAACTTTATACACTGACATGTAAGTAACATTTCTAACATCTAAATATGGATGTGTGTGGCTCTGAACATCAAGGACAAGGATTCACACACAGTCATACATCAAACTCAAATCATGAATGAAATTACTCTGTGTAAGTTCTATTACAATTTTTTAGTTCAGTTAAAATAGGCAAGTTTCAAAAGTAGAAAAAAATGAAAAGCAAACTGAGTGTGAGAGAATGTTCACATTAATGACCCACACGGAAAGAACCTAAATAAACAAATATATGTTTTAATATAGGTTTTGATATATGTTTTTAATATATGTGACATATATAAAATTGCCCGTTTTACTATATTATATTTACATATATGCACATATATGCATGCATGTATATGTACATATGTGTACATATATGTGCACATATATACTTGCATACATGTACCTATATAGGTACATATATGCATGTATATATGTGTGCATATATGCACCTATATGTTCACCTATGTGTTTACATATATTTATTAAAATTATAAATAAATTATTTCAATATAAAAAAAATATTTTTAACCCATCCAAGTGCACACACACAGCAGTGAGAAGTGCTCAAGGGTCTCACCTCAGTCATGGTATTGAAGGTGGAGAGATTACACAGTACTGTAGCAGCATGACGACATGTTTTGTTGTGATTCTTCATGTTAACTTATTTGGGTAAATGGAGAGAAATCAATCATATGTTACTGCGGCATTGGTCTTGTGTAGTGTTTGGTGAACTATTGTGTAGTTGCACTTTTTCTGTGTACTTCATTTACAGTACTCTAATCACTGAGAATTAGACTCGCTAAAAGTGTTTAAGGTTAGCAACAGCAGTGTGTTACTGCTTCCAAAAGATTACAGTCATATGAAATGTGTGTGTTTTGAATGGTAACAAAATATAGTTTTTATAAAGTTGTGTAGTTTTTACAAAAGTGTTCCATTTTGCAAAGGATCTGAAGTGTTGTGCTACTTTGGTGTAGGGTTGTATTAATTGTGTGCAGTGTTTTGACAAACTGGGCCAAGTTTTCAAAATTGTGCTTAAGCAATCATAAAAAACTGTAAAATTATTAAAATTAAAGGAAGCAATACATGAGACCTATATGGCCTGTATATGCACATATATGCACCTCAATTTTGCCTATATGTTGGCATATATATACGCATATATATCATCATATGTGCATATATACGCAGCAAATATATTATCATATATGTGCATATATACTGCATATAGGTTTCATATATGCACACATATATCCTCATATAGGTTCTTTCCATGTGGTCAACAAGACATTCTGAAATGTTGTGCAAGGCTAATTAATTACGTAGTTCACGTATGGGCCTGTCACAATAATGAATATATCGACTTATCATACAATATATGTGCATACCTCAAATATTTTTGGTGATGCAATATATATGTATAATATTTACATTAAAAAAACATTATAAAAAAAGACAATAACATAAAAAAATGTTTTTTGCATTCCACTCGTGTCTATGTCTTTTGCAGCCTCTTGTAAAATAGTGGTTTGAAATTGTTGAAAGATCCTGCTAAATATTTTGGCTGGATATGGCTTTGTTTAGGGATCTGCATACATATATCTGTCTCCTAAATAAGGATTGTGTTTTTTAGCAATAGTGAGCACCCTTACATTAAAAAAAAGGAAAAACAGTAGATGGAAAAAAGGTTCTTTGTGTATTTGTCTTTTTTCTACTTGTAAGAAAATAATAATAATACTAATAAAATAATAATACTTAAGTTTTTTAAGGTTTCTAAAATTGAATTTCCATTAATATAATATAATATATAATAATGAAATGTTTGTTGTCAATTGAAAGTGTAGGTTGTTATATTATGATTATACATTCAGTGGCATAAAATGTTCTTAAAAGGACAATATCATCACTTATCGCATATATTTATGGGGTAAAAATAAAAGCAAAGTTAAATTGAGTCAAGTGAAAGGATTACTTAAACTTTTTCTCTCTTTTTTTTGGATCTTCAAGAGTTTGAAGGCAGGGTAAGCAATTTCTGAAAGGTAATATTAATATTTGAAATCACAAAAAACAAACACGCCCCTATTTTGATAGTCCCGCCCCACGCATATGTAGCCTAAGCAACCCAGACCACGAATATTCTTTGAATATTCAGATCCTTTTTTCTTTTAATGTGCAAAAGTGGTTTTAGACTATTATACTAGCTATTGTATTTATGTTACCTTTTGATTAGATTATTATGGATTTAAGATTCATTGAATTTATATTTGTCTGGTTAAAAATGTACAATCAGGGCCATAAAGGCCTTTTTTGTAGTAAAAATTAATGACAGTATTTTTCATTTGATCTACAAATAACAAAAGAAAAAATGGCATTTATTTAAAATATAATATATAATGTAATCAAAAAATTAAATACCAGTGACAGTGCCTGAAGAAACATCCAACATGAAGGTGAGTAAATAATTACACTGATATTCATTGTTAGTGAACTGCAGCTATAACATTCTATTTGAAAATGTCATTTTAGTCATTTCCAGCGTACAGATGTCATGTTGGTCTGCCTCAAGAATTTCACGATAGCAATAAACCAAAGCACCAGGTGAGAAAGTGTGTGGCAGTTTTCCAACTGTGAAAGAAACAGACTGTGAAGCTCTCCGCTGGAATCCAAGTTATTCTGGCAGCGGGGCAAAATCTTTTGGTTGCTCTACCTACAGCAAATCTGGGGCTTTGAATTGTCAGTTACACCAATGCATTCACAGAACGCCTGTCTAATGCACCAAACCTCAAAGGCTTAGAATCATATATCCATCAAATCTGAAAATTCAATCAGCGCCCAAGGCCAACCCTCCTCCAGATGCCTGACATTCTGTGTCGAACCCAGCACGAGACAGAAATAACAAAATATGCTTTCACAAAATAGTTGATTTAGAATAGCAGAGATTAGCCCTAAGCCACTGGGTAGAGATGGGAAATGCCAATAATGAAACATGACATGGCAAAGTCTGCAGGCAGGGATTGTGTTCTGAAGGTAATGTCACCCTCAACGCTTCTCCGTAGGAAAGGTAGAAGAGGTTAGCTAATCTCATTGAGAGAGATGAATGTGCTATATCAGGATGAGTGGTGAATGCATGTAAATGACACCGGAGCTACAGATCAGGTAATATGAATGCTCGCTCTGGGTTGAGGACATATGATTTGATCATGTCTATGGAGGGAATGTGTAAAATGTTTTTCCCCATCCATGATAGCCCTGCACAGGTGGTGTCTGTGTTCCTGTGGGTGCACAGGCTGTGGTGTGATCACGACAACCAGGGATGTTGGATACATAATTGAAGATGCATTCAGGAGACGACCAGGATGCTGTGTAGGTGTTTCTACAGCAGAATATATGTGCACTCAAGTGGGCTGATTTAGTGCTCGACTCTGACTCACAAGTCAGTCTACTACATAGGTGTTGTTTCCGATGCTTCCAGATTTTCTCCACGATTGGAAAGTAGTTAGTAAAAGGTGTATAAATGCATTGGTTAGTTGTGAATGCTGCTTTCTGACGTTGCTGTAAAATCCAAGGAGTGAACCAGTCACTAATGAGGAAACATTGGTATACACTCTTAAAAGTAAAGGTGCTTAAAAGGCAAATTCCTTTGAAGAATCATTTTTCATTTCACAAGGAACTATTCAGTCAAAGGTTCTATAAAGGGCCATCTTTTTCTTACCTTTTCATAATCTGAAGAACATTCTTTCACCACAAAGAACCGTTTTTGAAACAGAACAATTCTTCAGATGTTAAAGGTTCTTTATGGAGCCATTTAGACAAAAATCGTTTTTCCATAGACATTATTTTATTTCTATTTTTATTTCTATTTTTAAGACTGTAACTTTCTTTTATAAATTGATGTTGACATGCATTGTATATAGTCTGTGTGTTATGCTGTATGTCTTCTAATGGATCCTGAGTCTCTCAAATAAAGCTGAACTGACCTGTAAATGTATATTTGTGAATGTAACAAAATGATTTACTTATTCATTCATACAGAAAATTATTTTTTATACCAATTTTCACCTTTTCTCTGACTTCCTGACCTGAATTAGACGCGCGTTTTTTGATGTTGTACAGTAAGAAATGGATATTTTTTTTATGTTCTATTCTATTTTCCCTTTCAAAAACTATAAATTCTACTATTCAATTGTTTAATGTTTTTAAAAGAAGTCTCTTATGCCCGCAATAAAATAGTTAAAACTTTTACCCAAAACAGTAAAAACTGCAATATGGTAAACGTATAGGTTACTTGCGTAACCACTGTTCCCTGAGACATGGAACGAGTACTGCGTCTGCTAAGACGCATGGG
>JAUYWG010000038.1:18768154-18784389 GCA_034779775.1 Enteromius afrohamiltoni
CCTGCAGTTATATCTGATCAGATGTTCATTATTAATCTTTTAGCTCTGGTTTAACAAATCTTCATTTTCTTAGTTTGCACAGCAGCTTAGTTTGTTAACAGCAGCTACGCTAATTTTGTTCCTATTTGTTCTGTTTCTTCCATGGAATTGTCATCCCGTGGTAACTAGGAATTAACAAGCTCCAGCCTGGATCCAGAACCCTGTCAACCCCACAGAGGACGTCAGATGATGCCCACCCCACAGAGGACTTCAGATGATGCCAACCCTGAAACAACACACATCACTACCAAACTCCGCTACTAATTTAAAATGTTCCATGTCCGTTCGATTACGTTATTAATTGATCTTTATCTCACATCTATGCCATATGTAAAAAAATATTACTACATGTACTGTAAAGCATTACTTTGGTTTAAAGCTGCTTTGCAATGATATGTATCATGAAAAGCGCTATACAAATAAATTTGAATTGAATTGAATAAGAGCCCTATGCAAAGGGACTCACTCCAGTTTGTTTGCCAGAGACAGGGTGAGGATGAAAGTTTAGACGGTAATGTACAACCAAAATATATTTAAACATACAATAAAAATACTCAGTCAATACAAGATGTTCACAAAGGCTCAAGTCACAAAGACACTTGGACCAGTAACAGAGGAAGGACCCTCAGATTCTACCACACACTTGATGCCCATGACACTTGTGAAAACCACTCAAATTGTAAGCACAGCACTGTAATATAAAAAAAACGAATATAGGGTACTCTCTTCTCTTCAGGAGGACCTACATACACAGAGAAAACACAACAACAAAAGAAAATACAAATCCAAAACAAAAATCACTAACACACACACACAAACCACTGGCACCATTTCCCAGCATTCTGAGTGCGCAAATAGCACAATCTAGTGCTAGTGCTTCCAAAAAAAAAAAAATATATATATATATATATATATATACAGTATATATAACAAAACAATGACAAAAGCAGAGCAGTAACGCTGTCACATGCTTGACGTTTGTTGAGTTTCCATCTAACCCCCATGTGGAAAAAAAAAAACCCTGGATGTACAATCAAGCCTGCCGTACATTAAATACAACAGGTTTTTCTATAAAACCTAATTAAAAAAGACAAACAATAAAACTTACCACACATACTAATAAGTAACAAGCCTTTCCATGTAACATTCAAAAGTCACTTTTTAAAACGGGGATTGACCTGACAACTGACTTACAGCCATTACAGTGGCAGACAGAAGGACGACCTAGCTGCTAGCACTCAACGCGCCACATGTCACAAGAGGGCGGTACCAGGGATGATGCATCCCAAGCAACCAACTACTTTCCTCTTTTATATTCACAGCATGGCCACTCGTAGGCTCATTAACATTTACCAAACAAACCAATCATGAAGAGTTCCAGTCACTAATAAGTTCTCTGGGTTAAATAATGCCAGCCAATCCTGCTAGGGCTACCCTTACCCTGCTACAAAAACAAACACACACAGCTGTGAAAATATATATATCTGGTCTAGAAAATCGTTAGATTTTTTTTGTCATGATTACAAGGTGCTAGAAATGCACCACTGTGCAAAGTATCTGTGAAATCAATGCTACATCGTCATCTTGTCGCCTTTCGGATTAACCAACGGCATCCTTAGGGTGCATCTGAAAAGTGCAGTGTTGCATCTTCTCTCTCAGCCCCACAGTATGGAGAAAATAAGAGGGCGAGTATGGGAACTGAGAAGAGGTTTTGAAGGGAATGAGTGTGGAGCTGTGCCGTCAGTCTTTATTAGCGGTACGCTAACGCTTCTGCACCCTGTCTGCTTTCATTACCATGACTCATTAGCTCGCACCAGGGTCATGAAAGCCAGGCAACTAGAAGGGGGGATGGAAGGACTTAGGAGGGAAGTGAGCTTTGTCACTTTGGACATTTATTGACCTGTTTTCACAGTGGGAAATAAAAAGAGAAAGAGAGCGAGATGCCCCTCAGAGAAGAGGAGAAGCTCATACAGATGAGCTGTTGGACCCTCAATCTGAAAGATGACTTATTCTGTTAGCAGCTGCTGTAGCTGATGCTTTGGGGTTGGCTTTAAGAAAAGTGAGAAACACAATGTTTTACTTTAGCTGTACTAGCTGAACATTTCACTCAGTCGTACATTACAGACACTCAAATGTGTTTTTTAATTTTTTTTTAATTTTTTAATTCACTACATTTCAAAAGTTTAGCATTAGTATGGATTTATGTTTTTGAAAAAGGTCTCACCAAGGCTGCATTTATTTTATTAATAATATACTGAAAACAGTCACATGGTTCTATTATTAAATTTTTTTCCCCATTTTAACTTTTTTTTTTTTTTAAGTTGCCTGCCATCACCAGCATTTACTGTAGGCATTTCACACCTATTTAGGCTACATACATACATATATACCTTTATATACAGTAAACACACACATACACTATTTATATAGCTCACACACACATACATACATATACATATTCATATTGCCGGATTATAGATCTATCCACGACATAACTAGAGATGTTTCTGTGTCTGTAAAGGCATCTCCATCACTGACTACTGTAGCTTAACTGTTACTTCATCCCGATCAGATTTAAAATGGTCAAAAAACATGTACATGCATGATCTATATTATGATCTATATTGTCTCTGATCCTTCCGTTTATAACGATTGTCTTTTTTCGAGCCCTGTAGACCTGGGAAGTCCCGTAATTGGCGGAAACGCCCACCTGGGTAGAATCCATGAAGAGGATGCCCACCAGGGATGACCCGGCAGTTCTAGTACCCTCCAGGGCGGTGCAGATGGCGGGGATGTCCACCTAGTCTGTGCAGACGGCGGGAACGCCCACCAGGGCATCACAGATGCCTCCCAGGGCGGTCCAGACTGCGGAGACGACCACTCAGGCGGAGCAAGCGGTTGAGATGCCCACCAGGGTAGACCAGATGGTGGAGGTGCCCACTTGAGAGGACCAGACAGCGGAGACGTCCCCCGGGACAGGTCAAGGAACCAAACTACACAGAAGAGTGAACATAGGTTAGCGGGCTGACCGGCCTGATATGGAGTTAGTGCAGCCATCAGAGGAGCCCCTGGGAAATCCATGACCTTGATCAACATTCCCAGGGGGGGTGCAGCCACTGACAGGTCCTCCTCATTCGAAACCGGACAGTACTGAGGTCCCAAGGCTTGGGAAGAGAGACCTGAGGGTAGTGCCACCAGCGGGACCCCAGGGGTAGAGATCATCGTCTCTAGCAGCACCTCGGGACATGATTCGGGGCTAGGACCCGACAATTTGGCTATGAAAGCGAGACCGACAGGGTGAGACATGGCTCCTCTGACCGTGAAACGAGAGTGAGACCTGACCAATGTGGTTTGGTAACCGCGAGGATTTCTCTCTGCGCTTCTGGCCGTGACACCAGAACCGACAAAGAGATACATGATTTCTCAGACCGTGAGACGGGGCTGGGACCCGTAACTGGCGGACTAGAAGTCTGGAGACTCTCTGGTGACTCACTCACAGGCGCGGGCGAATCTGGCCACCAGACATCCGGATCACAGACCGGGTCTGGAGGATCCGGCCACCAAAAGTCAGAGTCACAGGCCTCAAGGAGCTCGATAGGCTGGGTAACCGGGACTGACTGGGTTTGACACGACCCCTCGTATCGTGTTTCGGGAGTGGGACCCGACTGATCACAAATGGTGAGGGCCTCCCACAGCTCAGTAGGCCACTTGACTGAGACTGACTGGACGGACAGCTCTCCTAGTGGTGACAGGGTATTGAGCAGGTCTCCTGGCTTTAGCTCTGTACCCAACAGAACATCACTCAGCCCCTCATGCTGAGTGATGGTGCTAGTGCCCTCTGGGGACGACTCAAGGATCACAGACATGGCAGACCACTCCCCTAGCTGCTGTTCGGAATCTGGCTGCTCAGCTGGGCTAGACTGTTCATCACACAGCCCCTCGTGCTATGTGAGAAGGTTGGAACCCACCGTTAGCGTTTCGGGGATCGCTAAGACAGGTTTGGGCTCTTCAGACTGGAGAACATGGACTGACTGAGCAGGAAACAGCACCCCTAGCTGCTCAACGGGTCCCGACCGGGCATAACAAAATCTGTTAGGCTGGGATACTGGGAGCCACTGCGCCCTGTATAGCTTGCCACATTGAGAAACGGGTTTAACACCCCTCTTTTGCTGTTTGGGAACCGCAGGGGTTTTCGGCTGACCTGGCAACCATTCTGGTGAGTGGTGAGCTGCAGTGGTTTTCCGCGGCACTGGCAACCCCGCTGGTGAGTTGTACTTTGCGGGGGTTTTCCGCGGCGCTGACAACCCCGCTGGTGAGTTGCGCTCCGTGGGGGTTTGCGCGGTGCTGGCAACCACGCTGCTGGAATAGCGCCCGCAACTCCGGCCCCCATTTTGGGTTGCTCCTTGCAATTGCCGTCCATCTCATGGTGTGCCTCCTACTCGGCGGCTATTTTGAAGTGAGCTGAAAGATGCTTTGAACCTTCTTTGCCTCCTCTCATGATGTGATAGGTGGAGGTGAAAAAGGCATGACAGGTTGGGACCAGTTGGGATCCTCGGAGGGTAGATCGTGCAGCACATGGCGATCCAAACCAGACAAATAGAATCCTTTTAATGTTTCTTTGTCACCCCCTGGGATAGAATTGGAGATGACGATGAAGTCCTGGGTGTACGTGTCGATGTGACAACCAGCCTGAGTAAGGGAACGCAGCATTAACTCCGACGTGGGGTCCAGAACCTGCCGTCGAGGTAGCACACAATTCTGGCGCACGCGCTGAACAAACCCTCCTCTGATCTCTGGATGACGGTTCATTATGTCACGAATAGACCAGGCGAGAGTGCAAGATCATGTGCAGAGGGTTTAATGACAGGCTCAGGGTGAGTACAGAGGTGGTCGTGGACCGGCAGACAAAAGCAATAAAGGCATAAACACAAGAATAGACAGTAAACCCTCGCCTTGAGGGTCGAAATACCGGCAGTAAGAGTCCGTGGGGGGAGGCGAAAGACGTAAATCAGAGTACAGGCTGAGGTTGATACACAATAGATCCAAGGCTTGACAAAGATACAAATGAAAACAAGAAACCAAGGTGATGACAAATATACATCCGGTGTACAATGACACAACATAGAGTGTACAACAATGAACAAATTATTCAAATACACAAATATACAAATTAGACAAACAAACAGACTGGTATATATACAGGTGGAACTGATTGAATGATTGAACCAAACTAGCAACAGCTGTGGGGGAGAGATGCATACTAGGAAATGGAGTCCAGATGTGGAAAAAGACACAAAAACACAGAGTTCTCACAGAGGCGTGACAAGAGCATTTCATGGACAAGCTCCTGTTTATTTAAATGAGGTATTGCAACCTTATAATACCAGCAGGAATCTGAGACCCTCCAAACAGATCTTAGTTGTTCCTCGTTCCAGTTTAAAGACAAAGGATGCCTGTGCCTTTGTGGTAGCTGCTCCCAAGATGCAAAATGCTCTTCCCTTGAATCTTAGTCTGTGGACCCTTTAAAAAAGCATTTAAAAACAAACTTGTTTAATTGTTCTCCTAATAGTTGTGTGTTTTTGTACTGTTGTGCCGCTTACTCTATAAATGTGCTACACAAATAAAGTAGACCCACTTACTGTACTTGTATCTAAATCAGGGTAATTTAAATTAATGAAGAAATAAGAAATGCAACAACATAACAACAAAAACAAAAAAATAGCTAGAAATAATTAGTTTAAACAAATTTTGAATAAAATGCACTGTATCAGTGATTGAACTCATAGTACAAGAGACAAAGACTTTAAAACAACAAATATGACAGCAAGGACATTGAAGAGTGTTTAAAAAAAATCACCTTCAGCTCGAATGCAAAGATGTATGCTCAGTCCAGTGTGACATACAAGAAACAGTCATGTTTTGTTATGCTATACAGCTACTGTACTTACCGGAAAAAAATAAGATTGTTACTGTAAAAAAAAATTACTTTTTCAGTAGTGTGGCAGTTGTCAAGCTACTTTCTAATTAAGAAAAATAATTAAATCTTTAGTTGCATCTTGCATAATGTACGATGAGTTTGGCACAACAACAAGAAGTTTCACAATACCAATTTGCACTTGTGTGTCATACATATTTGCAATGCTCTTACTTGCCACTCAAGTTTTCTTTTTCTCTATATAACAGCCAGTTCTCTCTGTCAAACTCAACCCTTAATGATATCTGGTCTTGTCAGATTTACAATACAGCATTTCTAAAATGAATCATGGTTGGCTATAAGATTAAGTGGGCAGAGGAAGTCTGTGCTGAGGAAAGAAAATCAGCAATCTACCACAATCTACCAGCAATGCCATTTGCAAAATAATATTTTGAGTTGGTTATTTCTATTTAGTGCACTGGTCAAACAGCTCTATGAAACAGTTTGAATTGATTTGCATGCATTCAGATTGTTCTCTCACTAAATCAGCTTCTCTGTCAGTAAAACTTCTGGAAGGAACTATCACCGAAAACGATTTCGAGAAATTGGATCCTCTACAGTGTATGGGTGTAATCAGAATCAAAACATCGCAATAATCTACAAGTAATCCACACATATTACAGTCCATCAATTACTGATTTGTGTTTATTAAAGGCAATTTAACTTCCACCCATTTCTATCAGCTAAATCAGCTGTTTGAGCTCTTGTTCTGACAACACCCATTCATTGCAAAGGATGATTGTTGAGCAAGTGATATAATGCTAAATTTCTCAAACTCTTTTTCGATGTAGAAACAAGCTCATCAGTGGCTCATTTACACTAGTGCATACACTACACAACTAAAAACGCATGTCACATGACCATTCATGCAGGTATAACAAGAGATATGTATAGAAAGAGTCCTTATTATTTAAATGACGGACACATCTTTTTGCTTGGAGGAGTTGAATGGGGCGTCTACCAACACATACTGTATCTATGGGTACAAGCAGCATTTACACTGAAACACAAACACAGAGTTTTCGAACTAAAACAATGCCTGCAGCATTTTCAAATGTTTCTGTTTTTTTGCCAAAAGTCTCAGTTATTGAAATTCGCTGGAGTAGCGTAAATGCTAGGCGTAACTGTAGCAAAATTTATTCATTTTAAAATGAAAATACACTAATGTAAATGGGCCCTACATCTTTTGGGGTGAACTATTCCTTAAAGAACACAGAAAACAAATACTGTAGAATAGAATGGATATTCACATATGGCAACTTTTTGGGAGGTAACATTCAGTTAACTCTTTGTCTAGACTCTAGAAACATTTGTAACGTTGTTTTCACTGAAGTGAAAATTCTTAAAGTTGCAGAAAGTCATTTTTCAGAAATGCTGTTGAAAGTGGAACCGAGCAAACAAAACACTCTTCTAGACAATGATGGGGGAGTTGCTTGTGTTGCACGTATCAAATATGCATTTCTCATTTCTAACGCGATGACGCAGCAGTTCTGCGTCTGAGAACCATTTCAAACATGGCGTATACCAAGCAGCAACAATCGTTCGACTCTGCTGTTGCAGCTGTTTTGAGAAATTTTCATGACAGCTTAGCTTTTCTTAGAAAATGGAGGAGAAGTAATTAAAGTAAGTAAAGACATTTTCCTACTGCTTTAATGAAGGTTACGCCGGTGGTCTGATTGGTTGTAGATTCGTCCAGTAGTATACAGAGGCGTCTGATGGACGCAGGTTAAGTCAGCCTCCCAGAATGCGGGTAGTAAGGTAGCTTGGCCAGACTAAGCTCGTATGAGCTTTATAGTCACAGAAGCCAGGCTACATAATAGTTGCATGAATGCTAGACATACTCAAGAAAATTAAAACTTCATGAATGAACATAAAAATACATTCTAAAAATGGCTGGGTTATTTTTTAACCCAAAATGCTGGGTTGAGTGTCTTGGGTAATTTTGTTGGGTTGTGTACTACACTTGTTGTGTAGTTTCAGTTTTCCAGGGGCCTGTACCATGATGGTGGCTAAACAAACTCAGAGTTACAGGATTAGTTTTGGGTTGACAAATCCAAACCAATGCAATCAGGCATTATTGGTACCATGATGAAGCTCATCAACTTGTCATGTCTAGGTCTCGCATAGGTCTAGACGTGTTGAGGTATGTGAGCCGACAGATTAATATAGTTTAATTATGTATCAGACAGTCTTGGAAAATTGAAATATGTGACACTGTAATAGAGGAAACGCTCATTTCTGTCACTGAACAGCGAATATAACAAAAGTGAGTCAAATGAGTTGTGAAATATGTGAATACGACTTTCTGCTTTAATGTAAACACCTGCAATTGTCCATATTAACATGTAAATAACATTCAAATGTCGTTGGACCGCAGGTCTAAAAGAACCAACGATTTGGTTGAATTAAACAGACTAAATTTTCGAACAAAGTGATTCCTGGAAAGGAATCGGTTCGACGTGTCAAAGTGCGCGCATGCACAGAGTGTGTCGTAGGCCGCAGTAGTAAGGTAATGTTTGTGTAGTTTATAACAGTAGAACATTACAACATGCACATTCGGTCACAGACCGGCATTGTTCATTAGCGAGTTTGACTGCTCGGTGACTGGCCCGTACCCCTAATGCCCCCCGAAGGGAGGTGAAGCCTAGTGGTGCACCCTAGTTAGGCTTGATAAAAATATGGCAAACTAGGAATAGGGAGGGTCTTGGCCACGACTAAATACTGGGACTGGATGCCTCCATCCGGGCAAGCCGTAGGCTATAGTGGCAAGGAACCAAAACTCCATCTTAATGGAAAACCCAGGCTCGGATAGGGCCAGTTCTCCACTGGCTGGATACCCAGTGTAACCATCAGCTGGATGTGCCAGCTCAGGCCAATGGAGGGCACTCCAGCGCCCAGGACTCCTGTTGTGTGTGTTTCCCTGCTTCTCACTCCTGGACTTTTATTATGAATTCATGTACTCTTTTCTGTATGTTCTAACCCGGACTTTTATGTTGAAATCATTGCCACAGTTCAGTTCACTTCCACCAGGACATCCCCCGGCAATATCCCTTTGTGTTGCAATTAATTTGTGTTCTTTGTATTTCGCTGTTCTGTTGGATTATCTGTTGACGATTTCTGTCTGGATCTGGACTTTCCCTCTATCTCTCCCCAAGGACCCAGTTTTACAGTATTTTTGACCCTTTTGCTTTGTTTACGACTCTGTTTCTGCTTGTGCCTCCACTACTATGTCTGCCGGCGATCGACTGTTGTTATTCTGACTCTGAGCCTTTTAATAAATTACTGTTTGCACTTGAACTCGCAATGCCTCACACTCCCGTTTGTAACACCCAGCATCCAATCACCAGCAATCAAGCCTTTGATCGAATGTAATTCCCTTTGGTAAAACGTCTTAGGTTCTAATGCTCTGGCCCTAACCGTGATGGTCTAGACTCTGCTGAAAATTCCTTTTGCATTATTACACAATATTTTCCTATTTAAAACTGTAAAACTACTTTGATGCTATAGTTTTAAAATATTATAGGCCCATTAATTATAACACAGACAATACAGTTGCAAATGGACTTTTCCATTTGAAATTTTGCTGTCACTGTGCATTCATGAATACGCAAACAGTAACGCAAGAAAGTTTTGCAATTGTGTGTGGATATCACAATTTGTCATGTGGAAAACACAATTGAAAATATAATTTGCCATTCTTTTTCAAATTTGTACAGCTGTAGACCTTTGTTTTAATGCTTTGTAAGTGTTTGATGATAGTTCTCCCAAAGATTCTGTCATTAAATACTCACCCTGGTCTGAACGCTTTCGGATTTGTGTTCTGAAGACAAATAAAGGTCTTATGGGTTTGTACCAAAATGAGGGTGAAGAATTAATGACAGAATTTTAATTTCTGGGTGAACTATGCTTTTAACTATCGTAAGTAGCGCACGTCTACCTAGTCTTTATACATTTTAAGCAGATTTTGCATTGTCCTTTAAATTTTAATTATCAGTGTCATTTCACTCTGTATTTAAATAGTTTAACTGTTTTGTTTAACAGTTAAATAAACACGTCATTTAGAACTAATTCTAATTTATTGCAACTGCACTTCTTTGATTTTTGCATTTTCAGTGGTAAAAAAGAAAGAAAATGGCATGTTGTTTGTCACTGGGACTAATTTCAACACATATTTGTGAATGACAGTTATCAATAAAATACACATTTCTAACAGTCTAAATCACCTGCATTCTTCATTATTTATTAATCCATGATTGTCTTGTTACGCATAGGCTAAATTATAACAATAACCCAGCAAGAATAACCCAGAAAACAAAAATGCAAACACATCAATGCTAAAAATGACTATATTTTGGGTGTTCTTAACAACCCAGCCTGCTGGGTTAAAATCTGTAAACCAATGTGCTGGGTTATTTTAATCCAGCAAGTGTTCTGTTCCATATTTACCCAGCGCTGGGTTACCAATTGGGTTATTTTTAACCCAGTCATTTTTAGAGTGTATACTGAATTATTAAACTTTTAGTGTTGATTTTTCAAGAAATGTTCCCCTGTGTGTGAACCTTCTGATGAAATCCTGCAAACACCCTTTGTATTTCCAGCTCTGTTAATGTCTACATTCAGTACAATACATTTGCCAAGCTTGTTATAGAATGCCAAATACAACTGCTTTCACATAAAAGTCAGAGTGACAACTTCTGTTTTAATTCAATAAACTGAGTATTTTAAGATGGTTATTCAGAACATTTGATATAAACTACAAACTGTCCACGTATGAGTAATGCAGTAATCATACAATTCAGCTCTAGCTAGTCCTTGGACAATAGTCTATATTGTGGTTTGGCAGTGTAAACTGAGACAGCCATTATCAAGAGAGTTGTTCTTGACTCAGCATTTTGGGTCTGCGACAACATTGATGTTTGTTTCCCTGAGCCTGTGACAGGTCAAGAGTTCTGCTCTCCGCTGGCTGAAAGATGCGGATGTGTGACAAGTCAATGGCGTATTTGTCAAATCCTGTCTCGCCGTCAAGGTAAATTAATATCCACTCATCCAGCACTGCTCAAATTTAAAATCTATTACAGTTCAGACCTGCTGGTCAGAATTCAAATGATCCTGACATTTCTATTCAACTACATCAGGTTTTACCAAGCATTATTTTCTATTCTTACATGATCAGTAAAATTATCTTATTTATCCTTAGGAACAGTTACATGATCAATAAATTTTTCTTTACAGTTAGTCACACATCATATATTGGGGTTCTGGTTTACTGTGGTGGGAAACAATCCCATTAGACCGAATTTACTTATGTACTTGCCCTATAATCAGATCTGTACAGAATTGTATGTCGGAAAGCTCTGTAAGTAGCTTTGACTGGAAGGTCTCAGACCCCACTTCGGCAATTCTCTAGTAATTTGAACACTGCTGTGGGATATAAAATATTTACCTTTTCCATTAGTGTTTTTGTAGTCTTTGTTTGGCCCCCTGGTAATGAAAGCAGAAAAAGTTTACAAACTAATAATAGTGAATATTTTTGAGTCTCTTGACAGGCAAACAATTTTTTTTTTTCTGCTGTCATATTTACCGTTTGTTCTGTAGGATTTCCTTCAGGAGTTTTATTTTAAGGACAATCAAATGTAACTGAGCAAAGCTGTTTTGTCAATTACAGCTTGTAAGCTGTCACAACAGACACTTTAAGAATAAAATGGTTCTTTTCCCATGAGCAGGAAACCTGCCATTTTGCAGACAAGTTAGCGTGCTTGTAGTGTCTCACACAGCAACTCATAGCATAAAGTCAAGTGTGTTTACGCTTGGGTTCTCTTGGCTATTTTGGTCCAGACATTTCAGTTCCAAAATGGTATGCTCCTATGACAAGAAAAACCAGGTATGCTTAGAAATTCTGACCTTTTTGAGGTGGCATCTTGTGACATCACATCCTTTTTTTTTATTATTTGTTTAGAAATCGGTGGTCCAGTGATGCATTCTTATATCAGTTGAAATGTTTCATACCAGAATTCACCAATTTGTTCCAATGATAGCACTCATGCTTAGTAAATTGCACTAATAAATAAATGTTTTATTAAAACAGAGTTCTTTTTAAGCTAATTAAATCTGCCAAGTTTAAACATGCACTTATTCTGCCCATTAGACAGAAAGAGATTAATAGACTATATACTGATTGACATAAAATGACCAACCAGAAATTAATTGGTTTTTACGTTTAGTGTGGGGCTATCTGAACTACATTATAAAGTACTTGTAGACATCGAATTCCCAACAACAACAGGTTGGCAAAGAATAAATTATATGTTTCATCAATATCTATTTAAACTTTGTGATCAGAAATTCCTTTTAGGCTAATAATAAATAATTTTATAGGTCAAAGATTGTTTTATGTCTTTGTCTTTCATTGTCACTACGGTTGCATTTGTTTGTTTAAAAATATCCTACAGTGAAATATTAATATTATGAAATATTATTTAAGACAGTTTCAGACATAATCTATTTTAGTATATTTAAAAAATGCTATTTATTCCTTGGCAAATTGTCAAAGATTGGCAAGTATCCGTATAATTAAGCGGGACCTCTGCTTCGCGTCGGGTCCTTATTTCTGCGATAACTACCGGCTGCATCTACATTATCCCTTACTTATGTGACCACAGAGAAGCAAGATAACATGACGCATTGGCGTAATGAATATGCAAATTGATATATGACGTCATCTAGCAATCTAAAGCAGGTTTTAAATCGGATGTGTGGAAGGCTTAATCATTTTTGATATTAAAATTGGAAGTTCCTGTTTCAAAGTTTACAGATAGATGGCTAATGTGTATGCCATTGATATGTTCAGTGTTCATGTAAACTGTTTAATAAACACTTCTGACACTTTTTTTGAGTCTCTTAATTATTATTTTTTTCTTTTATGTAAATGATTCAATAAATACGTACCGTGCCATTCATACCGAGGTATTACCGTACCGTGAAATTTTGATACCGTTACATCCCTACTTTACTGTCTTTACTTGTATTCAATTTAGTGCATCTTTGCTGAAAAAAAAAAAACATTTAAACTACAGCATCCAAAAAAAAAAAAAGTTTCTGCTACAAACCTTTTAACTTTCGATAAATCCAGTGATAATTTCTTTCTCAGAAGCACTCACTGAAACAACCCAGTACTTCAACAAAAATGTTTCCAGGCAGACTGACCTCTGTGTCGTCACTCCCAAAAGTTTTGTAAAGCCAGCCAGACTCAAACAGCCAATTTCAGCCAATTTTAGTGCAACATTCATCAGGCAGACTCTGTAACATGTTTGTGAGTTTGAATCTAACTCTTTTACAAGAAACAATACGATGAGCAACACCAAGCTTCATTAGCTTCTGAACTCCACAGTTTAAAAGAAATGAAGAATTAAGCAACAGCAGTGTAGCGTTGGACTTTAAGTGGCTGAAATAAGCTGTCAAGGGGGTGTTCATCTTCATGACAACACACACAATGTGGGTAGTCCCTGCAGATCCCAGATCCAACGATCATATCAGCTCCCGTATTCTAGCAGGGTGACTGCAAAAGTATATTGGGGATCTCATTGTTTTATTTGGCTGTAATGTGTAGGATTGCACAGCTCAGTGAATGTATTATTCATCAATGCAGTACAGTCATTTCAGATGTGCTGCTTTGAGTGCGCTCAGCCCTCCTGAGTGTTTCATGTTTTTGAATACCTCAGGGGCATTAGCTGGATGACATGAGATGATTAACCATTTTGGCCTGTAGATGCCAAGCTAAATGGATTCGATCAAGTTAGCTCTCGCTCCAACCCCGGTAATTAGTGCGAGGGATGGGGCACAAACCTCTAGTGCATGACAGCTTGTACTAAGAGACTGCCAACACTATAGAGGCAAAATACTTTGTAGTAATTCTGACGTTAATTGTCACACACTGCGTGTATGAACCATACAAATGGTAGAAAATAAGAATCATTTCACTGCATGAAAATACCCAACTCTAAACTGTCAAACATTTATTTCAGTGAAACTCAAAATCGCCATGAGGCATAAACGCAGAAAGATGTGTTTTCTAACTTTTAGACCTCAGAAACCCATTAAGGCACAAATACTGCTTATAGAAATAAACGATAAAAAAAATCATGAATAATAATTGATGCAGGTTTACATACTTTTTCAGACATGTACCATATAGATAACATATATCCCAGTTTTATATCAAACAATTAAACACAGTTTAACGCTTGCAGATGCTTTTTTTTAAAGAAACCTTTGGACTACAATGTAAACTTTTACAAAGCGTGCTGTGTTCACTTTGCGTGAGTTTCGTAAGAATGACTTGGTAGTTTTATTTCATTTTGGATGTAAAAAATCACTTCCGTGCCAAGTTGAAAGTTGATTAAATAAACTGTGAAAATTTATGAAAATGTGACCTGAGTATTAGGAAATGTGCGAAAACTGTAAATAACACAAACATTAAAAACAAATATGGGTTAAAGCTACATACAACAGCATTTCACTCACTTAAATCTACCATAACAACAATTTTGGCAGGAGCTTATGTAAAACTGTCTGCCAAATGTTACAAAGTTAAGATGGTTAGTGGTTTCAATTGCTCAGTCTTCCGTTTGACCTGTCCTGTTTTTCCCTCTCAGTGTTCAATGATGGAAAAAACACATCCCTTCAACTTGCCGGTAAGGACAAAGCAGCGGCAGATTCAATTTCAGTTAATTTTTCTCGGACCTGAATTTCATGCCTCCCAGCATGCTTCTAGTACAGGTCAAAAGAAAGCTGTGAAGAGTCTAAATATGAATTTTCAGTACACTTTACATTAGGGTCTGTGATATGTGGGAGTAGTATCTTGAAAAGAGTAAATGTACTGCTCTAGCACAAACTTTTGTATTTGCTAGGAAGGCTTCTCAACAATGCAAAATCACCTTTGCTTGTTATTCTAGCAGTGATGTAACTTTAAACAGTTGCTTCATATGGATGCAGTTTGAATTTTAATCATTTGAAGTAAAACAGAAGTGAACTAAAATTATATGCCATTCAAATTTTAACTGAAATCCAACAAATTTCTCTTAAAGTAATTTGAAAGTAACTCTTAAAGTAACAAGTACATACATAGAAGATAAACCAGAAACAATATTTGAGTCTTGCATGTTAAAGAAATTCATAAAACTATTAAAAGTGTTGTTGCTGTTGCTTTTATTATTATTAGGTTTTTGAAAAAAATTATTGCATCATTAATACATTTCAGATGATGCTTTTAAGTGCTTGTTAAAACTCACCCTGTAGTAGCCCTGATGAAAACGCAGAGGATTTGAGTGTATGAGAGATTGGCTTTCCTGGGTTGTTATCGATGTTTTATTTGTATTTTGATTACTTGTGCAGCCGAATGCTGTAAACACATCTATTGAACAAATGAAAGCCTTAAAGGTGTTCAACAGAATTTGGGGCAGGATTTCAAGCCACCTTTGTCTTCTATTGACCTTCACTTTGGCTTATTTATGCAACATTCAGTACAAGGTTGAGCGCATAGTGAAGATTAATAGCCCCTTTAAATGCCTGTGGTCTTGAACTGCATGAAACAGTGTAGCATATTCTTACGTTTAGTATGAACCCAGGCACTCTGCATGAGCTGCACACATCTCCATATTAATTGCTGCTCTGTTCTTAAGAGCGTTTGATGACATTCTCACACAAATTGGAAAAAGCACTGATGTATTTGTGTAAATTAAATTATCTAGCTGTGGCATGAAGTATAGTGTCCAGAATCCCCAGTCTGGAATGGTCTATGGACTTGCTTCAGATTCACAAACACAGTTTCGATAGCACAAAGAATAGCACTGCATGTCTTAGCAGCTAAAGCTCAGGACTAGTATTCAAAGGTTGTTGGTTGAAGCTCCACAAGGAGCCCTTGAGCAAGGCACTTAACCCCTGGTTAAATGGAGGGCAGGTCCACATAATACATGTGCTATGTGAGGCACTGGATGAAATGTATGCCAAATGACTACTTGCAGCCTACTGTGTCTCAGCATTCACTGGGCCTTTTCCATGGAAAGATTTCTGTTTAAATTGTTCATAAAATCCCACCTTTTGCTTGAATTGCTGCAACAATTTTGATTAAAATGGTTTTCAAACCGTTCTGCTCTAAAAATCTAAATTATATTTGAAAAGGCTCCTTGTGTTGATGGATGACCTCAACATGCCAAGGGTAAGAATG
>JAUYWG010000038.1:18789867-18835691 GCA_034779775.1 Enteromius afrohamiltoni
GATTTATTTTCACAGACACCTTTTCTTTGATTTACCAAGGCTGCCAATATTAGTGGAGGGCACTGTATATATATATATATATATATATATATATGAATAGTATAAATAATACAAAGCTAACACTGGGCTAAATAGATATTGATAGACTGAAAAAGTATTTGGGTCTGTCCTTCCTATAGGTTTCCCACCAAGCAACTTACCTGAAGAAGCATATCCAAAGCATTATGTCATCTATAGCTGGTTTTCAAGTATTTTCAGCTAAATTTGTTGTGCTAGGCTGTATGTACAGTCATTGGAAAATAAGGAGTTATGTGCACAGACATTTCTCTCAGTAGGTGGCTGTTAACTCCTTGCTGAGCTAATGATCCTACTGGCTTTTTTAGAGAACATGCAGCTGGTTCAGTCACTGGGCCTGGGCTCTTGATGCCAGGGTGACCAATGAGTTTCTACTCTGATAAAACTGACAAAATATGTAAATTATCTACAACTGATAAAATATAACACTACTGTTAAAGAAGCTGCTGCATCTTCCAATTTTAATCAGCTAGCATTACATAATCAGCTTTTGTTTTATTTATTGTTTATTTATTATTTATATAAAACATATTCTAATAAAGCACCGCTTATGGATCCCACCGCCCCGAGTGATTCGTCACAGAAAACTTCGCCATCAGCGGATCCAGCGGCGCTATACCATATGATGAGTGAAATGGCCGCCAAGCATCCATGCTTTCTACCCATCAGTCCCAGCTGGAGAAACTGACTAGACTAGCCTCACCACACAGACTGCACCACTTACACTCTTCGCTAGCTCCCTCCACTCAGAGACTATCACCTTCCACGTTATTCACTCCCCCCGATCACCCAATGATTCTGGGACTGCCCTGGTTGGAGCTCCACAACCCCATCATCTGCTGGCACTCACATCAGATTACCCAGTGGTCTGGACACTGCCGCTCACACTGCCTTGGGTCTGCTCCTCGCCTCATCCACCATGTTTAAGCCACGGCAGAAGAAGAGATGGATCTCGCCAACCTGCCCCAGCCTTACCATGACCTGCGAATCGCCTTCAGTCAGACTCAAGCCACACGCCTTCCTCCGCACAGGCCCACAGACTGCGCTATCGATCTCATCCCTGGGAGTGTTCCATCCCGCGGTCGCATCTTTCCCCTCTCCCAGCCTGAATCTGAGTGTATGGCGCAGTACATTCGTGAGGAACTGGCAAAAGGGTTCATTCGGCCTTCCACCTCTCCAGCTTCGGCAGGCTTCTTCATCGTTAAAAAGAAAGACGGAGGACTTCGACCCTGCATAGACTACAGGGCCCTGAATGACATCACAGTGAAGTACCGGTACCCACTTCCCCTAGTACCTGCCACCCTAGAACAGCTGAGGACGTCCCGCTACTTCACCAAACTGGACCTTCGCAGCGCTTACAACCTCGTTCCATCAGGGAGGGGGACGAGTGGTAGACCGCCTTCTCTACCACTAATGGGCACTACGAATACCTAGTGATGCCCTTTGGCCTGTCCAATAGTCCGCCGGTCTTCCAGTCACTGGTCAACGAGATCTTCAAGGACATGCTTCACAAGTTCGTCATAGTATACATCGACGACATTCTTGTATACTGAGAAGATCTCGCCAGTCATATCCAGCACGTGAGGCAGGTACTCCAAGAACTCATTAAGCATCAACTATACGCCAAAATGTCTAAATGTGAATTCCACCAGACCAAGATATCGTTCCTGGGATATATCATAAGCACCGAAGGAGTGGCCATGGATGAGGGAAAGGTGGCGGCAGTAGTGAACTGGCCTCAACCCCAAACCTTGAAGGAGCTGCAGCGCTTCCTGGGCTTCTCCAACTTTTATAGGCGATTCATCCGCAACTTCAGCAAGGTGGCCGCACCCCTCACTGCCATGACCAAGAAGGGTTACTGGTGCCTACCATGGACCGGAGAAAGCAAGACGGCCTTCAGAAACAGTTCATTGTGGAGGTAGATGCGTCCAACACAGGCATAGGAGCCATCCTCTAACAGCGACAAGGGACCCCAGCCAAGCTTTTCCCCTGTGCCTTCTACTCCCGTAAGCTAAAGTCGGCCGAACGCAACTATGATGTGGGAGACCATGAACTTCTGGCCCTAAAAGCGGCACTTCAGGAATGGAGACACTGGCTCGAGGGGGCTCAGGAACCTTTCCTGGTACTGACCGACCATAGAAACCTTGAATACCTCCGAAGTGCTAAGAGGCTCAACGCACAGCAAGCTCGATGGTCCCTGTTCTTTGCCAGATTCGAGTTTCTCATCACTTATCGGCCCGGCTCCAAAAACCTCAAAGCAGATGCCCTGTCCCGACTATATAACGAGCCCTCTCTGCCTACCCAACCAGAAAACATCATCTCGCCCTCATTCATCGTAACCCCAGTCCAGTGGGACATTATGAGAGAAATCTCGGACACCCAGGGAACGGAACCCATTCCACCAGACTGCCCACCTACCAAAGTCTTTGTACCCGAACCACTCCATGAACGAAGTGCCATATGAAGATTGACCGACCAAGCCAACCGGCATCGGCGTCCCAGTCCTCCCTACGAGCCCGGGCAATGGGTCTGGTTATCTTCACAGGATCTACGCCTCCATCTTCCCTGCCGCAAGCTAAGTCCAAGGTATGTGGGTCCTTTTAAAATTCTCAGTCAAATTACCCCTGTATCTTATAGTTTGGAATTGCCACCTGAATATGCCCATGTCTCACCCACTTTTCATGTGTCCTTGCTTAAGCCCGCTGCTGCTCCCGAAGGAGAGAGGGACCAGGACGAGGTGGCGACCCCTGACATCCCTCCCCTGGCTCAAGAACAGGATGACATCTACCAGGTCCGAGAGATCTTGGACTCGCGAAGCCAAGGCAGGACGCTGCAGTATATGGTCGACTGGGAGGGCTATGGACCTGAGGAGAGGCAGTGGGTTAACTCCCAGGACATCCTGGACCCAGCCCTCAACAAAGCCTTCAATCGGGAGCACCCGGATAAACCAGCCCCCAGACCTCGTGGCCGACCTCGGCGTAGTCAACCAGCTCGCTTCCAGAGCCGCTCGCAGGGGGGGGGGATCTGCCACCGGTCACGCCTCTGTGGCTCTCCCCGAAGGACGGCAGCTGGAACCCTCACCCGAATTTTAGTTCCTACCCGGACCCTTTTGCCCCACGTACCTTGGCTTCTTCCACCAGCCGGATCCCGCCATTTGGTGGACTATAAAGACCCTTTCACCTAGTTTTAGTTTTTTTATTCATTTTCGTTAACTATAATAACCTTGCTATCCACCCGCATTATCAAACTTTTAAAGAACCAAGATACATTTTTTAAAACTTTGTGTTTGTCTGAAAAAATCATATACATCTAGAATGGCTTTGGGGTGAGTAACATATGGTGTAATTTTCATTTTTGGGTGAACTATTCCTTTAACAAATAAATAATTTTTTGTATCAACTGTAATCAAATGAAATTTTAACAACTCTTTAACATTATATAACACTCTTTAACTTATTTTTTAGTGCTACACAACAGAGTGAGCTAATGGGAAACCATCTCATCCAGCCTGATTCACACAAGCGTTCAGTCTGAATTTACACTCATCTGCCTCCCTTGGCATTAACATGACTCCGCAGTCAAGTTAATACAGCACTGTAACAGTGGCAGCTCAAACCCATTGTCCCTCAGGAGATCTGTGGCAGCTCCAGACTGGACCTCATCTCTCTACGGTCCTGCAGCATTAGGTCTACAGCAGCTCAGTACCATCATTAGTCCATTAATAAACCCTGCAGGGCCTTAATCAGGACTGAAACAAAAATACATAAAGACTTAAATACATAAATCATCTATTCAAACCACATGACTCATTACACAGCTCTCTAAAATCTTTGATTCTGATTGGTCAATGACTGTATTATCTTGCACCTGTAGTTTTCGAAAGGTGGCCGTACATGGTGTAAATTCGGACAGTTGGAAGACCGTATGGCCACACACACGTCACGAGTGACTTTGTTTATGGACGCAGTGGTACACAGCACAATTTTAAAACCTGCCAATTTCCAAAGCAATCCCATTCACGAAGTTCTGTGCCAAAAACTTGCACTCTGAGGAAGAAAAAGAAAAGAAAATTAAGGGCATGGCAGAGTTAATGACAGTTCCTTTTTTATGAATTATTACTATTTATTATATTATTTTAAATGCTACTCAACATCAGTGCTCGCTGTTCTTTCCAGAGTTCAGAAAATGTCCTATTTTTCGACAGTCCAAATTCTCCAAGGCGCTGCCTTGTTCATCTTTCTTCTTCTGTGGTTTTCTTTTTTTAGCTTCTGATTGGTCATTTCCAGTTTGCTCCACAAATCGGCTCGTTCAACAGCACACACGTCACGCTTTCAATCCGACAGCTCCCGAAGTTTTTTGACATGTTTAAAATTGATCGCGAGGTTGGCACTCGTAAGGCACTCTGCTCCTCTCGTAATTTCTTACACACACCATACGAGCCCCGACCATACGAAAAGAGACGATTTCGTGCCATGTACACCCACTTTAAGTGTGTGTTTCTCCACTTCCCACTAAGCAAACATATGGACTACCCTGAGTTCTATTCCACTTTTGTGAGATACTTCATTTCTTTGCAAAAGGCAGGCTACCAAATGTTATCCTCTTTTATGTGTGCATATTTATAGGTCTGTCTTTCAGAGTGATTTATGCCTTTGCTATAAAATGGTGAAAGTAGAATGTTATGGCCTGTTTTTGTTGTCCTTCCCTCAGTTTACCTCACCTACTTTATACATATACTTCTTAAAAGTGTTGTATATTATTAAATGAGACAGATATTTAAAAAAAAGACTAATAAATACAGAATTGCAATATTTTACAGCTAAATATTTTTCGCAAACAAATATTTCCCAGTTTGTTTAATCCTGAAAGACCCAAAAAGTAACACTCTCTGTTCTTTTAGCTCAAATTTTAGGTGGGTTTTTTTTTATTGTCTGACCAATGGCAAACAGGGTAGAGTCTGGATAAAAGTTACTATTTTTGTAATTCTATCTGATGATGCGCATGGTATGTTTATGGTGACCAGCAAAAGATAAAACAGCGTTAAAATAATCCACACAACTGCAGAGGTGGTTCTTGCATGATAAAGAGAAGTCATGTGAGACACAAGAACCAATGAGGTCTGATGTTCAGTCTCATGATTTTGGAACAAAATAATAGGAAGGTAAATTACATTTTTTTTTGGGGGGGGGTGAACTCTCCATTGAAGACAAACTGTCATCTGAATTTGAGAAGTGACAAGCCTCACCGCCTCTGGCTAGAAACAAACTTAATTACAAATTTAATTAAAGTAACTTGAAAGCTCAGTTGTTATATTCTTGACACATTCTTGGAATATGATACATTTTTTATCACATGTGGCCTACTCAGATGTTACTACAGTATGTCAAACATGCCATAATTCATAGAGATGCGTAACTATGTGTAACAAAGCCTGTGAAATTATGTTCTTATACTTTATACAGTGAAGATTCTCAAAGTGGGGTCTGTGAGCTGTAGCCAGGGGGTACACAAAATAAATTCAGGGAGATTTTAATTCCTTGATGTGCAAAGTGCACATGGACTTGCAGAATCCTATAAAATGGAATTTACTATATAATGCTTAATAGTTTTATATAAATACAAATAGTCATCTGACTATATGACAATGTGCTTTTAAACTATTAACATTTAATTAACCTATTAAGATGAACATACTGAATTTGAGAACAATAAAACAAAAGTTGAGAAAAAATAAGAGATTTCATATGACCATAAAACGTATGTGTATATATATATTTTTTTTTCAATCTTATTTTATTATTTTTTTAATTGAATACATTTTTGTTAAACTGTAAAGGTTTTATGTTTTATGATTTCAAATAATTAGACACATTTTTTAAATTAGATTTTAATTTAACTATTAATACAGAAAAAAGTAAATAAAAATGGGACAAAAAATTTTTTACCAGAAAATAAAAAAAAGTGTACAAATTCTAAGTATATGCTTAATCATTGTTAGCTATGGTCCATGGAAACGTTTTCTCTCGGGTATGGGGTTTCTGACCACAAAGCCTTTGAAAATCCCTCATCTAGAGAACATGATTACTGAAACTTATAAAGAAGTTCACTTTTTTTATGACTGAGGAAAAATGTTTCTTATTCCATTTTAATGAAAGAAAAAAAAAAGCCCTACAGTGGAGCATATTTTATTAATACTCTGGTGCCCTTAAGTTCAGCTGTCTTTTTGAGTGAGGACAAAGATTATAGTGCAGGACATTGTACAAACACAATGATTATATTTTTCTGTATAGCCTAGCCTCATTCTATCATTCAGTAATGACTCGACTATGCCTCTAACATCCTATTACAGTGTATTAGAAATGATTTTCTTTAGATCGTTCAAATTTTGATGTCAAAATGTGCTAGTTACCAATGGGCAGTCCACCAGATGAGACTTTTGTTTATGCCTATATGACAGTAAACGAGGCATATAGAGCCAGACAGACAGCCAGAGCCAGAAAGAGCAGAATCCATCCATTTCCCAAGCTCATCTGAAATTCCTTCTGAAGACACAGAAGACCCACTTGAGCCAAATTTCATTCAGCTCTCCCCAAGAGGCTGACTGGCTGCTGGGGCCGTGACACTACTCGATTTTGACAAGGAGCCAAATGAAAGCTTGGAGGATGTCACAGAGCATGAGGCAGCCTGACAGCGCAATTGCCAGCTGTTGGCAGACTGTTTTCAGAGCCCACCTCTCAAACACCTCAATAAAGCTATCAGGGTCTCAGAGGTGTTTATTTCTCTTAATACACGGCTTTCTGCGGTACATGATACTGGTTGGTAAATCGCACCATTGAGAGTGAGAGTCAAAAATTTTTGATCATTACACTATATTTTTCACCGTTGTCTGTTGGAACATACTGGTGCTAATTTCATGTCTGGCATATCAATCTGCACTCTTTCCATATCAATGCCAGTTAGAAAAACTAGTTTGCTAAAAGTAAATTTGCTCTGTAGCTCACCTGGTTGCAGTCCTGTAAAACACTAGTCACAGTAAAAGAGCTCAAAGACTTAGAAGCAAGTCACAATGGCATGGTTTGCATTAACACAGTATGGCAAGGTACTATATGAGATTTATAATGCATTATAACTATGAGAAATATTATCCATTGTAACTTAAGTGGATGAATCGTGTTCATTGTGCGTTATGAATTATCATATTCTTAATAGCTATAACCATATATAAGTAAATATTATAACAGTACATATAATATTTATGAGATATAATATTTACAAAGTTGTTTATAATGCATTGTACCAAAAAAATACAATATTTTAGGAGACAAAAAAATACAATAATTTTAGGAGACACAAAAGACATGTAATTATAATGCAAAAATAAAGTTGTAATACTGTTGTAGAGTTTATAGTTTTTTATATTATTGGTATGTATTTACTCATGTCTTATTTGTGAGTAGCCATGTAAATAAGCAAGATAATGCAAAGCCAACCAGTCATTATTTCCAGTCATAGGAATAGTTTACTCTAATAAAATTTACTCTAAAAAAGTAAAATTGCTCCTTTAAATTGGGTCTTTAGAATAACTCACTTCATCTAGTTTTTATAAGCAGTCTGAGTGATTCACTGTAATTATACTTACAAAAATGGCCAGGGTATTCTTCAGAAATCACATTTAGTATTTCAGGAAAGAAAATGTCATACAGATGAAGGTGAATAAATGATGACAGAATTTTCATTTTAGGTGAATTATTCCTCTGAAGAGCTCATAGAGAGCACCAAAGGGTGAAGACGAGCAAACGAAAGTGCACTGCTTCAGCAGACGCCTCTCGATCACAGAGGGTCACATATGGAAATAACAGGGCAGTATTTCTCTGAATGGAAAACATAGCACACAGATTTACAGCTAACTCTGTCTCACCCATCAAGGTCTTGCTTTGCCTCATCAATCAAAGCAGCCATCCATTGGCATTGGGAGTTATTACACTGCATTTGTTTCGCTCTCCTTCGCTCATCTAAGAGAAGGTACATGGCTTTAAACTTGAGGTCCTCCCATTAAATGCCCCACACCTCAGAACTGCCCTGACCCTCTGCTCATCTGTACACCAACCAAGTACAAAGCTGTTATTCTGTTCAGCATCAACTCCAGTCACTTTATATGACTGTGAAACTTAGACAATCCACATTTGGTTATAAAACAGTCAGAAAACTATCTTCACATGAAATCAAAACATTTACTAACAATAAGTCTACAGCATAAAATATAACAGTGGATTCATTTCAAAGTCTGGTTTGAGAAATCAGATTGTTGTTTTTTACAATTATATCTCGCATACAAAATCTGAGTCATCTGATCTCCAGAGAAAAAACAGGCACTTGACAGTTC
This sequence comes from Enteromius afrohamiltoni, assembly GCA_034779775.1. Lineage (NCBI taxonomy): Eukaryota > Metazoa > Chordata > Actinopteri > Cypriniformes > Cyprinidae > Enteromius > Enteromius afrohamiltoni. The sequence goes on from JAUYWG010000038.1 coordinate 18,798,326, forward strand.
AAAACATCAGCTTGATGACAGCATAGGAAAAAGTAAATAAAAGCATATAATGTCAAGATTACTTCAGGCAGTTCCATATCGTGTTGCCATTATTCAGCTTTTTAAGTGTTGGTTTGTTTGTCTGTTACATAATAGAAATGAGAAACTTTCTGAGAAGCAGCATCAACTGCCGTATTTATAAATTATGTGGTTATTTAATCAGAAAAGTTTAGGAAAAGTGGAAAAGGAAAGAGAAATGGCAACTACTTGGGCTGGTAACATTTTAATGACCATTATTTTGCCAAGATGAATGTTGTTGTTTTTTTGTTGGGCCATCAAAATCATTTTTCTAACCTAATCATCTTTTAGGGTTAAGGCTTGGCTGACAATATATTTTAACGAATGTATAATAGCAAGTTATAGTTACAATTATGACTACTACAATTTAACAAATGCTCCAAGAACACATCAAGGCCACATTCACACGGCAGCAGAATACGGTTGTCAGTCCTGCGTTTGGGTTTGACAACCGTATCATCTTTACCGGTGTGAGTCTCGAAATGTTGTGAAACAATTGCATTTAGAATTTTGGTTGTATGAATGTGCAACAGGAGTCAAGTCTATATTCCTTACCAGTAACCATGGCAACAGTGACCGAAGTATTATCAAAGATGCCAACGTCCATATAACTAAAAGTCTTATCACTTTCTGACACAACAAGAGTCCAATTTAGCTGTGAGTTCTTCTTTCAAACTTTCATTAACCGACAGCAGCTTTTAAATGTGGGTGGAGAGCAGAGCATTTGAATCGTGCAGCACGCACAGAACACAAAACTGACTGGGGCGGATCCGGTGAAAAACCCACAGGACAAAAAAAAACGATTTTTGACCAGAATTCCTCTCGATTTTACAGTATGAATAAGCTGACGCTAGTTGAAGAAAGTCAGAGACAGATTCCAGGTAGTGTATTATGGTCACAGACTTTAGCTTCAGACATTGATTCTATCCAGTCGGAGGATATGTTTGATATTTTTAGCCGATTTTAGATTTTATTTGTTTGCATTTATCGTGCGTCTCCTAGAAACAAGGCGCACATATCTGCATCAGTTTGTTGTGATAGGAACAACTTTAAAAGTCTGCTAGTATATGATCCTCAGTCGTATAGTCTCTGATGCTCAGGTTTCCTTAATCACTATTTACAGAGTCTGTAAGTGTCAGATTTTAAAAGTTGTGTAGTTTAGATGCCATGCAGCTTATTTCTCCTTTACTGTATGTCACCGAAAACACACATGAAAACACGTAGTTCACATGTAGTGAAATGGCGTTGTAACACCCATAAATAACCAAACGGTGTGTAAAAGTAACCATATTAAGGACTCAAATACAGTACAGGATTGACAACCGTATTCTGCTGCTGTGTGAATGTGGCCCAAACTTATCAAAAAATAAACAAATACTGTGAAGACATTATAATGTTACAAAAGGCCATTCCAATATGCGCTCTAGCAGTCAGTTAAGATAGCTAACTGAAGTTATAAAGTGTTGCTAGGGCTTCTTATTCTCTTGTTTGTCACCCTCAGATAGGTGCCTGCCTTTGAAATGGTGTAAAATGTCAGCAGCATCTCAGACTTTGCACTCTACACTGATGAAGGTGAAGCTAAAGTGTCTAGCACAAACTGTTCAATGAAGCTTTAAGCTGAACATCAGGGAAAGGTCCGTTTCTCAAACTAGAGATACTTGTCCTTTTATTGTTGAATTCTCTTTCTCTTTTGGTTCGATCCAGTTTTTGCATACAATAGCCTTCATCCCTGGAAAGAACATTCATCTAATTTGTTTAGAGTGAAGCAAGCAGGTCTCGTGGGTTGCATATAATTTCATTGTATTCACGATATCATCAGAACAAGGTTTCATTGTATACTGTTGAATGCCAGTTTAATATTATTATGAAATTTTAATAACATATAAACTGACAGTTTAACACTCTTCTCACGTTAACAGGACAGCTCATGTTGTTGGGAGCTCAGAATGTGTGACAGCACACTGAATTAACAACTAGTTGAATTAACCTAGTGAAAGATTTTATAAATTAATTTACTGCTTTTATGGGTGACTGTATAACAAAGAATAATATTCTTCTGCTAGGTGATTTTAATATACATGCGTGCTGTCAGTCTGAACTGCTAGAAATTGAGTTTCTCAGTATCACTGATTCATTCAATATGGTTCAGTGGGCGAATGGTTCTACACATACTCATGGACATACCCTGGATCTGACGGTATTTCTATAACTGATGTTCAGGTGACTGATACGTTGCTTTCAGATCATATGCCTGTACTTTTTACGATGCCTTCTTTTCAGCCAAGTTCAAGTATCACTCCTACTGTACAACCGACTCGTTCTTTTCGTCTCATTTCTGTGTTGATTTCACAAACACCTTTAATGAGGTGTTCTTGTCTCTGACTTGGATTCTGAACACCATCTTAGTTTGTTTAATATTGCCCGTTTAGTGACTTTGAATACCACTGCTCCTTTTAAATCCAAGAAGTCAAAACTTAAAACAGATCTCAGTTGCAACCACTCTCTTATGGTTCAACTGAACCACGTTGCTCTTCAGCCATATGGAGTGCTTTTGATCCTGTTTCTCTCCAGTTTGTTAAAGAAATTATTGACCTTTTTGTTCTCTGGATGTTCTTCCTCCACATATTTTAAAACAGATTTTTGGGTCAGTTGGACCTAGCTTGGTGTCTTTTTTGAATAAATGTTTAGTCTTAGGGGTTATCCCAAATAGCCTCAAAAAAGCTACTGTGACACCTCTTCTTAAGAAACCTTCACTGGATTCTAGCGATTTTAATACTTTCCGACCCATCTCAAATCTTCTGTTTATTACTTAAGTACTGGTTAGTTAAACCTTTTCTTTTTGTTAAAACTTTAGAAATTTTCTAAATCTTCCATTGCTCGACTTCAATTAGTGCAAAATGCCACTGCTAAATTTCACAAAGAGAAGTTTTAACGCTATCTATGAGAAATTTTAAAACAAACTATATTACAAACTGCAAGTTAGAGTGAGATGCACATGGTAGTAATTCATTCATAACTTTGCAGATACAACTATTCATTCATACCAATATGAATACTATATTACATTGCATCCAAGGATGGTTTACCACATTTCTGTGGCCAAGGATGAATATTGTTCTGTATAAAGGAGTAATCAGTAGCAACAGAGCAAAAGGAATAGTTCAACCAAAAATGAAACTTCGCTCATCATTTACTCATCCACATGAATTTTGCCTTTTGCTGCAGTGTCACATTAGCAACTTTTGCAGCTGAAATGTACAACAGAGCCAGTAAAATGGCAATAACCTTTCTCTATTTTCATACAAATAATGATTTTGGAGCAGATTATCAATAAGTATGTCTGAATACTTATGTCTGAAATTATTTGCAAACATAATGTGTCAACTAATTTAATTTAGCATTTGCATCTCATAACAAGCTCTCTACATATGGCTTTTCTAATTTAGTAAACTTTCTCTGTATATCACCTGGTACAACACATGGAGTTCAAAGCCTCACTCATTTTTTTTTTTTAAATGACTTAATAAAAACACACTTTGGTCAGGTTATTTAAGCAAGTCTAATTTTACACATATGATTCTAGTTTTTAGTAGATTAAGGATGGTATTGTGTCATAGCACTCCCATTCAGGCTATAAAAAAAAGAAATACCTTATTACAACATTTTTCTCCCCATATACAACTTATTAACCATTATGGGAAGTGTCAAACTTATTTTAAGCTATTTGACTGAAATTGCCAAAAAGTGCTCTAAGAAACACAATAGCTACTGTTCTGTACCTAACCATGTTTAGTTTAGAGTAGGATATAGTGTAGAAGATCTGTTGTAAAATGTGATTAACAGGACAAATATTTGATGAATATTTACAAAAGCCAACATAATTAAATAATGACACCCACTATTTTCAGAGAAGACTTAAAGTCTGTGTAAAATCTAAATTAAAATCAAAATGATACATCTGTAATGTAAATGGTCAGTTTGACCGCAATGGCCATTCAAGGTAGAAATAGCATTTTGTGTTTTTTAATTTTAATAAAGATTAGAATAAATACATTTAGGAAAAGTCAGGGTATTTATAGTTATATTGGTTTTATTTCAATAAAGTCATCACATCGCAGAATTTAAAAACTGTCTTGGTAGTTCTAGTGTTAAAATATGGATGGCATGTCACAGACAAACCAATGTAACATTCATGGATAATTACAAATACACAAGGAAGTCATGGCCCAGTAGTTATCAAACATACTTAACACTTTTGATTGAACATTAATGCTGCTTCTCCTTAATATAACTAATTAAAGGATCTGATATAAAATCTCAGCTTTGGTTAGGACACTCATCTCCACAACAATGATTCTTCTGTATATATGCCAGCATAATGGCATCAGTACATTTGCAATCAAATTTAACTTAGTCTAGAGCTACAGACGTAGAATTAAGGCTAGCTTAAATGTTGGAGTATTAGCTCAGCTTAAGCACCCTAAAGGCAAACTCCAGCAAAAGTAGGACGGATAAACGTGCCGAAGAAGAGATTGTCGCATAGACTGGGCACTTATCCCAGGTGTCAAATATAAAGACATCACTGCACAAAACCATGTTGATCCGTGCATCTCCGAAACTGTCGGCAGGCACATAACACCACAGCGTCTTGCAGTGTTTGACACGATTTGCAGTCCTAGTTTCTCCTGAAGGACAAATGCTTCATTGGCAGAGGAAACTTTTTGACATTTCCCTCAGGTACATGGATACACACATCAGCATTTTCAACTGCTATTTTAAGCCCTATTGAATAAACGTACAGGAGATTTGTCTCATAAAAAAGAGCTGTATGTGCAAAGGGCCTAGAGATTCATAGCACTGTAAAGTCTGGTTAATTTTAGTAAAAGAGTTTACCTTAACAGTTCTCACTTTAAAGTCTGAATTATTCGACTGAACTAAATGGTGATTCATTCTGTTTCTTTCTAGTGAACCAGTTTATCCTAAATGGGACTCACTTATTTGTTCTCTCTTGGTGTCTTGGTTTCTGTTTCGGCTTGTTCCCGTCTCTCTGATTAGCTGTTTATTTTTCAATAAATAAATAAATTGATGAGCCAAAAATCTAATTTCAATTATAAATTATCATGATTATTTAAAAAATGCACTAGCCACAGAAGCCTGCTTTTGCAAAAGAGCAGCTTTAACCCCCAAAGACCCACGGCTGTAATATTACAACATCTGATTTAAGTCTACAAAAATAAACCTTCCCATTTTTTCTTCTTTTTAAAACCACATTTACATTACTAATAGGTCCTATTGTTCAGTTCTGCAACACTATTGGATGGTAAAATGTGTTAATAGCCCCATTTATCTGGCCATGAAGTCCAACAACCTGGGAGCCTGACACAGAGAACATCATCTTGTTGTTTTGAACAGGAAAAATCAAGACTCAAGTAAGTAAAAAGCTTTAAGTATTTTTTTTCTGTGATAATTGATATGTGTAGATCATGCAGATTTTATGACATTGTGGAATATACTGATATTGTGAGATTTTTAGCTTGTTTTGTCCATGTTGTAATTTTACTTTAATTCTTAATTTAATTTTTTAATTCTTAGGGTAGCAAAAGTTGGGTGTGCTCTTTGCACTTGAGGAAGTTTACTTTCCATTTGTTTGATGGTAAAAATACTAGGATAAATATTAGTGTTTTATCAGTTTGTAATGTTCTGATACATTTTTTTAATACATTTTGCAACAATTTTGACCTATTTTATAAATTTGATGTTGGATCAAAATACAACTTTTTGTTGTACTAATATAATGTATTGCATCATTCTAGTAATTAGGAGGCACATTCTAATGAGAATAAGTAATGAATTGAGTTTCTTGGGATTGAAAAATTTATGAAGCATGATTTGACAAAGGGAGCAATAGGTATACCTGATACAATTGCTGATCTCTGGAATGTGTGAATCTTTTGTGTTGGCATAGTTACAGTTAATTTGCATTGCAATTACCTGGCCTGGAAACTAATTTGTTATTGTAACTTTCAGAATGCCTGAAACCAGGAAAAGCCACATCAGGTACAGGGTCCAGGATGCTCTTGAGGCCTTCCAGAATGGACACAGTGACGTGGATCAAAATAACTGCATTTAGGACTACCACAATTGAATCAAACAAATGAAACCAGCACATTTAGTGTTTTTCCTCATGATTTCCACATACAGACTGGATCCAGTGTTTTTAAATATGATATTATTTTTTTATAATAAATTGTTCATAAAAATACTTCTATTATACCATTGTTATTGTGTAGATAAATGAACTTCTGTTGGCCTTTATGAGCAGTAAAGTACAAATAAACTTTTAATTGTAACTTACATGAGTGTGAGTGATTCCATTGAAATTCGGCTACCCTACAGGCCCAAAAAACACTATATTTGGGTTTCTGGGGGTTAATGCACTTTTACTATTTTTAATTATTAGTTAAATTGCAGTATGAGACTATTTTGACAAAGACTGATTTTATGTAAATTAATATTCCAGTTGTAGAGCATAATAAAATGATACATCAACATCTTAAATTATGAGCAGATGTTTTTTTCTTATTTTTATTACTGAACAAACACTGCAATTATTAATTACTTACTTATGGAGAAAAAAACAACAACACCACAAATGTAGGAAAAAAAAGAAAACAAAAAGAAGCCAACTCAGCCTTTTACCTCATTGAATCTCCTGAGAGAGAAGTATGAGATAAAGTATGTTATATGCTCTCACCGTTCCATGTTGCTTGCTGTTTGTTAACAATGAATTATTGCTGCTTCTCAGTGATCTATGAAGTCTAAAAACATCATTAATATAACATTGAAAAACATTAGGATGCAAAACAAAACAAAAAAATGCTCACATATGATAAGTAAAGCAATGTTCAGTATCTGATTTACTTGATGTAAATAAAATAAAACATACAAATTGGACCATGAAACTTTACCAGTTGATTAATCACATAAATAGGAGAATTTTGAGGCAATAGCTCATTAAATATGTGTAAATTTGCATATATTTCCGGTATATATATCTGAATATAGGATTAAGCCAGATGCAAAATTATTTTTTCATTTTGTTTATACACAAAATGGGAAAAAAAATTACAGAGGGATTTTAGGATATCTACTTTCAATACCTGGGAAATCAAAATATACCATCCATAGCCTGAAAAATATATTTTTTGCCATATTTTTCTTTAAAATGTCACATAAATCAGGCCAGGAATGATTTATTAACAAATCCCTCTGTAAATATCTTCAGAATACTAGTGAGAGTATAACTGGAAAGTTTGGTGTACATAGGTGCCACATAGGCTGAGATATTGGATCCGGAAAATTACAAAAAGCTTATTTTGAGAAAACAGCATTTGAAGAAACAAAATATATCATTTTAATGTATTTTTTTAAACAATTTCTTTATAGTATTTCGAAAGAACACATTTTGAGGGACTAAACTAGCCCAAAATCTCAAAATTGTCCACTGCAAAAAATCTTTTTGCCTGCAGTGTATTGCCTTAAAACGAACTTCATATTAAGATAAAATATCATATGAAAGATATAAACCAATGAGCCATATGAAAGAGCTGTGTGCGCTTAACTTTTTCCAAAAACATAAAAACTTTGTTTATCCTCGGAACACAATTTAAGATATTTTAGATGGATTATGAAAGACTTGGGGCTGGGTATCGAGTTCACCTGGACTCTTATTATGAACTCATGTCATCTCCCACCTTGTCTGTTGTCTTGACTACTCATGCGTTTCTCCACCCCCTAGCCTAACATACATGTGTATATAAGCCTGTATGTCTTTGTGTATGTACGGATCATTGATTCCTTGTGTTCCCTGTTATTTGATTTATTGTTATTTATTATTATTATTATTATTATTGTTTTTTGTCAGGATTGGACTTAGTACTACTTGACAGTCTGCCTGAGGAAAATCCTAACTAAACTTTAGAGGAGCTTATAGACTGTTTTGTGGGTCTTCTTTCACCGTAGGAGAGGTGGAAGAGGACGTTCGTGATCGCAGTGATGGGCTGCCAAGTCACTGCGTTGAGATCGTTGCTAGTGAGATTAATTTATGCCTTACGACCCTCCAGAGGTTCCCCTGTTGGCTGCACAGCCTCTAGGCCCCGTTATCAAGGTCCAAGAGCCTTTGTCCCATCCGGTCCTGACCACGAAATATCCGCCAGAGGCTGCATGAGCCCCGGGGATGTCGACTTCGGTCGTGAATTCTCTAGGGGCTCCGCTGGTGGCTTCGAACTCTTGCCCTGCTCTGAACCAGACATGGAGGCCTTTGAACTCTCACCCTGCTTTGAACCGGCCAGGGAGGCCTTTGAACTTTTGCCTTACCCTGAATTAGTCACGGAGGCCGCTGAACTTTCACTCTGCCTTGAACCAGGCCCAGGAGTCATCGAACTCTCAATTGGACCTGCCTCGGCCACCGGGACCATTCACCCTAAACTGTCTGGTCCACCCAGGTGGGCTTTGCTGCCGTTTGATCCACCCTGGGGGGCATATCCTCTGTTTGCACTGCCCAGGTGGACAACTCTGCCGTCTGCTCCGCCCTGGTGGGTGTCCCCCGTGGCTCCTGTAGTAGGAGCATCTGGAAGCTGCTCCTTAAATGAGGTGCTATGTAACGATTCAGCTGGTAGTGCCAGTGAGACCCGCTAGATGGCACTCCAGCTCCATATGTACAAACTGTGTGTGTGTGTAACCCGGGTAACCCAGGTTATTAGTCAAAATAAAGTGAAAAAGAAAAAAGAAATAATAGAGCAAAGTAAAGGAAGAATCAAAGTCACTAAGTCAAAATGGTGATGGGCTCTTTAAGAGCTGGTGGCAGTGAGCTTAGACCCGCCTACCTGCTGAGTGTGTGAGCAAAAATTCATGATTCTGTTAGAGAGAGCAAGACAAAGCAGCTACATAAAGCGATCCACAAATCCTTCTAAGTGAGTGATAAATAAGCTGAAAAGTGATCGAATACAACGGAAATAAGGATTTCTGATCTGATACTGTAACATTAGGGAGCTGTCGTTGGAATAATGAGCGGATGAGGCGGGGACTTGTGAAACTGATCAATGCAGATCCACGGAGCATCAAAGTGCCACTAATGAGCTTCATTAGTGGCACTTTCAATTAATTTGACATTTGTGCAAGAAAAGTGCCACAAATTCTATAAAGAGATGATGTGAGAAGTGTTTAAATAGGCTGTGCGAGCTGAAATTTATAGCACACAAGCTAAAGCTATGCTAATGCTAAATGCTAATGAGCCAAGCGAAGTATCATATAGTATCAGATTTGACTGTCAACATGTTTGTTAGTGTTAAATTTATGTTATTTGCAGTGCATACATGTGATTCTTGATAACTGGTTGATTTGAAGATTTATTGTTGTTCTGCCTTGTGTTTATGCAAGGCTGGGTTTTTTGTGAGATTGAGTATCCTGATTCATGCCGAACGCACGAGGTACAGTTGGTAAAAATGGCGAGCCACCCATGGAACCGTTTCTCTGTTGAACTGTGTTGAGGCATCAAACTGGTAGGATCAATGAAAGACTGTACTTGAACTTGATCCTGAACTTTTCTAAAAGAATCAGCAACTGAATTCATCCATTCCATTTTATGTACTCTGGTTAATCAAATTTATTTAAAACTGATTTCATAAAAATGTTATCGGAAATGGTATCGTCCAGGAACCGGTATCGAACTCAAGGTATCGGTATCAACATTTTTGAACGATACCCAGCCCTACGTCATGCTGTCATGCGTTGTCGGTGTTCATGTTGATCTTGTTCCACGTGCTGCTTGTGTTTCTGTTTTCATTCTGTTCCCTCGTGTTCTCCCTCATTGATAACTCCGCCCTGTTCATTAGCGTTTGATCCTCTGCCAGCCGTGCTTCCGAGGTGTCTTGTGTTTTGTCTTGATTAGTCCTTGTATTTAAATCATGCTCTGTCTAGTGTTCAGTGTCAGTCGTTATATGTATGTGGATCGTTTCAACTTCGTCAGCTCCCTGTGTTCATTAAATGTTCTTTGTATTGAACCTCTGTCTCCGAGCCTTTCTGTCCGCTGAGAAGCAATTCGTTACACCTACATACTAGTTTGTTTGTGGCCGATTTCTAGATCAAGGAGGTCAACATTTATAAACAGACAAAAAGTCAAACGCTGTCAATCAATCCAAAGTCACACTAAAATCTACAGACATTCAGCACCTTTTCAAAAGGACTAACACTCCATAAGAAGACCTGACATGCTTCCTTTATCAAAGCTGCAATTAATTATTTACTGGCAGATCATTACTTAGAAGTTCATTAGCTCAGGAGATAAGAACTCATCCTTTGGTGCTAACAACACCATTGTCTGTTAACAGGCATTTGTCAAGTGGTTTGGCAGCTCCATACCATCATGACACAACATTAAACCCATTACTCGTAACAGAGGCATCTGCTAGTCTGCATATTAATAACCGCTAATTATTTAGACCTGCTGCCGTATTTCCTGTCTTCTCCAATTCTTTCACTCGTTTCCTAGTGCTAATTAAAACTATGCAAAATTTTCATTGGCACTTCTGGGGTGTAAACAAATCAGCCGAACAATCCAATCACCATTTCTTCTGACAACTGCCACAACAAAGTTTCAACATAGTTTTACATTTCGTTTTGCGCCAGAAAAGCGAGCAGGAAGAGTCATGTGACAGTCAATATACCTATACTAATAATGGACAGACAACAGAACGAAACCTCAACATACACGCAGCTCCTCACATTTGCAAGTCTGATTAACTGGGGGTGTGGAAAAAACTCTTTAATTCGAAGGCACATGCAATAGCTTTTAGAATGAAGAGGTTTAAAGAGACATAACATCACTTTGAGAACTGCATCGTGGGTAATTAGCATACAAATGTGAACACAGTCTAGAGAGCTGCTTTTTATACGTTATTAAAACGTGTAAAATTTTTACAATTTGAAGGGAAGATATAAACAATTGTAGTGTTTTCATGTGTGCATCATCACGTTTGAAGACTGTGTTGTGAAAAGGTTTTTGACACGTGGATATCAATAGTTTACTTTCTTGACATTTTATCAACACAGATTAGACTACAGTGTTAAAAGGATATATTTGTATTATATATATATATATATATATATATTCTTTTTTTTGCTTTGGACAGAATGGAAAGATTGTGTTAGTATTCATACTATTCCACAAATAATCTGTACAAATCATTCAAATCATACAAGTTCAGTGCTGTGTAATGATCAATAGTTATTAATCGCAATTAAATTGTAAGTTTTTTGTTTGTTTTTTTACATACGTGCACTGTGTATACTTCTATAAAATTACATCTACACATTACATACACCATATATTTTGAAAATATTTACATGTATACATTTACATATACACAGTAAATATACACAGCACACACATGTATTGTGCAAACAAATACTTTGTATTTTGAATGTGATTAATCACGATTAATCGTTTGACAGCACTACTTATAATTGTTCCTTTGATTTTTATTATGGCTTTGGAAGAATTAAAACTAAATATGTATTTTTTAATGTTGCTAGTTGTTGTTTTCAAGCCGTTTACAAAGTCTAAAGGCACATGATTTCCCTGGATATCCGTTTTAGTTATATCTGACTTCCCTTACAGTACCTTTGACTTCTCTTCCTTTTCTCATAAAACTTCTGCTTGTCTCACTAAAGCACATTCTTTCTCACAGGCGGTTTTCAAGGAACAGGATCTGCATTATTTTTCAACACAGAAGAAATAGGCTCCTAACAACAAGGAACATTGGCAAAATGTGGACATAGCTGAATATGAAACCTGCTGCCACACTACAGCATGTCTATAACCTCCTCCTGTCCATGGAGATTCCTCTGAGATTTTTGTCAAGTGAACACACTATATATACAGTGGTGATTTATGGGAATCACTAATGTCAGCTTTAGGACACATGGCTGTTCCTCTCTAGCTGCTGAACTGCATCATAACGCCAAACTTGTTAGTTTTCAGTACTATTTGTTTCTCTTCAGACCCTGCACATTGACGCAAACTCTATCAAACGCACACATCTGTGGGATTGCCTCCATCCTTCAACCCTGTCCAGGCCAGATCTCAGCCTCTTATCTCTAGAAGATATATGGTGTTATTCCCGAGAAGGGAAATGAAGTTCCCAAAACTCACTGTGCTCCCATGAGTAATTTTCAAGCCAGTAAAGCCCATGCTTAAAATTCAGTAGAGGAGGCCTTTATTGTTGGGTTCTGGTATTTTCTTCAAAACACATAACCATACTATACATATATACTTTTTCACTTTCTAGCACTTTTTTCCAACTCCTAATGCTGAAGTAAATATAAAGCAACATAAAAGTCAACTGTTGGTATACGAAAGAAGATATTTTGAAGAATGCTTTTGTTGATTTCACTATAAAAACTGAAGCCAAAACATTCACAGTATGGTTGCTGATATTTTGCGTCATTTGGAGCCAGAGTCTGCGCATTAGAGATCATGAGGTGGAGCCACGGAATCAAGTCCCGCCCAAACTCTCACAGACCCAATCACAAGATCACAATCATGACACCACACCCCGTTTTTAGCATCAGATAACTAGTTTAAAGATAACTTGTTAGAAAAACACTTATATCAGCATGATAAAATGAGGGAAACCATCTTTGTTAAACAAAAATTATTTAGTTTGTCTCACGTGCCATTAGATTACATGGAGGGCAGGGTTTATTACCTATACTGAATCCAGTCACCTGGGAGAGATCGAGACGCGATGGCTTCACTTTTTCAAGACTCATGTGACACACTTGGTTTAGAACAACATGAGAGTGAGTAAATTACATTTTGGCTAAACTATCACTTAAAGACATTAATGACTGTGTATAATAACATTTTGGAACAGATGTTTAAAAAGTACACTTATTTTGATGTGATGACTAACATACTAAAGCACATGTAAAGTACTTGACTATAATTTATTTGTACATTTAAAGTTAATATACAATTATTAAGGTTCTAAATTGCACACTTTTAATAGTGTAATAATTTACATTTTTACTTCATGGATTTAAATATATCTATTGAACTGACAATAAGTAGTACCTTTTGTATACCAGAGGAGTAAAGTAAGTCAAACTTGTTTGGTTCTGACAAGGTAAATGATGCCAGAATTTTTTTCTAAGGTGAACTATTCCTTTAAACATTCCTGCTTTTACCCAAAGCAAAAAGGTAAAGGCAGATAATATATAGAGCCCTTTTCATTGGAACTCCAACTAGCTCTCAGCTGCTCGGAATTAATTCATCATGCAGCAGCTCCTGATATAAATGCAATTTGTTTTGCTGGGGTAATGTTCCTTACTGCAAATTTATCATGCCAGACTCCAGGACAGTTTGTTCAGCTCTTCCAAGAACTCCATATTTCATCTGCAAGGCCATTTTAGATGCCAGGATCATGGTTAAGAAAAATAAATTTTAATTTATGTTATCATCGATTTGGTTAATATAAATCATCACTGGCTGATAGCAAAACTGAGATATTAATTGATCCATAGAGATTTTTCCTCAAAACATGACAGTTCTACATGTTCTTTCTTTGGCCTTATCATTTAAATGAAACTTACACATTGGTATGAGCACATTTTGATTATCACACATAACAAGTGACTCTGAGGAGAACTAATTCTTGCCTATCAATACCCAAACTCACTGATGATTGCATCTTATTCCATCAGTCCGTTCAAAGGTGCAGTCAGTAATTTTCCTTCATTAAAAAGTTTTAAATCTGAAGAAGAGAGCAGTAGCCTACTAGAATACGTTTATTGAAGCACATTCATATGAGATGAAACTCCAATCAAATCAGTAGACTAAAAACTCTTTACTGTACAAGGTTGCTTAAAGGTGCAGTATATAAAATTGACATTTCTGCAGTCCAAATTCAAAATACTGAATCTCATTATGCCGGGGATTTTTATATTGGAAAGAATCTGCGATCTTTGACTCATTTAGCTGGCTTTAGCTCTATTCAGACGAGAGTAGTTGTACAGTTAAAGAAATTTGTCTTTCATAAGACATTATTGCTTTCTGCAATAAATTGCTATTTTCTGCATCAGACAATTGAAATTTGCCAATATGTTTTCAGAGATAATAGACAAGATGTTATAAAATAATAATTTAATGAAACCTAATTTCAAAAAAAAAAAAAAAAGACACTCAACCTATTTTTAGAATTTCATGAAAACGTCCCAGCACGGAATCCGACGGGGATCGCATCGCAAATATATGCCAGCACATTATGGTATTTCTAGGCTTTAACATTAATGGAGGCTACCATATTTATACTGTTACCTTCTTTACCTCACACTTGCTTAACAATTGTGTGAGGTTATAGAACATTTTTGCATTGGGCATTTTGCATCATTAAATGACTTTTCCAAAAATAACCTTATATATGACAACTGCCATATCAGCCAGCAGAATAAACAAAAAACATGAACATTACCTTCACATTACAAGACAACATACGGACAATTACTAGGATGATTCTAATGGGAACCTGAAGTGTGGGCGTCCATAGATGCATTTTTTGATATTACTTCGAAATTCCTACTTTTGGCAAGGCCTGTTTTTCATTACCCAGCACAAAGCTTTTCTGTTGCCAATTAATAATGTATAATTAACAATAAAATAACCTTTTTGGATTGGTTTGTGCTTTTGCTGTCTGTCGCAATTCAGCTGACTTGCACTGGTCTGTAAAGTGCAGCTACATATTAAACCGAACACTAAGCTTTTTAATATAGTTGTTAGCTATATTTTTGAATCTTACAAAAGTAAGATTTCCTATCCAAGCTAAGAGAGTATACTAATGAGGTCACTAAGAAGAACGATTTCTATGCATGTGCATGTCGGGTAAGATATTAATCTTACCGACAGCTGCTTGAAGACACCTGAAAGAACGATATCACTGATTATATAGTTTTCTATACAAGTAATGACATCATCTTTTTTTTTTTACAAAATGACAATACTAACTTTACGTACCATTAAAGCAGGACAGTTGTCAGGCTAAACAGCAGAAATATACTTTAAAAATCACTACATTTTGAATAAGGAAACAAAAAAGACATGTTACTGTCATTTATTTAGTTGCCTCTCTGTGGTTGACTCTTTAAATATGTATGTGCTTTTTATATTATCAATGAAGAATGAAACATGAATTACCCAGCATGCCCTAAGACACAGACATAGTATAACGCCCAGCTTGATTTCAATGCTGTGTATGTGACATTAGAAGATAACGAAAGATCTGACAGCTTTAATTTGAAAAGTCCTAAATCTTAATAGCCCAACAGGTCGGACATGGCATGTTTTTCAGCTAATCTGGATCACAGGAGCATGGCCACCTGCAATACATTGCTCCAAATGAGGCCTCGACCTTTAGTTACAGTGAGAAGATAACACAATGATCGACTTGTTCAATGCTCTTACCACAAGCTTAAAGCGCCGTCTGTTTGTTAGCAAAGAACAGAAGACATATTTTCAAACAGATTGTGAGAGTCTCTGTAATTTTTGTGTCTAATCACATCATCAGACTGACTATTTGCCTGAATACAAAAGTGTAAAAAGCGTGAAAAAATAAATCTTTGCTATTTTTATTGCATGCTAACTATGCCTAAAACTGACAGGTAGCGGAAAGGATGGCACATGTTACCCTAATGAGACTGAAAAACATTAAATTGTGAAAAGTTCACTCTCTTGTAGCTGAAAATTTGTATTGGAAACTAACCGCTGTTCACATTTTTCAGAAAAATCAACCTATGAATATTTCTCTACATATTAAACTCAAAAGAAAGTATTTTAACATTGACAAACACAGCTTCAAATTGGAAAAGAGGGCAGAGTCTCATTACTATGATTGCCTGCATATAATATCTAATTTCTTCACCTAAGTTTTAATATTGGCAGAGCCCTTCCCCCAGGGAAAGCTTTCAAGGTTAGCTCAAACGTCAGCGTAACGGCTAACAGGGAGACCAGAGGCTGTTTGAATAGAAGTCAATGAAGGACATACCTCAGTCACAGAGTTAACTTTTGTGTAGAAACACATTACTTAATAAACTGCCTTTCTGGTAATTTTCGACATTTAAAGCAATTAAATATTTATTTTGGAGTGAGATATGATAACAGGACCATCTGTCTGCTAGTGTTGCTCAAGACACTTTTTGATACTGTTGCTCCGGGTCACCCTTCACAAGAACCCGCCCCGTTTCATTGCTGTTGCTATCAATTCTTCCTCTTTCTGCTTACATCCTGCTCTCCTGTCTGTTTTGTTTGTTGGACAAAAATGGCAAATTCACTGTTATGACTGGTCAGATAGCTCGTCATGCACTGCGAACGGTCAATTATGTAAAACATTTAACCAAAATTAATACAAAGCCCCAAAAAGATAGCAAAAAAAAAAAATTGTATGAGATATTTTTATATTATTCCATACACACTGCTCAAAAAAATAAACACTTACACAAAACACAATGTAACTCCAATTCAATCACACTTAGGAAGTAACACTGATTGACAGTCAATTTCACATGCTTTGTGCAAATAGAATAGACAACAGGTGGAAATAACAGGCAAACAGCAAGACACCCCCAATAAAGGAGTGGTTTTGAAGGTGGTGACCACAGACCACTTCTCAGTTCTTATGCTTTCTGGCTGATGTTTTGCCCACTTTTGTATGCTGGCGGTGCTTTCACTTTAGTGGTAGAATGAGACAGAGTCTACGACCCACACAAGTGGCTCAGGTAGTGCAGCTCATTCAGGATGGCGCATCAGTGCGAGCTGTGGCAAGGAGAAACAGGAGGAGCACTGCCAGAGCCCTGCAAAATGACCTCCAGCATTCCACAAATGTGCATGTGTCTAATGAAACGGTCAGAAACAGAATCCATGAGGGTGGTATGAGGGCCCGATGTCCATAAGTGGGGGTTGTGCTAACAGCCCAACACCGTGCAGAACGTTTGGCAGATTGGCAAATTCACCACTGGCGAATGAAGGCAGACAGCAGAACGTTCAAAGAGTGGAAGTGTCAGTAACATACTGACGAGTTATCTTTCTTGCTGATTAGACTGTTTGCGTTCAAATCAAAGTGTAAATACACGTAATAGACATATCCTTGCATTGCTGCTGACACATAAGAATGTACACTATGTGTGTCCAGGGGATGCTCTCTAAATCTGACATTATTGTTCTGAATCGATAAAAAGTCATAACTTTTATTTTCTTTGCGTACAAAAACTATCTGCATGCAAAAAGTACGAGAAAAGGGCTTACAAAAAGTTACAGTTCAACCACTGATGGAAGATGAAGGTTTCAGACAGAGTCTTTCATACTTTTTTGGGCTCTGACAGTAAAAATTATACTATAATTATATTATTATACTCAATGGAACAGTCACACGCCTCCCTGTTTTCATCCAAATATATTCAGAGCACAAACAAAGCTTTTATGGGTATTTTACGTCCAGGGTGTCTTGTGGCATAGAAACTGCCATTAAGTTGAATAAGAATGACATCAGTACTATATATGATTACTTTTCAAGGTACACATAATCCATATTGACCCTTGTTGATGCTTGCACTTCTTCAATCCATAAAGATATAGAGACTGCCATCTTCACGTCCACAAAAAATTCTCAAGCTCTCTTTAGCAGGAGTCATGGTACGGATTCACTATGCTCGACACTTTACAGATGCAATTCAGAGTCTACCTCAACAGAGCCAAGTTTGTTTTTGTTTTGACAAATGTATGTGCAGCTGGCAAAAGCTCACTTCCTGTGAGTCTGGCAACATTGACGACTCTGTGACAGGGGCTGAGTCACCTTGTCGTTCATCATTGGAAGTAATGTTTTGACATAAATGTTTAGACAGCGCACGGCTACAGCTGACGCACCGCCAGTGATGATAATGCTGTGGCTGTCTTCCGATGCAACCGCTGGGCAGCGAAATAAATGAAAAAGATGAGTGAATGCGAGATAAATATGGTGCTTTTGTATTATCATTTATCCAAAATTGACTGCAAAAATACATAAAAACATAAAAAGTACAACTCACAGAAACAGGAAATACGCAGGGTATGCAGACTTCCTGTGTAATGTCAACACAGCATGGTAATTTAAAAATGGAGAGATTCTACAAAAATTCCCTTACGGGTTTGCCAAAGTTCACCTTTGCCGACTTGACAAGTGTCATTGAGGAAACTGGATAAAGGATATAAATGATAAAGGCTTTATCCATAATAATATGAATAATATCCCTTTATGCGCTTTCCCCCATAGAAGTGGAGTGGCCTAGCCAGTCTCCAGACCTAAATCCAATTGAAAATCTTTGTAGCAAGCTGAAACTTCCTTCCAAACCTAGAGAAGATCTGTATGGAGAAGTGGGCCAAAATCCCTCCTGAAGTGTGTGCAAACCTGGTGAAGAACTACAGGAACCATTTTACCCTTTGTAGCAAAGGCTTCTGTACTAAATATTAAAATGTTTTGACTCAAGTGATCAAATACTTATTTGACACAGTCATTCCCAAATAAATTGTTTTTAAAAAATCATACAATGTGATTTCCGGATATTTCTTTTTAGATTCTGTCTCTCACAGTGGAAATGCACCTAAACTGAAAATTGTAGACCCCTCCACAACTTCAAAGTAAGAGAACTTGCTGTATATGACTGGAAGCATCAGTCAAACTCAACACTACAAAACAAAAACAAAGAGCATCTACGGTGCATTCACATAAAATCAGAATATTGATTTTACAGTGGACACTTGCTATGCTTCCGAAAGCAAAATGAAATGAATCGTCAAAATATAAGCTGTAGAAAGGCGAAGGGAGGTGTATATCTAAGAAATCAAGGTTTTTAGGGATGTTTTTACAAATACAAATTTGATCATGTGTACTGGCAAACTGTAAGCCCACCAGTACAGCAGATCAGTGGTTTTCAAAGCCTTCACACAGGGGGCCGCCAGAGAATAACAAACTTGAGTAAAGTAAAACTACAAAATGCTTGTAGTTTGTAAGTAAAGAGGCCCTCTGTCTAAAACCACTGCTGTTACACTAAAAACTAAATATTAGTGAGATTTAGGTTTTAAAGCAGTTTGCTAATTGGGTAAGAAAACACTTGTCTAAATGTCTAAAAAGATGTTAATACCATCTAACAAAATTGTGCTTCTCATCTAAATTTGCAGAGTTTTAGGAAGGGTTTAGATGTTTTTACGTATGGATACAATGATTTTTGCAATTATTACTTGAGATTAATTTAAAGTTGCACTGCTTAATAATTACTAACAAACTCCAAAAGTTTAAATAGTAGTGTATATTGCTAAATTTATTTAGATCCAGGGTTTTCACAGGCAGTGGCAATCGTCTTTTGACTTTAAAGTAGTATTGTCAGGTTTTACTAAAGTCACACAGTGATTTAGTGCTGAAAAGTCGTGTACACAGATATTTTTGACTTTATTGAATATGCCTTCAGACACAAAATTTATGAGAGGAGAGTTGTTACCCCGAATCATGTAACAAGATTTACTGACATCTGCGCCATTATTTAACGCCCAAATAAAGCATGTCTTAAACTATTTTGTGTTTGAAATGGATGCAATATGTTGCAAGGAGGAGGCACCACAGAGAACAGAGAACACAGCACATGGTGGAAGGAAGAAGATTTTTCCACACGTTTTAATTAATTTGAAAAAAACAAATTATCCGAACATATCATTTCCCGAACTATTTTAGTTTTAATTTGCTTCAGGAAATAAAAGAACCCTTAACTAGGAACCAAGCAATACCAGGTCTATCAAAACTGTTGCAACCCTTCAGTTTGTGGCCTCCGGTTCTTTTCAACATGAATTATTTAGTTTTTTTTAATTATTTACTTGCGACTACGCTAATTTGCCCTGCGACTGGTATATCGCATTGGTCAATATGTAAATGAGACATTTGTATGCTGTAACTTGCACATTGTTAGTAAATTACCTGCAGAAATCTCCACACCCATTGGTGCTCTCTCTCAGGCTAATTTGTCCTGTTTAGTAAAACTGGCCCTAGATATTCTTTCAGATAGTATAATTCTAAAACATGAGACTCAGATATTTATTAGATACTAATGCTTTAAAATAATATAACGTATACATTTTACCATTTTCTGGGAGAAAGTAGCTGAAACATCTGTGTCCTAGTGGCTAGGAGAGATGTCCTCTTGTATGGCTATATATATAATTATTTACATTTATTTACATATTTTACTCAGAATATATTAATGCATTATTGTATTATATATAAGAAAGCCAAATAAACCCTAAATAAATACAGTAAATTTCTTCAGATGAAAACAGTACATTGTTTTATTCATTTTTTTTTTTTTTTTTTTTTTAAATCAATGCATTTTCCCTTTAGACTTCCATTGTAAACGCATTACTGCCCTTTTTCTTTTTTTGTAGAAATAAACAGCAAGTCACAGTCTAAGTTGGAACATTTAACAAATTAGTTTTAGGATATGGTGTTGTTCAGCCCACTGAGTGAATATGACAGTGTCATTTAGTAGAGCTTCAAATGACATCAAACGGAATCTGATTTCCTCTAAATCAGGTGGATTAGTCCTTGCATTTCATGATGTTGATAGCAGCATTATCTGTGGCAGGGGATTAAAGGATATATAACACTTGGAGGAGAAAGGGCAATAACGTTTTTATACGGCTAAAGTATATCATGCTATCTAGAGCCTTTCATCCAAGCTGGCTGTTGCTCTTTCTGGCCGGTGAGATTGCTGCTTTGCAAAGTTCAATCTCTAAAAGCCATGACACATTTAAAGCTTGACCACTTAAGCTTGTCTTTGTCTAAGTAGTCAGACCTAGAGAAATCCCTCTCTCTGTCTGCGCGTCTATATTTCCTTTCCTTTTTGTTCCTCTATGCCTGCATTTAATAGCTTTATTAAACTGAAGATCAATAAGTTAATTTCATTGGCATTCACAGCTTGAGGTGTTAATGGGCTGGTCAGAGTGATCAACATGACAGCTGTTTCAGCGAGTGCCCTTCTGCAGATCTCCTGAGTTAAACCTTGCTGCGCATCCCCATAATGCTTAGCAGTTATGTAGATCCTTAATTTATGATTGCACTCATATGGAGCACATACCTGCAATTATACAGAGCAAATCCTGTATTTAAAAAGATTAGGGACTTAATTTGATTCACAGATCTGATTATGGAAAATATTCAGCCATCTCACAACTAGAAATGAAGACAAATTGCTGTAAAAAGTGTTATGCAATGTTATAAACACATCAGTCTATCTCAAATGTTGTCTGTGCTTTAAAAATAACCAAATAACACTTTCCTCTGTAATTGTGAGGGATAATATGCAGAAATTGCAATCATGATTCTCTACTGTCGTGGGTGGTTGCTTGCTGTAGATATTTATAATATTCTGGGGCCAGACTCACAAAGATATTCCTAAGAAGGAAATCTCTTAAGACACATTTGAAGAACTTTACAATGTTATTGCTAAATAACAGGGGTTTGCTGGCTCAGAATTAGGCTTTTAATTGGCTGAAGCAAACACTTTATACGAGTATAATATATAAATAACTTAACACAAATAACATGAGTATAAATGTATAAATGTATATTAATTCTTTGAGTTACCAATAGCATTAGAGAGGTTTATTGTCAATGTTACATTAATAAAATATTAATATGTCAACTACCTGTATATATATATATACATATACATACACACACACACACATACAGTACTGTGCAAAAGTCTTAGGCCACTAGAATTTTCACCAACAAAAGTGGTTTTAAGTCGGTTATTTCCATCTTTTGCGGTAGCGTGTCAGCTGGAAATATCAGTTTACGTTTCCAAACATTATTTTTGTCATTAGTTGTAAAAATACAGTGAGATTATTGTCTGCACAAGGAGTCTGACAACAGCGAGTGCTTCACACAGAGATCTGATCTGATCATCATCCAGTCTGTCTGGAATGACATGAAGAAACAGATCAAACTAAGACAGACTCAATCCAGAAGAACTGTGGCAATGTCTCCAAGATGAAGAAAAAAAACCTACCTGAAAAACCCAGGGAAAGTGTACCTCGGAACAGAAGCTGTTTTACCAAAAGCTGTAATACCAAATATCTGTTTAATTTAGTTAATAGAAGTTAATTGATAAATTAAATCTTTTTATGGCATTATTTTTGAAAGCATCCTCATTTTACAGCATTTTTACACGAGTGTCTAAAACTGTGAACAGTACTGTAGCTTTGCAGGTAGGTTTTTTTAAGCATCTTGGAGACGTTGCCACAGTTCTGCTGGATTTAATCGGTCTCAGTTTGTTCCGACTCTAAACGCATAATTTCGTGTTAGTATCATGGAATCATCGAAAATTCCTTGATGGGCTCACAGAAAAGATAAACTCAGATAAAGTAAGTCAGTGACAGGCATCAGGCATGATCCACTCACGGCTAACCGGATTAATTTTCAAAAAAAATTATACTTTTATTGTAGCACCTAGTCCTAGCCAATAACAATATAAAAACACACACGGAGACAATGTAAGCCCAGTCACAGGTATACTTTAGGTATTAGACTTTAGAGGTAACTTTAAGTTAAATGAATATGCGTTACCTAACTTACAGAAGCCTTTTACAGTAGTTGAACATTTTAAACCTTTGCTTTTATTTACATATTTCACAATTAAAAGGTAGAACTTAGAATCTTGAGTCGAACCGCGTAATCAGTGAAGCACATACAAAAAAACTGAACCAGAAACATTGCAATCTTTTTTTCAGAATATGGAAGTTTGTTACGCAAAACCTCTATTAGGGTCCCGCTACGTAACACACTTTATAAGATTAATGCCACGCTTTTACACATAACTCGATTTTAAACTACTATATTGTTTAACCATCAACTGCAATCTACTGTAAATGTTTTTACATCTCAGATTTCCTTAAAAATCTGTGCTTTACTTGGTTTGGAACAACTGAGGGTGAGTAAATGCTGTTAGAACTTTCCGTTTTTGTGAATTACTCCTGTAAGAAACGTATTATTCCTAAGAACGTTTCAAGAATCTGACCTGTGGCATACCTTAAGTCTTCGCAGTTCTTGATTTGTCATCTGCAAGTAAGTTTTATCAGTTCGAAAAATTAATAGCACACCTCTCCTCAACATATAACTATAATTTGAGTGATTATTAATTTTTGTAGCAAATTATCTCTTCATGGTCAAAATAAAATTATGGGAAAACAGCATATTCACGGCTTTGTGGATGCTGATAAAAATGGACAACCAGAGATCAGAGCCATGATGATGATGCTTATGGATGTCATATTCAAAACTCCATCAGCTGAATTTGGTATATACCCATTATTTTCAGTGAGAGGGAAACTGGATAATGAGAGATTGCAAACTGATTTACAGGGGCTGCAGTCTTGAGGTCATGGAGCAGTAATGTGATTTTGCTGCAGTATTCTGTAGGTGTATGACTATGATAACCACATCAAGTAAACCTGTGTTTGCTGGGCGACCAATTGTCTGAGGTTCTGGATTTGAATCTGTTCACTTAGATTACCATTTAAAAGCAGATCCAATCTTTAATCCCTCCGTCCACTTCTGCTATAGTGTTCAGAGATGATTGACTGCTCATTCCTTTTGTCATTGTCAATAGGATGGGTAAATCCTTTTAAAGCAGTGTAGGCTTTTTTTTCTAATTCCTTTTAAATCTCAGACTACCTTTTCTCTTACCTTTTAAATCTCTTTTCTACCTTTCGTAGAAAAGCAGCAGAGAGACAGAAGTAATATAATAGAGGAATTTTCCTGTTTCCAACTTCAGGTAGCCATAATTTGTTGCAACTGCGATAACCATTATGAACATATTGCTTGATTTCTAGTTAACTGCCTGAAATATCAAACACAGATGATTAGAAAGCTAATAGACACTGAGAAATGTTGGATATTATATAATTCAAGTATCACAAAAAAAAAGGTTTATGATAACACAAGGTATGTGCAGCATGCAAGAAAGCATACACAGTCATCCACACTCTGTGATGTGTTATTGGCTAGGATTTTGTTTACAATATTAATACAACACAGGCACATTACAAATTGATTTTGGACATTTCATTTGAGTAACTTGACTTGTCTTGATTTATGTTGCCAAGACATGCAAAAGTCTTATGGGTTCGGAGGGTGAATAAACAATTTTTTATTTCAATCAATCACTGGTGAATATTGGTTTTGAATCCTGAATTCGGTGGGATATTGGTAAAATGATGTGGTTAACAGAAGACCAAGAGATTTCCATATTTTATTCTATGACATAAAATGCATCAGTAATTTGTGATTTGTTTTTTTTTATTTTACTTGTCATGAAAAAGGCTTTACACTTTCAAGACATTGCATAAAAATAAAACCATTTGATGCTTGGTGTTGTTGAAGGGGTTCTTGAGTCGTACTGAGGGTGCATAAAGGGTCACAATGATGAAAGTGCCTTATTGTCAGTTCCCTCAAACAGCAGAATCAAAGAATGAGACGGTTTTGACATGCTCAGTCTGTTCTTGGACACATGACACACTAACATGGGAGCTGGAAAATAGGAAGTGAGAGGGGATCAGGTCTGGATATTATAAGAACCCGAGACCAAGGTCTTCAGGTTGTCACTGTGAACGGTGCTGAGACCAGGAGAATTTGACATCTCCTTAGAAACTTTCAGCATAGAACCTTAATGCGTTCGGACAGTCACAGATGTGTCCTTGGTCACTGGAGATTCAGTGACTTTCCTCGCCTGGCGTTCAGTTGGATAGTGTCCATCCAGCGAGACGTGAAGCATGTGGGTGACTGGGTTCGGCTCAAATCCTCAAGACCTCTCTCTCCCTATATCTCACCAGACGGCAAGTTGGCAACAAATGCTATTACCTTCTGCTTGTTTATTCCTCAGGTGATTTATCAAACCCTCCTCAATCTGTTGGCACGACCATATTAGCAGCAGTTAAATTAGCATTGGACTCAGTCAGTCATGTAAGTGAGGCGGGGCAGAAGTACACCATAGGACATCCAAAAGTCTGCATATTTAGTATGCTTATTATCTGTAAATATTGTGTTCATTTAGCACAGATAATTATTTAAAAAAAAAAAAAAAAAAAAAAGTCAACAAAAACTTGCACATTACACAACTTGAGCAATACCCTCTAGAAGTGCTGTATTAACTAAATGCAAGGGTATATTTTGTGAT
Organism: Enteromius afrohamiltoni; assembly: GCA_034779775.1. NCBI lineage: Eukaryota > Metazoa > Chordata > Actinopteri > Cypriniformes > Cyprinidae > Enteromius > Enteromius afrohamiltoni. The sequence continues at coordinate 18,823,688 of JAUYWG010000038.1, forward strand.
ATGAAAATAAAACACTATATCTAAGCTATGTACTGATGTCTGTTACAGCAACGTTTTCCATTTTAGGGTCAGTATTTATTTTTAATCTAAGAAAACTCAAAGAAAACTTTAATCAAAGAAAAATATATTTTTTAAGTGTGGATTTATTCAGTTGATTAAAAGGTAAATAAAGACATTTATCAGATAATAAATCAGATAATATTGCAAAAAAAAGGTTTTATAAGTAGATGCCATTCTTTCTATGTTTCTAACTTTCTGTCATGTTTTCCATAAAAATATTAAACTGCACAACTGTTTTGAACATTAAGAAATGTTTCACAGCATATTAGATTCTTTTGAAAGGACCAAGTGACACTAAACACTGGAGTAATATTTGAATATATTTAAGACATATTCAAATTGTAATCACATTTCACAATATTACTTTTATTATCTTCATTTTATTAATTTTCCCAGTAAATAATCACATATAAAATAAAAGTTTTTGTTTACATAATATATTTATTATGTATTTATGTATATGTATTATATAAATACACAAACATGAATATATTTAAGCAATATATGTTAATTTCATAAATTAAATATTTTTATATATGCTATAATCTCTTTAAATATAAATATATACATATAAATATATGCTGTATGGATGTTTTTATATATATATATATATATATATATATATATAAAATAATACACAATACACAATACATATATTATGTAAACAAACACTTTTATTTGGATGCAATTAATTATTTGACAGCACCAAATAATCATATACTTGTATGTATATTTATATAACTAATGATATTTAAATCCCATATTTAAAATAAAAATGACAGCCCTTGCTTTAACAGAGACAATATTTGCAAGCAATTTTTCAGTTTTACTAAACAGATGGCCAAATCAACAGGTAATAGCTCTGACCAATCTTGATGCACAAGCAATCATGTAACATCCTTCAAGAGTAATTTAAACGGGAATTTTAGAGATGCACAAGGTTGAAAATTAAGCAAAACATTATGAAAGTTCCCAGTGGAAGCTGAAGTATTGCTCTCTAATAATTGAATGAAGAAATTAACCCCTTCATAATTTCTCACAGGAAGCACAGAGTGTCCTGATATAGTCTAGCCTATATGGTATTCCACTCTATAATTATGTGAAAAAAAAAAAACTTTATATGCACCATCAATGCTTCAAACCACGATTACAAAAACCACTGAACCATGACCAGCCATCAGGTTCAAAGGGGTTGAAGTTTCTGCACTGCCTAGTTTCACTTTAAATTCTGATAAATTGTTTTGATCTCTCAAGGTAGATGATGTAAGCCACCGCTGTGCTTTATATAGGTGGGGAAAAACTTTTGAAATGTACAATGTCTCCCAGAATCATAACAGTCCGGATGTGGCATTATCAAGGAAATTATATAACATGGAAATTGACTTATTGAATAAATGTAGATGTATTAATGAAAGTGTGAAATATGGATTTTTTTAACACAGCAGTCAGTCTTGAATAATATGTGTTGGTGTGAAGAAAAAGTCAGTTGGACGGCAATAGCTTCATTTCTGGCTCGCTACAATAATATTCTCGCAGTGTCCGCTGAGAACCATTACATGTTCTTATATATTTCCAACAAACAAGTTATTGCACTGTACTCACTGAATATTGAAGAGACATTGTCCTTGAGGACTCCTTGAGTAATGAACTGATGTATGCAGGTTAGGGGATGTGGCAGGTGCCAAAGTAATTACATCAAACATCGTCACATTGCATGGTTTGTTCAACTACATCTGTGCCATGAATGTGTCACACATCAAGCATTTCTATACAGTGTGCTCTGTGCTTTTGTGCATTGCACCTCCTCAACGTGTAACAGAAGCCTATATTCTTTTTACCACCGGGAGATCTTCGCACAGTGAAAATATATTGATGTCAGAAGGTCTCGGTTTGCTTCTCTCATAAATTCATCATAGTTTTATTCTGTGTGCACTCTCTGGTCCAGCGTAAGTGCTCTTGAACTGTAAAACATGGCAACATATTTTGATATTAATATTGCATCTGCTCTACTGAAGAAGCTGCAAGCTTTGCAAAATCTCACCTCTTACATGCAAATGCAAAATAAGGATTATCCAATAAATAGAACATGACAGAATGGAAGAATGGGGATGAATGGGGGGGGCTGTCTCTTTGAGGGAAATAATATATTATTATACAAGTCATTCTCTGCAGTGAATGAGTGCCGTTAGAAAAGCTGATAAAAACATCACATTAACCCACAGGTAATCCACATGGCTTTGGTTTTCACTTTAACCATGTAACATTTGGACAAAGTAAAATCCATAACTCTTCTTCCAGAGATAAAGTAAGTTTCCTGTTGTCCTCTCACATTAAAACGGATATGTCTGATTTACAGACATGTTTGTTTAAAACTGTCCTGGACAGTTGTCACTAGTAAACAGTGCTTAATCAGTGTAATTTTTCTCCTGATTCAGACAAGATGACTTCTCACTGGAGAAAGCATAATTATGGATAGATGACATTTAGCTGAAAGCAATGGGTTTGAGTTAAAAATGTTTAAATAATAGGGATGTAACAGTATTGTAAATACCGACGTACCGCAATATCAATTTTTTTCGAGACTACCGTGGTCGCAGGACTCGATAAAACTATAGGTCTTCTGAAAAAAAGTTTGCTCAGGCGAATGGAGCGAACGGGAGGTAGCAGGAACTACAATTCCCATCAGCCCAAGCATTGGCCATCATCATTTGCGGTCTGTTGTCGATCCAGATCAGTGTTGCCAAATTAGCGACTTTGTCTCGAGTTCTTGTTCACCCTCTCTCTGCGTCTGTTCTGTTCAGCGAGAGGCTGAGAGGAGCAGGGCTTTCATATAATAGATATTATGTTGCTTCTAACTCGATTTTACATGCAAATAGAGCCAAAATCACAGCATAGCCATTTTCTATATCTTATGTGTATTTGGTTTCATCAGAAAACGGCTTGATTATTAATAAGGATTTTAATCTAGATTAACATTTTGTAAGGTAGAGCTAGTCCAGTAGCCCTTATAATGGGGTGAAAACAGTTTATTGAGAATTAGGGTACATAACATTATCTGACCACAGAGAAACAAGATAACATGACGCACTGACGTAATGAATATGCAAATTGACACATGATGTCATCTAGCGACAGGATAAATCAGGTGTATGGAAGGTTAAAAAAAAAAAAAACAACACTTCCGGTTTCAAAGTTTACAGATAGATGGCTAATGTGTGTGCCACTGATATGTTCAGTGTTCATGTAAACTGTTTAATAAACACTTCTGGCACTTTTTTTGAACCTCTCCATTCATTTTATTTTTCCTGTAAATGATTTAATAAATACCTTACCGTGCCATTCATACCGAGGTATTACCGTACCGTGAAAATTTGATACTGTTACATCCCTATTAAATAATGTTTTTCACTTCACAAGATGTTAATTGAGTTGTATGGATTACTTGCTTTTTATCAGCTGTTTAGACTCTCATTCTGACGGGCGCCATCCATTCACTGCAGAGAATTGATTGATGAGTGTTTTGCTAAAATTCCCCAAATCTTTTCTGAAGAAGAAAATAACTCTTCTGCAGTGCGAGTACATTTTCATCATTTTTTTTATTTTGGGGTTAAAAAAAAGCCTATAATTTCTTTTCAAACTTCTTATTATCTTATTAACTTATTACATATTATCTATGCTATACTATGCACTATGTTTTTAATTTTATCTTCACCTAAAACATTTAAAAGAAAGAAAAAAGAATATCTGAAAACTTCATTAAAGAACAACCTCTGACCAATAAAATGCTCCTCTGGGTATACACAGAGAAACCTGGCACGGAAAATGCAATTTGTCGAGTAAAAGAGCAGAGTGGATTCTTCCAGCTCTGGTAAACACTTTTACTTTGGGGATGGTGAAGGTCTTTTCGTGTACGAGTTTGTTTGATATGGTAGCAGTATTTCTGGAAAGGATCACAGTTTAAGTGCTTTCTAGAAGGTGTTAAGCACACATCATGGGACCCATGCTGTGAAAAATGCTTAATTTCAGCAAAGCTATTTGTGACCAGCACATTTAAACGCATTAAGCTTTGATGATCTCAGAACCTGTTAGGACATTTTCCCCTGGTTTCACAGAAGCATGTGTGAGCTACCTCAACTGACAATAAATTGCTACGACATATATTAAAATATGTCAGTGTCATTGTAATGTGTCAAGATGCACATCTGTAATGTTTTCTTCTAAGGCATTTTGTTAAAGTTGCTCAAATATTTTTATTTAACTAAGGCATAGTCCTGACTTAAGATAAGCCAAGTTTGTGAAACCGGTCCTTTGGGCTTTGCCTTTAAACTTTCGTATTATTAAGCATTATTACGTAGTATACCTGTGAAATTTGACAATAAGCTACAGAAAGTGACAGTTGACAGTTCATTCATTTTAATGAAATGACAAAATATTATTAACTACAAGCACTTTAATTAGAATGATTAAATCTCTTACAGCAGAGATGTCTGATTTACAAGGCCAAAATGATACTGTACAGTACGCTCAGCCGTGACTACTTCTAAATTTAGAGGATTTAGGTTTTTTCAAACCGTCATTTGAACCTCTGTTATTTCTACATCACATACTGTCTTTTTGATTTTTGCAGTCTTCATGTTTCACATGTCCTATCTATTTCAGCTTAATGAAGTGATTCTATAATAACTACACATTTTAATCCAAAGACAAATGCATTTCAAAGTGTGAACCGCAGAGGTATTTTGGTAATCAAAATATTTTCACAGTCCTGATTATTTTATCCCTCATAATATCAGTTGTAAATAAACCAAAACTAAGTTATTCCTTTTTAAGTTATTCAAAGTGAGATGCCTTACTTGATGCCTTTTCATCCACAACTAAACAAAATGCAGTTCTTGATTATGAGTCCTGATATGGTGCTTAAAAAGATCTTTTGTTATTATGACCATCAAACAGCTCTACTATTTTTTTTGTTTGTTTTTCAAACTATGCAAAGTACAAGCTTACAGAAATTAGAATAGAATCACTTGCTCACCAATAGATTCTCTGCAGTGAATGTGTTAAAATGAGAGTTCAAACAGCTGATAAAAACATCACAAAATTCCCTCATTTAAAGTGTGTGATATTTACGAGGATCTATTGACAGAAATCCAGAGGTGAACCAAGACCTTATACAATGAACAGTTATGCTTTTATTAACTTAGAATGAGCTGTTTATATATCTATATATACTGTGTCACTGTCATGTTTGTACGGTAGCCGTTAAAAGACAAACAGAGCATGTTTCGTTACTATGTTTCTGCGAATACAACACAGAGAGAATGTTACAAGTAATATTTGCAATAACATATCCATTTATTGAATAATTAAGTAAATATAAATAATTAATATACCTTTGTAAAGAAACCTCATTGCTGGCTATCTCTGCGGTCTCTGACTACGACATCTTAAAGGGTTAGTTCACCAAAAAACTAAAATTCTGTCATTAATTACTCACCCTCATGTCGTTCCAAGCTCGTAAGAACTTTGTTCGTCTTCGGAACATAAATTACAAAAATAACAATTTAACCATTCTTTTCCCGTGACTTACATCTTAAGTTCCCACATGTAAGTCGCTTTGGATAAAAGCGTCTGCTAAATGAATAAATGTAAATGTAAAATGTAAATGTAAGTTGAGCCACTGATGTCACATGGACCGTTTTACCGATGTTTTTAACTGGATCAAATGACTTCACTATCACTTTCATGTTGTGGCAGAAGCACGCACACATTCTTCAGCTCTGTGACAGCTTTGACGAGCAGCTCACAGATGCACCGTGCTTCAAGCAATTGCAGTTTCACATCGACCCACTACTCGAATGGAACGTCTCAGTGTTCCCGATGGCCAGTAGGCAATCGTAGGCCCCCTAGACCTCCGAGCCCCACTCGATCACCCTTTTCCCCGCATTAGCGATGCGCCTGCTTGTGGATTATTATTTTTTATTAGGTATTTATAATTTTGATGGCACCCAATCCATTAGCGTTAAAATTCTCCAAATCTGTTCTAGCAAAGAAACCCAAGTATCTACAACTTGAATTACATCTTGGGGCCTCAAGCCCTAAACACAGTGCACAATTTTCAGCTGCCCCAGAAAAATTGGCATTGTAAAATTGCAACTTGAAATCAATGTGAAATGGTGCTAAAACATAAAATTGCTTACCTCAAGCTCCTCTAAGCATGCTGATGATGTTTTATTCTTCTATAAAGACTGTACAAGTCAGTACAGTTTACACAGCCCGATTTCACAGCAATTCGTACATATTTTATGAGGTAGCTAATTCATACTATTTCGTACGACTTCACTCTTACAAATTCATAAAATCATATGTATTTTATGAGTTGCCAGTTATGAATTTGTACAAACGACCTACACCTAGCCATCCCACTAAACATAAACATCACTGTGTTTTAGACAAATCATATAAGGTGAGGTCGTACAAATTAGCCACCACACACAAATTGGTTGTGCAACTGTGTTGGTCTACACACATCATAGCCAAATTTATTTGATCCATGTCGCACAGTGTGACATGCAGTAATCTTACAGGGATGCTAAAATTGTGCGATGTGTTTTGGGCTTTAGAACATGCTTCCAAGTGAGATTTGTCCATGGATTAGTCATTTATGGAGGCCAGTCGGCCGATGTATTTAACATCTCTCATATGCGACACAAAAGGGAAAATTACTTCATTGCAGCAAGATGTTTTGCAGTCTGATTCGTTTGAATTCTTATAAGCTTATCATAATGACCTAAAAATTACAATGGCCAATCAAAATACAATCTCGCTTGTGAAAAGAATCCAATTTCGGAAAAAAAAAAAATAAGTCCACCGCTCAAAAGAAAGCCATTAGTATGTTCTTTATGCCCACCACTGTTAGAAGGCGTGAAAGGAATAGTTGAGCACAGATTTTAAAATCAATTTTAGACCTTAATAACAAAATGAGATTTCAAGGACAAAAGAGCTGCTTTCTGTTGTTGTTTAGGGACAACAAGGGTACAATAAACAAAACATTTCCCAGACTACATACACAATAGAGTGATAAATCTCAAACAATTTGTTCTAAAGCTCCTGTAAATAGTTCCCCGCAGATGAACTGCAGGTGTTACAATGACTGATAATGGAGAGTGTGTCCTCGAGCTCCGCTCTGCTGCAGGGCAACAAGGCATCATCTAAATCTACAAGATGGTGGGCAAAGTAACAAACAACTACACAAGACCAGAAAAGCAGGGCAAAGGACAACGCATTTGGAGAATTGAGACCCCATGGATCAAGTGTAGTTAGACATACCTGAAGGATGTTTGTGTGGGAGAGAGAGGTTACAATAAAGAATAGGCATATCTGTATTATGCAACACCGCAGCGGGAGCCGTAAGCACTCAAAATACTCTTACAAACATTTGATGAGTTTGTCAGATGAAATATGGCCTTTCCTTCACTCTACTGTCATTTTATGAGTTGTTGTACAACAAACACACAGAGCCAGTGAATTTAGCATATTTGGAAGGTTGTTCCTACCTGTCATATCTCTTTAGGCATGTACCCAAGTTTCACAGCAACTCATCTGAACAAGCATTCTCTCCTGTGTTCATTTTTAGAGATGTTGTTTACGACGAGTCGTCCTGATGATTAAAACCTACAGGAATAGAAACAGACGTTTCCTTAGAATAAAGTATTATTGTTTTGAAAGGATCAGGTGGAGCAGGTTAAATAAATATGTATGTCGGCCATATGAGGGTAAGATAAACATAGTTGTATATTTGTTTACTAATAAGAATATTCTTATAAATAAAAGACATGCATGCACAAAACAACAGCTTCCTGACATTAAGAATGTGAATAATTATTCACTTCTCAATTAAAATGGAAGTTATTAATAAGCCAAAGAAATGTAAGCCAAAAATTGAATAGTGATTCATTTAATTAGATATCACCTAATTAATGGATACATATTATTCCAATTTTAATAGCCTGATATAAGTCTCAAGTGTCTGTGAAGTTTTAGCTTTTGATTATCATGTATATTGCGCAAAAATCATATTTTAAACCATATTAGTTTAAACTTCTGACAAAAGGTTTTCTGAGCGCAGTAAAGTTCTCTTTCATGTCTTATTGCGCTTACAGCAAAACTCCACCGTCTTTCCATATTTCACTCTGTGCTTCCCTCAACGAGTTATATATCTGTCCTTTCTCAGTGCATGCGGCTACACTATGTTAACTTTAGCTTAGCTCCATTCATTCCTTCGGTACCAAACAAGCATGAATTTAGAAGCAACTAAACACTTCCATGTTTTCCCTTATTTAAACAAGTATGGTGACACAAAATAAAACGTGCCGATTTGTGAAGCAGATAAAAGTGATAACTATGATGTATGGCGGAAGAGCACTTCACAGCACTTCGACCTTGGCGCAGGATGCGTTTCGAGGTCAACATCCTGAACGGAAGCCAAAGAAGGGATCGATTCAGGACCCGAAGATCCAGGATTGGCTGTAAGGCATCATTCTTCTTAGGTACGATGGAATAGGGGCTGTAGAAGCCTGTATCATCTTGGCTGGAGGGACTGGCTCGATCATGTCTTTTGCCAACAGGACCACGATCTCTGCACACAGGACAGAGATGCTCTTCTCGGAATGAACAGACGCGAAAAGAATGGCTGTAAACCTGGGTGGGAGCCTGGCGAATTGAATCACAAAGCCAAATAGGGCCATACTGATCAACCAGCAAGACAGGCTGGGAAGTGCTAGCTAGGCCTCCAGGTTGCATGCAAGCAGGATCAGCTTAGCCGTTTGACGACGTACCCACGGTGGGGCAGCCAGGGGGAGAGGTGGCTCGGCCCCCGGAAGTGGAGAGGGGCAGTGGGAAAGGAAGCTCTCTGCCTTCCTCCAAGGCTGGGGGAGCAGATGTTAGGGTCCCCAGAAGACCAATTCTCCTTAACTCTGGGCAGCCTGTCTCAGGGCCGCTTCACGCCCCCTTAAGACAATCTGCACCAGTCTCAGCCAGTGATGGCACTCTGCCTCAGATTCTCCCTGGGCGGCCACCGCGGTGGGGGGCTGCTCAGCTTCCTCTTCAGCAGAGGCAGACGAATGCCCCTCCTCTGATGCAGCAAGAGACATCTCATCCCCTTCCGGAGCACCAAACGAGATGCTGGTGCCATCATTCGGTAACCCCATGGGGCCTTGCAGTGAGGGATCAGGAATCTGTGTTGTTCCTGATGGCCACTTTAAGACCTGCCAAGCCACTAGCTGATGCTGCCGAGGAGCCTTTACAGCCCGCCGAATCAGAAAGGGTAGCGGATGAAGCTAGCCTTATAATAAAAAAAGCTGTGATCTAAGCAAAGCCATGGACATGCACTCGCAGTGAGCAAATGAACCATCTGAGAAAGCTGTCTCAGCGTGACTGAGGCCCAGACAAGTGAGACAGCGATCATGGCCATCATCGGAAGTGAAGTAACTTCTATATCCAGAAGCACACATTCGGAATGACATCCCAGAGGACATGCTTGATGACCATGTAGCTGTTAGAAATTTGCTCTTTTAGTCGACAAAGGGGAGGACCGCCGCACACGATGTGCTCCAGTGCAGCCTTGCTGAAATGCAGGACATGCTGATCAAAGAACCTTCTTATAGCAGGTTTTTTTTTTTTTTTTTCATTTCTTCTCCAAAAGCGCCACCGCCATCTTATATACCTGTATGTCAGCTTCGCATGCAAAATCCACTGGCCCAATTCCCATTGGTGTTTTCTCCAAAAGTCAGAGTCGATTGGTCTCCCAGGCGACACCCCATGACGTCAGTTAATGACGTAACGTCATAGTGACTGATTGAAAGGGAACTGTTAGTTATTTCTATGAAGGTATACAGCTGGCAAAGAAATGATGTTTATATTTGAGTGGTAGCAGCGTAATATACAGTAAATAAATCAATAAATCTACTGTTCTCTTGTCTGGGGCTCTAAATAGTGTCTGTGCAGCCAAAGACAGAAGTGGTACACTTTTATCACTTGTGAAAACACAATGGTGCACCATTGGTGGACACATGCATACTAAGGGGTGGTAATATTATAATTAGATCCCTGTTCTACATCATGGAGGGAGTGAAATCTGAACAGCTGAAAGAGGCTAAAAGAAAAAAAATTAGTAGGTTGTTCTTTTTCATGTTTTCTGTGTTGGTAGATGCACTGGAGACTTGATTATAACACTTAAACATGAGGGAATTCAACATGGAAATTCTAATTTCCATGATACCTTTAACTGTTTTCAATATTTCTGGTCCATTTCTTGGAGGAGAAAATCATTTCAAATCACTTTTAGAAGGACACTAGCATACAGATAGAAACTAACAGACACAGACACATTCCTTACCTGCTCAACAAGCTTTTAAGAATTTGTTACACATGCTCAGTCAGATCATGCACTCTGTGGGACAGATTTATCCAGTGTCCATGTCTTCCTCTCTTCATGTTTGATTTAGTTAGCACATCTGGCTTAAGGAGTGTGCAGATAAGTATTTGATCCAGCCTGCATGCTGGAGTAGTCAGAACAGTGACAGGCACCAGTGCTTCAGTACACTTCACATATTTCACCTTATCAGCACTGGGACACACATGGCTTTACTGTGCAGGAGTCAAGTTGTTGATTTACGGGCTGTATAAATGCAGCATTTCGCTTAAGAGTCACATTAAAAGAAAGGAAAATGGACAGTAAGACGTTGCAGAAAAGACCACCATCGATAGTCAAAGGTTTATTCCATGTTTGGGATGCTGTTTTGTTAGCTTCTCCACTAGGCCCCACCAAATCGACACTAACCAGTATCCAGGAAGGAAATAGTAACAGGTTCAACTGGTTCAAATTCAAGGAAACTTACAAATGTGAATCTCCGTAAAGGATATTTGACCAACATACAGCTTCTATAGCAATTATAGAACCTGACAACAACAGAATTACGCAATTATGCTGTTTTTCTGAACTTTCTACACCTCTAACAATCCTCAAAAAATGGTTTTCACAAAAAAAAAAATATGTAGCAGCATCACTGATTTCAAAGTAGATTATAATATGCAAATCAGTATATTAGAATGATTTCTGACGGATCATATGTGTAGTGCATCAGAGTGAATCAGACACTTAAAATGTGATCAGAACATGGAAATGTAAAGAGTCAAATTCCAGAGAGAGGCCTCGCACAACAGGAAAACATAAATCAGCCAATGGTTGCACACCCTGTCGTAAGCAGACCAACCAACATTGTCAGAGAACAGCTTGAACATTCACAAAAGAACACATATTGAGAATCTTAGGAAGGAGATTGTCAATATTGTGCAAATAACCAAGAAAATGGTCAAAGACACAGGATATCATTATCATTTCTATCCTTACATGGGTAGAATAATTAAAGATTTTGTTGGATGGATCTCCACCCTCAACTCAACTAGGACCAGACAACATTCCTCATGAGACCTTTAACCCCTGGGTTTCACAAAACCACGTTCACCCTACAGAAAATTGAACTCACGGTGCACATGAACTTGAATCATTGATTTGCATAACTGCATATTATATGTACCCCACACATTTAATTACCATGCATTTACATTACTCATTATATATGTAGTTTAAGTAACGACCGAATGGTGTGTGCTTGAATATCCGTGTTTAGTATGGTTTTACTTCAATTTTCTTGCTTGAAATTTTTCTTCCCTCCAATTCTTAGTCAGATGTATCAATTTCATGTTATATGAATCATGTGCAAATTATTCTCTGTAAGAGCGGGAAAATTCAGGCCATGTTACTGGAAAGATAACATTCTTAGATTTATGATATGGGAGGAGAAAGAGTTAAATCTATTGGTTAAAACACGATTTTGGGATGTGTCCAAAGATGAGTTTAAAACTCAGGACGCTATTCAAATCGCTC
>JAUYWG010000038.1:18844786-18855483 GCA_034779775.1 Enteromius afrohamiltoni
AAATTATGATGTATAAAACTAGATTACATCTCACAATTCTGCCTTTTTTTCTGAATTCTGAGTTTGTTTTAGCCACAGAATAAATGGTAATTGAGTTGTTTTGTTATGTTTTTGTATTTGTTTGTTTGTTTTTCTGTCTGTTTATATTAAACAATCTTTTCTTGTAATTGTGGAATTGTTTAACAAATATACTTTGAAAATACCCTATAATGCTCTTCTAGACATGATTCTTACATTTATGAAAACAGTTCATTTTGTGTTAATTTTTCATATCAAGGTGCACTTTGGAACGGAGATAAGTTCAACTTGTAAATATCAAGGCCAAGGCACTCAAGGACAAGTAAAATGTAAAAAGCCATGTTATTTTCTCATGGCTATATAAAGTTAAAAACAACACCTTTGACCACACACATTTTTGTATAATGAACTGTTCCTTTTTGTGCACTTAATTAATATTCTTGTGCCAGCCCATTTGCATTTCACAGTGTAACAGCCAACACATTTGTACTACTTAATTTTAAAATAAAACAAAACCCATGGTCAAAACATATTGGCTATGCATGAAGAAACCCACATTAAAGTACATTACAGCACCAGCAAAGCAAACAATAGCTCTACAATCATGTATGTAACTTCAAATTAAACACTGAACCTTTTTATCCATTTCCTTAATTTGAGATCTCAAGAACCAGCAATAAAACAAGTATATGGCTGAATAATATTCTTTAATTTCTTTCAAAAACTTCTGCAAGTGCCCATTTTAGGAGAAGATGAGCCTGTGGGCATGCAGCGGGACACACTTCAGTGGAGGAAATTCATCACAGCACCCTTCGCTCCTCGTTTTAATTACGCACAACAAACAGCATAGATGTTTCCTAATAAGATGGAGTCAGAGAGGGTCTCATTACCAGTTATGAAGAAAAAAGGGAGGGAGGGAGAAAGTGGGAGAGCTTTCATAAGCAAAAGAGAGGATTTCTCATGCATACAGAGGAAGGGAGTACAATAAACAGGCGGTAAATCAATTCCAAAATTAGTTGGCATACTCTAAGCACAGTGTTGTGCTAAGAGTATTTGTTCGGCGTAGAACTTTAGATCAAACATTAGATTAAACATTTAGATTAAAACATTAGATCTTCTCAAAGTATTGATTGATCTACATCATATTTTCATTTGTTTCAAAGGCTATACTGTGGGTCTAAAAAGTATTTGGAAACCTAAACCTAGGCAAAATTCATCCCAACAAGAAATTCTGTTATCTATTTTGAAGGAGATCTAGCCTATATGAAAGTCAATAAGATTTAGTGTTATTTTGGACCTCGCTTCATAATACACTGTAAAAAAAAAAGTGTATACTTTATTAAAAAAAATACTGGAAGCGCATTTTACAAGAGTCTTTCTACTTCAAAATGCCACATGTGATTCAATGTGTTACTTGCTACGTCTTTGTAATTGTTTGTGAAATTTACTAAAAAATTCTTTTAAAGTCAATCCTACATCAGATTTGTGTTTGAGTGTATGGACACATTATCTTGCTGAATTAACATAGCATATTCTATTAACGTCCGACAACTAGAATACAACCAAATCTTTTTGGAATTTTCAAAAGTGAATTAATTTTCCAAACACTTAATGTTCGACTAACTGTAATGTGCATAAAGTTCTAAGCTGCTAAAAACGTCCTAAAACCACTTATTTTGCGAAGCTTTGCGTCGCCTTAAGTAGTAGTTACTTAAGATTTCAAAGGAGAAGAACAAAGTCAGTTCATTTTGGCCATTTACGTAGTGAAATGAATGACTAGGCAAGTTCGTAACCGTTTTGTGAGGCGCAGTTACTTCCAAAACAGAGCAAATCAGATATAGGTGCTAAGAAGTGAAAAGTTTTAGTTAGAAATCTTCTGTTTAAAACGATCTCATAGGAAACACAATGAGTTTCTCTGAACACCGGCGTGACTGTGACAGTTTTTAGCTTTCATCTCATGAGGGAAGAAGAGAAGATTGTCACTCTGTAGGTGAAAAGCGTTTGTCTTTATACAGCATGTGATGAAGATGTCCTGCAGTCTCATAGAGCAACACTGTCCTCTACTGACAGAACGCTACACTCCAGCTGGGAGACTTTATTCACGTTACAAATATGAAAATCAGGTATATGTATTAGGTATTGTGGTGAAAGGTTAATTGGTTGTCAACAACGTTTGCAAGGTAAATGAGCACATATACCCTATCATTGTTAATGTTCTTAAATAAAATCTCTTATGATCTGCTGTTTTGTGTCTTAATGTATTTTAAATAGGAACTACCTTTTTATAATTAGAATGATTTAGCCTAGTCAATTAATTTTTAGTCAATTATTGTTACTACGAATGCCTTGGAGTGATTAATATTTTCATTGCATATTTTAAATTGGAATTTATTATTCTGATGATAAAGCTGATGTTCAGCAGCCATTATTGCAGTCTTCGAAGTCACATGATCCTTCGGTAATCATTTTAATATACAGTTTTAGAGTGCAAGAAACATGTCCTGTCATTATTATCAATGCTGAAAACTGCTGGTTTGTTTGCGGAAACCATGATACTTTTTTTCAGGATTATTTGAGGAATTGAAAATGCAGAATAATAAAATATGACAGAAATCTTTAAAACATTTTTTTTTGTTATTTAGTATGCCCTTCAGTATTAAGTATTGATTTCTTAGATATATTTTATGATCCGCCAATCAACAGGGAAAATATTCATGATACAGTATTTATGGTATGGTATGGTATATTTTCCTTTTTTTGGTGAAATGTGATCTTTTCTTGGTATTGACTTCGGTGGCTTTCGTTTAGTTTTTGCTGCAACTAAATGCCTGACGAGGCCTGGAGGATTTCATAATAGCGTGAACAAATAACAAACCAAAGAGTGTCATTATATGGAGTAATGTTTATTGCTGATTAGAAGTTGAATATATATTTATATATACAGTTGCATACATTGTAAAACCAAATATCCCATATCACAGAATATGAGATGATGAACGAATGAATGAATGTCTGCAGACTCGCAGTGGTAATGAACTATATCTTAAACACTGCTGATTGTCTCTGTGGCACCATCTAATACTGCAACTCAATGATAACGCTGGAATTGCGTCTCTACACCTATTTTCAGGATTTGGACTACAATTAAATAAGCGTTGATGTTTTTTAAACAACATTACGTAGTGTTGCCGAGCTGTTTGAAAGTCTTGCATTTTTAAATAGATAAAATTCATTAACGTATACTTAAAAAAGGGGCTCATTGCAATAGAAAATGTATTAAGTGGATTCGAGACAGTTCACGGAGAAAAAAATAAATACATTTCACCATCACTCAACCTCAGTGTCGTTCCAAACCTGTATGACTTTATGTGGAACAAAAAAGAAGATATTTTAAAGAATGTTGCTAACCAAAGCGTTTTGGTTCCCATTGGATTACATTCTAATTTCTGTCCTGTAAATCAATGGGAATAAAAACGAATTGGTTAACAACATATCTTCTTTTGCCTTCTAAATTCAAAATTAAGATTGAGTGAGTAAATGATGACAGAATTTACATTTCTAGGTGGACTATCACTTTAAGTCCCTCATAATTGCAAACTAAATAAAAAAAAACTAAAAGAAAAAGTAATAGCAGCAAGTGAACACCATCACCGATCTAACTCGGAAACTAAAATAAAAACATAAAATGATGTAATTTAAAAGCTGCAGATTCTGTAAAAGTGCCTTTCATTTCTGAAGCAGTACATTTTACAGTACTATTAAAGATCTATGACTTGCATTGATGTGCAATTTTGACTGTTTTCGTACTGCTTTTAAGGAAACGTTGTATGCTTGATTCCCAGCAATAGTACGATCATAGTCGCAGATGCCCTACTGTAATGTAGTACGTCAGGAAGGACATCACCGCCCCTATGATGAATCATGTGCTGAGATGGATGCCTAAACTGGCACGTTTCCTGCTGGCACGAGATTCGTTCACCCTCATCAATCTAAAACATTAAGCTGAGCTATTCCTGCAGAACCATCTGTAGCTGCCTTACAATTCGGTGAAAGTTAAGATGACCACGAACCCCCCCTGCGTGTGCGTTAATATTCTAGACTCGGCTGAAGAGCGGAAACGGATGAGGGAAGTTGCGTTCAACCACATTCGCATACATCCAACCAACAGCGCAACTCTAGTCTTATTAGATCTACAGTAGATGGGACGGTCCGGTTCACATGGCTGAACCTTGAGCCCCTTGGCTCGGAGTGTCCCGTTTCAGGCAATCCTCTGTCACGCCCTGTGACGCCAGTTCTGAGAGCACATTGTCCAAGTAGTTGGGGTCTGGGTAGCCGTGGCCGGAGACGTTGGACATCATCTCTGTCTTATGGTGGATCTCGTTCCATATGACTGTGTCTGGCTCCCCTGTGGTGCTGGAAGTGCCCACGGTGAAGATTAGGCGCCGTGTCCACGCCACTTTCAGCAGCTCCAGAACCTAGAGACAGTTGGAGATGAACAGGACCCTCAGTTTTAAAGTAAACACAGTTCGTGATTTGCTTTGAGAGGGAAACGCAATCCTGAGCACTGTGCAAAGATTAACATTATACATAAATGCTGAGGAAGACCTGGTCCTGAGCCAATACAGACCGCATTTCTCTTGTTACTTCACTGCAGTATGGAGTGATTTCTTTTTCTAGCCAGAGAAATCATGTGCTGTTAAAACTGGAACCAAGTTAAAGTTAAAGGTTAAAAAACAA
Organism: Enteromius afrohamiltoni; assembly: GCA_034779775.1. Classification (NCBI taxonomy): domain Eukaryota; kingdom Metazoa; phylum Chordata; class Actinopteri; order Cypriniformes; family Cyprinidae; genus Enteromius; species Enteromius afrohamiltoni. The sequence continues at coordinate 18,849,542 of JAUYWG010000038.1, forward strand.
GAAATTAAGTTTGGTGGCTATCAGCAATCAATTATTAGCTGGAGTTTTACTGATACAACTAGCTCAACTATGACAGGGCTGAATAACAAAGATTGTTATTTTTAAGCGGTTTTTGATTTTGTATATGCATTTTTTTATTAGACCTAGCAAACTTGTGCTCATTCTTTGAAAGTAATCAATATTTTCATGCTTCAAAGTTCACACAAACCTGACAATTCTGTCATTAATTACACACCTTCATGTCAATCCAAACCTGTAAGACTTTTGTTCATCTTCAGAAAACAGGTGAAGATATTTTTGATGGAATCCAAGAGCTTTCTGAAACTGTGTAGTTGAAATTGTTAAATTCATTATGGGTTTGGCCATATGTGCCATTTATACAGGACACGCCCTGGCCAGGACTTTTATATTGCCTAAAATATCCAAAGTAGTTTGACCAATAACATACAGGAATTGGGGTGGAATCATTAGGGGTGGCACGGTTCGTGAAAAAAAAAAACGAAAACATTTCAAGAGTTCACGCTTTCCTTGTAGCAAACAATAAAGCAAATTTGGCGTGCTGTCTGGGGAGCGAGCTGGGAGAACGACGAACTCCAAACCCTAATGGATAGAACCCTAGCGTGGGCAAGAGTTCGGCTCGTTCACCGTGAACCGTGCCACCCCTCCCAATCATGTGTTTGAGAAGGTGAGATCTATAAATAACAATCAAAGCACTTGTTCAACTGCACACCGATCATTGAACGACACCAACGTACCCCGAGAGTGATTTGAAACGATAAGAAGCCATCTACACTTCTCTCTATATCTCTCGTTAATCTCATACAACAATCGATCTGCGCAGCGCAAACAGCCAAAGTCTGGATATTTAAGGCAATATAGAAATCCTGTAAAAATGGCCATATGGTCACCCTGGGTTTAGAAAAACACGAGGATGAGTAATTAATGACAGAATTAAAATCCCTTTTAAACAGCACATTAAGTGTACGTTCATATGCATTGGACCCCTTTCACACTGCACGTTGGTCCTTAAAAAAAGTGCTTGGAAATTTGCTAGAGTGCCTTCTGTCTGAGTGCAAACATGCTGGGGACCTGCTAACAATGCCGTGTTCAGTACCTGAATGAGCTCTGTGTGAATAAAAGCCAATGCCGCAATGTATGTGTCGTAGTGATTTCATTAATACAACCCAGCAGGGCCAGACGGACTAGTCGGAGAGCGGTGTTCCCCTAAAAAACTCAAATAAACTGGAACACATTACCCGTGTATCTTCCAGATTATCATTATGATGTGTTCATGCACAGAAAAGACAAAAACTTCATTTGTGTGTTGAAGATAAATGGGTTTTGAACGACATGACCGTAAGTAAATGATGTACTATCCCTTTAAACGTTTATTTTTCTGTGACATTTAGATGCAAACTTAGCTTCTTGTTTTGGAGAAAAACCATGGGCCTTTTTGTATGTGGCCACACCATTAGTTACGTGCACTGAGCTGTATATCTCCAGCTGCTGGCCATTCATTTCTTTTTTTAAAACTAGCAGTAGCTATATTTTCACATACAACGACATTTTAACGGCATGTCGGTGTCAGCGTGTGAATAGCAGCACCAAAAGCCAATGCTTGCGTGAGTAACACTTAATACTGGAACAGTTGATTCAGCAACTGAACGGTAATTTAACAGGTTTAATGTGTGAAAGGTACTAGCAATTCAATATTCTGACAAATGAGCACTACATATCTTTATTTGAACTGGGTCAATTCCCTCCATTACCTTTCTTCCTTTGTCATTGTCAGGAAGAAAACAGAAGCGAGGGAATCCTCTGCATGTATACGGCTGCCCTGGGTTTGGGTGCTCAGGACCCTGCAGATAAAGAGTGCATTAAGATGATGAGTGCTTAGCGCAGGCCGAGGCAAGGACAAAACCATTTCCACACAAAGGAATGAGTCAGTTATGCCCGTAACAAACGCAGTCTGCTGGATGAAAACATTTGGCTGGTTCGTGTCGACCTCTACCACTTCGTTCGGTTTATTTATTTACTTCTTCTATAGAGGTTATTGTTAAGAATATGCTTAAATTATGGTGCAAATAAATATGAAACAGTACAGAACTACATCAGCTTGCCAAGTCAGACCTGTATTCCTGGCGGAATGTTGTAAATGATTTGTATAGTGCCGCAGTCTGGGTGTCCAGGCAAGGACTGAGGGATACTGTAAATCTCCATCTTGCCCTTGGGTTGGGTGCCGGTCTTTTCTCCGTAGATTGTCTTACATGAGGGGCACTGAAGACTCCCATCCTGTGGCGTAACAAAAAAGTGGGAGAAAATAAAAGGAATAGTTTACATGAAAAAATTTTGAAATTATTTAGAACATTTCGTTTTTATTTGGTGGTCAGGAAGATTATTTTTACATTTTTAAAGAAGTTAAAACTTTTATTTGGCAAGGACTAATTAACTGATTTACTAGACATTTATACTGTTACAAACTATATATTATAAAAAAAAAACGGTTCTTTAAGAATTTCAGTTCACTAAACGCGACACACAGATACGTGTGTCTACGTGTGTCGCAGCTGACTCAGAAGAATGTATGCAGTTTGCATCCAGTGCAAAACTGGAGTAATGGCTGATAAAAATTCAGTTTTACTGTTTACAGAAATGTGTGATCAAATCTAATATTAGTGTGTTCTTTTGTTAAATAAATGTGACCCTGGACCACAAAACCAGTCTTAAATCGCTGGTGTATATTTGTAGCAACAGCCAAAAATACATTGTATGGGTCAAAATGTTTTGTTTTTTTTTGGCCAAAAATACTTAGGATAGTAAGTAAAGATCATGCTCCGTGAAGATATTTAGTCAATTCTTACTGTAATCATTAAAACTTAATTTTTGATTAGTAATATGCATTGTTTAGATCTTCATGTGAGAACTTTCTCAGCATTTAGATTTTTCTGTACCCTCAGATTCCAGATGTTCATATACAGTTGTATATCGGTCAAGTATTACCTTATCCATCTAAATCATACATCAATGGAAAGCTTATTTATTCCACTTTCGGATCATGTATAAATCTTAATTTCGGAAAATTAACACTTACATAGTAAGCCTGCTTTCACAAAATGACAAATTTCATACAGACCTCTGGCTTTTGAATGATCTAGAATATTTTAATACTTTTAAAGGTATATTTAATTTAAAAATCTCACATTTGATTTTGAACTTCATTTACAGCTCACGTTGCATATCTATTTTAAGTATATCTATAATGGATTCTGGAGCTACTCTACAATAGTATGACATACAAGTAAATTTTATTATTTGTGTAGCTCCCAAATCGTTGTCAGTTAGAAGTGTTGGTAAGGAATTGCCCACCTTGGTTCCATTGTTGTACATGGCCAGCATGCAGAGCATGTGGAAAGTGTGACCACATTTTGTGAGTTTGCCCACAGTGTTGGGCTGCAGAGACTGAGAGCACTCAGCTGGGACCTCATAACCAGACGGGCAGGACAGGCGCTCCATACAGATAATACAGTCCTAAAAGCACAGGGCAAGGCATGGATAATATTTCCAGAAGCATTAAACGTATGGGTGAATGGCATAAACATATATACAGGTCATATTGTGCTTTGGAACCATTAAGATTTCTTGCATCGTTAGTAAGGAAAAACTGCATAAACTTCATAGAAATGATTTTCTTTGAGTGAAATATTTCATTCTATTTAACTATGCTGTAAAATATGACTTGTGAAATTCACCCATTTATGCTAGTACAAAAAGTCTTATTTAAATATACCTCATCTGGGACCACAGGCACTTCCTCCATGTATTTCCTAATGACTTCTTCTGGTTTCTGAGCTGGTGCTAAGAACATAAATAAGACAGACCATAACCTACAAGAGTCCAAAAACTGGTGCTCAAAATCAAACATGTTATGACATGATTACATTTTGTTAAAGCTTAGGCTAAATTACAGTGTAGTGACTTGTAGAGCCATATATGTCTGGCTGCTAGGCTGTGTATGGTTGTACTACACAGATTTCTGGCCAATCAGATCAATTCCTCCTCATAATAGCACCTATAAGAAACCAATCGTTGTGCATGGCTGTTATGATCATACGTTTTTAAATAATCAATGTGTGCATCCAAAATGAAACAAAAAGTTTCAAAAAGCCTTTTTGTGGGTTATTTAACATCCAAGTATCTCCCCTTTACAATATTAAGTGCTCTCTAAAGTCAATTTTTAAATGTAAATCTATAATTAAATATTCATAGTAATAAACACTTTGACTACTTGTTATGCAGGCACTTAATGTTTATTTGAAAAGAAACTGCTCCTGTATCTGTCTGTTTTGGTTTCTAAATGGCCAAATACATTATGGAAATGTGTTTTGGAAGCAGTGAGACATGCTATGACATCCGCTTCCAGCGTACTTCCACGGAACAACCATTAAATATCTTAGGCAATAATGTTTGCTCTAGATTTCCTGAATCAGAGTTTGCTCTAATGAGAGCATTTTTAGGCATTATGGCACACTGGTTATAAGCTGACATATAAAGCTCATGTAAACACAAGCTTATTAGAATTTTCCCCAAGAAAGTTTAAGCAAAACCAATTAAAAACTCTTGATTTTTTGCACATCAATCCCTAAGGGGATAATGTGATGAGGAAAAAATGTGACATGGGAGGAAAAAGAACATTTCAATGCTTTTTACGCTCACTCACAAAACTTTTCCATTAGCTCAAAAAACTTTGTGATCACTTGTAAAAGCAGTGAAATATAGTTTTTCCTCCCACATCATATTCTGTCCATAACTAGTTTCACAAAGTGAAAATAGATCATTATTTTATTTTACTTTTTTTTTAGCTAATCAGTTTACTAATAATAACTAATTAATGGAACCTTATTGTAAAGTGTTACCAGTCAAATTCAAGCTGTTTTGCTCTTAAACAAAATAAATTATTACATTTTATAATTAAATTATAATAATTACATTTTATAATAATTAAACATATTACTACTAATAATAATAATTTTATAATAATAAAAAAAAAACAATTTGCTAAATAACAGTAGAATTTAAAATGACTTCATGTAAATAACGTGCATGTATCAGCCATTTTACATGAACCGGAGGTTGGCTCAACCAATCAGAATTTAGAGTCAGAAATATCGGTTATATGTTTTCTCTTAAAGAAATAGTCAGACTTTTGTTGCTCCAAAACGGTGTACATTTTTTTTCTTATGTTAAGCACAAAAGATAAACAGTTTTGGTCCCCCACTGACTTCCAACAGTAGGGAAAGAAATCCTATGAAAGGCAATGGAGATCATAAAGGAATATATTTTGAGGAATGCTGGTAATATTATGTTCAAAATAAGAAAGAAGCTCACACAGGTTTGGAACATCATGAGGGAGAGTACATTTTTGGTGAACTATTCTCAATTTTTGATACTCATCAGCCTTTTACATACGATATCAAAGCACTCAGATTACACATCCCAGTGTTAGTTTTTAGAGTTGTCAGACAACAGAAAATGTGTTTAGGATGTTTTAATAAGCTGATATTAAAGCAGTAAACTAACATTGCTTGTGAGTGTCAGTCTGAACCTAATATCCATCTTCTGTATTAAAGACGTTAAAATAAACGGTATTAACAACCACACAGGTTATGTAGGGTTAGAGAAGAAGAAAAAAAACAGACCAGTGAACAATTGTTATTCCATAAACCCCCCAGCAGACATCTGTCTGCAGTGTCCCACAGGTGAGCAGGCAGGTGTCAAGCCGAAAACCATCAATGTTGCATTCATTATGTGATCGGGAGGATGGAAGCAAGACAGCGTGACCATGACAACATTAACATGAAATGGGTGAAAAAATGGCAGCCGAAGCAAGCGGTAAACAGCAAAACATAAACATCTTGCAATGGCCAGAAGGAGCATGTCAGAAG
>JAUYWG010000038.1:18855583-18867365 GCA_034779775.1 Enteromius afrohamiltoni
AAAAAATGGCAGCCGAAGCAAGCGGTAAACAGCAAAACATAAACATCTTGCAATGGCCAGAAGGAGCATGTCAGAAGTACCAAACCCTTTGAGAAAAACATAAACGGAAAGTAGGATGCGAAAAACAGCAATTAAAAAAAGGACAGGAGCAGCAGCAGTTTGCAGGCCAGTGGAGGGCAGGTTCGGTCGAGCTGGTTGGCGGTGCTTAACTACCTGTCCTGGACTGTCTCTTTGCCCTCTTAACGGAGCTGGGCTGGCTTTTGGTGGGCCTGCTGGAGCCACTCTGGGAGAAGGGGGCGGTCAAGAAGCAAACTCCCAGTCCTGCAGCTGACATCAAAATGGAAGCCATGCCTGGAACGGCCAGAGGCCATGTGGAGACATGCAGGAGGAAGGGAGGAGGAGGAGTGAAGGAAAGGAAGAGTAATGAGCCAAGAGTGGAGAGGCCAACCACAAGTGAGGCATGCTCTGATGAGGTCAAGAAAAGTTTAGACTCCTACTTACTGCAAAGGAAACAATAAAAACTATAGAATCCTACCTGCTCTTGATACTTATCTAGAACTAAATATGCTAAATGCAGTACACAGAATCCAATGCACTTCAGACACTATCTAATAGTCTCCAGAGGGACTATTTGCATAAAGTCTGGTTCACGTTGACAGGAAAAGACCATCTGATTGACATGTGAAGTTACAAACCATAAATCAAGCTACTTTTGAGTGACATTCAGGAAGTTTGAAATCCATTACACCATAATAACAGACCAGCATGGACAGCGAAAGCTTCCTGATGCATTACAAACAACATGAAAGCAGCGCAGGGTTTTAAACTCATATCTTTAAATGCATCAACACATTTGGATACAAGCAACACCTGGATATAAGCATCCGTTTTTTTCAAAGAGCAAAACTAATATTAGATTAAGCCAGGACTAGATCTTTGCTAATTTAGGACATTTAAGAATTTTTAGAAACAAGTCTTACAAAAATGCATTTGTGCCAGCATTTTAGGACCAAACAATGGAAATAACGTATTTTAAGATATCTCAGTGCAAGCTTTTTCCAGTTTAGACAGCTCTTAACATTTATTTTAATCTAGGACTAGTCTTAAACCCTGTTCAGGAAACTGCCCCCTAAAGGTGAATTATTTTGTCTTGAAACCCATGTTATGAAAAGCAACTGGTTGGTGCCAGATGGACCTAAATTAGCATAGTTATACAGTACATTAAGACGATTCACATACCACAATTCAGGCAATCCACCAACAAACCGATTATACTCAATTGTAATTTTGCGCATCCCTTAGTTACAGAGACACAATACCTCACAAAATATTAAAGGGATCGTTACGTCTTTTGCTCACTTTCGTGTGGTTCCAAACTAGGGCTGTACAATATTGGAAAATTACATAGAAAAACGCCACAAAAATCCTGTGCTAACCTCAGTGGATTAATTTATCTAAATGTTTGCACTGATCACGCCACCTACAGTCTAGTGAAAATTACATTGCAAATGTCACTATGTCCCAGATCTGTCTATCTGTTCCCCAAATGCCTCATTTATCTTAGTGCAGCAACTGTCAGATATGAGAACAACAGATATCCAACATCCCCAGACACGCACCATTAGCTTGAAACTCGTGAAAGGCGAGCTCTTTCAAAGCACACCAACTCAAAACCCACAAACTGGTGACTCAATGAAGCCACTAATGTCATAAACTGATTTGTGACAAGCAGCTGATGTAAGACAAAAACTTCAAGATGGAACCAATATACCGCAAGTCTGAGGCATGAATAGACTTGTGACACATTCACTGAAGAATGCCAAAACTAACTTCACTGACTATCGCTGCTCTGGGAAACGTCTGTGTGGTTCATACTGACACTCCCAAGAAACAGTTCGGCTGCTACTCGCAGCAACAAACACCTTTCTGGGATGAGGAGAAGAAGAGCTCAGTGCATCACTGGAAGGATTTTTCTCTGGTGTGGCGTGTGTGACGGGTGAGTGCTGTACCTGCCAGTGCAGAGTTCACATTACTGGAACCGTTCATGTGTAGAGGGATGGTTGGAATGCTGTGGAGACAAACACAGATATACTTTACTGCATGTTGACATTAATGCATGAGAACAAAAGCTTTTCACAATGACCTCTACTCCTGTTACGGAAGTTGTGTCATGTTCTTTTTATGATACAAAAGAGAGAGGGAATCGAGTTAGTTGAGATTCTTGTTGATGACCTAATAAAGATGAAATGAAAGCAAGATGTGTCCCAAGGAAATTCCCTAGCTTTCTCAAGCTGTCATGGTGTAATTCATGCTATGCCATTTGATATGTACTTTAAAAATTCACCACCTTTCAAAGGCTGAGGGTCAGTGAGAATTTCTAGAAGCGATTTACTTTTATTCAGCAAGGATGCATTAAATTGTTCAGTAATGACGTCATATTTCAAATGGTGTCTATTTCAAATAAATGTATCAGTTTCCATGAAAGCATTAAGCAGCGCAAATGTTTTCAACATTCAAAACATTTTGAAACACCAAGAAAACAGCACATTAGAATGATTTCTGATGGATGATGTGACACTGAAGACTGGAGTAAAAAACTTTACATTTACATTTTAGCTTTGCCATCACAAAAAAATAAAACACATTTTAAAATATATTAAAATATAAACCACTTATTTTAAAATGTAATAATACCTCAGAATATTTATCTAACTGTATTTATTTAGATAAAGCAAATATAGCCATGGTGTTCATAAAATAATTCTTTGAAAATATTTAAAAAAAAAAGAAAATTATTAAACACATATATTAGGGGTGTAACGTTTTTTTTTTTTTTAAGTTCAGATAGATGAGTGTGTCCACATTTTCTTCAGACAGACTATTTGGCCACTTGAGTGAAAATGTTTAATATTTGGTACAGAAGCCTTTGTTAACAATTACAGAGGTCAAACGGTTCCTGTAGTTCTTCCACCAGGTTTCCACACACTGCAGGAACACCCCCTGAGCATGATGCTTCCAGCCCCATGCTTCACTGTAGGTAATCATTCTTTTTCCTCCAAACACAGCAAATGGAGTTAAGAGGTCTCAATTGACTACAGGACTTTCTCCCATAGCTCCTCTGGATCATCCAGATGGTCCCTGGCAAACTTCAGACGGGTCTGGACATAGGCTGACCTAAGCAGGGAAACCTTCTGTGCAATGCAAGATTTTAAACCATGACGTCTTAGTGTATTACTGATAGTAGTCTTGGAAACGATGGTCCCAGCTCTCTTTACGGCATTGACCAGCTCCTCCCGTGTAGTTCTGGGCTGATTCTTCACCATTCTTAGCATCATTGTTACCCCACGAGAGACCTTCCACAGGGCCCCAGTCCGAGGGACATTGACAGTCATCGATAGCCTCTTCTATTTTCTGACAATTGCTCCAACAGTTGTTCTTTTATCACCAAGCTGCTTGGCAACTGCCCCGTAGCCCTTTCCAGCTTTGTGAAGGTCTACAATTTTGTCTCGTGTCTTTTGACAGCTCTTTGGTTTTGCCCATGTTGCTACTTAGACTTTGGTACTACTAATTTACAATCATGAGCAGAGTGTAGCTGGACTATTTAAAAGCAAAATAACAAGTCTTTGAGGGTCAGAAATCTTGCTGATAAGCAAGTGATCAAATCCTTATTTGACACAGTAATTCCCAAATAAATTGTTAAAAAGTCATACAATGTGATTTCCAGATTTTTCTTTTTAGATTCTGTCTCTCTCAGTGGAAATGCACCTATGCTGAACATTGTAGACCCCTCCATGATTTCTAAGTAAGAGAACTTGCAAAATCACAGGGTGATCAAATACTTATTGACCTCAATGTATGTGTTTGCGTGTGTGTTGTGAGAGAATGTGTATAATTTTGCTGGTTGACAAACAGTGGTTTACAAAGATTCAGCGTCATACAATATTTCCATCAACAATTTTTGGTTTACAAATGAAATGTTTCATAATGGTAAGTGTTCGAGTGATCTCCACCACTCACATGGAGAATAAGGCTTAAACATATCTGAAGAGAATGAAACCCGTGGTTCATCTATGTAATGACACTTCAAATCAAAGGAATATCAGCTCTCATAACACTCCCGCAACGATCTGAGAATCTCATGATCCTTGGGTGTGATGGGTGTGAAAATTTCCATCATTCCACCCTGTGTAACACTGTGCAAGATGAATTAAGCAACAAAACTGAAACCCTAAATATATGAACATATCAGCAAGCAACACTAATAGGTTATGCATGCTTTGTCCAGTCTTTCATTGCTTGTGTTTTACTATTAAACTAGTGGCTTTCGTTTTGACTTCAGCTGAGACTGTTTATATCAGTTCATTTCATAATCATGGCAGATCATAACATAAGAGGTGTACTTTGTCCACTAGTTGAAGAATCTAAGTTCTCACAAGCTCAGGATGTTTGTGTAAGTCGACTGTGTGAATGAGGAGTGAGAGGAGCATATGTTTCCTTTTAACCTAACTTTCCAGAAGAGAACAATAACGAAATCTGGGTCTTCCTCTTTCAGTCAGCAAAGTAAGTGCAGAATTGCTCGCCTCCACATGTCCTAAAGACCCACACAGAGGGCAGGATATGACACCATTACATAAAGCAACAGCCATTTATAGTATTGGGACAAAAGGAAAGATGATCATTAAAATCAGTCCAGACTGAGAAAAGAAATTAGCAAGCTGTCAAACTTTTTTAAATAATCCCTTTCTTTAACATTTTTGATTGTTTATTACTTCCATTGCAAGTTTTCTAGGCGTCCACAATTCTGGTCGCATGGTAAGTGCGTAAATGTTATACGTACGGTGTAATTACCCAAGAAAGTACTGAGTAATATAATGCAAATATAAGGACTTAGGTGAACCACGCTAAAATGAAAATTCTTATTTATGGTCAGGTCACATTTTCTGTTGCTCAGAAAAGTTTTGTGGGCAAAATCCAGTCATTCAAATAGAAATGTGTGCGATGTGGAGATTTCCATGAACATTTCCCACAGATTTCACTCATGTTTCAGTTTTCACAAATTAACTGTGCTGACTGACAGAAAGCTGCTTTGTTTGAAAGAGCTGTACTTGATGCATCGCTACACTACTGACAATAGACAACAGCTCTTTTTTGCTGTTAAAATGTTGCTGATGTGACCGTACATTAACTTTCTTTTTCTTTTCTTCCTCTGCAGAATACATAACATTTTATAGAATGTGTGTAACCACCAAGCTCTGCTTACCACTGCCTTCCACTGTATAGACCAATCCAGACACCTTTTTTTCATGTTTATGTTTAGGCAAATAATCTCTTTAGCATAAGTAAATGTTAAGTTGGGCACTTTTTTGTTACATACCAAGTACATGCTACATCCAGAAATGTCTATAAAATAAAGTGCTACCACAAGATCTCCTTCCCGTTTTTAAACTAAAGTGCATATCAAAACGACTGTTTGAAGTAATCAAAATTATGTTTATGCTTATTACTACACATGGAGTCATGAAGAAACCGTTACTACAAAGTACACACGAGGACAGACACAATGACGGAAGGAGAAGAGCACAGTAGCTGATGTCATAAAACCTTTTGACCTTTTGTGACATCTGAAACTCAAGTTTCCTGATGACTAAAAGCCGTTTGAGTATTTTTAAACTCTTCTCTGTGGGAGGACTTCCATGCTTGTGCAAAATCCTTCAAAATAAGGCAGGTGTCCTCTTAACAAAACGATTCAGTAAAGATATGTGACCCTGGAGTCTGTCACAAAACCAGTACTAAGGGACAATTTTGTAAAACTGATCAAAAAATAAGCCTTCCATTGAAGTAGAGTATTTGTTAGAGTAGTACAATTATTTGGCCAGCATACAACTATTTGAATGTTGTACATATATTACTAATCAAAAAGTAATATATGATGTTGATATATTTACAGCAGTATAAATTTGCTAAATATCTTCATTGAACATGATATTTACTTAATATCCTAATGATTTTAGGCATAAAAGAAAAATCTGTAATTTTAACCCAATACAGTGTATTTTTGGCTACTGCTACAAACGTGACAGTAAATACAGATATCAAATAAAAGATAACCCGTCTTTTATCAGCTTCTGATCTAGGCCTAGTAGTCTTACCTCAAGCCATTTGCATGGTGACCAAAAGCCTGTGGCGGTCCTGAAGTATGAGCCACCGAGGTGGGGGTGGTCCACGGGCCATTCCATAACAAGTTTCCCATGGAGAGGGGTCTTCTGGGGTAGGGTGAGTAGGCTGAGGAGGAACTGGTTCCAGGAAGTCTTCCATGCTGGGGCTGGAGGCTGGGCCGGCTGGCCTGCCCCGCAGTGAAAGAATGTCGTGACCGACTCAGCATGGGCCCGGCGGTGCTGCTGTTGCTCACGCATTGGTGACAGGTACAGGCTGGTCCCGAGTGAATAACCGAACTGGAAGCGAGAGGATACGGTACACTACCTTGCCGCCTGACACGTCGTCTGTAGCTGGTGGACTTGTTGACTTGCTCCAGAGCAGTGAGGTCCACAATGTAGTTGTAGCCGTGTGAGCTCAGGTCAGCTGTGGCCTGCCCTGCCTGGTAGCTGTGCTCCAGCAAGATGGAGGTTCGGATCTCATACGCCGTCCACCCTCCTTCATCATTGGCCCAGTCCCAAAGAACCCCACTGCCTAGGGCAGAGGACTGTGGGAACAGGGATCGCCGCACAGCACGTATCTTTCCTACAAAAAAGAAAAGAAAAATAGTTAATTAAATAAGTAAATAAATTACAGTAACTGGCACAAGACCATTATCGTTACAAAAAACGTGTGCACATTTCTCAACCACAACAACGTGCTTCTCTTTTAAAACCAATGTGAAAAGCTGTTTTTTATCCACTAAATATGCTGTGCATCCTGTCAGAATCTGTTAGCTTGCTTCCTGAGATTTTTGTCACCCTTTTCCTGTTCTTTTCCGTAGAGATCACAGGTGTCGAAAGCCATTCAAGCACCCCCAAAAACAAGCCTAATCTCCAGTAAACACACATAAAGCCATTTTATATATACACACACACACACACACATATATACATATACATATATATATATATAGCCTATGTGTCATACTGCAGCACTACACAGCTTTACCCAGAGGGTTTAATGACCTGTTATCCAGGAAAAAGCATAAATATCATACATTTAGAGCAACTGAATTTCAGCCAGGATTCACACTAGGCTTCTTTCATTCTGTAGATTATAAATACACCTCCTTGACAACTGGTAACACATTTGCTCAATCCAAATGGAGCAATAAATGTGTCTCTTACAGTACAGAAATGGGGTGGTACCAGATTGTAATATTATCACATAGCATAGTATATGGAGTGGTCAATAACGTAAACATGTCCAAGATTACTCTTAAAAAAAAAGTTTTTCAAAATCTAGTTTAAAGCACAGGTATTTTTTGGGTTCTTAGAAACTTCATACGAGTATTAATGCAAAATAAAGGTCTACATAAGCAATTATCATAAACAAAGCATTCGCTTTCCATATGGCTTTAATTATTTATTTTCCAAGGAAAATAATACTTTTATTATTATTTTAGCCTATATTATAAAATTATAATTTCTTTAAATATGAGCAAAGACACATTCAATTTATGAAAAGTGACAGTAAAGACATTCTTTATTTTACAAAATACATTCGTTATTTATTTTTATTTTTAACATCAAAGAATGCTGAGGGAAAAATGATTCTGTAGGATCATATGACTCTGAGGACTGAAGTAATGGCTGCTGAAAATGCAGATTTACTATTACAGAAATAAATCACATTTAAAAACTTATTGAAAATGGTTGTAATATTTTAATAGTTTTACTGTGTCTTTTAAATTTGATTAAATATATGCAGCCTTGGTGAACACTACCACTAGACTCAAACATTTATACTCCAAAGGCATTTTTTTACTTCTTTAACATGAATATCAGACAGTTGAAGCAAAGTTGACTCTACAATGTACTTCCAATTAACCTCTGAGAACACCATGACAATATTCATGCCACTTAATAAGATCTCAATCTTTAATGAATATAATTAGTACTAATAGAAAAGTACTATGGCACTAGCATATTTTGAGATATGTTACGTCCATAGTAGTCTATAGATGGTACATGAACATGATAATGGTTCATATTCTGCACAATATCAACCACTACACCATCACAGTTCATACTCCATCATCAGTAATATGGTGACAGATGTCTGATGTCCCACTCACCGGTGTCCTGTCTGAACTGTTTAAGGTTGGGGATGTCGATGATGTACGCAGACAGGCTGGGGTCTGCCTGTGCCAGACAGATGCCGTTGCTGTTGGCTCCTCTCTGGAGACACTGCTCGATGTAGCTGCTCACCTGTCCGGTGTAGGGCCTCCAGAAGCCCAGATCATCCTGCCATTCCCAAACCACCGCCATCGGCTGAGCCTGCCCCGGCACTCCGGACGAGGAAGACGACGGTGATGCGAATGACGGTCCGTTTCTAGATCCACTTCCTCCGGAATGAAAACTGGAGCCTGTTGCCATTTTGTCTGTTAGAAAAGATCTCAAGCGCTCGCCGGCGATCTTAAAACATGCGATCTGGCCCAGCTAACAACAACAACAACACCCTTTCAGTTTTACGTTACCTAATTTACATCCAGCTAGCCTGCTTACTAGTTGTGCTCAGTAAGAGGCCTATTAATATCGTAACTACACTGATTTATTTAGCAGTACGCGTTTGTTTAACCGCAAATTTGACCATAAACCCACTGACGTCGCATCATCTTGTGAGGCTGCTGGAGTCGCAGCTTCAGACTAGCCGCGTCTCGCTCTCCTCTTCGCCATTCAGTGTTTTACTGTACGGCAACCGGGCTTATAAACTAGTATTATGTGATACAACGGTAACTACGTAGTAGGCGGGAGACTGGAGTTGTCAAGTCTCGAATAAAAACACACCAGTAGACAATATTTTTATAAGTACGCACTGGGTTGCAGCGCTATAGTGACTTCCTCGCCTGCAGTGTGTGTTTGTGTCGCTGTTAGTAGATTCCCATAGATACACATTGTGAAGCCGGACACAGAATACACTCCTCTGGAAACACGGGTTTACTGTTTCCGTATTTTTTTTACAGGTTTAAAATAAATATATATATTTTTAAAATGTTTATTTAAATTGCTATACTTTTCTTCCGGCACTACTGTTGCGTGTCGTTAGTATCAAAGCCGTAAATATTAAAACATGTCCCTGGTAAATAATTCCTGCACGCCAGTTGACTTTTATTTTGAAAATATTTATAAGCTAGCTTGACTGTTGACAAACTAAAGGTCCCTCTATACATTTTAGAAAGTACCGTGCTTATAACGTACGTGCTATGTAATTGTATTATTATTACACTATCCTCCTGTCTCACAGACAAGGCTTAAGGCTAGTCCCAGACTAAAATGCATGTTGGAGCTGTCACGACTAAATATTATCTTCTCACGGTGCACACCTGTAACGTTTTCTTCTAAGGCATTAAATGTAAAATGTAGATTTACGATTAACGTTACATGAATAAATCAAATTTTAAAACTTATTGAAAATGGTTCTAATATTTTAGAGTTGTACTATTTCTTTTAAATTTGATTAAATATATGCAGCCTTGGTGAACACTACCACTAGACTCAAACATTTATACTCCAAAGGTTTTTTTTTACTTCTTTAACATGAATATCAGACAGTTGAAGCAAAGTTGACTCTACAATGTACTTCCAATTAACTTCTGAGAACACCATGACAATATTCATGCCACTTAATAAGATCTCAATCTTTAATGAATATAATTAGTACTAATAAAAAAGTACTACTAGTCCATAGAAGTCTATAGATGGTACATGAACATGGTATTGATTCGTGTTCTGCACAATATCAACCATGTGATGTGTTGAGTGAGTGTAATCTTTTCTTCTAAGGCATTATAGAAGCTTCTTAAAAACCTTAATTTAACTAAGACCTAGTCCTGTCTTAACCCTGTAAAGCCTACTGTTGTAGAATTACAACATCACTTTTAACAATTCTAAAAAAAAAAAAAGGCCAGCAAATGTTCTCACAATGCTATTGGATAGAAAAAGTGTTTATAGGTCTGGTCATCTTGTCGTGAACTTACTCTACCTGTAAACTTCGCATTGAGGTGATCTCCTTTTTTGCATGACTGGATTTGTCAATATTTAAGTAAAATTCCTTAAATATTTTTTTGTGTGTTTATTACAATGTCTAGAACATATACATATTTAGTTATTTTAGAAAACATTTGATTTCCCGAACAGGGTTTAAGACTAGTCCTAGATTAAAATACATGTTAAGAGCTGTTTAAACTGGAAAAAGCTTGCACTGAGATATCTTAAAATACATTATTGCCATTGTTTGGTCTTAAAATGCTCACAGATGATGAATTTTTGTAAGACGTGTTTCTAAAAATTCTTAAATGTCCTAAATTTGCAAAGGTCTAGTCCTGGCTTAATCTAATTCCTATCCGGGAAATCGGCCCGTTATGTCTATGTTGTAATTCTACAACGTTGGGTCAGAGTGGTAGCCTGTTGCATTGTTTAGGGACAGGTGAATGGTCTTGAATGTGAACCTGTTAGTGCTCTGATGGGATGCATGTGTCCCTTTTAGTATATTAAGTAGAGAGCATTATAGGCTAATCAGACAGCATTGTTTGAATGTAGTGGAATTTCGATTAGCATTTGCATTGAAATGGTAATACTTTGATACTTAGATCTCTACCCTTGATACATGGTCTACTACCCTCTCTGTTATTTGTTTATATTCTACAATATAAGACCTATATGTGTTTCACATATTGAATTACATTTTTCCAAACCTTTTCAGTTTCAGAATGCCACTAGTGCAGAAAGGTCATCTATTCAGTGTGCAGGATGTGATTGCTGCAGTTCAAAATGGAGAGAGCGATTTTGAAATGGACTTGGATGACACTGATGCAAGTGAGATGTAGGTGAAATAGACAAAGAAAACCACCAACCCATCGACTGCCCACCCAATGATGATGTGGAGATCAAGCCCCAACCAAAAAACACACTGTGCCCTGTGACGCTGGTTCAGAAATCACCAATGATGCCACCTCCCTCCTCACCCCACTGGAGTACTTCCAAAAGTTTGTGACAGAAGATAGGATTGAGTCTCTGACCAGAAACAAAACTGAGTACAGCTTGCAAAAAAATGGAACATCTGTGAACACCAATAATAAGGAAATTGAGAAGATGCTTGGCATGTACCTGAAGATGGGCCCTAATGCAAATGTCTGAAGTCTGTATGTATTGGGAGACAGACACACGATACACCCGTTTCTGATGTGATGTCCCGGAACAGATTCCAATTTCTGTTGACATCATTACACTTTATAAACAATTTAACTGTGTCAGAGATGGAAAAGAAAGACAAACTCTGGAAACTCAGACCATGGCTAAATTCATTTAGGAAGAGATGCCTGCAGGTGGTACCTGAAGAACACTGCTCTGTGGGTGAAATTTTCTGTAATGTACTGATAAACATTAGACTTTCATATATTTTAGATTCATTTCACACGACTGAAGTATTTTCAAGCCTTTTATTGTTTTAATATTGATGATTTTGGCATACAGCTCATGGAAACCCAAAATTCCTAAGCTCATCCAGAGTGTTGGGTCTTGTGTCTCTCAACTTTCTCTTCACTATATCCCACAGATTCTCTATGGGGTTCAGGTCAGGAGAGTTG
>JAUYWG010000038.1:18867465-18943625 GCA_034779775.1 Enteromius afrohamiltoni
ATATTAAAACAATAAAAGGCTTGAAACTACTTCAGTTGTGTGTAATGAATCTAAAATATATGAAAGTCTAATGTTTACCAGTACATTACAGAAAATAATGAACTTTATCACAATATGCAATTTTTTTGAAAAGGACCTGTATATTCAAACTGCTAGACCACAATTCAATGTATAAATCAGCATTCAAACTTTACTTGACTTAAATATGGAAAAGAAAACCCCACAATTGGTTACTAATGTCCGGGTGCTTGACAAGTATCTACTTTTTGACAATTATCCCGGATAGCTCAACCACACAATATCACATTTACAAGGGAAAAGACAAAATCCTTTAACAAACTTACTTAACCTTACTTACTTACTTTTCACTTAACCTCTTTTCTGAAACAGCCCCCTGGATGCCGAAACACTACTGACTTCATGATTGGGAGATAGATGGAGGGTGGTGTTTCAGGCCAAAACAAAACATGACAACATAAACATCAGTTGAGGGCTGCAACTGCGCTTATTAAACGAGAATATCCAGGCTGTACTACTGCTGTCAGCGAAACCAGGGGCTCGTTCTTCGTACGTTGCTTAAAACATCCAAGATCAAATTAGACATCCAAGATGAGATCATCGTGCTAAATAGGATTATTGCACGTCCGTGCGTTGGTTTAAAAGGCGACATGTAGAAACAGTGATCACAGACCATTTGATTGGTTGACAAAATGGCAAAAGAGCGAGCTCAATTTTTTTTTCTCAAGCAGAGCAAGAGCTTTTATTAGAGATTTTGGAGAATTACTACGACGGGTTTAGTACTTGAAATGAACATGTTTTCTTAATGCCTGTTGGACACAACAGAGACATTTTATGATTATTACAATACATTTCTTACATACAGTCTCTTTAAATGTTCTGTATACCTTTTCAGGCAAAGTGAGTACAAATACAGAAATTCTGCTCGCATCTAGGTCCAACGTTACACCCTGTCTGTGAAACCAGGGGTCCGTTTAAAATGGGTTAACCAAATAAGCCAGGTTTATTTCAGGTATTGTCCATTGTTTTTGTTCAAAATAACTAACTGAAATAAGCTTGGCTTGTTTATAGAGCTTCATTTATGAAACGTGTGTGTGTCGTCAAGGTTTTCCAAAATAATAATAATAAATGCTTTTGGGAAAAACATTTTATACAAGTAATTTATTTATGTTCCGAAGTAAGCTGTATCTGCATCAATATGACCTAAATTAGATTCTGACAGAATTGTCATCTTGAACTACCCTTTCAGGAGTCTTAATTAATTAAATTATTTTTTTTAAATGTAAAAACGTGGCATCAGCCAATAATGCATGTTTTAACTATAGATATGTCTATGGTTTTAACTTTAATCATTCCATAAAATCTGGCATACCTCATAAAAACAAAATGAAACGCATTAAACTAAAAACTCAAGATTAAACGTAGGACAGGTTATTTTATTCCAATTGTATTCAAGAGAAAGTGCTGTAATTCTGTACTGTAATCGGAAACAAAAAAGGTGTAAGATGTGTGATGTTACCTTTAGCCCAGCAGATGGTGCTAATGATGGTCTTGTGTTTATGGAATGTACATTTTTCTTCTCTATCAGTCTAGTTTCCATCTGCAAGATAACATATTTCAAGGCTTTCGCTAAATAACACTATCATGATCACACAAACGCAAGGCAACACATTTTATTTGAAAGGCCTAAATGGCATTAAGGTACAGCATATAAATACTGGCGATTCCAGAGACAGTCATTACGTAATAACATTATAGCATTCTTTCCTTTACAAACGATACATTCATGATGATTTCTCCGTCAAATATCGCACTTTGCCTTACTTTAACGAACTTAAGAGTAACTTACAAAGCTAAAATAATACAAAAGGTCTCTCGGTAGAATACAAGTTAGTGCTATCATGTTAGGGTTGTCCAACTTGACAAACGGAAACCTGAAGCAGATGTTTCTTTCTGAATACATACAGTAGCTAGCTTAGCATCATTAGTCGTGTCTTTCAGTACGTTATGCTCTGTACTAGACGTGGTAGAATACATTCCCTGCATATACACGGTTTTTTTTTATTATTTAAATAAATAAATAAATAACAATACAAACATTTGCGCGGCGTGAGGCCCGGATAACTACAGGACTCTTCTCCAGTATGCATACTGTACGAGCTCGCTGCGAAAAAACAAGGCTGTGTATCCGAACAGTGATTAGACATATTTGGGAAAAAAACTTTATCCCAAATCTCCTTCTGACTGCTCTATATGAGATGGTTATTTAACCATGATTGTGTCCAGGATCTGCTATATCAAATCCTGGTGGCAAAGCAATATAGTTCATCTGATACGCAAATGACGGCTACTCCTTTTACAAACAATCTCTTGGAGGAATAGTTCTGTCCTTATTCACTTCCCCTCATGTCGCTCTGGGCCTGTATGCTGTTACTCTTCCAGTAAGGAATAGTTTACTCAACAATTCAAATTGACTGAAAATGCACTGAACCTCAGGCGGCAAATTAGGAGAATTTAGCATCACTTGCTCAGCAGTGAATGGGTGCCGTCAGAAGAAAAATCCAAACGGCTGCTAAAAACATCACAATAATCAACATGACGTGAAATGAAAATCAATTGTGGTGTTTTATCAGCTGTTAAGACTCATTATGAAAGCACTCATTCACTATAGAGGAGTATCTCTTCATTTGAATTTGTTTCGATGAATCTTGGGTGACCTGAGGGTAAGCACATTTGCAGCAGATTTACATTTTTGTATGGAGTATTGCTTTAATATCAGTTTCCTGACAAATCTTCACACAGAACGTTTACATGATTTCTATTTTTGCATTTAGCAAAAAAATAAATAAACAGCTTTCGTTTTGGACAGACATGAGGGTGAGTACTATTCCTCTAAGTCTTGAAGGACCGGCAGATTGATTTACTGCTGTTTCCCCATCATTAGCACTTAATTCAGAAACAAATGCATCCCACAGCTCACTCTCTAGTACCTGCCAGAACACAGAGGCGAGATCCACGTGCGAGCCGCAGGATCTGCCACAGCTCTCAAGAAAGCTGAATTTAGCATTCAGAAACGTCAGGTTTAAAAAAAGTTCCCTTAACAGCAGAAGTCTTTTGTATGCCAAAAGAAAGTTCATTAATATTTGACTTTTCCAGGAACAGGAACATTCACTCCGCTGTAGTCCACCATGTACATGGGCCATTGCTGAAAAAGAAGAGGGGAAAAAAAGACTCTTTAATAGTAGGTCATTTAGTTTGACATAAAAATTCTATTGACCCTATTTACTCTCTTAATACATGTTCATAGTCTCAATTAATCTCAATGTGGTTTTTAGTTGTCCGTATACAATGAATTCAAAAGTCTCCGGTCGGTACAATTATTTAAGTCTTTTATGCTCATCCAAGGCTACATTCATTTGATAAATATACATTAAAACCGTCATTTTGTAAAATATTATTACAATTTACAATAACTGCTTTTCATTTTAACAGATTTTGAAATGCAATTTATTCCTTTGGTGGCAAAGCATTTTCAACAGCCATCCGGTGTCACACGATCCTTCAGAAATCGTTCTAATGTGCTGATTTTGTGCTCAAGAAACATTTCTTATTATTATAAAAATTAGAAACAGTTGCTGAATACTTTTTGAGAACCTCTGATACTTTCTTCAGGATTATAGATGAACAGAAGTTTACAAAATATAGACATTTTCCCCACATTACAATTTTGTTCGAACAATTTCTTTATCCTACTAACCACAACAATCCTTACTAACCCTCAACATTTAAACTAGTGTCATGATAAACTGGCTATGAGGTGGTATCATATTCACATTCAAGTCTGGCTTTATTCTGCACATGTGGCCCACTTGATAAAATAAAGTCCCGCTTTTTTCCCTTACTGATAATCTTTTTAATTTTGTCAATGTCACATTATGCAGGTAAACTGGGCTGATAAAAGCCTATAGAAAAGTACAAAATAGTAAAGAATAAAACCAATCGTCTCTAACTACATGCTTACCATCACAGGTATCTGATTGGCTGACAGTGTTGAGTCTGCTCCGGTGGGCATGGATGCTTGACTGCTGTCAAGTACTCGTTTACGTTTACGTCGATTCGTAGACACTTCTTTACCTTCTGCGAAAGAAGATGTGTATATTTAAGCATATTTGTATAGGAAACATTTCCTTTTTTACCCAAAGTGAAAGAAAAAAAGTATAAGGCTTTTACCTTTATTACAAGATTGAGTGCATAACTCTGTAAAAGGCCTAAACAAAGACAAAAATCAAGATCAAACCACGCTTGACACAGTACAACAGAACCTCTAAACACAGCAAGCACAACACAATCACTATAACTGTAGCGCTTACTGTAGAGGGGTTTTGATATTGAAAGTAATTTCATCTTGGGCCTGCAGGATTTTTTCCAACCGAACTATGTCGTAAGTATTAGGATTCCTGAAGGGAATGTCATCAGGAAGCCCACTCACTTCCAGTGAGCCTGGATTGGCACGGATTAACTTGTATGGAACAATGACTGAGCGGTCCAGACCCAACGCTTCACCTGAACACAAGACACTTCACACTTGAGTATCACTAAAATATGTTTGCACAAAGGAATAGATCAGTTTTTAGTAATTAACTCACCGTATTTTTTATTAAACAGCTCTTTAACTTGTTCCCTTAATATCACTTTTTCTCCCATCCGGTTGACCTCGTCTTCTTCTGTTGGACAGTGAAAAGAGATTTGAGAATTTTACTGACAGATTCAACAGCAGAAGAGCTTTTTAAGCCATGAAAGATAGATTTTACACAGATTCAAGTTTAAGGCTAAGCTTATGCTGCTTTATTAAAAAAAAAAAAGAAAAAAAATCTTACTATTATAATGTATTTATCAAATAAAATCAACATGGGTAAGCATTAATATATATGTGTGTGTGTGTGTGTGTGTAGAAAATTGTTAAAAACAGAGTTATCCGTTTTTGCAAATTAACTCATATGTTACTTTTTAACTGCATTATTATTATAATAATTCTGTAAATCCAGAGTAATCATGGATGCTTGTGTATTATTGCAATGAATGACTATAACACAAAATCATAAATGATGCCTTATTCTTACCACTTATTGGAGTGTAACCTTTCTTCAGTATGGTTATTCTTCGTGGTGCTGGCAAAGTAAAAATGTACTTTTTTTTATAAAATGTTAGATTTTATTAATTTCCCTCCATGAGCAATTCAGCAAAATATATTCAGAATTTAAAAAGCAGTGCTATGAAATTTTGACAGCTTACCTGGCTTGGGAATAAGCCCTTGGAAAGGCCTGAAAAGAAAACAGAATTTTATTTATAAATAAACAGCAGTATATTGCAGTAGGTAATTATTCACGGTTTCTTTTCTAATTTAGAAAGATTTTAAAAGTTTGAGAGCTCTTAAAAAACTTGGCGCAGCTCTTCACCTTGTAATGCTGAAAGAGATCTTGTCTGCCACCGCTAATATCCTCTCTAGATTCTGTGAGCCGAAGGTACAGGGTTTTCTGAAGGGGATGCCAGGGGGCAAGCCCTCGATAATCACTGAGCCAGGGTTACTCTTGATCCTCTTGTAAGGCACTTGCACAGGATACTTAATGCCCAGTGCCTCGCCGTATTTCCTGTTGAACAGATCTTGGACCTGCTCTCGCAGAGTGTTCGCCAAATCGATACGGGAGAGCTTGGCCTCTAAACTGTCTGCGGGCAGAACAATGTTAGAAAAGCCAACGCTTTAGTGATAGCATATCGGGAAACGTTAGAAGGAATGAAGGTTTGAACTGGCATCCAAAAGACAGACACGTGGCACACGGATCAACTGAATTATTTCATTTAGTCAGGATGTAATAAAGCCACAAAATCACTGTGTACAACACCTGATAACTTAATCACTGGGTTACCTGAGAATCCTGGTCTTTTGGAGGCAGGTCCAGGGTCATCTGATTGATCTTTGGAGTCGGTCTCTGCTGAACGTTAAACCAAAGGAGCATTATATTATATTAATAAGTGATATTTTAACTAAACCATAAGGAATATACATATAAAATGGATAGTTAAAACAAAACATTACAAACAAAGCAAAGCACAAAAAATTAAGAATAACTCTACATTGCATACAGAGTTATGTAAAAATAAAATAAAGAATACATTAAATTAAATTAAAAGCAAATACTCTATATTGAATAAGCCACAAAATGCATCCAAATAATAAATAATAATAAAATTAAGTATAAATTAAATTAAGACAATGCATCCAGAGTAAAGTAAGAATAAAATAAAGAATGCATTTAAATTAAATTAACTCTACAATGTACAAGACATGGACAAGCCAGACATTGCATCCAAAGTAAAGTAAAAATAAAATACAATTAAATTAAAAATAAAGCAAAGCTAAACAAACAAACACAATGCCCTGAAATGGAGTAGCCATACATCCAGGGTAAAGTAAAGTAAAAAGTAATAAATAACAAGTAAAGTAATAACAATAAAAATAAAAATAAAAAAAAACATTAAATTAAGAAAAATATTAAAATAAAATATTAAATAAAATAAAGCAAAGCAATGGACAAAGCCATTCATTCAGGGTACAGTATGAACAAAATAAAATAAAATTTCACCTGAATCAGAGGATGTCTTAGAGACACCTTCATGTTTAACCTGTTCTGTCAACAATTCTGGCCTGACAAAAACAAAAAAAGGCACACTGTTGTTAGACACTGTAGTGTTTTTATGCAAACAAATTAGATGGATCGTTTTAATGGATTATGTATGACTATACCTCTTTATAACAAATGTAATCTGACTACTGGAGCCAAGAATCTTCCGGAGTTTTGCCGCTCCAAAACAGTTTGGTCTTCGAAAAGTCATCCCTTCTGGTAGCCCTGTGACATACAGCTCATCTGGATACATCTGGAACTTGGAATATGGCACTTTAGCCGGTTCAGGCAGACCAAGAGCCTCACCTGGAACGAGAAAGAGAGATGATTTGACTCCATTTAAGACTCCATCAGAAACTGTGCAATCTATTATTTGTGAATTGGGTTCACGTCAAAGTGGATTGTAAATTAAGTTCGTGACTCACTGTACTTGGAGCTAAACAGACTCTCCACTTGTTTTCGCAGCTGAAGGATCATCTCTCCGATGTCTTCTGGGGAAAAGGGAGGACAATCACACCAACGGCCTAAAATATCTGAAGACAAACCTGAGTGATCTTTCAAAATGGAGTTTTACCTTCAACAGCTCTCTTGAGCCCTTGTGGTGTAGACTTCGGCGTTAAATCATCTGCAGAGATACAAACAGAATGACATTAACCTCAGTGAAGCACATGGGAAATCTTCTTGATGTGAATTCTACACGCTTGCAGGAAGTGCTTTGATGATTCAACTCACCTGAGGTTTACTCCAGTGACCATTTGTGTAATGCAAACTTCAACATAACAAATCCAGTGTTATTAATTAAAAAGTCAGACTGCTTAATCTGTGAGTGTATATGAACGCTTCAACATCGTCAGGTTTCTGCACAACATACTTTTTTTTTTTTTTTAAATGTCATATAAAAAGAATCTGGTTTCTATTTCATTACATTTTAAAATGTAAGTGTTCCTGTGATGGCAAAGCTGAATTATTCCAGTCACAAGATCTGATTTGGTGTTCAAGAAGTCAATGTTGAAAATAGTTGCGTTGCTTATTATAAATGTCTATACCCACTATAAACATCTGCATTATAAATGCCTTTACTGTAGCTTATTATGAATGTTTTTTGTAAGTATTTGCTTTAAAAAAATCTACTGACCCCAAAAAGTGTTAACTATATAGAACCCATTTATTTTGTATACTTTTCAGTCTTTCAGAATCATTCTGATCACAATGATGTTAAAAAATTCATGGAAATGAACCAGTTCAAAAGAATCCGGCGTGGTTTACTTTACAAAAAAGCATCATCTGTATGACAACACAAATACATATTTGTATCTTTTTAAGTTTTCCATAACCAAGGCTTCCTAACTATTAAATAAACACATCACATGTACTGTGTTTGAGCGTTCATATCCACTCAACAGTATATTTCTATATATTAGGGGCGCTAACACTGGGAGTCTATTTAGGGAGTTCTACTGGATGTGGGTTTACTGTCGCGGGTGAACTAGCACAGCACTGGGAACAGGTCTCGGGTGAGACTACTGTTTGGGGTAAGTCTGGGGTATTAGTATTGGGAACTGAAATAAGAAATGTGAAACTCTTGTCTTACCATATTTTTACCTATGTTACTATTACTGGTTCAAAAGTTTGTGTGCATTTACTGCTGCTGTCCTGTTTCAATCTTCACAGTGGTTTGAATTTACATTCAATTCCTTTGAGAGATTAGGATACGGCTTCTCCACACTACGCAGTGGCCAAACTAGCATCGAGTATCCATGCTAAGCATTAACCCTCTGAAATTAATGCCTTAGAAGAATGGCTTTGACAGTTAGTTGGATGGACACGCACATGTACATACAAAGATTCGGAGACAGGCATTAACGCTTGAAGGAGGGCAGGTACAGACCAGGCAGAGGGATTTGAACTGGATGAGAAGTTGGAAAGAGGTATTTTAGAGGCTTTGATATGTCATATGTTTGGGATTATCTATGTACTACCGGACGCAAGAGAAAAGATGGATGTGGAAGTACATTCGGATACAAGGTAAGAAAGTACCTGCTACAGGCTCCTTGGAAAGACAAAGGTCAGGGGTCAACCGCTCCACCTGAGGCTCACTCGGCTCTTCTGTAGAAGTACTGGACTCTGAGATGTGGAAGATGAGAGGGAGACAGGAATAGACAAAATGAGGAGGAAAAAGTTGATCAATGTATTTTAACATTGCGCATGCAGCATTTGAGTTCATATTTGCAGTTTATATATATATATATATATATATATTTGATCTTCCTCCAGTTCACAGAGTTTAGCCAATGAATGTGCCATATAATGCAAAATGTCCCGCCTGCCCTCAAAGGCTCAGATCACTGCACAGCAGGGTGGAAAATGAGAGCAAATATTTTTAAATCAGAAGTCAACCATCAAAGACACTTCCTCTATGTGAGTAAGTGAAATATGCTAATGAATTTCCATCCAAAGACCTACAGGGATTTCATGCTGCTTTCAGCTGAAACATTTCTGCACATATAATTGTTAACTAACAATAACACCAAAAGGAGAACAAAACTTGAGGTACCAGGCTGAAAACATGAAAACTCTCAGCGTGAGCTTTACTGTGGGGCTGGGAGACCATACCTGGCACTGTCACCTGGATAATTTCACCATCTGGGGGTTCGGTTTTGATCTTTTTCAAAGGCAGACAGTCCCCAGATGGCCCTGAAAAATATAGCATATTGGATTATTTTGAATTTTACACTTATAATACGTTTTCTAATCATAAAACTGCAGGGCAAACGCCAAAGCTGTATTAAAACCATGAGCGGCCAATCTACCTGCTTCACATTCAGCCAAAGGACTGACACAGGAGCTTGTTGATCTGAAACAAATACAAGACCTCCTTCAGCACAGATGATCTTTACTAGTTACCTACGTGCTTTCTTCTTAATTACAAGAACAAAAGTGATGCACCCCAGAAAAATTTCTGACTCGCTGTTTTTTTTTTTTTTAAACACTAGATCATACAGTTACAGACTAATATACAGTTACAGTTATTGTCCGGTTAAAGGGTTAGTTCAACCAAAAAAGAAAATTCTGTCATTAATTGTTCACCCTTGTGTTTTTTCATTTTCTGAACACAAATTAAATATATTTTTGATGATATCAGAGAGGCGTCTGTTCCTCCATAGACAGAAATACAACTGGTCCAGAAACGTGATAAACACAGGTAAAAAAGTCCATGTGACATCAGTGGCTCAACTTCAGTTTAGGAGATCAACTTCAACGATACGAGAATAGTTGTTGTTTTTTTTGCACAAAGAAAACAAAAGTAACATCATATACTCAACTATTCTTCTCCTATAACTTATGTCTTCCACCATTTTAAAAAGCATTACTGCGCAAGTGTATTCTTTTTCTTAGGCGAAAATAAGATTTCGCACATGCATGTGCTTTCACCCGGATTTTTGTTTTATTTGCGCAAACAAGCATTCTCGTAGCATTGCAAAATTTAGGTTGAGCCACTGATGTCACATGGACTGTTTTACCGATGTTTTTGCTACATTTCTGGAACTGTGATCACTTTAGCTGTACTGCTGTCTATGGAGGGTCAGATGGTTCTCTGATATAAATCAAAAATATCTTACGTCTAAACAAAATAAACGTCTTGTTCATGTATCCTTTCATTCTTTCTTGATTGTTGATTAAAGAAAAAATAACTAATAATGAAAATCAGAATCGATTTGCTTGTAAAAAAAAAAACAGTATCGGAATCTGCCATGAAAAATCCTGATCATGCATCACTAAATAGAAATGCTAGTTATTTAAGAAAATACAGGTATTATGCTTCTTTGGTGAGAGGGAAATGGTACCTGCTACTGTGAGTGTTGCTGACCAGCTCTAGAGAAGAGCTCGGCACCCTCAGCCCATCTGGGTATCCGTCCTCAGGGGCGACACCATCCTGTTTGCCCTCCTCCTTAGCTATTTTACCAGCAGCTTGCAAAAAATATATAATGTTAAATAAAAACATGCTTCATGTTGTAACATCAAATTAATTACAATCAGAATATAATGTAATAAACATGACTTTATAAGGTTAAACCAACAAATGTAATTTGTTATGGATCAGATTAGTTAGAAATAGCTCCCTAAAGTAACAACAGGACACTTTTTACACTGCAAAAAAAATTTTTATGTAATAACAATGCTATTACATTGTAATAAGTGCAACAAGTAAAGATGAGCCACACAGATACTGGTTAAGGAAATGCTTACCGGTAAAAATGCGCTCATCAAACATTCTAAGAAAAGAAAAAGGAAATGATGAGTTGCTGTGAGCCGTAAACATATTGAAACTACGCATGTCTGGTACCGAGCAGCAGGAGATTTCCTCATTACGCCAAATCAGCGTCTCCACGCTGGCTCATGTATGGCAGCGGTTACCACAACCAGCATGACGCTCCACTTTGGATGCCTAGCGCCGCTCTGCCAGATGGCAAAGACGGCTCGGCGTTTTTTTCTTATGAAGCAAATTAAAAACCCAGTATATCCAGTACCGATATATGGATTCATTATACACAGTTAATTACATGACAAAAAATGAAAGGCTATCAGTAATTAAATCTCAGACGTTGTCACATGTTCAAATTGTGAAGAGCTACAAATCACACCGCCGCTATTTCAGTTGAACAATTCTGGTGTAACTCTGACTATGGCTTGATTCATCTTAATTGACGCAAAAGGAAATCTCATCAGGTCAACATTAGTTCTTCAGTATAAGTACGTTTAAATGGAGTTTCAAACCTTTTGACAACAAAGCGGACAGCATGCCTTTCTTCCAGGATCCGTTTGAGTTTAGGCACACCGTAAGTGCATGGTCTCTTGAAGGGAATCTTGTCTGGAATTCCAATGATCTCTACTGCCTCCGGATCACAGGCAATTTTCCGGTACGGCACAGGAACCATGTGATCCAGACCTAATGCTTCAGCTAAAATAAACATCAATTAAGTGATGAGTTAAAGCTGAAGTGTGTGATATTCTGCACTAGACCAAATAGAGCTAAAACAATATTTGTTTTTTTAACAATCCCCCAACCCTCCCCAAACGCACACCATTGGTGGAGCCAATGTCAGCGATTGTTTTGATGAATCAGCCTACTAATGATTTGCTTACAGCTCTCTGCATATTCATCTGAGAAAGAGAAAATACTTTAACTCTATAAAGCCTGCTATTTATTTGACACACATTTCTAAGGTCTCTAAATTATCAACAATTTAAATTGAATACATTACATATTCTTTTAATTGCTTGTTTGCACATCATTTTATAGGTTATATTAACACTGAAACAATTACATGCAGCTCAGCAGATATCTTACCATCAGATTTATCAATACGCAGTATTTTATTGTACAGTGGTGTGACTGTAAATTCTGCATTGTGCACTTAAGCTCACCATATCTACTGTTGAAGAGGATCTGAACACATTCTCGAAGGGTGTTGATATCCTCAGTCTCCCTGATGAACGAATCCCATTTTTCTGAGCATGCAATAAAAAAAAACACGTAACAATCAATAATTATGTCATATATGCTGCCTATTAAGGTGAAAGCAATAATACTCAATATTTTCTTAAATGTATTTGCATACACTGAGCTTTTCCTCTGTTCGTTTAGACATAGGAGACAATTAAGGCAGGTCTTGACTCTCTGCAGTTACTGAAGATGTCATGCTGATCGTTTGAGAGGAACAGACTTCGGTAGCCCAGGTGACCTGGCCAAACTCCCATTACTACTGCCCACTCTGCCAAGATCAACTCTCTTTATGTCTCATCCGACTGTAGCTGTATCTAAACAAATACCACTGATATAATAAAAATAATATGCCTATAATTAGATTTTATTGATTTATTTACCAAGAGCTTAATATATTATTATGATTTCTTTTTGACACTGACATTTTTTTTGGTGGCTTTTGGGTGATTATAATTTTGCTTTATATAAAAATATGGGAAAATGCTTCAATAATTCTCGTTTTCTCCTTCTCACTGTAACTAGCACATAGGTTTGGAGCAGCATGGGGTGAATAAATGATGTCAGAACTTTTTTGGGCAAGCTACCCCTTTAAAATGTGTGAAGATCCCTTGTCTTCTCGTTTAAGGGAGGAAATCGACTCTGTCTATGTCCTGTTGTAGCTAAATTACAGAAACACTGGTTGGGACCCCATAAAACCCACAAAAAAAAAAAAACGAAGGCCAGCTTGTCCTTGGCCAGACGCAGTAATGGTGAGTACAGTCTGTCGCCCACCTGATTTTTCATGCACTATGGAGAACAGAAGGCGCTTGGAGACATGGATGCTGGGAGGGCTCTGAGTAAGATCCGCTGCCAGCCCTATTCGCTCGCCTGGAAGAGACACACACAGTCAGAGCAATAAGCTCGGAGTAAAAGAAAAAAGAAGCATATCCATATGGTTCCGCACCTACACAAGTGGTAACACGCATCATAAGTGCAGTGGAGGCCAATGTATACAGAAAGACAACAGGAGGCTCTTACCATTGTCAGCACATTCCTTGGCCTGAACCGCTTTCTCGTCAGCGGACACCCACATGCCCAGCCGCTCTTTACCTACGCTGTGCAGTGATGTGGGCTTCAGGTCCAGCTTGCTGTCTGGGTGGGGCTGGGAGGACATGGGCATGCCGTACAGGAAGCTGGAGAGCATGGAGTTGCTAGCAGACGCTTCCTGCACAGAGGGTTTGACAGAGGCGTGGTTGCTTACGCTCTTTGAGGTCGAAGAGTGATGGTTGACTTCCGGACAGGATTTGGCATCCCGAGAGGGTTCCTCTTGTGTTCTACTAAAAAAAAAAGTATATAAATCAATACATATAAATCACACAAACAATGTTTGGTCTCTGTTCATAAGGTGCTGATAATTAAAAATAATTATAAATATTTATTAAATTGACAGAACTGATCATTTCAATAATTAATATTAAAAATAGTAAACAAACAATATTTGTTTGTTGTTTTTTTAAGTTTACAATATATTTGATGTGCCAACTACTCATAACAGCAGTCATTTATATGATTTTTAATCAAAATACAGACCATAATAGATTCATTAATTAAAATGGAAAACACAATCCTGTAATGAATACAGTGCTAAAGTACGCAGTACACCGTTTAAAAGTTTACCTTTAAAGATTTTTAAATGGATTTGAAAGAAGTATATTTCACAAAAGCTACATTTATTTGATACAAACATGCAATGAAAACAGAACTATTATGAAATAAGAATACAATTTGCAATATTTCTATTTCTATTCAAATACATTTTAAAATGTTATTTATTCTCGTTCTTATTTTAAGCTGAATTTTTAGTCCAGTCTTCGGGATGCGGGTAAGGGACAGGTTTGGTGGTACGGGTAGGTTTAAGTTAGGGTTAAGGTGTAAGGGAAGGGTCAACAGTGTAATTATAAATGTAATTACAGAAATTCATTCCAGATGTAACTACATATAGGTATAGAAATACAAGTACAATGTAAAACATATTTTATATTATTCTAATATGATGATTTGGTCTTCAATAAACGTTTATCAATGTTTTCTCAAGATCTTTGTGAAAATTTGTTTTTGGTTGATTTGGATTTAAAACAGACACAGTCGCTTTGGATTAATTTAGTGCATTCTTGCTGAATTAAAGATTGCAACAATCATTAAAAATCTTGTTCACATTAAAACTTTGGACGGTATGAAAACTAGTTTTGTTGTTTTCATTCCACTTTGTTGCTGCTGTCTTTAATCTATGTCCATATACTCTGAGATGAATATCAACATCTGTAAGAAATGCTGCTAACAGACATATGAAAAAAAGCTTATATCTAATTATGTGAGGTTTTGCAGAAAGAAAACCAACATTAAACTCTGTAAAAAATGTTAGCTGGTCGTCATTTAAACTCTATGTGAAGATACATATAGAGTGACACTTTTAAACACTCTCTTTGCGTTCTCCCCATGAATCCACAAGCATATTATAAGAGTAAAGTAGATGAAGACCTTTTGACTATGAAGCGGATGCGGTTGCTCTGCTCTAAGATCTTCATTAAGGTCTTGGTGTCATATTCTGAAGGCTTTCTCAGAGTTACACCATCAGGCAGGCCGTAGACAACCACTGAGCTGGGATCCTTGAGAATCCAGTCGTAAGGCACAGGGACCAGGCTGCTTTTCCCAACAGCCTCACCTGAAACAGTGAATAAATGTGTTCTGATTTGTGCCAAATATCACTCCTCCTTTATATTTCCTTTTTGTTTTCCCGCAACTTAATAATATAGAGAAGATCTTAATCAGAGTTACTATAAAGCACGCTGAACACCTCCTCCACCATCTTCCTCAGGACGAAGATGTTGGAATGAGTGTCTGTTAAGGCTCTCTGTCTGCTCGGCTGCCCGCAGTCTTTGCCAGTCCTGCTGCAGTCCACTTCAGGAACTTTGGAGGTTAATGCCTGCAGACAGGACACTTCTGTGGAAAACAAATCTGTTATTCCTGAGGAAACAGATATGCAGTTTGCATACGCCATCGTTCAAAACATTTGCGTTCGGTTTTGATTTCATGCTGACTCACTGCAGAACTTGTGAAAGTCTGTCTGTATTTCCTTTCTGGAGTTTAGGAAGATCCTTCCCTTCTCTGTTCCCACAGCGATCACGCTGTCTTCGTGCACAGTGACACAGGCCACCTCAGCATTCAGTTTAGACATGGCAGAGCACTGCAAACACAATTCACAAGTCATCCACCACCAAAACGCTGCATGAAACTCGCAAACGTTCAAACTCAGACGGCCTTACCACAGAGTCCAGGGCAGACACCAGGCTGGTGAGGATCTCTTGTCTGGCTGACACTTGGGGAACTTTGAGCTCTGGCCGAGAGTTGGACCTCATGCCGTCACATCCCAGCTTCCGTATCTGTGCCATTCTTCTGCAGGAAAACACACAGAATGAAGCTTGCTGAAATTCCATGCACACTAAATATAGACTGAATTACTCATTGAGCTAAAACTAAAAACACATATTAGTTGTTCTGCCAAAAGCTTGAGTAGCACTTTATTTTAAGGTGTTCTTGATACAGCGCAATTGCACAAATTATGAACATTATGGATGTTTGTAATTGTGCATTATTATGATAAGTTCATGTAACATGCAGCAAGAACACAAAAATAAAATGTCACCAAAATTTGTAATTAGATTGTTAAAGGACTTTACAAAAGACACCATATTTAACTGGACACAAATAAAAACTGAGGTTTAAGGGACAGTTGTCCTGGTCCCACACAACCAAATTGTGTTTTATTTGCATGAATGGAATTTGTCAAATTTATGCAAACTCTTTGCGTTGTGTTAACACCGTAGAATGAGGTAGAATCTATGTGAAATTGTTGCTAAATTAAGTTTCAAGAGTTCACGTTTCCCTGTAATGAGATAATTTGGCGAGCTGTCTGGGGAGCGAGCTGTCTGGGGACCCTCACCCTAGCGAGGGTTCACCATCTATCTCCTGTTTCAAAGCGAGATGTGGGAACATAGAAGCTGGGGGAATTTATAGTAGAAGGGAAGCGATTTGATTGGACGTGATTGATTAGTGGTCAGTGTGTGCTTTAGTTCAGGGTTCTTAAAGTGATGGTTCACCCAAAAATGAAAATTACCCAATGATTTACCCACCCGGACAAATAAATTAGGCTTCACTCAAGCTTTATAATTCCAAGCTTAAGCACTGAAAGGTGTATTGAGTGGTTGAGATTTTGAAGCACAAAAAAGTGCATCCATCCATTATAAACAGCTCCAGGGGGCTAATACAGGTCGTATGAAGCATGCATTGTGTAAGAAAAATAATCATATTTTAAAACTTAAATCTCTCTTTATTGAACTATAATCTCTAGTTTGTGCTAACTGACGTACTCGTATTCACAAGCGAACAACATTGGGCACCGGGGAGAAGCCACAAGCGCTCGTGAACGTGCATACAACAGTTAGGTTAGTGGAAGTTAAAAGGCTATGGTTTCTAAAGTTTCAAATATGCATATTTTTCTTCCACACATTGATTTACTTCAGAAGGCCTTTATTAACTCCCCCAGAGCTGTGTGGAGTACTTTAATGATGGATGGACGCACGTATTTCAGCTTATTTGAGCAAAATCTCTGCCCCTTTCACTGCCTTACTGTCATATGATGCGATTTAACATTTTTCTTTCTCTTTAGAGAGTCACAAGCTCTTGGTGCATAAAGAAAATTAGTAAAGTTTCAAAAACTAAACTCTCAAATCCAAAGAGATATTCTTTATGAGCTATGACTTAAATGGCTCGTTTGGGCGATGTCATGAAAACACGCCCCCACGTTGTAATGTAGCAAAGCGGAGGTGTGTTTTCATAACACCACCCAAATGTTTACACAAAAAAAGAAGGCGGAACTATTATCCTCCCTGTAGTGTTGCTGCTGGATGCTGGACATGCTGGGTGTCGTTGTAAAAGTAAAAACTACTTACCTAGAAAACTACCTAACTAGAAATCAGTGGTCAAGTTATATTCACAACACTCTTCCGGAACAGTTCAACACTAATATTAGAGTGTACGAGGTGCGATGCAACACGACTTTGAAAATCAGTAATTATGTTCCCACTGGATGCAAAAAATGCAAATTGCAATGTGTTTTATTGTTTTGGTGTCATTGCGCCGGGACGCGGCATACTATTATTATAAGGGAAATCACTTTTTCTTCGCATGCTTGCGGTATTCGACCAATCACAGTGCACTGGATTGCTGGCCAATCAGAGCACACCTCGCTTTTTTTACAACGATGAGCTTTGTACAAATAGGAGACGGGGCTTAGAGGAGAAACAATGTACAGTAATGTGTTTTTTGCACCTTAAACTACATAAATACATTGCATTACACAAAATACACAATAATGTTCTTATCAACATTACACGACCCCTTTAATGTGTAACTATAAGATTGTATCGATCCTAAAGAAGAGTGTCATAAAAGCCTAGGATGGCTTAAAGTTGAGTAAATCATAAGGTAGCCTAATTGTAATTTTTGGGTGAACCATCTCTTTTGTTTTAATGAATCTAAGACTTCTGTATAGGGGTAAGAAGGTTTCAAGCTCCCCTTTACCTTTTTTTTTTAATATATTTTTGGTTGTACAAAATGTATTGAAGGGTGGAAAAACCTGTAAGAAGCTTTGGAAAGTGATAGTAATACCCTTCCCTGTGCTAATACACCAAAATCCGTCACACACATGTGAAAGTAGCTAATTACGATAAGCCTTTGTCAACCAATTAAAGCTAGCTCAGATTATTGCCGTAAAACCCTTCATCCTTAATTTGTTCTCCTTGGAAGCAAGACAGGACCTGGAAGCATGAGCCCTCTAAACTGAACTACTTTACCCGTCCCTGTCGACAGACGCCCCCGACTCCAATCTTGATTTCAGCCACGTCGGCTCTGAACTACAAAGCTGTAAACTTGAATACGGACTAAACTAGGGTGGGTTTAAAAACGAGCACAAACCTAACTAAAGAAAAAAATAGCAAAAACAGCAGGAGTGATGAATATGGCTGTAAAACAAACAAATAAATATATAAATAAATAGCGCAATCCTAATTCCGGGCCTTGTGTTCACATGGCAACCGCAATCCGTTTCCTTGGAAACTAATCTCGAGGCATGTGAACAATGCAGCTCTGGCCTTTAATCTCTCCAGACACTGGGAGCCATTATCCCAGCCTCCGGGCAAAGCCAAAACCACAGACTGCACAGAGAGAGCCCAGTACTACTATTACTCGTCTGAAAACCTCCTATAAATCCTGCTACAGCTCAAAGCCGGATGCCTCTGCCTGACCGTAATCTTACATACAACATCTGAACAACAGCACCAAGACTTCGTATCTCTAGTTCGTTTCAGATTCATTCAAACCACCCAATATAATTCACTACTTTGGGTCTTTAGTTGAAAAATAAAGTCCTACTACAATGTAAAAATGATTTTCTGAAGTTGTGAATAAATCAAAAAATACTGGACAAGAAAACACAATTTCAGACTTTCTACTTGACATAGATAAGCTGACTGATAAGTAGCTACCAAATAAACTCAAATAGAAACATACATTTTCTATAAAGCTGCTTTGCAAAGATCTGCTATAGCGCTATATTTCAATTTTGCATTTAATTCATTGTTGTTACTTGCTGTATTATTTGTGTGTAGTAGGATGTTTTTGACGCATAATAACGGGTGTCAGATAGTTTTCAGACAGTAAAACAAACTAGATTTTTACATTTTATGGAGAAAATGTGCTTGCACACTAAAAACTTGATTGCCAGATTGCAAGGGGATCTGGGTCCCTCCTTCAAAAAATTCTTTAAGCTTTTGTTTACCGATTTTATTTTACTTGCACTGATAAATCCACAATTCAGGTCTACCCAAGCTAAGTAACTGTGAATCTTTGGGTAAACTACACCTGTAATAATAACCATTTAATTCAATGTGTTACTTGCCATTTCTTTGTAACTGTGTGTGAAACATAAAAATGGTTTAAGATAAATGTAAACATTTGGCACAACTCGTGTGGAATGTTCAGGATGTTTTAAGACAATAAAACAAACAGTTTTTACATTTTATGAAGAAAATGTGAGCGCAAATTATTTATTACTGGAATCGTTGGTGTTTTTTTTTTTTTTTTTTACTAAGTCAGTGTATTACTGCAATTTCCAAATAATCTACACTGCAAATAACGTGTAACCCGATATTTCTTTTTAATGAATTAGAGTGAAAATTGTTTCATCAGGGTATCCCTTTAATGTTAGTATATCATTTTGAATCTTACCCGAGCAATAACAATAGCAATGCTTGCATTAGAACCTTTTGTTAAAGTCACCCAATAGCTTAATCTCAACACTTCAAAGTTAACAAAACTCTTTGAAGAAAAACAAGATTGGTGAGACTTCTTCATTGAACAGGCTTATCCTATCTGCGAGGGCAACTACATTCATCTGACACTTTAAGCTTCGTGTATAAATTACTTGTTTTGTACTCTACACTAAGCTTTCTTTCCAGTAGCCAAAAGACACAAGTTAACTATAACAAAAATATTTTCTTATAGAAAAAACGCAAGAGAAATATCAACTGGTGACAATCCTAAAAAACAAAATAGCAGGAAAAGTAAGGATCCGGACTGACATGCTTAAATGCTCAGATTAATGACTTCCTCCTTGTTAGGAGTCCGCCCTGCCAAAATACCGTTTTTTCATTCACGCTATCTGAGATCCTCAGCTCGAGGGGGAAGCATAATGTAGCTGCTCCTTTACTTCTTGAATTACTGCCTGTATGGTGCTTAAAGATATTACCGGCATCTCAAGAAAAGGGTAACGCGGGTTTTATGAGCGGTTTTGCCCTAAGAGGCTTGTGACTCCAGCACTGATACACAATACTTCTGTTAATAGCCTTTATACAGATTCTGCTCACAGATCCCTTCAGAAACACAACTGTATCTAAATCGTTCAGCTCAGAGGCTGATAATTGACTTTTAATTGGTCCTAAGTCCTTTCACCCTGGACATTCTCCCCAAGGCCACGCAAACATGTTGCATCGAGTAAACACAAAGCGTGGCCTGCATGAGAAGACACTGCCTTGATTCGGGAAAGATTATAGCTACGCCTGTGCTTCAGATCAAAAATGCATTACTGTTCAAACAGATCACTTGGCTATGTAAGGGCTAGCATATGGAAATTCACAGATTGAAAGACTGTGAATCAAGCAGCTTTTCAAACTCAAACCAAATGTATTTACATGCTACTTGATTCTTTGCTAGGCTTACCATCTTTTTAAGTTGAAGAGAAAATGCTTTCTGCTACATACTGTGTTTCAAATGTGGTCACTTTATCAGCTGTGAATAAACCAGCCTTTTGTTGTCAAGAAACAATTAGCTTAGAAAATAATGCTGTCTTGACTGAATGATTACGTTATCATATACACCTATACAAAGGCAATTCAAACAATACCATGGTACTACTTCCATTCAGTATGGTGTTTTAGTTAGGAAAGAATGAAGGTCTGATTTAGTAGTCCTAAACTTGTGATTTGTAGGCCTTTTGGAGACAGATCTTACAAAAGATACTGAAATCAAGATACTTTGATTTAAACTATGGTTCTGAATGATCGCCACATTCATATAGAATTGTATTTACAAGTTTATTCACATATTACCACAGGTCTACATCCATAAACCAAACTTTTTTGTGCTCAATTGGTTATTCACCTGTGTTTTGGAGTAAAACCATGCCAAATGTAAATTAAAATGTAAAACATAAAAAGCAACTAACAATAAGATCAAGATTATCGAATAAGAAGATCACTTTCTGTATCTTTTGCTGTTATCGTCATATTTTTGTCCAAAATATTGGAAGGAAATGGATTTTCGTGGTAATACAGATAAATACCACAGTTGTTGTTCTATACTGTTCAATGTTTTTCTGCTGTTAATTTTGCATGTGCAGCTCATGGTAGTATTAATAAACTTTAACCTTAAGAATATTTATTACAGAGTAAACAACTGCGGTTCTGTGTTGGGTGAAGGAAAACCACAAAGACAAAACACGGAGAGCTGCTACTGTAATAAATACACAGGCCCAATCCGACAGCAAGCAGTCATTCTGGGATAGTTCATGTTTCAGTTCGAGTCATAGCGGGACAGCATGACATAAATCATAAATTCTCATTGTCCTCGTGAATGGATCTGATAGTCGAGAAGTCCTTCGAGGAAAACCGAGCAAGTTTAGAGACATGTGATATTATTACTCCGCATCAGACTCCCCGGGACACATTCGGTTATGCATAATCTAGAAAAGCAGCCTTCACTGTAACGTTAGACACAGATTAGCAGCCACTGATAGGTGGATTTGACATTGTAAACATGACCTTCTCAGGTCGACAAACGCGTCTGTGATTTCCATCAGATCGCGCGAAATAAAAACCAATGACTGTAACGTTGATTTATCGCCCGACCAACAATGCAACTGCTCTGTTTAGGCAACTTGCTAGCGCTCAAATTGTGTTGCCATTTTCACAAGACAAACAAAACAGAAGAATCGCGGCTACAGTGAGCTGAAACGCAGGACGCAAACGCGTTTAATCGGAATTCGTATCTACGGTGCGCTATAACGCGTGTTACTTTGAGAAAAGCGTTTAAAACATCGCGTCGAGCGTCACGGATTCGCGTGCGGAGCGTTAGCATGATAGCCAGTGTGCTAACACTCCTAGCCATCCTCCTCCCCCCTAAATTATAATCTGTAATTTCACTTTTTCAACATCCATAAAAAGTCACGTGCTCAAGAACGATAATCGTAAAGGGTTTTTTATACATACACAAACAGAATGACACGTAAGCCTTACCGATTTCCCCGTGTTTAATTCCCTTATGCTGTCAATCCCGGAATAGGTTTATTCTCCGTTTAATCCAACAGTAGTGAGAGCTGAATTCCCATCTAAAGAAAGGCGATAGCGACTTTCTTAAATGCCATAATCTCGAATGGTTTGTAGTCTGCTGAAATGAAATCGACGTGATTTATTTGATCAATTTGCCCCGTTTTCTTTCTGTTTTCTTTAACAGAGGAGTGTGTCCCCTTTCCCCTTTCTTTGTTCTGTAATCCAGTAAAATTGAAAGTCATTCGCCTCCGCTAATCCCAGCCCAACTCAACAACAGCATCTATTGGCTGTCATTTACATACAGGATTAAAGAACCGCTGGAACAGCACTCGCCGACACTCGCAGGACAAATGTGTGCAACTAACTCTTTTGACATTGTGACTGTAACATGTCTAAATTTCTCTCTGCCCATCGCCACAGCCCCCTGTTATCGCAGCTTTGTTTTAAGAGGAACCAGAGCGTTGCAAATAAACGCAGACGGTTCTCCTGATAACCTGCACCGTTCCACCGATCAGTGTCGGATCGATTCCGTGAATCTGTACATACATTTGTTATGGTTATTATGATTATAAGGTGAGGATAACGCAACGTAAAAAACCCTGATGCAACAAAATCTCAAATAAAATAAGATGTCTGATATTTTCCAGTACAATAAACGAATTACATATGTAATGTAAAATATATATTTTATAATTTATATATATATATATATATATATATGCAATATTACTTTTCATTTTCAAAGGAAATATGTGTTATATCCTTTGTACTTATATAACGTATATTAAAATGTATATTTTTAAATATTTAAAAATAAAAACATTTATTTAATTCATCAAAAGTCCAAGTACAGTATTCAGAATTATAATATGTAATCACATATTTGTTTCAATCATCCCAGTTTTAACCATGAAAGAGAGAGCACTGAAGGGTTCTTTTATACCTGTTTTCTTGTTATTAGTAGTCTAAATAACGAAAAGTGCATTCATTCATTCATTCGTTCGTTCATTTCACTAAAACTGTCTGGGTTTCAGAGACCCCAAACTTAGTGGGATGGTCTCAAATCCCCAAAACACAAATGTATCAAACACTAGGTGGCGCTATTATAAGTATATAAAAAATGTCAATAATTCTGCAACAGGTTCAAAATGTCTTTCAGTTCCTGGGTCAAGACAAACAAACCGCGTCTCATATGTAATTTTTGACTATAACATTGTTACAATCATAGCAACAAAACAAAAGGTAAGATGCAGAAAAAAAGGTAATATTTGAACCAATTACATTTCTAGGTGTGGCCCACAACGACAAACTGACGGCTACCTGATACACATTAGGATATTTTGGTCAGTTATGCTTATAGGACACAGCAAACACAAAACTTTTTCGAAAATGTTGTATTTTGGTCATAGTTTAACCTTTAAAAATTAAGGTGCAATTTTTTTGTTTTATAAATATTATGTAGTATGTTTCGAATATAATAATGCATCAATGTAGGCCTGCTAATGGTCATTTTGTATAGCATATTTCTTCATATTAAGAATATGATAGAATATAATGGCAGCATGATGATCTGTGATCACAAACTGCTGTCCAACAACAAAGACTAGAGCGCAACAGCTGGGCTGCTTTGCTTAGGTATGCCTCCCTCTACCGGCGTAACCATGTAATGAGCGTATCCCTGTCCTCAGGGGTGGCTGCTCATTAGATTTGCTGGTGGAAATCATGTTTTTGTTTGCAGATATCTATCTTCAGGTGGCCGTGGTGCCCATATGGCCTACATATTTCCTGGATATTGAACTTACAATACACAGACTAGTTAAACTTAATATATTGGCTTCTATCCTCCAGATGATGAGGAACGAAAATGTTTATTAAGCAAGATGTCTTTTGATGATTAATGATTAATGGGATTTGAAACCTTTCAAACTGATGGGAGTTTAAACTACTAACCTTTCTTTAAAAAAAAAACACTTCCATTTTCGTCCTAAACTACTGTAGCTACCATTACAAGAAGTGCAACTACTGGTACCAGTTAAAGGGTCGATTCTGTAACTGTTTTTTTTTTTTTTAGATATTTTGCTTAATGTGGGGAAACAAAGTATTTCTAGTTCCCACTGACTTGCATAGTATGTTTTTACATACTATGGAAGTCATAGGTGGCCAGCAATTGTTTAGCTAACCCTTACTCTTTAAAAAAAACATATATTTTGGCAAACTATGCCTTTAACAAAGTACATTCAGGATTAATGTAACGGTATAAGACTCAGCTCATATTACTGACTGCTAAACTGAGTATCAGTACATCCCAATATAGTGGAAAAACATGACCGTAACCTTTTCAAGTCAAATGTTAAATAAAAAGCATGACATTTTCAGGTTCAAATGGCAACATTTCTTGAGAATGACAGATAAAGATGTTCATATATATTGTAAGTAATGATAATTTGGAAAGTGCTTACCCTTCATTTTTGAAAATGTGAGGAAACCATTTGTTACAAAAAACGCAAAAAAAGTGTTTCTTTTGTTAAAGTTTAATTACTGATTCTTGGGAACCATTACAGCAAGTAGTGAGTGAACTGTTTCCCAACAGATAAAAGGCATTTTCATCGAATCCAACTGCAATCTAAAGCAATTTCAACTGCAAAACCTGGGGCCAGCCCTATCATTTTCCCTATTCTTTTTGAAAAAGAAAATGCTTTCTTGGTTGTAATGACAATCGCATCAGTATAAAGTTGCCTAATGAACAAACATGACCTAATTGCACAGTATTTCATCCACATTGTTTTTCCAAAGGAGAGAATCAATTCTGGAATACCACTGAGCAGATTGCAGTTTTGTACTGTTTCTGTTTCAACATTAGATTTGTTGCGTGTATGGACAGAGAAATCTGATCAGAGAAAATGCTAAACGGTTTTCTTGATCTTTTAAAGGGAGGTACTACAGTCGATCCTTTCCATTGATCAAAATGCTTGCACATGAACCAAAAATAAAAATGTTTATTGTATTAATGTACAAGAGGTGCGTGTAAATTAACAAGGGTTTTACAAAATCAAATCGAGCTGTATAATTTGGGCAAAATGTCATTGCAATGAAAAATAGTTCAAAACGTCAAAACGTTTAAATTCAGCTAAAACGGCATGTAGTACCTCCTCTTAAGAGTGTCAAGAAATGATTCTCCAGTCTGAATGACAAGAACGAAATGATTCAGAAAATGATTCCAAACGAAACAAAAGCTGTTGGTTCATTGACCTTTAAAATAAACTACAGGACAGGAGTTGGCATTGTCTGCTAATATTTATATAATATTACAAA
This sequence comes from Enteromius afrohamiltoni, assembly GCA_034779775.1. Taxonomy (NCBI): domain Eukaryota; kingdom Metazoa; phylum Chordata; class Actinopteri; order Cypriniformes; family Cyprinidae; genus Enteromius; species Enteromius afrohamiltoni. The sequence continues at coordinate 18,892,902 of JAUYWG010000038.1, forward strand.
AGTATGCACTAAAATTGACAGAATCTGCAATACTGGTTCTTGAAGCTTTACGGTGCGCCTTAACTTGCTAATTCTGTTGAACATGGTTGTTCAATACTGTATAATTCATACCTTAAAATTCATGAAGAAAATCAACAAAAAAATGAGCAGGAATGGAATAAGGGAGCCTGTCTGGTTATTTACTTGTTTGCTACAGTATCTAGTGACCAGACTTCAAACCTTAATTGGCCAGTTTATCTCTTTGAATATACCACTTTTAAAAAGCAAATAAATTAAACGGTATAAATTGAGGCCAAAAATGTTTTCTAAACTGCAAACGGTTACAGCCAACTGAGAGTATAGCAGGGTATTGGATTTTCCGAGGATTCAAGTATCCTGACCAACATTCTCTCGTTTGTTAAGTCAGACATCGTTGTCCATCTCGGAGGTAGTCTACAGGGTCGGTGTGTCAGTCTGTCCGTGTTGTACCACTGACCTTAAAAACCACTTCCACTTATAGCATCTCTGATCGTTTCGATATTCTTCGATTTGTGGTTTCTGAAAAAGTCATAGTTTTGGTGTTAACTGTAAACAGAAAATAAGATGTCCAGTGAAGCATTAGTCCAAAGATCTAGGCATCAAATTGGCTTCTTCTTTCCCAATACACCTCCGTTCTTCCCTAAACATCTAAGAACTGTTTTAGCCCTCATCAGTGTTCTTCCTAGACAGAGAAACAAGAGTTTAGCATGAAGCAGAAACATCAGGATTCTAAATCTCTTCAAGCAGAGATCTATTAACCTCTTGTGTGAAGGAAGTGTCTTCTTGATGGATTCCATTTGCAGAATTTGCACTAGCATGTGCCTGTGAACACAAAGAAAGCATTTCAGTATTTGTGACGCTGCGTCCAGTGAAGGGCGCAGGTTGAACCTTTCTGTCGTTTACCTGGTTCTTGTCCGGTCGGGTGCGCATGGCCTGCACTAGCTGGTCCACATGTTGGTTGTGTTCCAGAGCATTCCTCAGGGCATCTTCTGTGCTCAGCAGCCTTTGACGCAGACGGGCCACCTCTGTGTCTGAAGCAGATGGGTCCATCATTGAGTATCGACGATGGTCTGGAGATGACCTCTCCCGACCCTGATAGAAGGAAATTGTACATTAAAAAGGGATTCACAGTATATCAGTCGCAGTTAAAAATTGTGTATTCAAAAAAACTTTTGATTTTATTTTGAGATTTTTTGCATTTTTATGTATAAGATAATTAAAAATAAAACAATGAATTAGTAAAACAAGTTAAATAAACCCAATGCCCCAAATTTTCAACATGTTTTTTGAACTTTACCACAAAGTGAGTTTCCTCAATAAATGATGTTAGGTGTATGAATATCAAAATCTTACCAAACGATAATATCACAATAAGTCCACAATTTGATATTTTTCACAATATTTAAAATAAAAGAAGATAAATGAAGAATTTACAGTTAAATTATTCTATATAATGTACTTTGAGAGTCCGAAATTAAAAGCTCCAACCCATGTTCTTAACCAAGAAAACATAAGTTAGAAAAAAGTCTGAATGAATTGACTTGTATCTGAACTTTAAAGGGAATCAACCCTATTTTTATCTGTGATATACTGTCTCGGTCTAAATTATATTCACACTGTTTTTTTTGGAAGCCAAACAAATAAGAACATAATAATAATAGCAACTTGATATTATTTATTCTTATGACAGCAATAGTCAAATATTGTAAAACTACACCTGAAAGAGATATCTTACATTTCAACAGCAATTAAACCACTAGCTGTCAGCAATTAATTCTGCACTTTCATTTTAAATTACTTTGATTATGACTCGAAACGGCAGTAGAGGCAGGAAAGACAACTCCAGCTTCAGTGAAAACATGCTTACAAAAACACGTCACACTGCAATTCTAGTGAAAGTCTGAAATCATCTGCCGGGAAAAAATCACGTGGTGCATTCCTAAACATGCACTAAACTCATGTGACATGTGACCATGATCATTTCAAGACAGATTTGCTATTGCGATATCACAATATTGATAAGATAATACATTTCTTGAACCGCAAAACAATCTTTTCTGAAACATCATGTGACTCTGAAGACTGTGTAATGATGCTGAAAATTCAGCTTTACAGTCACAGGAATAAATTGCATTTTAAAATAGAAACCAGCTACTATAAATTATAATGATGCGTCATATTATTACGGTGTTTACTATATTAGCGATTAAATAGTTGCATCCTTAGAAACTTTAAAAACTTTTTAAAAATTGTGCATACATATATTTGCTCCTGAAAAGTACATTTGATTAGTAAAGGAAAATGTATTAAAATCCAATTCAAATGCGTCAACAATGACATGAGATGTGTGTTAGAAAACAGCAGCAATGGCTGTAGTTGTAGGTTTCTGTTAATGTATCTCACCAGCAGCAAAAGTTTCTCTCGCAGAGTTTTGATGTCATCCTGTAGTTTCTGCTCCTTCACCCTCCACTCGGCTCTGTGGACTTCACGGCTAAGGTCCCGGTCCACTCCAGCAGAGTGACGCGGAGATTCCAGGAGTAACACCCGAAGCTCATTCAGGCTCCTGACATACACACAGAAAAAGACAAAATATTTACAATAATATAAAAATGTATACATTAGGGTAACATCCTTCTGCATTCGACCTAATCAAAACCAACCGACTCTGAGCCTTTGTGTATATATACAGCTCTGGAAGAAATTAGGAGACCACTGCAGACAAATCAGTTCCTTTTGGGTTTTATTCTTAAAACTGCTAATCTCACCAATACAAAACAATGCACATTTGTTTCCTATTTTATGAAACGCTATCTTTGAAATATTAAGGATAGAAGCAACTTGACGCTCACTGAATCCCTGTGCCAGTAAAGCTAGCATTGAGACCTTTTTTCTTGATTTAAAACCTTTCTTTTTCGTTTTTGGCATGTTAAGTGGTTATTTTTACATTTCTAATTACTTTTGAAAGACTTCTAGCTTTTTTAAACATCCAACTGGTCACACTGCAAGAGGATAGTGTTGATTACAGCAGTGCTTTTTATACTTTTCCCATTAAATACAATCAGGTGCTCCCTAAATAAGTGCCTCAATAAACAGAATGAAGTATGTTTGTGTAGAAATTTAACAAAGGCTGGCATGAAAAGCTTGTCATACTCCCAAGAGATACTGATGTAGGAGTAAATTGCAGTGGTCTCTCATTTTTTTTCCAGAGCTGTATATTTATATATATATATATATATATATATATATATATATGGAAGTGAATGGGAACCAAAAATTGACTATGATTTCTTTTGTGTTCCACAGAGCAAAGGAATTCATAGAGGTTTGGAAAGACTTGAGGGTGAGCAAATTATGAGAAGATTTTTATTTTTAGGTTGACTATCCCTTTAAGGGCAGAGGCCAAACCCCTGACAGGATATTCACCGTCAGCGTGTAGCATTGATTGAATAGGCTAAATGACGTTTCGCCACAGTTTTAATCAGTGTAATTGTCTTCATTTACTCAAATTGCTCTTCAGTAGATTCAAATCAGCAATGGTACATGACTACCCATTTATCCTAGTGTGTTGGGAAGCAATCCAGTTGATGGTTCTCCACGACAAGAATAAATAGAGGCTTGAGTACACACTATATTCAAATTTACTGGATTAAGTTAGATGATTAAAGCATCTTGAAATGTGCTTCAAAAATTATTTCCACATGGACAATATGCTGTCATTATCATCTTGAGTGCTTAAAAGCTTACTCACACCTCTAATAAATCACCATGTTATGCTGTTTACCTTTCTTTTTTCAGAAGCTCCTGGCTAATAATCACAAGCTGGCCTGATGCATCATGGGATTTCTTGGTCATGGACTCCAGCTCTGCCTCCAAGCGTGTCTTTTCCTTAAAGAGTCCATCTGCTGCCTTCTCTTCCAAACGAACCTTTTCCTCCAAGGCTACGCACAAGATGTAGTTGTGTTTATTGTTAGAAGACAAATAAAATATCACTAGCATCATCCTATGGTATGTTATTTATAGCTGGCTTAGTTGTTTCACAAAAAAACGTAATGAGAATGACATAAATGTAACACTTTAAATATGTTAATTACCAGATATGTGGGTTTTCAGGGCATCTACTTGAGTTGTTAGAGTGGATACTTCTTTTTCCCTCTTTGTGAGTTTCTCCAGAGTTTCTAATAGAAAAGTTATAAACAGGTATAGAGAGCTTTCACATCCTGAAATGTCTGACAACTACTGTGCAATTACTTGCTAAATTTAGATCAAAAGAAACTAAATAAAACACTAATACCTGAATGATTTAGAAACTGCCGTCAACTCATTTACTACTATTCAAAAGTGACATCAAAACGTTTATGTTCAGTCATTTGTAATAATATTATACAATATAGTATATATTGTAATATAGTGTTAATTAGAGCCCGACCGATATATCGGCAGGCAGATATTATCGGCCGATGTTTGGCATTTTCCAAAGTATCGGTATTGGCATTTATAATGACCGATAAATGAATATTTCAAAAATAAAATAAACACGGACGAAACACCCTTACTGGTAACTTTGTTTAGTTTCTAATTTTTATACATTTTATTTATCGGACCTTAACAGAATTTGTCTCCAGTCCTATCCAAAGTTATATTTATGAAGCTTACAAAGTCTTTTAAAACTGGTAACTTTGATTTGGTTATTGTTGTTTTTGTTCAAAGGACTTTCCGTTTGATATTTTAAGTTTGTATTTTTTATACATTTTATTTATCAGAACTTTAATATATTTTGATGCTCCTCTGTTCTGTTGTGACAATAAAAGAAACATGTTTCTTTTTAAAATGCATTATCATTATGTTAGTGAAAACTCATAAATAACTACAAACAATTAATGATCGGGACATCTGTTTGTTTTGTTGTACGTTTCTGAAATAGGAGGCTTCTTTCAAAAACATTTTTAAAAAAGCCTAAATGTTTGAACCATAGAAGTCAAATTACAGAAGTAAACATTTTTCATTGTCTGTATTTGTATACGTACCTTCCATATTCTGTTTTAATTTCATCTTCTCTTCAGAGTTGTCATTATTTTCGATCATCTGGATGGGCAGAAAATATTAGAATATTAGAACTTGGAGCTAAAACCATATGATTTCAATGGGATCACATAATCTAAGCATCAAATAAGATCCTTCTGGATAAATAAACCTATTTTAGTCTATCCAGTAAGATCTTAATTCTTATTCATCCTATGAGAATTCTTCAACACTGCTTCTAAATATATGCTATTAAAGTACATTTTTAGCCGTGTGTGCATTAACCAGGATAACATTAACTCAAATTCAGCACATTTGTAAATAAATAACTAAAATCATTTTTCATCCCAAAGGTTACTAACATTAACATCCCGGGTGGTGTGATCCGCCTCAACAGCTTGCAGTCGGTTCTCACTGACTCTCAGCTTCTCTTGCAGTGAGAGGATCTCTGCTCGACTCTGAGCTTCAGCCTTCTGCAGGGCCTCATAATCTACCATCTTCTTCTCAGCCAGCTCCAACTGCTCTTTAAGAAGCTGGGTGGTCTTTTCATGCTCTTCATGGGACTTATCGAACTCGCTGATCCTCAACTCTGCCTTCTGAAGCTTCTCAGAGACCTCTTTGAGCTCCACAGAATACTGGTTGCTCTTGGCTTCCACCTGGACCTTCCAGTTCTCCTCATTCTCTTCTAGCTGATCCCGCAATTCCTGAAGTCGAGCGCGTAGATCTTCACGCTCTTTGGCCATTACGGCAGCATCGATCTCATGTTTGGCTTTCAGGTTCTCTAACTCCAGCTGCTGCTCCATCTTCAGGCTTTCCAGAGCTGCTCTCATCTCAGGTGTGGTTCTTTCACCCTCTCCAACATTGTTCTCACAGGCCCCACGATCTCCTGTTAGTGATGCTTTCAGCTCTTCTAGAGCACGTTGATGGTCTCCAACCAAAGCGTCCAGTTTGGCTTTCCAGCTGTCCATCATCTCCATGTTTTCACGAGTAGCCTGCTGAAGTCTTTGCTTCAGGTCGGAGATCTCTTGACCCTGACGTTCTGTTGTGGCTTTAAGGCGTTCAACTTCCTTCTGGCTGCTGCTCAAGGATGCTTCGTACCTCTCTCGCAACTGGCTGCTCTCTTCGCGTCGTTCGCGGCCTGCAGAGAGAAGCTGTTCCCGCAAAACCAGAGTCTCTGAGGTTATCCCTGGTCCACTGTCTCCAGTGTCTGTGTCTGGACCAAAGGAACCTCTCTGAAGCCGAGCCTGGAGCTCCTCGACCTCAGCCTTGCGTAATGACAATTCTTCTTCCAGCTGCATAACACGACTTTTCTCCTCAACTGTAGTTTGCTAGAGGACAGAAAGAGGGTCAGAAATCCTGCATCTTCCATCTTTTATGTGCCAAAAACTCCGGTCTGCTCAGGGAGCAACCCTCAAAGGATTTAGTAATTTCTTTAACGAGACTGAATTTAATTAGGGATCTGAAATAGAGCAAACTACTGGACATCTAGTGGAATAAGCTCATTATCAAATGTGGTGAAAATAACGATACATGCAATTAAACTAGGGATGCACACGGAGAACCATAATGGTAATGGCCAATATTGTTTAAATATGTCCTTAAAAATTAAGAAAACACCCTTTTAGGACTATTAGTGACATCATATGACACTTTAAACAAAATTAAACAATACACACAATAGGTAATTCCGTAAGTAATATTTCAATATGAAAAATACTTCTATGATGCACTTACAAATTATAATTCATTTTACAAACACTTTTTTTTACAATTATTTTTGTAATATTTTACATTTAAAATGTTTCAATTTAATTTATTGAACAATGAAAAAAAAATCATTACAATTCTATTCTTTTTGCATTATAGTAATGACATTTTTTGCGTTACAGAAGACTACTGAATTATTATTATTAAATTATATTAGATATATCAGAATCATTCAAACATTATATTATTTTTGCTTTATTGTAGATTGTACAGTACATTAGGAAAAACAGCCATTTATAAAAATAATAATAATAATCCATTCTACAGTTTAAAAAAAGTTCTAAGACATTAAAAAAACAAACACAGACATCATACTGTCTGTCTGTAAAAATAGTTTATATATTATAATATATTATTATATAAATAAGTTTATACATTTGTGCATCCCCCAAATAAATATGAAAAAAATATATTTAATTTTAATTGTTAATAATCTGTATGACATATCTTGGAGAGTTGCCCACTAGAACTAGCAACCGGATAAAAACTCATATTAACCACCAAAAGAAGCAAACAAAGCATTTGTTTGCCCAGCAAACATTTTAGTGAATGGCCATTTCTTGAAAAATGGCTCTTGCATGTGCAAATAAGCGGATATAGTGCATCCTATGAAACTACACCAGCATTCCTGTTGAATTCAAGCCCAAGCAAGCCTTTCTCAGTCTGTCCATCTAAAAGCAGCCAGGCAAATATGAGATGGAGCGGTACAGTTCAAAGGAACACAGGCAATCACTACTAGGAGTCAAACTATGTTTAAAGGAAAACATTTTCAAAGATGTTTTTGATTTCACAAAGCAAACAGAAATTAGTGTTAGTCATCGTGGAGTCATCTGAAAATCTGATAGTTCAAAGAAAAAAGGTTATCAGAAATCAGATGCTACTACAAGTGTTCATTGATGCAGTCTCAAACCACAAGAGAGAAGTGAAAAGAGCACACATCTAAATATAATATTCATGTAGAAGTAGAAGATCACTCTGAAAACCACACGGCATGTTACTCCCTTTATATCACCTTGACACTCTTGCTCTCCAGCCTGATGGGTGATGGCTGGAGCCTGCCTCTGACCTGTTGATAAATGTGAAATCCTGTTGATTAGAGTGCCTGGACTGTGCTGCCTTCATTATTTACAGTGACAGCCGAATCTACACTTTTAAATGTATTCAATTAAATCTGAGGCCCTGTTTATGCCTGATAAAGGATTAGTTCACTTCCACAATAAAAAAGTCCTGATATTATTCACCTCCGTATCATCCAACATGCTCGTGTCCTTCTTTCTTCAATCAATAAGAAAGTACGTTTTCCAGGAAAGTCTACAATATGAAGAATAATAATTCTTAATTTCTTCAAAGGCATGAACATCTTGGACGACATTGGGGTGAGTAAGCTATCAGGAGCTGTTTGTTCTAAAATTAACTAATCCTTTAAGATGCGTTTTGGTCGATCAGAACACAAGTTGATCATGGAGACACAGTTCTGGTTACACCTGTTGTTTTCATTTTGGTCTCTTCTGTCCACTTTCAACCACTTACCTGATTAATTTAAAGAGAGCGTCCATGGGCAGGTGTATGTTTGGGCTTATTACCGTTTTTCTGACCTAATATTGCAAAGGGAAACAACAGAAATCCATTCCAGAAAGAAGCAGCTTTCATTTGATTGTTGCCAAACTACACCAAAAGCAGTGTATGCGTGTTTGAATCAAGACTGATAAGACAACATTGAGAATTTTTCACCTTCGTACCAAACTTCCGATTTCAGGGAGCAAGAGTTTCTATCCTGTCTGGCTAGCGCGTTTCAACATCACGTCCCACATTGTTAAATAATCGAGTAGGCAGGCTTTAGAGGAGCTTTCAAGTACCTCTGAAAGTGGTCAAAAGTGGACAAGTTCAAAACTGTATTTCGTTGTCCACTTGTGATTGGATCGATTAAAAACCTTTAATGCCAGGGGTAAATGGGCCTGATTGGTGGTGGTTGCCAGAGTGTTGATAGGACATTGCTCGGTGCTTGTTCATGTTCATGTTGGTTACTAGAGAGTGTTGGCTTGTTGTACGCAAAGGCATTGTTGGTCAGTTACTAGGGTGTTAAGGGTGTTTTAGCTAGGGTGATGTGAGTGGTTGATAGATTGCTAGGTTTTAGAAGTGTTGTTAGGCATTAATACGATCTTGGATGTTTTGGATGGTCACTTAGGAATTGTCAAAACAGCTGCTAGGGTCTTGGTGGACATCATATGCTTGGGTTTTCTTGGTAGTCACTAGGCATTGCTTGATTTCTTGATGTACTTGCTACTTTTCTGAGCCTTGAACGTGTCAGTTGTGTTGCTGTTTATGGAGGGAACAGAATGCTCTCGAATTTCATCAAAAATATCTTGACTTGTGTTCCAAAGATGAACGAAGGTCTTGTGGGTTTGGAACGATACGTTGGTGAGTATTTAATGTTAGAATTTTAATTTTTTAGCAGCTACATCTAATGATAAAAAGATATGGGCTACAAATACAATGTAGATGTGTCAGAGGGGGTTTACATCACAACTCTTTTAAAGGTTGGAGGCTGTACTTCAGCATCTAAAACACAATATGAAGGGTGATATGAGGAAATGAGATCACTGTGGAGAAGATAACTCCTCAACTTCACCTGAGGGTCTCAGGCAAATGCTTAGTGAACAAGAGAAGACAGACACGAAAAAATATTTAGCAAAATAAAGGTGAAAGCAGTTCCTGGCTATCAGCAACAATGCTGCCCCACAGAGACAGGCAAAGATCTCCAACACTCATGCCTTTTGGGATTCACAGCAATGCATATTCCGATCAGAGCTGGACTAAATTCTAATTAAATCAACACTAAAGCGTTAACGCAAAAAAGGGGGTGCAATTACACTGAGCCTGGAATATCTGATCTTTTCTGATCAACTAGCTTTGTTTCAAAAAATGAGTGGCATTAAACATATCTGATCAGTTGCACTAGTTTCCAACATGTCAAATGATGGAGATCCCAAGCCTGGTCAGTCAAGCACACAAGCAGTGGCAATCCACAGACAAGGGCTATAAACAAAGTGAAGGAATCATGGCAATGGGAGAGATGGCTACAAGCTGGGGTGTTTCATCTCCCTGCATGTTTACCATCTTTTCCTCTAACTCTTTCTGAAGCCGCTCTGCTTTGGACTTTTCCAAATGCAGACACTGCTCGAGCTGCCGAATACGGGCATGCTCCAGTTTGGTCTGAGTCTACAGAGAGAAAGAGAGGGGGGAAATGGAAAGACACGAGAGAAAGAGAAAAGTAGACATACATAGGTAGCACAGAAAAAGATTAACCAGTCTTAGCTATTCACCAATACCAAAGTGTGAAGACGTTTAAAGGCAAGACAGAGTAAGATTTAACATTCAGCATGACAGTATAGGGCTGGATAAACTGAGACATATTTGATACATTTACATATATTTAAATAGATCTTATTCAGAACAGCCATTATGTTAATTTCTTTTTTTTTTTTTGCAATTGACAAATAGGCTGTTTAAGTGGTTGTGGACTGACGATGTTCGGAAAGACTTTTTAAATTAACAAATTCAATCAGTCAGTTGATGGCATCAGAAATTCTCAAAATTAAAAAAAGTACAAACCACCTCCCAATAAAGCTGTAAAAATTGTTAGTTAAACAAAAGGCAAATACCTCCAGGTCTCCTTTGGTAATGGACTCTTCCTCAACTCTGAACTGAAGATCTTCCACCTTCCTGTCATAACACATAAAGACCACCAGGTGTCAGGGAATTCTTCATTTACTTTTTTGTTCATTTCTTTGGATGATAGGACAGACAGCAGATTTAAACTTTATACTGACACCTATTGGCATGAATGCAGCGGCCACACAAAACAAGTGTTTAAATAGCCCAGTGTTTTTCAACCTTTTTTGAGCCAAGGTACATTTTTAATTGAAAAAAAAAAAAATCACAAGGAACACCAACAATCGAAACTGTAAAAAAAAAAAAAATGAAACTCTGCAACCTAGACTAACAATATACAGCCATTCGAAGTGTCTTGAACAGGAATCAAATAAACACAATGAAAACAGTCTTTTTTTGAACTTTCATATCACTACCTACTCCGTGTGAAACCTGGGCCTGTTTGGATAAACACAGAGCTGATATCCTGGCAGGAATTGAAAAAATACACATACAAAGCTCTTCCTCAACAGCTCTTAGTTTCCCTCTGTTCTTAGTTTTTATAGCAGTCAAGGTTGAGAAGCTCGGTTCACATAGGTATGTCGTGGAAAATAAGTGCAATGTCAAAATACCTTTGTTTGCCAGAATTATTAGTTTTAAAAATTTTTTTTGACTAATTAGGAGAAATTGAATAATTTCCCACTGCACACTAGTGTACTGCAGCACAGTGGTTGAAAAACACTGATATAGCCATATATTCTAAGAGTAGGTTAAGTTGTGTCAGTAGATTAAGAGAATGTGAGCATTTTTGTTCTACAACACATCAAATAAAAATTTCTACATGGCAGGTAAATTACCAAATTATAAAACCATGCAAATAATTTATATTATTATTTCTTATTTATTATATATTATATATTATTAATATAAAATATATTATTATTATTATATATCTTTAGATTAGAGTTTTCATATTTTCAAATTTTTCCTTATTTCATTTTTTTGTGGTGAGTGCAGAACATATTATAAAAACAAATCACTAATCATATAATAATTTTGGCAATTTAAGATTTATTTTAAACATGGTATAGCTATTCTTATTGATCCAAATTAACGTCACTGGACCAGAAAAAAGATATGTGTTTATACATTTGCATTTATATGTTTTATGCATGTTAATGAAGTTATTATTATTTATATAAGAAATAATTATATATTCATTTGAATTTGGCCCCCTTGGAAGTTGAGGTCCTCCACTGAGAGCTCCTGATGAATATGCCTTCTAATTTTATGCCTACATCCTAAAATGCCTGTTATTACCCACATCTAGAGGACAATTTAAGAAGTGTTCCTACTCTCCCCTGCTCTTCAGTAAGCACCTTATTTATTTTAAAAATGTAAAAAAATAAATAATTTATTTAGTGCATCTTTAACTCAAAAACCAAGACAAAAACGACTAAACTGAACAACAGCAAATGTTAGGAGACTATTGTACGATATATGTAAGGCTACACTGTACAAGCAAAACTGTACCTTTTCTCTTCCTCAAGCTGATTGGTCAGTTCCATTTTGTCTTTCTGTGTGCTTGCCAGCAGAGCTCGTGCTTGCAGTAGGTTGCTCTCTGCCTCTGTTGCATACTGAAAGAGATATAAGAAAAGGTCATTGTTCTTCATTTGAATGCAGTGTTAAATGGAGAGATCAAGTTTACGTTTGTGATTAAACGAAGTAAATGAAATGCACATATAAGTGCTGTGTTTATATGTGTGAGTCACACCTGCAGATGTCGGGCCTTCAGTGCCGTCAGCTCTTTTTCTACCTCGCAGATATGGCTGGTTGCCTTGGCGACCTCGGCCCGCTCCAGGTCTCTCTCAGCCAGGAGCTGCTCTATGTGCTGTTGTTTCTCCTTCAGGGCTTCCTGCAGAGCCGTGGTCCCAGAGATCTTCCGTGCGTACCGTGAGGACGTCTCTGTCAGCTGCCAGGAATAAAGGAAAAAAAACTCACCGAGCGAAATTAAATAAAACTTTTGGGTTTTATGATGATTTATTAAAATGGCTTTTATCCAGCATTGAAAGCGAGGAAGTGATAAAACACATATTGACATCTTTAAAGGAATAGTTCAAACAAAAATGATGTCATTAATTACTCACCCTCATGTCATTCTAAAACCTGAGACCACTGTTTATCTTCAGAGCACAAATTAAGATATTTTTGGTGGAATCTGAGAGTTCTCTGACCCTCCCATAAACAGCAATGTTATTACCACTATCAAGGTCCAAGGACATTGTTCATTCATTTGATATCAGGGGTTCAAATTTAATTTTACAAAGGTACGCATGTGATACTTTCTACAATCATGCTAGGGTGATGCAGAGGAGACAAAGGTTTTTTTCTCTTTGAACACAAAAACAAATTTTGTAGCTTCGTAAAATTACGACTGACCCCCTGATGTCACATACTGTAGATAGACAGTATACAGTAAGATGCCTTGCTACATTTCTGAGCCTTGTAATAGCAGGGACGGATTACGGACCGGGCCAGCGGGGCCGCTGCCCAGGGGCCAATTTGCAACACTTATCAACAATTATTTTTTCAATTTTGCGCAACGTCTTGCCCAGAGGCTTACACTAATGTTTTGCGAGCGTTGTGCTAACTGTTTCCTCAGGAGCCCACATGAATGTTGCGTGAACATTTTTCCCAGGGACCCACACAGTCCATAATCCGCACCTGCGTAATAGCATATCTGTTGGGATATGGGACGGTCAGAGAGCTCATAAAATTTATTAAAATATCTTACATTGTGTTCCAAAGATGAACGGAGGTCTTGAGATGACATGAGGGGGAGTAATTAATGACAGAATTTGACATATCATGAAAATCGGACTGTAATCGGGTTTCCGGTGCATCTACCAACCCCAAAAACACAAAAAGGAAAATCCAGAAATTCTGTTTTAGTAAGCATTTCTTGGCAAGCTCGTGACAAAAGAGCCACTCAGATTTTGCACCCCATGTAGGGAAGGAAGCTTATTATGTAATGCGTCCAGCGTATATTGTCCGAAATGGTGCTTAACTGAACCAGATGAGATGAAGTTGAATAAATGTGTTATTTCTTGTGTGTACATAAAGTATTCTCGTAGTTTCATAACATTACGGTTGAACCACTGATAGCAGATGGAGTGCTCTGACTTCGTTATTTAAACTTTTCTGGACTTTAACACTGTTTGCAGTCACAAGCCTTCTGGTTTTCATCCAAAATATTCTCAATTGTGTTTTCAAAGACGAACAGTTTTTACGGGTTTGGAACAACATGGGGGTAAGTGATTAATGACAAAGTTTTCATTTCGAAGTTGAGTAACCCTTTAACATAAACTTGTATATATACTTGTATTTGACAGTATAAGTGCAATAAGACATGAAAGATAACCGAGTCACATGTGGAGTGCAAGCACTTGCTTCCAATGTGTGCACTCAGAAAACCATATATCAGAAGTTTGAACTCATATGGCTTTAAAAACACAAGATTTCAACGAGATGGACATGATCATCAAAAAAAACAGATGATTTTTAGCAGTGTAACTGAAATACGAGCTGTAAAGGAAAGAGGAAAGAGGTGCATTTGCAGCAGACATGCACAAAAATGTTTTTTGCTATAAATGTGCATTTTCAAAATGCTATAATAACTTATCTGTGGGGTTTTTTTAGCTGAAATTTCACAGACACATTCTGGGGACACCTGAAACTTATATTCATCTTGTTATAAGGGGTATAATATGTGTCTTTTAAAAGTCACATCAGGAAGCAATGCTTCACAATGTCAACATAAGACATGGTTGCATTGGCACTTCCTCTTTGGCACTGTACCATCCCTTACCAGGCCAGTGCGACTGGGTCGCCCCCCCACGCTGGAGGCCACAGAGCTGACAGAGCTGATGGAGGAGCTGGAGGGGCTGTGAGCCAGAGACGACACACCCATCGCCATCCGCTTGCTCTTCTTAGCTTTAGCTGGACTGGTCGATGGGAAGCCAATGCGAATCACTTTGTGGATTGGAGCGAAGAGGCCAAATTTGGGCGGGCACTGGAAATATCTAGGGAGAGAAAAAGGAAGTGAGGGAGGAAATCTGAACAACTATTTTCAAATGAGATAATAATAAGAAATGTTTCTTGAGCAGCATGAAAGCAACACATTGCATTTTAAACTCTACATTAAAATAATTTAAAATTTTAACAATATTTATAGAATAACAGATATGTTGTACTCACTGTTGTCTTCTATTAGTAAATGTTACTTTTTTATCATCTGAACTGAGCAGAGGCAAATGTCCCGCCTGATGTCAAGCGATCATTACAAAAACAAACTACATAATCTACTAAATCTGGCCTTGGGCCAAATGTCAACAATTAACGAGTATCTATGAGGCTGTTTATTCCTGTTTGGAACTCCAACGTCCCCATTTTTCATTGACAAGACAGCAGAGGTTTAACCTTGGCTCGGCATGTGAATGATTACATGTCCAAATTACTTGGCCTGTGCTTTACTAAAGTAAAAGTGAACATGGAACTGCATTTGCAATCCATTTTGCTTCAGTAATGTGACAGAATTTCCCCTCACAAATTATGCAGGGTACAAGTTTGTCTGTCAGGAATTGTTTGGATTGGGAACAGTGACCATTAAGCAGGTTTCGATCAAGTTATTAGATGTTAAAAAAAGTATTGAAAAAAAAAAAAGGGTCCGTTTTGATTCCATGTTATAGGTCACAATTCAACGGACATATATTAACATACTGATACTAATTCTGAACAGTCTTTAAACCTATTTGGGAAAAAGGCAAGAAACATTGAGACCTCTTAAAGCTGAAGGCCGTTGAGAGTATTGCTAAAGACAGGGCATGTTAGCAGAAGACTAATGATGTACCTGGTTCCAGCTACAGCTCCATCATTTTTCCCTAACGGCTCATCCAGCTCAACTCCACACCACTCGCCTTTGGCAAAGTCAGTCTCTCCCACATAACGCACTACTCCTGTTTTAGTGCCACCAACCTGAGGAGAGAGCAGAGAAGGTTCAGTGGTACATAGTGGTAACATGGGCTGTATTACAAAACTGAAATACTCACATGAAAAAGAAAAAACATCTGCATCAATCAGTCAATATACTCTAATAAATTGCATACCATCTACATACAAGATATAATTAAGCATTTGTGAAGTTTAAAAACAGAAAAGGATATATATTGGCTTTAACTCATGTTGATGCTCTTAAAATGTCTACATTTTGGTCTACCACAATTTACTAAATGTCTGTCTAAAAAAGTCTAGGTAAATAGAGAGAGTTGGTCCCACTGAATGTCAGCAGTGCAGTACGGTGTAGTAAACTCTGCCAGCTGGTTCTGAAAAGTAACTGGGTATGACTTGTGGGTGCTGGTTGAACTGGCCTAGATTCATCAATCCAGCACTGGGGGAAAAGGAGGTCACAGGCTACACATAAGAAAGCATGCTGCGTCCTTTAGAAACTGTATATCATACATTGGGCTTCAGCAGCTTGCTTTTATAGTACTGTAAAAATAATCTGCCTCTTTCGTACACACCCCATCACAATGACCACAAAAAAAGAGATGAGTATTGCTGTAAGATATGTTTCCAAGAAGGTCACGTTCACTTTCTTTACTGATAAATTATGCATAATATATGAAGAAACATAAACTGAATAATACTCTCAAGGTGACAAGGTTTCAAAGTCACAGTCTGAGATTTGCTGAACGTTTTTTTTTAATATAATTATATTTTATTTATTTATTTGTTGTTTTTTTTGGGGGGGGGGGGGATGATTTACTGGCAGTTTTGTGACATGTAGCCATTTAATATTTCTTTGTTCTGTTTAGAAACAAAAAAAAATGTGTTAAATAACAGATGTTGTTAAATTTAGATTGACAGCGGAAAGACTAAAAATGAATATTGCACTACAAGTAAATTAAATTGGATTCATATTGCAATATGTGCATTAATAAACTATTCAGGCCAATCAATGCACTACACAATGACTGAAAATCTTGAAATCTCTCAAGTGCAACTGATCCTAAAATAGCTAATAATATGCGGTCCAAACACAGCAAATAAATGCTCTCAAAACATTATAATTTGAATGCATCAAATGCAGTTATCGTTGCTGTTCCAAGTTTCTATCAATTATTCATTTTGAATAAACTTTACAATTTCACATTTTCGTAGGATGTAGCTTCACATTATGACGTAAAAATAGAAGAATTCAAATAGGCCTAGTACAAAACCTTGAGGCACGTTTCTACAAAGACATCTATTTAATGTTTCTTATCAACCAGCCTTACATCAAATGAGTCTTTATCAATTCTTAGTCATATGACACAGCAAAACAGCAGGAAACTTTTTCATCCTTTGGCTCAATTCCACATCCGAGAGCCATTATCTAGTGACTGCAATAACTGAAGAAATAACAAGAGAGAAAAAAAAAACAACCAAACAAAATAACTGAAGACATACTCTCTTGGTTGGGGATCAAAAGCATGTCTGCTTTGAATTGCTTTTGAACAAAAGTACATACAACTACAATCATATCTCACAGCCAAAGACCTATGCACAGAGCTTTTCGTGAGGGTCTGAGGTTTAGCCATTACTAGAGAGTGTGATGGAGGAGATATGTAAACAGCGGACCATAAATGCATAAACACATGCTTACATGCATGGCCTTCAGTTGTGTCCACATTCACGTTTTTTTCTGACTCTACTCAAATGGAATGAAAACCAAACTGCTTATTTGCGGCTGCTGTCAGTTTGCTGGTCTCAAATCCTAGTTTCAGCTCAGACAGCACGCCCCACATACCGCCCACAGTCTGTTCACTGACCGCCTTATGCATATTGCAGACAAGAATTGCAAATGTTGAATGAAATTCTGAAGTTTCACTTCGATTGGCTGGTCTCTATGAACCAATGAAGGCTCATTTTTAATCAGTCCATCTGAAGACAATAATTCTATACACATTTCAGACATTTTTATGATGCTGTTTGTGCAACTTGTAGAGACCACTATGCCATCCATCATTTGAGCTTTTCCCTCCAACACTGGTTACTATAATATGACTGATGTATCAGCCCCTAAATGACATGCAAAAAAATAAATAAATAAATACTGTAAATTGTAGTTGTTTGCTTGTTATAGTGACTCATCCTGTCTAAGTGGGAGGTTCTTGGCCCTAAGCTGCAGTGTGAACCAGCTGGACAACAATGTGTAATTAAAAACCTAGCTCTGTAAACCCTTTATGAAAAAAGAAGCGTGACTAATTATATTGAATGTGCACTTGTAGAGTACATCAAATATAAAAAGCAATGCAAATAATCATAATACTGACCATAATAAAAGACAATTTAAGACTGTTAATAATTAATTTCAAAGACAATAGAACGTATTATAAAATTAGAAATGAAGATGTATTAAGTCCTGCTTCAGTGGGTAAAAAAAACAACTCTACAGTTTGGCTAATGAGATTTATTATAAATTAAAACCATAACGCATTTTTAAATGAACTGTCAATAACATGCAATTCAAAAACATTTCATTCAGTTCACACTCAAGTATGTTCTTTAAAGTGTATTATATCTGATCAATTTTAATTTCCTACTTAATGAGAGCCCTACAATTCTGAACTTCATTCATGTCACAGGCAAAATGTATTTCTTTTTCTTGCTGTTAGTTTGTGAGACCTCACCATTCTGCTAAAATACACAGATCATATGGCCTCAACAAAAGTTTGAAACTGAAGTAGAGCAGTTAATGACTTCACTAGTTCCTCAGGTGGTGTTCTGAGCACTGCAAGACATTTTGCTCCAGAGACATCTGTGGTTTGGCATTAAAAATGAGACCGTCCGGAAGAGAATATATTCAGACAGACGCATCACTTCCTCCCTCCAGTGAGCGAGTCTGTGTGTGTGTGTAACAGACGTGGCAGATGAGACACAGTACGCTCCAGTGTGGATAAGGTGATAATACAAACATTCCCGAGGGAACATTCCAGATGTGCAATATTTACTTTATCATGTCATCTCACTGCTGTTTTTTTTCTCCACAGCGAAATGGTTGGTGTCCCAAACCAAAACAGCAGCAATTTATGATGGTAAAAACATGTGAAACACACGTTTGGCAAAACCTTCCAAGTCAACAATATGGTTTTGAGCAGCTATCGTCTAACAGCGCTTCTGAGTGTAAGAAGAATTATAAAATCAGCAGAATACACAAGCACAGCACAGAGCTGAGCGGTGAGGAGTGGAGACAGCTGACTCAGAAAGTCTCTGCCTACAATAACTACACTGCAGATCCACAATCGATCAGCATAAGCCTCAACTCGGCTGAGACTCGATCCACCTTCCAGTTTCTTTGGCTGAGTGAGGCACCTTCAGATGTCGGCTCAATAGAGTGAAGAACCCCTACAACCAACAAAGTATGACTGAAAAAAAGAAAAAGAAAGAAACCATCCCATTTTTGTCCAAAAAGGACATTGTCAAAATATTTTTAAGACTTCATTGCAACTTCATAAATGCATAGATTTCAGTTTTTCTAGTGACGTATAATAATCTCTTCTCATTGCACATTGTATAAAGCTCAATTTGTGATCGTGAACACCTTTTTAAGGCCAAATAAATCAAATCTGAAATACTAAAGAGAACAGAAGATCTCAGTATATATTCTCTAAATTGTCTAGGGAGCAGAAAATGAGTTAGTTCAACAAATTTCAATAGCATTTTAATTAAATCAAAAGTACAGAATATTAAAATAACTGGTACTGTACTTTCTGATCACACTGAAGAAAAGTGGTTGTTCTTTTCTTTGTAATTTTGGGTTTTTTTTCAGAGCAAAAAAATATATAAAGCAAGTTAATGGGTTTATGATTATGGCTCAGAAACAAAGTTCTATAAACTCTTAATTTTGATGAATTACTAAGAAAACAAGACTTCGCATTTCAAGAACATATTTAAGGATGGTTTGATATCTGTATTGGACATACAAGACAAAAATACAGTGGAAGATATAACGTTTTGCAGTATATGGCTTTATGAATTGAAAACTTTCTACTTTTTCCAAGACCCACAAGAAAGTAACACAGGGTTTCTGCAGGATTTTCAAATCTTATTTAATGCCCTTTTTAATGCCATTTCTAACATTTTTAATGCCATACGCAACAAATAACTAACACGCCTGTGTATGAATGCGTGTATATTATAATGCATTTTTCATGCGGTCTTACAATGAGGCAACAATTAACATATATTCCTCTGCTGAACATAATTAGAAATGGATCAGGAGACATTTATTTGCAGATTTCAAAATTTCAAATATCATCAAGACATCTGAACAGAAAAAATTCTGAATCTTTGAACTCTTAGAGGCTAAAACTCTATGGAAAATTAAGGTTATTAATTATACAGGCTATATTCAAGATAAATCGGTAATATTTGTTTGCCAGAGTACGCACTACATTTGATAAACATACTTTGTGACCATCTAAAAGTGAATAGGTGTATTTGAAAACAACCCAGACATACTACATTGACATCATTATGTAACCTAGACTATACCATCTTTTTTTTTTTCTCACGTGGCCACATGGTACGTTTTCAACAAATGTACATTTGACAATCAGTAGGTCATTGACTAATGTTTTTCAAATACTATATACTGTATATACACAATAAACTAGGGTAGTATTCATTTACAGGGTATTGTCTCTGAATAAAATTGACAAAAAGTCTGGGTGATATAACTAATTCCATCTTGCATTTATATTTAAAGTTGTGATTAAACGGAAATAGCCACAAATCATTTATTTTATATCGTGATGTACTTAAGCGTAAAGCTTTAAAATGATTTTGATCATGTGTAGAAGAATCTGATTTCATAATCTTGTGTGTGGATTTAGCCTGAGGTGAAAGCGCTACATGGCATTGTCACAATGATCTGTAGAGTCCTGGTCTGTGGCTCATATTTTGCTGATATATGAACAACATTTTCACGCATGTGCATGTGGAAGTCTTGGGAGAGCAAACAATGGAAAAGCAGTGACTTTGAGAGGTCCTTCATGCGCTACAGCATAGTCACGGTAATAAGACACCAGTTTTAGAGGAAAACAACAGGGAACTGACATCTTTCCAGAGTACCACTAAACATATATGCGCATGTCGAAATTATATACAAAATCGATATGTCATACAGAATTCCAAAAATGTTTGTGCACAGTTCTACAGGGACATCTGGGAGGATTTGAGATACGAGTTCACCTCATATAATATATAGTAGATTTAATTCAGAGTCAATAACTTCGACTTGTCCCTCAACAAAAATGCAGTAAATTAGTCCCAGAGAGACCGTCGTAATATGTGTACAAAAAAAAAAGAGTAAAAATAGAGATGAATCATGTTCATGCAATAAACATTGAAATAAAATGTAGTTTTAGTAAAAACGCCATCATAAAAAAGAAAAGAATCTATAGAAACTGGTGTGTCTTTGTCTAAGTGGGTTTCCTCACTAAACAAACCAATCAGGTGTCAGTCAGGATTGAAGCGGACAGTCAAGCAGATAGCTGAGATCAATGGCTGAATGGTTTATGGAGAAGCAATCCCATCTGATTAAGAATATTGACTGCCTAAAAAGCTTTAGGACTGCTCTATACTAAATGGAAAGCAATTTGACCCACAGCCAATCAACTGTATAGTGAAGCAGACAGCTATTGGACAGCATCTATTACCTAACATGAGGAATCTAACGCAAGGAAAGCCACACATTAGTCATTCACAGTCAAAAAAAAACAAAAGTGCTTTTTACATGACATTAAAGACAGGCTAATCTGAAATCGATGATGGCACAATATAAAACAGCATGCGAACGGGTAGAGAAGCGGTGTCTACAAAAAGGTTTAGTTCTAGCAACAGATCATCATATACTAACAAAATGGAGTATTTCCATAACCATAATATCTTATAGTTACAGTGAACCAGTCTCAAATAATATAATTTTAGATCACTGGTTATTTTGAGTGCATTTATATATCCCCACCTGCAATACATTCAGTTCTGTAGACACTCAATTCTGAATACGCTACAAACTAAGGATGCACGGATACCGATACTGATGCCTGGGCTTTGATCTGTCGATACCCGATACCGATCCGATACCATTGTTGAATTAATATTATAAACTGCATACCTTCCACCTTATACCTTCCTTCCACCATGTAGAAGAAACTAAAGGCACCAAATTTCCTAAACTAAACTTTACTAAACTTTCCTAACTAAGACAAAACGGATGTAATGTACTGAATGTTTATACATTTTTATTTAAAGAACAACTGTGCATTCAAATCGAAATTAGAATGTAATCAAACTTCTTAAAATAAATTGAAATAAATAAAATGTAGTAGTAGAAACAAAAGTGTATTGGTCAAACAAGCTAATGAATGACATAGGATCTGCTGCGACCTATATTTACAGTAACTGGCTGCGACGGAGGAAAAAAGTACAAAAAAAAAGAGGAAAAAAACTTGATTGCCCTGTGGATCTGTTCATTTTTCCGATCCCAGATCCAGCTATTTTTTCAATATCGGGGCCGATATCCGATCCTGATATCGGAACGGTGCACCCCTAATACAAACCATCTGTAGTAACCAACTATATGCGTACCCAAACACTTCATGTACACTCTACGACAATATCATGCCTATGCACTACAAAATAATTGTTTACTTAAGCATTGCACTACCAAATCCTTTTTGTGCTGCTCCCCACAAAAGCTCTCTTCTGCACAATAATTTAATGTTTTTTTTTTTCTTTTCACACTTTCATGTACAAATATATCTTCTGCATAACCTCATGTACAGTATTTATGTAAAATTCTTGTAAAGACTCTGTTTGTCCATGTGTATTCAACTAGGTATAGTTATTATAGTATTTAAATTATATGTATAGTCAGATGGTTATTGTATAACTCTATTGTTCTTCCTATGCTTGCATTGTTGTGTGTTTATCTACGTGTAGCTTAAGTTTTTTCTACTTATTTCATCAGACCCTGAAGAGCATTAAGTAATTTACAGGCTTCAACATCCATGCCAGTGTTTTCCTTAGACTGGACCAAGCACAGATTTGCAAAATAGATAATAAAAACGCAACCCACAGAGAAAAGATTTATCCTATGGCAGGACATTATGCAATAGCACACAGCTTGAACTTCTCCACATTAAATCTCATTTTGGTTGTAAGTAGCCTAAGTGGATCTATTAAAAAAGCAATGCACTTCTGGATCTTTCATTTAAAGGCCACACGTTTTTCCAAATTAAATGAGCTGGATCTGATTTATTTTAAGAATTGCATTTCTTGTAAGACTTTTTTTTATTTCTTTACAGTTCCATCATGACAGCTCTTGGAAAGTTTTAGCATGGTAATGGTTATGACAATGCTGCTGCTGCTGTTGTAGATTATTTCTGCTGCTGCAAGGCAAGTACAGAACTTGCTACTGCTAATGCAAACATGATAATTGTGCTGTGAGTATGTAAGAAATACTGCTGCTGTAATAACCCACAGCAGATCTGTACAGGTGGAGCTGGGGAAGATGGAGGGTTTCAGAGGAACCCTAAGCTTACTGGCTATGTTTCCAATTAACCAATCAGTTTATGACAAGTAGTTTGAATTTGACCCATCAGCCTGCACCATCTAGAGCAAGGATGTCAAACTCCTGGATGGCTGCAACCCTGCAGAGTTTGGTTCCAGCCCTGCTTCAACACACATACCATGTAGTTTTCAAATAAGTCTAAGGGGCTGTTTACACCTAGTCATTTACACAAAATGCCCTCTAAAATGCACTCCAGGCGGATATGAATCTGATCGCTCAAACCGCTTTGGGAGGTTGTCTGGGCCGCATTCCAGATGAAATTGGACACGTGTAAACGCATCTGGTTGTTGAAACCACATATGCAAATTTTACTCCTCCCAAAATAATAAACACATGAGAGCTTGTTTTAGGCATGTTATATGGCATGCACTAATATAACGCGCATCGCTGAAGACATGTAAGTGAGTATCTCTTCAGCAAGCAGACATGCAAACTGCCACGGACCAAAATCATTTTAAAGATCAGATGCCTAAACTAGACTGAAGTCTCAAAAACAAAGAGATACTCTTTATAAAAGTTATGACTTGTCCACACCCCCCTAAAACGGCTTGTTTAAACATGCCCCCATCTTTCTCCATCACAGAGTGGGTTTGTTTTCATTGTTTTCACATTCTAAATGTTTACACAAAGAAAGAAGGCGGAGCTATTATTCTCACTGTAGTGTTGCTGTCAGCGCCATGTTCTGGAGATGCTGTGTTTCATTGTGAAAGTGAAACTACTTTGTCTGTGCTTTCAAAAGAGGACACAACTAGAAATCTGTGGTTAAGTTGTATTTACAACACTCTTCCAGAATCAGCACTTTTACAGAGGTCTGATTCCTAAAACCTGCAGAGCAGCCTATGCTGGCTGTGCATAGAGACTATAAGTGGAGCAATTCCAACAAGGACAGTCTGGCGCTTCAAACTCACAACCTCAAAAAGTTACGTTTTCTTTTTAAAAGAGCCTGCTACTTTCTATTCAAAAGCAGTGAAGGGTAGTGCTTGTTGTTTGTCATTTCTCCGATCAAAATGCATGGTGTTATGTTTATTTAGAAGGTGGGGCTTATTCCGCCATATCATGTGTTGCAGTTTCCCCTTTCATAGTAATACAAGTGACCCGTCTTGGTATATATACATATTTATACTATTATACTCACTAAGAAAAATTTTCAACACTCACCAGCACTCGATCTCCGACTTTAAGGTCCTTCTCTCCCCCTTTCTTCACAGATCCACTGTCAGACATGTTGGATCCTGACTCGTTGCCGGTTTTGACGGAGCTGTTGAGCATGCCTTCTCTGAGTGGCATGACCACACGCTGACCAGATGCTCCCACACCACCCTGCAGCTGTGCGTTCTGCTGCTGCTCATCGCTCCCGTCTCCGATGGGTTGTCGCGTGAGCTTGGATGGCCTGGTGAAGATGCCCTGCAAAGGCTGGCACTCGAAGTAACGCACTCCATTGACAGAGCCGTCATTTTTTCCAACCAGGTCGTTCAATACCACTCCAGCCCACTGTCCAGGGGAAAACTGGGTCTCTCCAAGATAGGCGATGACTCCTGGTTTGACTCCATTCACCCAGACACGTTCACCGACCACAAAGTCCCCGGCCACCTCATCGCCCACCTCAGAGGCTTTGGAGCTGGACTTGTCTGAGGCGTTGCTGCTGGGAGTGGGAGTCGTCTGCTTGTAGGGGCAACCTGCGGATAGAAAAATATTTGGCTGTAGATTATTAAAAAAAAAAAAATACTCAAGGTTCAACACAAAAAAGCTAAATCGAAATAACTTGAGTGGCAAGTTGTGAGAGAACTGTCACTGAGTTTGTTCAGTCAAATAAAAACTACTGGGTACAATAACAGACTTACAATACAGGTCTATGGGGCAAGGCATTCTAGAGTGTTCTGTGTTGCTAGAACATTATTACTATTCATTCTGCCATGCAAAAATGTGTTATTTGAGACTTAAAGTCTAAACCATCTCTTAGTGGTGGAACTACTGTTGTAGGTGGATGAACTTCTAATTATGCAATACCAACGTAATTACTGTGGGTGGAGTTTGCTCCACATAAACAGTGTTGCTTATACTTGCATTATGTCCTTTTTCTTGACCAGAAACTGGAGATTAAAAAAATTATGATAAACACACAACAGTGACATGATGTACATCAAAAAATATATATTTTAAAGAATTTACAGTGTTTCACAGCATATGTTGTCAATACTTGTTACAGCTCATTTAGAGAATGTTCATTATTTAGCTCGTGTCTGGGTGTCACTGCAGCCTTCATGCAAGGTTGAGCAGCACTCTAATTTCTGAACAAATCTGGGTCAGTGGGATTTGCAGTTTGCAGTTTATGAACCTGGGTGCTTTGCACATGCCTCTTACCAAATACCGCTTGAAGGATACAGTGGATGATGTGTGAGCCACGGCTCATTTAGCGTGTATTCAGTCAGTCTTTCATATCTCAGCGCCTGTGTGTGGGGGGTTATTGGTGCTGGGGGAGGGGGATGATGACTGCTTTTGTTTCTCAATTTCTCCAACATGTTCTTGGACTGATAAACATAGTGGTTAAAGATCTTTGGTATGAAGAATTTCTGGGCTCCTTATCAGTCAAAAAAAAACCATCCTGACATAATTAGCTGTTGTTTAGAAATGGTGCATAACAATGCAGTGCCGGTGTGCCTCCTAAGAGCTGACAGACTGTCTAGGTTGAGAATTTTGGATGCTATTCAACTATTATTGAGGTCAGTAGTCTACCACACAGAAGCAGACATATAAACGTCAGCGGTGATGGAAATATATTAGCAAATCCCCTTTTTTGGCAAAAAAAAACAAAACACAAAAACTAATATGGCCAATTGCACAGTAGGTTCTTTTGGATCTTCCATTTATTATATTTGATGTGCCCTACATATATGCTTTAATCAATATTTATTTGTAAAAATGTATGAGAGGAGAGAATTCAAATGAATCATGCAACGTATTTTACTAATGTTGGTGCTCGTCAATTTACTTCCATTGGTGCCATTATTTAACGCCCAAAAAAAGCATGTCTTAAACTATGTTGCGCTTGTAATGGCTTCAAATATTATTGATAGAACGAGGCACAGAGAACAGAGAATGCAAGGTAGAAGGCAAAGTATTTTTCCGACATGTTAGAATTTATTTTGAATGATAGAAGATATGTAAATAAGATGTTGCATCTGTGTTCTTTCATTTGCGCATTGTTAGTAAATTACTCACAGAAATCTAAAGCTGCAAAACACCCCACTCCCATTTACTTTTTATTGCATGAAACAGAGCAGCCTGGACATTCTAATATCTTTTTTGGTGTGTGTACCACAGAAGAATGAGTAAATGATGACAAAACTGCCCCTTTTAACAGACGATTTTTTTTTAAAAGGGGTCATACAAACCCAGTTTTCCACAAGCTAATATGATTATTTAGGGTCTTAATGGAAAGTTTGTAATATAGTTTGTTTTAAAATTTCTTAAAGATAGTTTTACAAACGCTAATTTTACCCTGTCATAAACAGCTCTTTTGAAATCATTCAGTTCTGTGTACTTCCCCCTTAAATCTTCACAAGCTCCGCTGACCCCGCCCCTCTTTTCCGGATGCTCTCAGAGGATCTTTTTTTAACCGGATTCATAGTGAAACTTGCTAATTACCACATTATTAGGAAAGGTGATTTGCAAAGATTCATTAAAAGACACTATACTCACTGCTTCTGTAGGTGAGGCTGGATCATGAATGACTCTAAATAATAAATGCATTTCGGTTGATCAAGGGTGCATTTCCTTTAGAACCAAGGTAACGTTAATCCTCTGCATCTTCAGTCACTCAGATGTCGGGGTAAATGACTACTGCTCTGTTCATTAATACATTCAACAACCAAACACCTCAATCTCTTAGGAGTCCTGCTTGTCTCTGTGTCTCGGTCTGATGACGGCTCACTCAGGGCGAGGCTGAGCTAAGACTCCAGTTCAGTCTGTGTGACACGCTGCTGTCAATCATCTATAGTGGGTGTGGCCTATGTCGGTGTGACGCCACACCAACATGCATTTGAGAATGACTTGATTTCAGAAGGGTCAACTTATTTTTATTAAATCAAAAGAAAACTACCTTTATCATTGTAGGGTGGTTGTGTACACACACTCCCAACACACATTTCTGTCCAAACAGCTTGTAAAAGTGCATGTCCCACCATACGACCCCTTTAATTCACTAATTCATTTTTCTTAATTCAACAAATTTTTCTTAATTCACACTAAGCAGACACTTTTCTCCAAAGCAGCATACATATTTACATATTTATACTCACAAACACTCAGTTTGTTGCATGCCATTGCCTTGTCCATTGTTCACTAGCCAATGACCCCATTACGATCCAAAATGTGCATCACACATTAGGGCAGAAGTGAAGCACACTCAGCGCAGTGCAGTGAAAAATAAGCAGCAGGAGTGTGTATGCATGTGCCGGGACTCAAGAGAGGAGTACACGAGCGCTACACTACGGGTAGAGAAAACTAGGCCCATTCAGGAAGTCCCGGCCCATTGCAGGGCTCGAGCGGAGGCTCTGGTGCATTTCTTGCCCAAGTGGCTGGGTTGCTACGGTAACACTAGATCAGTGAGGGGAAAAAAAGAAAAAGGAGTGATGCAGGAAGAAGAGAAGAACACAAGCTTCACTTCACTATTGTGCCTGCACTCCTCCTCCCACCATCTCAATCCCACCATTCAGCAGCACAAGCTAACACAATGACCCCAGCTCAGCCTTTAACCGCCCCCTGCACACACACACACACACACACACACACACATTTCTATCTCAGATGCTCTCTGTGGAGTCCTGATCACTCCTCTACTATAAACACTCCCTCTTTTTTTCCCACTGGAAATGGAAGAGTAACTCCTGATAACAAAAACTTGGATTCATAAAACGCATGTAACTTTTTCAATAGTATTTTTGTTTGCTTTATTTTAAGATGGCCTTGTTACAGTGTATTAGACAATTATACAAAATATTAAGCAATATTAATCAACAACATGTACTTACTATAGGGCTAGGCTTAAGTTTGGAAGTAGTTGCTTCTGATTAGCTGATGCATAATTCACCGCTATTAATATAGTATGTACATGTAACAAGAACACTGTCAAATAAAGTCAAATAAAGTGATAAATATGCAGGTATAAAAGTAAAAAGTGTTATTTGAATGCAATTTGTTGACTGATTCCCCAATAGCATGACATGCAATATGACCAATCGTTATTCAGTCATTTTACTCAATACTTGATTTGGCAACATGAATGCTGAGTCCAAGAAAGATGAACTTGACATGTGATTTTGTCAAGATTTTTCTTTTATTTGCACCAATTTCATCCTTCAGTTGCCTGGCCTCTTTCCATAAAGTTTTCTTATCTTGCTTCTGATTCGTTTGCATTGAAAAAGAAACAGGGGCACCAAAATTTAAGGCTGCCCTCGATTAAAGTTTTTCTGGTAGACTATTAGTCGTTCATCAGAAGCATTACTCGACTAATCGCACGTTTATTAGTCGTCAATTGAGGTGTTTACATTAAGACTTGTCTCTCTGAAACAACTTTTTTTTAATTCTGCAAACCATTTGGTGGTGGGAGGTTTTTTTTGGTTTTCTGGTAAACTGATGACGATCTGTGACCCTGATTTCCCTTGTTGGCTGCCAATCAGAATGAAACTTTTGTCATCTCAGTCAATATTATCCATTAAACGGTGTGTAAATGGCAACCTGATTTAGCAACCTGTTAGAAAGTTAAAAACTCCACTTTTTAAAGCAAAAAAATGCTACTGACCAAAGAATTCATACGAAATAATTCTCTGGCCTAAAAACACATAAAAAGCTGCACTGGTTCAGAGACTTGTGTATAAACCAATGTGCTACTCATTTCCTGTGCCTGGGCTGCATATGTAAGAAATCTTCAGGGAAAAGTCTAGTTTTGGGAGTGTACGGAGCATCAGCCTGTGGGCGGCAGACATGCCATTTTACATGACCAAGAGGATGTTTATAGTGTAAACAAGTTCTTACATCAGTATAGTTTGCAAAATGAATACTTAGTTTCTAACTTTGCAAAACCATAGACAATATTATTACCATCAGTTGAAAGACTTCAAACACAAAAATAATTTTTGTAAACAATTTACAAACAAAGTTTTCTCTCATGTTGATGCATTTCCTATTGAAGGAAGTTCGGATGGAGGAAGCTCTGTACTAAAACAGGCTTTATTACATCACAGCCACAAACTCTGATTTGCTACTTAATGCAAGTCGTAGATGAGACATTCTTCTAGCAGAAGGCATCTTATTAGATAAAATAGTGTAGTGCAACACCAGTTTTCAATGTTTCTGTTTGGTTTTTTTTAACTCCAAGCCCTTTTTCCTTAAAAATGAATTTTGTCAATGTTTATTAGTCAACTGGCCCATAGATTTCGTAAAAACTGAGCAGGGAAAAAATGTCATCTTTTTTTCCCCGCAAACATAAAATCATAAAAAGATTTTTTTTTTTCTTCATGTTGAAAGTGTTTTTAGAAAACCTTGCTGAAAAGAGCAGGTACCACATTTTACCCACGTAATTATAAATATCATGAGCTGCTTTTGCTAAACATAAAACACATACTGTTGGTAGAGACAGAAGAAAAACAAAGCGTTGATATAAAAAGACTTAGAGTCCAATAAATGTGAGTTTTGTGTAAAATGGCATTTTAAGGAAAATCCCATCTCAGACGACTTCTTTATGTGAAAAGCAGATCTCCTCCTGATTTTCCCTGCACTTCCTGTATGTGTGTGTTTTACGAACAAAGCATTCCAGAGTCTGCTTGAACCACGACACCCTTCTGGGTGACACACAAACTAATGTAAATAGCATGGTCTGGTCTCGTTGTGGCTGGATGTGAGGTCGGCCACGTCACCAAGGCGGGGATTAGCTCACTGTGATTTATGTAACCAATGTCTGTGTCACCCGTGTCAGCGCTTGTCGTTTGATACAAAAGATAATTAACCACATTAATCACAATAAACCACAACTCAGATCCAACTGTCATGGTATTAATAAATGGTCTACTGCTTTATAAAAAATGAGTTGAAGAGTGATCAAACTGTGCTACACTCAAGTACAAAAAAAGTATCTTAAGCTCACCAAGGCTCCAACTATTTAAATAAATACACAGTAATACCGTGATATATATTATTACAATTTAAAATAACTATTTGTATATGACTGTATATTTTCAAATATTATTTATTCCTGTAATCGCAAAGATTTTTTCTTATTATAATCAAAATAAATTGAAAGCATTTGTGCTGCTAAATATGTTGAAACTATGATCAATTTTATGATTATTTGAAGAAAAGGCCCTAACGGCCCATTAACACCAAGAACTATAATTATAGGGGCTTATGTCCTATTTTTAAGTTTTGCCATTTTTAAACAGTTTAGTGCATTCTTGCTGAATAAAAGTGTCTACCAGTAGAAAAAAACACAACTGAGGTTCTCTGATTCCATTTCAGAGAAAAACTGCTACATTTCAATCAAACCACTAAAATTCAACTGACAAAAGCTGACTCATCCCTTGCTGTGGTGGTGCTTTGATATATGAACCATGTATGATACACATGGTCATATACCATAATATTTGCATTGTAAAATTACCACAGCATCAATAAACCAAGGCACTGTGCAAAAATCCTTGTCATATTTTCTTAGTAACAGTCCAGCCAACACTGACCCTGCAACCATAGAATGTAAAATGGAATTACTTTTAGCTTTGCTCAATGTGTTTTATCATGCTCAAATCCATTTTACACACAAAATCTGAATATATGTGTGTTGTATTAACTTACTAAAACTACAATTATTTATTAATTGAGACTGCAATAAAATAAAATATCTGATGAAAAGCTTAATTTTTTTGTTTAAAAAAAACAACTTTAGAAATAGTGTCATGGCTAATAACTCAAATAAAATGTTATGTTTGATAACTCCGACTTCTAAAACTGAAGTAGAAATAAAAATCAATTTAAGCCAAATAGAAATGTTGGCCAGAAAACTCGTATGACTGAAAAATGCAGATAATTTTATTATAAAAAATAAAAAGCAATTTCAAAATGTTGATGAATTCTGTAATATACATAAAAAGTATTAATAAATAATATTGTAAAATAATGATGGTGCAGAAAAGTGTCTGCAGAATCAGTCTGGGCCTAGTGACGGCTTATATGATGAGACATATCACTGGCTTATGTGGGTCTGGAGGCGAGCGAGGCACAGAAGAAGCTGACTTACTGTCTTTTTGAGCTGCAGGACTGGTTGATGGGCCAGCAGTTGTTCGTCCCACTGGACTGGAGTGTTTAGGACCCCTGCCAGGGATCTTCAAGCCACTGGACTTTAGCATGTTCATTATGCCCACTGGAGAAACTTCAAGTTTCGCAGCTTATTACGTTTTTTTTTTCCCAGGCACTAAACGTGAAGATGGCAGATATCCCTCTCCATTCTACCTGCGGGACTGAAGACAATCACCATGAGATGATTTGAAAAACACAGCTAAATCCCATTGACTACATGCAATTTGCTGTATGAATGGCCCGTGCCAGTTCATAAACAGGATACTGGCTGAGCCACAGCATCAATAATGTGATGCTTCAGGGCAAAGAAAGACACAAAAGCCACATTTTATCGCTCGGATGAGGCTGAAACAATGTAATCGAGACCGACAGACAGAGAATGCGTTGTTTTGCCAATGAATGATAAATCAGTAATAAAGCAAGGTCATTTGCGGTATTCTAGCATATCTGTGAAATGAGACCCATTATCCACCGAGCTCGGCAGTTTCGATATGCTGTCATCACAGCCCCCTTCTAAACCCTAAATTTGCTCCGTTAAAAACTCCCTCCGCGAATTTCTTTTTAAAAGACAGATGACTGCAGCATAAAGCGCATAATACATTGTAATATATCCTAAAAGAGGCGGAAGTTTAGTGGGCTAGCTCATTTCTGCGCCGTAGACTCTGCTGCTCTATTGTTTTGGCTCTTCACTGCGGCGTGCTCGCGACCGTCTCCACACGCCCCTGTCAAGCGACATAAAGCCGCTCCGCTCTCACAAACAGCACGATTACCTTATGAAGTCCAAATCCTGTGAATTATAAAGAAGTCGGCTCCGGCGAACTTCAGACGGTCTGTGCAGGGATGGCTCAGTCGGCTTCCCGGCATGAGATTTGTCAGCGTCTGCCACTCCCTTTGCTCTCTCACTCTCTCTCTCCCTTTCTCCCACACGGATGCGAAAAATATGGATGCTGAGCTAAAGCTGGCAGTGAGAGCGGGACAGGATGCGGGGCTCACAGACACCGGCACATTTTAGGAAGGCTCTTTCACACAAAGATGCCTAGAAATGTCCCGAAAGTGTGTCAGTGATGAGCAAATGGTTGCTGAATAACTGAGGGTCATTTAACGGGAGGGGTAAAAGCCTTCAGGCAGGGGGGTCGCGATGTCCGATTCGTGAATCGCCCTTTTGAGTCGAATCTTTTATGTGAATCGGGCGAACAATACTGGTGTTCACGAATCGCATTGATTTCGTCCGAACAAGTCTAGGATGATCTTTTTGGACATGCCGATTCGAAATGAACCGCATTAATTTACTTGAGTTAAAACGATAGCAGCGGGAAAACAATGGAAATATGTTTACAAATTGGTTAAATTTCATTTAAAAAATGTAAACTGAATTAGCTGTAGCAAATTACTGTTACTGTTACATTGTATTTCAATTTACCTGATAAAATATTAAATACAAATAACCCTTACTGGCTTCAATGTAACGATTTGTACCGTATGCCGGGGGACGACAGGGACCATAACCAGTACTGAATCGCTTAAAGATTTGAACTATAATGTTCAAAAGAACCGATTCGCACGGTTCGGACTTCCTAGTTGGATAGTCTGTTATCGCTACGTTACGGCCCGGGATACGATTTTATCGGGTTTTGCTTTAAAAACATGCAAAGCTTGTTTTAGCGATACCAGTTACTTTCTACCGCTGAATAATGACTTTATGCCTCAAATATAAAAGACGCATGGGCATCTCGACCGGAAACTCAACAAACAACTCCAACTGATTGTGGAATTTATGTATTTCCGGTCATGGTTAAATTATTGAATAAAAACACTTGTCCACAGCAGAGATAGGTCATCTAAGGATTCATAAAACGAATGAACAATGGAGTAATAATAACAAAAATATTTAAAAACACTCAAAATACAAAAAGCTGTAACCAATAATATTTTTTTGTACTTAATT
The DNA here is from genome assembly GCA_034779775.1 of Enteromius afrohamiltoni. Taxonomy (NCBI): domain Eukaryota; kingdom Metazoa; phylum Chordata; class Actinopteri; order Cypriniformes; family Cyprinidae; genus Enteromius; species Enteromius afrohamiltoni. The sequence goes on from JAUYWG010000038.1 coordinate 18,926,324, forward strand.
TTGCCTTTTTATTGTTTTGTAGATGCATACACTTCCACAAACATGATCATGAGGAAATTAAAACATGCTTAATATACCTTTAAAACAGGTAAAAAATGTCGAAAAAGTAGAAACCTGTTGAATTTAATAATAATTCTGCCACATGACTAAAGTATAACCAACACACTGGAATGAAAATCAAGTTATTAATGAGAAAAAATACATTAACTGACTCCTTGCATGCAATCTTCCCATTTAAAAATAAACAGTTATTATTCTTATGCTCATACATAACAAAACGCAAAGCTTAGCTGTAATACAAAAAATAATAATAATAACTGGTTCTCCAACTAGTGCCTCCTCTTAAGCATGTGAAATAATAGTGCCTGTCTTTAATAGTACAGAAGGTGGTGTAACACGGTTATGTGTTTCCCTCAAAAGAAAACAGAGAGAGAGGAAAACAGACTGCGAGAGGTGGAGAGAAAGCGAAGAGAAAACAGGAAGCACATTATTTCTTGTAAACATAAGGCACCACTTTGACTCTTTAATAACAGGAGCTGTAAATGTGAAACTCTCAAAACTCAGATAATAACACACTCAAAACAACAAGAAGCCTACGCTCTCGTAAAGGGTACAAAGCTGTGACTGGGGGAAATACTCTAAGGTACAACAGTTGATCTTTGCACCTCATTTATGCACTACATGTTAGTACTTTAAAGATGCATATTAGTACTTTAAAAGCACATAGATCATGAAGTGTACAGTACTTTGTGAAAGGGTACTGCACCAATGACAGTTATGTCCCTTTTTTCTAAGAATGTAAGAACGAATAATGAATAAAAAATAAGGATGCGTAACCGAATTATTAAAAACATGAATACAAAACAGAAAAAGAAAGAAGTGGTCCAAATGTCTTAATAAAATAACACTCAATTTGAAATCTATCACCCACATATTGTTACCTGACTTTGTCATATTCAATGAATATGGAATATAAACCCAAATCTTCTTCCACAGAATACAAATGAGATATTTTTGCAGATCAGCTTATAACAGTTTTCATACGACTCTAGGCATTGTATGCAAGTATAGCATGGAGATTCTGAAAAATATCTTGTTTTTTATTGAAGAAAGAAAATTATAAAGGTTTAAACATTAGGGGGAGTAAATGATGACACAATTGTTTTCTCCCCTTAAGACAAATTAAATATTGTGAATGCAGTTGCAAATTAAACTACATAGTCAAGGGTTAAAAGAAACTTTTTAAACCTCAAAAAAGTCTGAACTTATCCTCTTATAATTTCACAGTTACATTAATGCAGGCTGTTCTTAAGAGATTTGCGTAGTGCACATAATATTTACTGAATGGTAGTAAATTACAGCCATAATTAAATATGACTGCAGAGGAATTGAAAACACGATGCAGAGAAGTACTTGATATTTTTGTGTGTGTTCATAAGCACTGCTGTCCTACAAATGAGGCCTGAATTCAGATTATCAATAAAGAACGCTGTAATGCCACCTAGTGGAGAAATACTAAACATTACCACCTTTCAGGAAAAAAGCAATCTTCCACATGTAAAAAAAAAAAAATCACAGGAATACAGTTTTTGTGAAAAACACAATGCATACTTGTTTACAGCTCATATCATAAAAAGACATAACAACAAATTGTGACACATAGAGACAAGGCATTTAAACAGCACGAATGGCAGCTTAACATGGCATTTAAACCAAGAATAAATCAATTCTCCTCTTGCTATCAACATGTGATATGTGATGTTAACAAACAAGTTTCGGGAGGAGCTCTAACGCAGTGGTTAGCTTCAAATGTTTCCAATCCCCTAATCAGTCTAAGCCAATCAAATTCATATGCCTTCCCCTTAAATAGGCCGCTTTTCCTCCCTTCCTCATCCCTCCTCCTCCCCTTCGCCACCGTTATTTCGCGTGTTCCTCCGGGGGCGAGCGGGATTCGAGGAGGTCATCGTGCTCACGCCTAATTGTTATCATGAGGAAGCGCGAACTCGTGAAGCAGAATTAAAAAATGAATTAAAAGCAAATCTATATAAACATTCTATTAAAACTGATTTCATGAAAAATTACCCGGTGGAAGAGCAGACATGCATATCCACGGTGCTTTGTAAAGTCAAAAGCACATTAAAGAAGGAAGAATGCTGAAGGTAATGTTGAAAAAGTGAATTAGTTTGAATGCATGCAAAAGCTGCAAAAAACGCCAACAAGACAACCCACGTGAATCACTGCTGTAATGTAACACTCTCCTTAATACCAAATATTCCGCAAATGCACCATGACTATCTTTTCATAAAGGGATTGTGATCGCAGACCGTCTACCCATTCATTAAGATTTGGAAAGTTCAAGTATACAAGAACAAATCCAACTTGCTGTACATTATTTCTTTTCTCATCTATGTGTCAAAGATTAGGTGTGTATGAGCTCAGTGACTGAGTAACACTGTGAATTACTGTGTGAAATGCAACCAGTTAAAAAGTCCTTTTGTTTACGTTTGTAATTCTAAGAAAACATTTTTATTCTTTGATCTTTCCTCCTCCTCCACTGCAGCATGGGCATCATGTAGGTCTTGGAGAACACAGAAAAGCTTTGATAGTCCGTCTGCTTTCTTCTTGTCTGTAAGATCAAAACAGTTCTTTATTTATGAGAAGCTGCTACATGCCAGAGAACAAAGGGTACATGTGAGTGGTGTTTTAACATGGAATGAAGAAAGCAGTGATATATTAGCATTACTTATATATAATTTTAGTACTTTTATTATGGAGCCTTTATAATTTGTATTAGTTTTTTAAATATATATACAGGTGCTGGTCATATTATTAGAATATCTTCAAAAAGTTTATTTCATTAATTCAAGAAGTGAAACTTGTATAATGCATACATTCATTCCACACAGACTGATATTTCATGTGTTTATTTCTTTTCATTTTGATGATTATAACTGACAACTAATAAAAAGCCCAAAATTTGTATCTCAGAAAATTAAAATATTACTTAAGACCAATACAAAGAAAGGATTTTAAGACATCTCGGCCAAGTGAAAAGTATGAACGTGAAAACTATGAGAGTCGATCAGTCTGTGGCACTGCTCAGGTGTTATGAGAGTCTTCTGCATTGTTGGGTCTGGCATGTCGCATCTTCCTCTTCACAATTACCCCCATGTACCCCAATTATCTATGGGGCTAAGTTCAGGTGAGTTTCCTGGCCAGTTAGGAACAGGGATACCATCATGGTCCTTCAACCAGGTACTGGTAGCTTTGGCTCTGTGTGCAGGTGCCAAGTCCTGTTGGAAAATGAAATTTGCATCTCCATAAAGTTGGTCAGCAGCAGGAAGCATGACGTGCTATAAAACATCCTGGTATACAGCTGCTTTGACCTTGGACCTCAGAAAACAGAGTGGACCAACACCAACAGATGACATGGCACCCTAAACCATCAAAGACTGTGGAAACATTACACTGGACCTCAAGCAACGTGGATTCTGAGCCTCTCCTCTCTTCCTCCAGACTTCCTCCGGGTCCCTAATTTCCATTGAAAATGTACTTTCATCAGATAACATAACTTTGGACCACTCAGCAGCAGTCCATTCCTTTTTTGTCTTTAGCCGAGGCGATATTCTTTTGACGCTGTCCGTTCAAGAGTGTCTTGACACAAGGAATGCGAAGCTGAAACCCATGTCTTGCATACGTCTGTGGGTAGTGGTTGTTGAAGCACTGACTCCAGCTGCAGTCCATTCTTTGATTATCCCCCACATTTTCGAATGGGTTTTGTTATACAGTTTTCTCCAGGGTTCAGTTATCTCTATTGCTTGTACACTTTTTTTCTACCACATATTTACCTTCCCTTCGCCTCTCTATTAATGTGCCTGGACACAGAGCTCGGTGATCAGCTGACCTCTTTTGCAATGACCTTTTGTGTCTTGCCCTCCTCGTGCAAAGTGTCAGTGGTCGTCTTTTGGACAACTGTCAAATCAGCAATCTTCCCCATGATTGTGTAGCCAACAGAACTAGACTGAGAGACCATTTAAGGTTTTGAGTTAATTAGTTGATTAGAGTGTGGCACCAGGTGTCTTCAATACCGAATCTTTTCACAATATTCAAATTTTCTGAGATACTGGAATTAGTGAAATAAATCAACTTTTTGAAAATATTCTAATTATATGACCAGCACTTGTATTTCTATTCAGCTTACATTTTAATAATTGTTTGTAATTTTAATACTTAAAGGTGACATATCATAAAAATCTGACTTTTTGTATCTGTATCTGAGGTGTGGGCTGTTAAAGGCGCACCCTATCGTGGAAAAGGGGCAGGGAGCAGCAGCTAATTTGACATGAACCAAAATAGCATGTTCACAATTACACAAAATTCGGGGTAGGAGGAAAAAATATTTTTATTGCGTTCCATCACAAAGATATTTGCATTATCTCGCAAAACTTTTAAAGTCTCACATTCAAGAACACGTTTGTGGTGAAATAACCCAAGACGTTTTGCCAGAGAACGCAAAGTTTCTCAGGGGAACGCAAACGTTTCGCAAAAGATTTGAAAAACATTTTTCTCACCCACCTCAAATTTTTTCCTCCACCATGTCCCTTAAGGGTTTTAATAGTTTTCGTTAACGATAACAATAAGTAGGCCTGAAAACATACCTCTTACTGAATCTGCCTCCTTAAGTCCTTGCTGCTCTCTCAAATTATAATATTTATCTCTGCAAAGAAGTACAAGACATCATTGTTAGATGACCTGGACTTATTGACAGGGACTTTTAGACATGATTAGGAGGTATTACAAAAACTATAAACACATCAAACTGTATACAAATGAATTGTAGTTGAATTATTTTTGTATGAAATTATGTGTTTGATGTCAATCCTTTTAGCGGACCTAAATTTCTCCACAGGTCCAGTATGCTAATGCTACATTACCGCATGGCATGCTGGACACTACGCAGATGTTGGTAGATGAGCTGAGCCTCCAGGTCTGGGTCCAGCGGGTCATACCACTCCTGCAGAGTCACTCCATGCCTGGTTTTATCACAGCCTGGGTCTATAATCAAAGATCTTATTAGTTTTTGTTAATTAAATATACTTTTAATCAGCAGGGACACAACAAACTGATGAAAAGTAATGATAAAGACGTCTGTGACTATGGACCACAAAGACAGCATCTGAAAGTTGATAGGATAACATTTGCCTGAGATCCAACTATTTAAATATCTGCAATGTGACGGTGCAAACAAATCAAAATACTGAGAAAATTGCCTTTAAAGTTGTTCAAACAAAGTACTTAGCAATGCATATTACTACTCAACAATTATGTTTTTCAATTCAATATACACTACCAGTCAAAAGATTGGAAACAGTAAGATGTGTAATATTTTTAAGATGTTTCTTAGATGAAATATTATTTGAAATATTTTTACCATTTAAAATAACAGGTTTCTATTTTAATATACTTTAAAATATAATTTATTTCTGTGACGAAAGCTGAATTTCCATCAGTCGTTACTCCAGTCTAAAGTGTCACATGACCCTTCAGAAATCATTCTAATATGCTGATTTATTATTAGAATGATCAATACTAGCAAAGTTGTGATGGCAAATATTTTTTTTGGAAACTGCAATGCGATCTTTACTTAACATACTAATAATTTTTTCCATAGGGTAAAAATAATAACAATAATAATTCTGACCCATACAATGTAGCATTTCTGTTGCTACAAATATCCATGCTACTTAAGACTTAAGGTTTTGTGCTCCAGGGAATCATTTATCAAGATTTCCATTACAAATAAATCACAAATACAAATCTTTTAAACTTTCTAATCACCACAGATTCATAAAATAAAATCTATTTTATAGTTTCCACAAAACATATTAAGTTGCATAAAGGTTTTCAACATTGATAATAGCAAGAAATGTTTCTTGAGCATAAAATCAGCATATTAGAGTGATTTCTAAGGGATCATGTGACACTGAAGACACTGATAAGTGCTGAAAATCCAGCTTTACCATCACAGGAAAAAATGACATATTAAAAATTCAAAATATATGAAAATGTAAAAATAAAAAAAATAAAAATAGCAACAATTCAAAATATTGCTTTTTTGTATGTCTCATCTAATAAAATAAGTTTTGGTGAGCATAACAATCTGACCAGTCCCTCAAAATATATGATCATCAATATCTGCAATACCTGATTTCTCCTTCTGATGGCAGCAGCTCCATCTGTCTGCTTTATAGATGCCTGGATGATAGCAGCTCATAGTGTTTGTGTTGTGACTGCAGGCTTTCCTCAGAGCTGACAGCCAGTGATTCAACTCATTTACACTCTACAGCCACACAGAGACAAACAATGACATCTAATAACCCTTCTGAGGTTTTTCAGGGCCTATTCTTATAAGCTCATCAACAACAAACAATTCTAAGTCGTCTAAACATATTCTGGATTAATTTGTGAATGCAGTGCAATACTAACTTTGCAGTCGAGGTACAGGGTCTCCTGCAGACCAGAATCTTCACTTGAGATTATCTGCATGACATTGGCACTGCCGAAACACTTCTCCTCCACTTTCTCAACCGCCCGGATCTTTGGCAGCGAAATGAAAGAGCTCTTCTGCAGATTCAGAGAAGGGAGTCAACTTATCTTACATACTGTATACTGTATATGGGTGATTATAGACACTTTTGAACACATTTAGAGAAACCCTCACGTTTCACCTCAAGTATGCTCCTACACTGTAACCAGACACACTAACAAAACTGTTGGTTGTGATGGAAATAATGCAGAATATTTGAGGGACATTATCAGTTCGTACTAAATTCATAGGAAATATTTTGAAATAATAATGAATATTACTGTTAATAAACTATTGAAAACATTTTAGGTAACTGAAATGAACCTAAACTGGAATAACTAAAATATCAATATTAGTTGATAAATGGAATTTGTTCTAAAATAAACATGCATATTTTAAGAGTTTAATTACAAAAATAGATAAGTAATTTTTAAAAACTGTGTTTTTCATTGTGCATTACTATGTATTTCATTCAAACAGCAGCTGGGTTATTTTTATAAGGTAAACAATAACTAAAAAACACTGCTAACCAATACAATAAAGCACATTAAAACATGACATCATTAAACATCATAAAAAACAAGATTTATTTTGGGGGAAAAAAATAAACTTTATACATTTACATTTAATACTTATATTTGATTCAATTTAGATATATTTATATTTATATATTTATACATTTATTTTATTGATATTTAGAAATATTGCCTTTGGACCTCACTGAAATGAGTTTAAGGGGAGCAAATAAATAAACCAGAAATAAATCAAAATATTAATAGTAATATTGTTATGAAAAAATAGGAGTTATTAAAAAAGTAGGAACTCTTAAAAGTTATTTGTAAGTTTAAAAAAAAAAAAACACCCATTATGAGCCATGTTCAAATATCAACATCAACCATATAATAACTAAATAATAATAAAAATGAATAATATTGCTGCTCACTTTTGAGTGTTGTGTCCGTGAGTACGACAGAGTATCTTTACTGAGCGTGACATAGTACTTTTTAAAAGGTGATGTCATGGGCATGCACTTGTCCTTGGTCCTGTGTAGGAAGAGAAAGCCTTCTTTCTCCATAGTGCCACACTGCAAACTCATGCGTGTCTGAAGCTCAAGATCTGTTCGAATAAAGCAAATGAGAGAGAGCAAGAGAAGTGAATAAAATTAGGCTCTTGCCTTTCTGCTCCATCCTTAAGGGTCCATTCATTTTTGGATGAACTACACAATTAAACATGCAGCTCCAACAAGAAAATGAAAAAAGGATAAAAAAAAATACAAAAAAAGAGTTAATTATCTAAAGATTGATCAGATATAACAGGTATGAACGAGTCTCCAGCCAAGCACCGGGTTCCACTCAATTTTTTATCTAATGACTAATTTAGCTCAGCTCACCCTCTGACTCATGGCAGTTGACCAGTTTAGTGATGAAGTCTTTGAGTTGGGTGATGCCTTGCTGTATGGCTGGCTGCAAGCAGACCATCCACGGCTCTTTAGAGCAGCATGCAAGAGTGTCCATATTCCCAATGGTCTGCACGGCCTGAGGAAACACACGAGGCAGTCACAGTGACGTAAGATGGAATATGTTAACCGCAATGAGCTCTATGAATGTTCTGAGGTCATAATCCGTGACTATACTGTGACCTATATAGTGGATGTTATTGCAGAAGTGAGTGCAGCCTCACTAACCCAAAGGACCTGAGCTTGATTTGTGTTATATTATGGACAATGTGACTTTGTAGATATGTAAAAGAATCGTACTTTGGCAAGTAGCAGAAGTGTGCGGCTCGTACGGGCATCAGCATGCTTTTCTCGAAGGTGAAATAGTTTTGGAGACATAATGGCAGGTGAGATGAAGCGCAGGCACAGGAAGCTGGTCACAGCAATGAACTTCACCTTCTGAGGAAACATATACAAACAGGTCATGAAAGAAGCTCAAATATACTTCCACAGACACATGTGCAATCTTTCATGTCAAATCTTTATTTTATATATATATAAAAAAAAACATGTTAGGGCTGGCAGAATCAAATGAAATGAGTATCAACAAAATCCATCTTTGCACTGCATTCATGCATTTTTCTGCAATCATAACAGAATTGACATTTGACAAGAAAAATATGGTGTGGTAACAGAGTTGACACAAGATATGAGCTATTTAAGACACTTTTAAAATGAATGATTATATTGCTATGGACTGCACATCTTGTAATTCATAAAGAACAATAATAAATAAATTAAAATAACAAAACAATATAACCATTTAAAAAAAAAGTAATAGAAAAAATTATGACTTTTTTTGTGAAGACACCAAATGCACCCGCAATTACTGTAGAGAATCACCCACACACACATATAATTTTATTGTCATTTTTCCACCAAACCCCTAAGAAATTTGCCCCTACATACAATGCATTTACTTAACTGATTATATAAAGGGTTAGTTCACCCAACAATTTTGTTCCAAACCCATAAGACCTTCGTTCATCTTCAGAACAGAAATTGAGATATTTTTGATGATATCAAAGAGCCATCTGACCCTCCATACACAGCAATACAACTGGCAAGGACCCAGCAAAACAGTCCATGTGACATCAATGGATCAACTCCACTTTTGCAACGCTAGGAGAATACTTTTTTTGTGCAAAGAAAACAGAAATAACATCATTTACTCCATCCATCCTTCTTCCGTGACTTACGTCTTCCGCCATTTTAGAGAGTATCACAACGCACTGTATACGCAAGATTGAATGTATTTGACATAATCAGCCTGTTTACATCTGGGGGAAAGTATGCGCATATACTGTACGTCATATGCAGTTTTTCATACCTAGAGGAAAGTGTACGCATACTCTAGTAAGGCCTGCTGTCAGTGTAAGTCTGTGGAATGTTTGGGACGAAAATGGGCAACTAAACCAACTGAAATGTGGACATATTGAATTTTTTTGTGAATTGTCGGGACACTAGGACACTTTGAGAACGCACACTGTTTCAGGTAACCTTTTAAGTATCGTTTTTGAAAATGAATGTGACTGACCCGGTACTCTGGGTTGGGGAAGCGCTCCTGAACTCTGAGGTAGAGTTGATGGAAAACCTGGCAGATGAGCAGGGGGCAGTATGAGGCTGACTGCAGGATGGAGGTGAGAAGCTCAGACAGGTACGACTGCAGGAGGCTGGAGCTCTGCTGAATAATATCAGACTCAGTCTGCTGACGGTGCAAACCTGCACACCTATAACACCAAGAGACCCAGGAAAAATTAAGATTAAATAACCTTTACAAATAAAAAGGCTAAATGTAAATAGAAGTCATCAATTGTTCTTTTCTTTGTCTTACCCTGCCTCTTTCAGTTCAACTTTACTTGGATCCAGTTCTACATATTTCTTTTCTTCAAAGATTCGGTTTATTATGGGGCCCAGAAGCCTGTGCAGATATTGCATCCCAGCCACCTGCCGTGAGAGAATGAAGACAAAAGTGCCTTTGTTTAATATTGCATATAATCACATTATGAAAACCGCTCGAATAAAATATAATAAAACAGCGGGAGGATTAAGCTGGAAAACATGTGCAACACAGAAAAAATGATTTAATATGAGTTAGAAATGAATACATTCACTGATTTATTAGTGTGTGTATGTTTGTATTTGTAATCTTTTCTCATAATGTAATTTGAGTCTCTTTCTATCTAAGCAGATAGTTGATGCGAATGAGAATCAGATATTATGCTGGAATAAAGGTTTTGATATATAACATGCCCTGAACAGGGAGTGGGACTGTTTTACCCAATTTTAAACATTCCCGAAAGTTGAAAATAATAAGCCTCATTGGGGTTAATAAAGATCTACTTCCAAAGGAACAAATATTAAAACAACATTTGAAAAAGTTAAAAAAGTTGCAATTACTGTATAAAGTATACTTACAGTTTGTGAAAATAAAAATATAACTAGATAATGTGTATATGTTTGTGCAAAGTCAAAATTGTGTTAATTATTCTTATTATTATTAATTATAGTTAATAATAGCGGATCCACAACAAGTAAAAATATTTACATTGTACAAAATCATAGATCATAACAAATTTTTGTCATATTTTTACCACTAAACTAGGAAATGTTCCTGGTTTCAGAAATCATGTAGATTGTATATTTACCTTCAAGAACGATTCCATAGACTTTGATGCTAATGAATTACTGCGGAATAGTGTGTTGGGTTCAGCTGAAGAATAACAAAAGAAAATCATAGCATCAATAGCAAGACTCACTACTAATATGGGTGCTACCAAAATAAAACAGGTAATTCACACGTATGTGTTTCGTGTTTGTTTGCTTACTAGTCTTTTCCAGCTCCAGTTTGAACAGAACATCCAAGAACTCCTTGACAAGCCCTTGACCCAGAAACAGCTTTACTAGATTATTAGCTACTTCCTGTCTGCTCTCTGCTGTAGTGGTCTCATCAATCAGCATGATGAAATCAGGCCAGTTGCCCTACAATTAAGAGTCATTTTAGTCACAAATTATGCTTAAAATGAACTTGATATACACAATGCAACACTGTGAGCTTAAACCATAACCACAAAAAAACATGCCTACTTAATTGTTTACATTTTAAAGGGACAGTACACCCAAAAAAGAAATTCTGTGGTCATTTCCTCACCCTCATGTTGCTCAAAACCCATATGACTTTGGAACACTTTGGTACAGAAATTAATTTCGCCATATATTTCCTTCTGCAATCAACAGAAAGACGAAAGCCATTGAAATTTGGGAAAAAAGTACTGTAAGTGCGAATTGATGTGAGAATTTTTGGGTGACCTGTCCCTTTAACACGAGCAGGCACGAATAAAGTATCCAGCACATGCATACAAATGAGATCAGATAACGACGAGTGCCACATTTCGCAATCCATACACCAAATTATGTCTTGTTATCTTGTAACGAGGAATATGCCATGTGAATTTTAAGAGATAATGCACAGGCGTATCCCTTGAGATAAGGCTCAGTCCAAATGGCATCAGACTCACGTTGAGCTGAGAGCCGACCGACTGGCTGAGTAGCTCTGTGAGTGGATTGTAATGGCTGGATGGCAACACAACCTCGTCTCGAAGCCGTAGCTGCAGACGCAGAGAGCCCAAAGTTCCACTAGGAGAGAATGAGAGATATACGAAATCATGTTACTGCCATATCTTCATATCCTTTTGGATTCTAATGTGATTTTAATATTTGATTGATTCAAAAACAGAGTAAAATATCATTAACCTTTAGTTTCACCCCAAAAAAACATTCTGTGAGGCCTTACTCATAATGAAAAAACAGTAAAACCTTTCCAGGAAGTGAAACTCAGCGTGGCAGACAAACAATATTACCCAGAATGACTCCATTAGGGACACTGCTCTGTTCAGCGATACATAAAAAAGCCAAACAGTAAATGTTATTCCTGTGAATGTGGGTGGCTGTGTTTTCTAGCCCTGTCATAATGGAACAGAAAATGAGGACAATGTGGCAGCCCAACTGAAAAACACAACATTGTGGCAAGCATTTGAAGCTGATTTGGCTTTAGAAATGTATGTTTCACACTCAAGCAAAAATGGCACTCGGTTTAGGCTGACCGCAGGCGTGCAATCCTCAAAACAAGCTTGCAATACTACTGCCCATGTTGGCGGCATTCGAATCAACATAAAAACACATAAATGACCATTTTGAAACATTTTATAAGCAGAACACTGCATATAAAATTAAAAACGCTCCACAGTGAAGACATGAGTCACCTTTGATTTAAAAAAACTTTAACATGATGATAAGGTAATGGTGAAACATTAGTATAAAGACAGTTCATGAATAAAGTGTCTGCAAAATGACTAAATGTCATGTAAATGTCAATAAATACCACAGCAGATCTAGACAAGTGGAAGGGAGCTGGGGAGGTGGAAGGGTTCAGAGGAACTTTGACGCGCTGCAGGACCAGCTAACAGCGAATACTGAACAAGACTATTTAAATGTTGGATAAGAAATCTCATTGCCTGCATAATCAGCAGAGGCCAATCAGCTTGTGTCATGTATAGTAAATAATGGTATTAATGGTAAAGACCTATGAGCCTGCACTGTCTATAGCCTCATGACTAAACTTTATATTTGAATGATTTTATGAACACTGTTACTAATATGCTTGTTTAAACAACTTTTAATTGCACTGATTTTGCAATAAAAGGGAATATTACATTTTTAAAAAAGTGTAATTAATTATCATTTTGCTTGTCTAATCCCAAATCTTGTCATTCTTTGTCGTATTAAGACGTTATTATTTATTACAGTTCAGATACAGAAATAACATTTCTTAACATGTTATAGGCCTATGATGGGAGCACACAAGGTTTCTGTCTGTTGAGCATCAGCATTTTGTTTTCAAACCAAACAAGCAGAAACTGTTGCTGTGTGTACCCAACTACAGTTATCTGTATTTTGAACAGAATAATTAGTGTGAATGGTATTGTGACCTATTTTCTCTTTGATTGTTCTACATGTAGAACCAGGGGCATAGCAGCCAATTTACAAGTGGGAGGAGGGGGGCGTATGGTGATGTGATCCAAAGGTGTTCATACAATATAATAAACCCTGTATAGAAGAACAATGGGCAGTTTACCAGCACCAAAGCATTGAACGTGACGAGGTACACAGAACCGTTTCTGTTGTCTTTCGACATTAAATCATAACATGGTAAAGTGTGATTCGTGTCATTGCAACATTCTGTAACACATACTCACATTGTGTGTTTGAAAAAAGATTTAATAGTCCTCTGCTTTTTTCTAGGCTGCATTTTACCCCAGACAGCCAAGTGGGTGAACGAAAGAAAATCCACAAGAGCAACAAGATTTGAAGCTCATGGCAAGAGTTTCGCGCTGCGATTGGCTAGACGTTCATTCACTCAAATCTAATGAACAAAGAGAATACGGGTGGAAATATTGGCACTAGATCAAAAAAAGTGCGGGGGACAGAATCACCTGTTTCTAAAAGTGAGGGGTACGTGTCCCCCCCGTTGCTACGCCCCTGAGTAGAACTAACAAACCACAAGGAAGTTTGCACCTGATTAATTGGCAGAGGGTTCAAGGTACAAGAGGGCACAACTGAGAATGCCATAGGCCCTGGAGAAAGGGATCTGAATATGAGCAAATTACTGAAAACTTAAAAGAATGGTTAACCTCTAAAAGGGGAATCTAAAAATCTCTCATTAGTTGATAGGAATCCCTATTTATTTCCATCATTTTTTTACTTGTTCATTCCTAAAAAAGTTTAATCAACTAATTGTCATTATATGACCCTCTGAAAGCTTTCTTTTTTCACATAGCGTTGATATTTTGTAACTTGCACAAGCAGTCACTCCATACACCACACGCTCTCTCACTGTAAAATGGGTAATACTCAAGGGAAGGTGGAAATTGGAAGAGAGTATGTGTGTGTGTGGCGAGTGCTGCCATAACAGCCAGCCACTGAACAGCAGGCAACAGATGGTAGGCCGTCAAAAATCCAATCAGGAAGAAGATGGTGAGGGAGTGAAAAGAGAAGAAAGAGAAAATAAACAAAAACAACAACAGCTTGATTTGTTCACTGAGATGAGAGCGGATCACCCAAGGGGAGCCAGAGATTATAGGAGCTTAATGGCAAACTTTTCATCAGGATGACATCAGAGCAAGTAAAGAAAAAAACGAAACAAAAAAACATCCTAAAGAAAAATCACAAATAACGTCAGGGACATTCTCACAAAGCAAGAAGAAATCTAAATTTAAGTTAATAATAATATCTTAGTGCAAATCATAGGGCCACAATGACTCATAGATTATTATCAAACAATGCTTTTTTGTTATTGCATGTGGACAAAAAAACCCTACAGTCAAATAATCCTTTGTTCAGGATTGGCTGTGACATTTTAATTCCCATCTTGTTTTTTCTGGTCAGAGTAGAAAAAAAGTAAAAACTGCTTAGCAGGAACAGACGGTTCTACATCAGCATATTCAAAGCAGCCTAAATCTGCCAATTTTGAAAACAAAATTGTGATAACATATTTTAAATTATAGTGTATCATTCTTAAAATATAGCAATGTTTAAAACCAGCTTCTGAGTTTACCAAGGAGCTGTCGATATCAATTCAATATTACAGCAGTCATTTCAATTTTCTTCTATAGTTCATGTAAAGTTCTATAGTTCAGACATAAATTACCATTAAAACAGTCTTACTGAGCTGAAGTTTGCTTTTTTTTTATTTATTTATTTTTTGTTGAATACTTTTATTCAGCAAGGACGCTTTAAATTGTATAACTGATAATATTTAAGAAAGGTTTCTTTAAGAAATGGATCAAGTGACACTGAAAACCTGAGGAATGACGCCAAACTATTTGGCTTTGAAATCAAATGAATAATATTTGTCAAAATACATTAAAATAGAAAACAAGTATTTTTAAATTGAAATAATACTTGACATTATAACTGTTTTTATTGTATTTGGTCAAATAGATGCAGTCTTGTTAAGCATTACATCATAATAATGCCAACCCCAAACCTTTAAACAGTGGTATAAATCCATAACATCCATAAGTAAATCAATAATTGGGTCCCTTTATAGCTTGATAAACTAAGATTGAAGTAAAGATTAATACTTCAAAATTGAAAGCTCTTATTATTTCAAAAGTCCATAAAAATATCACAATAGTTTTGTGTTAGCATTTCAATAATATCTGTCAAATTGCTTTATATATTAAGTCAGAGGATCAAATTATGCTACTGTAAAAAACTGTTAACAGAGGTTAACCAAACAATTCTGCTTCCTACAGACTTTTAAACTGTCTGGTCAAAAATATAACAGAAGTCAACAGGAAACGAAAGTATTTGGTTCCCAACATTCTACCTTCTTTTAAGTTCCTCACGAGAAAGAGTCAACATAAGAGTGAGTTAATGTGGATACAATCTTAATTTTTATTTCTGGAAATACTCCTGTTATTGTTTATAGGACCTCTCAAACTTAATCAAACTGTGAGTCAATCTCAGTGGAGCATCCTGAAATCATGGATATACAGTCCAAGTACACCCTAAATACAATCCTTTAAAAACATATATGAATATGGAATGGTCCAATATTGTAAATAATAAAAATAGAGCCTACATATGACACTCTAACGCCTTTATCTGCTACGAACATTTACATAATATTACACCTTGTCTACAAACATTGTGCAAAGGTGCTCAAGCCTGATCCATTTATCCGTGTAGAATTGGAGCTTGAACTACGTGACTCATGGAAGGTTTTAAACAGTAAGGTCTTCATGTCAAGTGAATCAATAAAGAACCAATGAATGAATGTCAATGATTCCTTTGCCCAAGTGGGCACAAGTGTGTCCGTGTCCCCTAAAAACACTCTCTGTGTTAATCTACCCACAAACTCACACAAGCTCTCAGATGACGCATAGCTTTTGTCATCACCCAACTGAATCCCCCTTACTGGAGTTTTTACATAAGCCTTTCTATCCCACTCCTCCTGTGCCAGCTTGAGATATAATCCCCACTGTCAATCCACGTGGCCAAATGATCTCTTATGGGTGGAGAGGAAGGAAGGGTGGTGGGGGAAGATAGAGTAAACGAACAGAAAAAAATCCCAGGATTTAGCCAGGGAAAGGATTAGTACTTCCTGTCAACACATGGACCAGAACACACAAGCGTAACACTGCGAAAGCCTGAGAGAAGAGTGCCTACAATCCTCCAATGAAAAAAAATGAAAGTTGAACTTGGGTTTTACCGTTTTTTTTTGTTTTTTTAAGAAAGTGTAGTTTTGTTATCCATTATATTTTATTGTCCTTCTGCCAATTGTTTAAATCCCTTCTGCCAACCGTTAAAGGTGAACATTTGTTGCTGTGGCAACCAAAGTTCAAGGTTTGCTTAGGCGGTGTGTATATTTGCAACAGTTTCAAATACACTCACTCATATTCACTGTGTTTGGATTTGTCAGGCCCCAAGCGAAACCAGCCCTCCTCTTGCTGGGCAGATTGAAGCTTGTTGATGTTGAACAGGACCTGAAGGAAAACACATCAATTGATGTGACAATTAGCTGTCAAAGCAATCGAAGCTAAACACAGCAATCGGAACACTTATTATTGGGTGACAAAGGCAATGTTACAGTGAACATCTGTCAAACTGAGGCTCAACTGCAATGTTATGAAACTGTGACTTAGCTTCAGTTGTGTACATTTAGGAATTGCACTATAATAGTACAATTAGTAACATAAATGAATTTTAAAGAAAATGTAACTGTAATTTGTTACAGCTAATGAGAAAAAATGTGCAACTGAATTACAGTTACTTATGAAAAGGTTAATAATTACAAAAGTGGCTACTTTTGAATATTTTCACACACATATAGATTTAATTGATTCCTTTCCCAAATTGCATTGACTGCTCTAAAATATAAGACTCCAATGTAACAAGACTCACGACACAGGACACCATTATTTGATAACGGTTTTGTTTACAATTTGGGTTTAAATATATGATTGCTTGCTTGATGTGATGAAGCGCTCGCGTCGTGCGGATCCATTTGCAACTATTTATTGAGGGTAGTCAGACAGGCAATGGTCGAATCAACAGTGGTACAGGAATATCAGGGAACAGAAACACAGGCTAGAAATCAAACACGGGCAGACAAATAACAAGTAGAAAACGCTCAGAGTCGATGGCCAGGGCAAATC